>OU342766.1:5000000-6250000 GCA_910591435.1 Acronicta aceris | reverse complement strand
AAAATCATCAGGGAAACATACAAGTTTATCAAAACTACGAGACCTCGTTGTAGATAAATGTAAAATACGACAGATACCGGCACGTGCTTTTGAAAATTTCAAAGACCTGAAACGTCTGCATGTGACGACCCACAACAGCGAGTGGTCGGCGATGACAATGGAGTTACATGAACAAGCTTTCGCGGGCTTAAACGAGTTAATCGAACTCGACCTAAGTGACAACAACATCTGGAGCACTAAGACAGAAACGTTCTGTCCGTTGTACAGTTTGAAAACTTTGAATCTGACTAATAATCACTTGCAAAACATAAAGACTATTGGATTCTCTGATTCCTTAAGAGAACAAAACTTAAGCGTAAGAAGTTGTAATTTAGTTATAGAAGTTCTTGATATGTCGCATAATGACTTAATCGTTTTAACCGGCAATAGTTTGTCAAAGTTACGTTCGTTGTCGAAATTGTTGCTGGAAAATAATGCAATATCTACCCTAGAAGATGGTGCCTTTGAAGGATTGCTCAGTTTGCAGGTTCTAAATTTATCAAGTAACTTTCTGAATGATGTTCCTCCCGACCTTTTTTCTGACTCGAAGTCCTTAAAAGAAATTAATTTTAGTAACAATACTATTAATACTTTACCTCCAGGACTTTTTGAAGGTTTGGATCAGTTACAAATAATAGACTTGTCGCATAATGAACTTACTAGTCAGTGGATAAATAAGGGCACATTTTTAGGATTACTTCGTATGGTTATACTTAATCTCTCATACAATAGAATAAATAGAATAGACCGTCATATGTTCCAAGATTTGTATAGTTTACAGAAATTAAATTTAGAGCATAATGAAATCATGTCTATAGACGAGCATGCATTTGGAGAGCTAAGAAACTTGCACTCCCTTACACTTTCAAACAATAAACTTGTACATATTCACACACACTTGTTCACCGATTTACACGTCTTGCACGAATTGTTCATTGACAACAACAAAATTAAACATATTGAGGAAAATGCTTTTGATAATATGACAGCTATTGAGGATTTGGGTTTAGGCGATAACTTTTTGTCAGCAATTCCTTCCTCGATTCGTAAACTTCGATCTCTAAGGACCCTAGATATTGGAAACAACAATATAACCCATTTGAATCGAGAAAATTTTAGGGGTCTATCAGAACTTTTCGGTTTACGTTTAGTTGATAACAAAGTTACATATTTAAATGAAGATACTTTTGAACATTTACCCCAACTTCAGCTTCTTAATTTAGCATCCAATAAAATTAAACATGTTGCCCCAGGTTGTTACAGAAAAAATGTTAATTTAAAATTGTTGAGAATGGATGATAACGAAATACTAAAAATTGATGGAATTTTCAACAGCTTAAATAGTTTGGTTTGGTTGAATATGTCAGCTAATAAAATAATATTTTTTGACTTCAGAAGTTTTCCTAGCAGTTTAGAATGGCTAGATCTTCACAAAAATAACATAGAAAATTTCGTCAATGATGATATGCATTCTACTGTAAATATTAAATTGTTAGATTTAAGTTTCAATAATATAAGTCAGATAACTGTGACTTCGATACCAAAATCTGTAGAAAAACTTTATTTGAATGACAACAACATTCAAAACATCCAAGTAGGTTCGTTTTCTAAACTACAAAGGCTATCAAGTGTGGCTTTAAATAATAACAAACTGGTACAACTCGACATGAACGCGTTTAGGTTAGATCAAATAGAAAAAGATAGTGACTTACCAGAGTTCTTTATAAGCGGCAATCCATTTGTTTGTGACTGTTCAATGGAATGGATTCAGCGCATTAATTATTTGAGTCACAGTCGACAATACCCGCGCGTGTTAGATTTAGATAAAGCCTTTTGTACCTTGGTCCATTCGAGGGCCAAAGAAAAAAAGACGATAATAGACATGTCACCTTCTGACTTTCTCTGTCCGTACGAGAGCCATTGTTTTGCTCTATGTCATTGTTGTGACTTTGTAGCATGTGACTGTGAAATGATTTGTCCAAATAACTGTAGATGCTATCACGACATTACTTGGAATGCGAACGTTGTAGATTGTTCGTACGCTGGCTATACCGAAGTGCCAGACCGAATTCCAATGGACGCTACCGAAATATATTTAGATGGAAATCACATCAGCCATCTGGGAAATCACGTGTTTATAGGCAAAAAGAAACTCCAAGTTTTATACTTGAATAACACAAAGCTGAAAGAAGTGAATAATCAAACTTTTAAAGGCGTTGACTCTCTCAGAGTTTTACATTTAGAAAATAATAAATTGGTCGAGTTGAAGGGCGATGAATTTTTGCATCTTAATAATTTGAATGAACTATATTTGGACCACAACGCTATCGTTTATGTTGCTAATAACACATTTTCTTCTTTGAAATCACTTTCAGTTCTAAGAATCGATGATAACAAACTTGTCAACTTTTTCCCTTGGAAATTATTAGCTTCGTCTTCGAAAAGTTTGGCCCATGTATCTATTGAGGGCAACCAATATTCTTGTGACTGTAAGAGTATAGCTGAATTAGATTCATGGCTTAGGAGGGATCCGGGAGACCCAGAGAAAATGTTGTGTACTGATACTGAAGGAAAACCAACTAAAATAACGATTGCTTCGGTATTGAGCCATTGTAAAGAGTATATGGGATCAATGGGGGACCCGACTGTATCTAGAGATGAAATTGTGTCCAAGTCAATATTTCTTCCTGATAATTACTTTGCTGTTATATTATGTGGAGTAATTATTATACTTGTAGTGATTTGTCTTATAGGTGCTATATTTTATGCGTTCAGATACGAGTTAAGTGACTGGTTGTATACTAAATATGGTGTACCTCTGTTCAAAGAACAGTCTTGTCCAAATGTCGATCATGTGTTGGAAGGTATTCCAAATCACATGTATGACTACTACGTGATATGCAATACCAAAGATACAAATTTCGTATATCATAATATAATGTCTGAGCTGGAGTTCAGGAAGATGACCTCTAAAAAGTTTGCGACTAACGAAGCCTCGCTTAACATTCTCACTTTAGACAGTTTCTCAAAATCCTCAAAACTATGTAAACGGCTCCTTATAGTTCTAACAACGAACTTTATTTGCAACGATCTCTGTGACATTCATTTTAAAAACATATTTTTTAGCTACTTGAAGTCTCTAAATCGTAGCGATATGAATAAAATAGTATTTATCACAGTTGTAGATAACAATCTTATAAGTGACGAGTTGTGTTTTGTGTTAGATAAATTCAAGAATATATCTTGGAACGATCCTCGTTTCTGGGACAGGTTCATCGCTTCACTCAATTCTACCGACACTATTATTACAGTAAAAGGCTCCGAAAAGAGCGTATTCAAGAAGTCGTTACGTCAGACCCCGACGTTGAGATACACGACAATGCCGGTCTCAAACGATAGTTGCTCAAAGCAGAATTTCACAAATTCCTTACAGTATTGTAAGAGGAACGATGGGGAATCGTCTCAGAATGAAAGTTCTCCGTCGTCGGACAACAACACGTACGGGGAAGGGAACAATTCGAACAATAGCTATATGTCGATCGACAACAGGACTTGTCCTCGGTTTAATTATGACCTGAGGCTGTCCCCTAGCAGTGGTCACGTATATTCTAGGGTAGATGATATTTCGCCGACTGTTCCACGCTCTATAACCGGGAGTACCTCTAATAAGGGGCGCACGTACTTTGTTTGAACGTAGTTGTCGGTATTTGGTATTCCAATTACAGTAAGTTTTATTTCAATTTCTTTTGCACTAAAGCTTGCACTTTTGTAATAATATTCATTCACATTTAGAAATTCATTTCATTGTTGTAAATACATTGTTACTTATTATCGTACATTTTGTCAATTTCCACATACGTAATAATAAGCATTACGGAAATCGAGACGTTTACAAGCATACGAGTATTTTAATGAAACAATATTTGTACAAAGTTCGTGTGAAAATGTTGAGTCTGATTGTGGTAACGTTTTTCAAATATTAAAATTATTATTAATTGTATTAACATAGTTTATTGAAACTGTGAAAAAATTCACAGAACAGTCACTGTAACACAACACCAAATAGATTAAGATGTGTAACGTAATTTCCATACTCACAATGTATTAATAAGGAAGTGAATAATTTAAATAAAATATAATTTTAAACTTATTTGAATTCTGTTGTAATATTTTTTTAAATTTTGTTTGAGTTGTAATTTATTCACATTCATTTGTTTTTATTCTCAGTCATAATAAAAAAAATATTTTATTTTTATCTAATCAAAATTTTGTTGATTTTAATCACCATTTTATACTATTTTTATAAATCTTATTTAAACTATTTGATTGTATGAAATCGTATATAAGTATGTTACACGTATTAATGTGCTTACTCATTATAATTATTATAACAAAAAATGTATATAACAGTATAATTATCTGTTTGCAATGTTATCTTTTATTGGCTATACTTAGATGTATCGCTTGAGTACCTATTTTAAAATAATTAAGCTAAATCGTGATATTAGATTTAATAATTATAAACTTGAAAATAAATGTAATTTTTGGATTGTAATTATTAGTCGTAATGAAAATTATTGTTTTGTATAAAAATGTACAAAGATATCTTGAAAACGTAATAAATTATACTGACGTTTTGATACTTATTATGATTTTCATTTTAATATCAATTTAATTATTATCTAATTGAAGATTAGATTAGATAATTATTTTCATTAGTAGCATTTTGTTGAACATGGATCGTAGTTTTGGACAAAATGCAATTCATTATACATTACTTAAAACATCAAAAAGTGGTAGTAGTAGATACCTATATTTATTTAGATAATTATGTTATTTCAGGTTTAACCTAACCTTACAAAATAACAATACAATGGTTAAGCTTGTACATATATGAGCTTGTACATATGGAGGGATTTATATTTTTTTATAATCATCATCATAATGGTATGCCAAATTTCTAATATAATACCATAATAATGATTCAACGTAGTTTATTACCTTGCACATAAGAGTAACCACCTAAACCTGTTTTAGACAAAAGGATGATGTTCTAGATTCAATCCAGGGATTGGGTGAAACTTAAATAGTTTTTTCTAATATGAAATTCCTACTAACAATCTGGAATTAGGGTTTGTTATCAACAAAACACCATACAGCACGTTTGGTTGACTTTTCACCTTTTCACAGACAATATTGTCGAATTTGACAGCCCAAATAATTAACGGATACACAATGCAATTTAAGTTAATCATATTATACTGGTTTCTGACACTTACGCGAATATTAGACATTGAAATAAATATATTAAAAAAAAAATTAAGGTAGCTGTTAGTAATTTTAACATTAAGACATCCAACACCTCAGTCTACCCGTGACCATGGATGCTGTAAAGGATCCGAAACGTCGGGAATCAAATAATATCAATACAACGCCATTAATCATAATTAGTTTTGGGTTTTGGCTCTCACATACACTCAAAGGAAAATAGTAATACATTTTATCATTATCTTACAAGTGTGGATGATAGGTAACCAGGCAGGTTAGACCCTAACACCAAACGTGCAAGATTTGGAGAAATTAACAAAACAACACTTAATTCTGACTTCTGACTGCCTCATTAGTCTAGTGTTCTCAGTAGCAGCTCGGAGTCTGGATTTGTGCCCGGTTAATGGCAATAGGCTCGCCCCGTATTACATGGGACCTAAACATACCGGCGAACTGTGGGTGTACATTAGTACACTTAATTCTTCCAAGTACACGGAAAGAATGTTTTGTATTCTTAGAACCGAAGCAACAAGGAAGAACAAACGAGAAGTGACAGTCTAGCAACAGACAAGCAAGAAGCAATAGTCTGTTGGTCCTCCCACGGACTGTTGCTGGTGGAGTTTTACCATTCACGGGAAGGGTGCTAAAACGATAAATATAATGACTAATAGAAAATAATTATGATTATGTTCTCTGGTATAGAAGTGACACGTTACAAATAATATGACAAAAATCTAAGCTAATAATTTATTTGTCAATTTTAATCGCTCACTATCCTCCCTCTAATAAAGATATCTTCCTCTAATAAACTTGAACTTAGTTTAACCGTTGAACTTTGCGTTTGTCTATACTGTAGAACAGGTAGTCTTATCAACAACAATACGTCTTATGTATCAAAGGCATTTCAACCAATGTTTACAAAACAATGTTGGGGTATCGCTCAGTAATTAGGACAAAGTTGTAAACAAAACTGACAGCAAGATTTACTTACACATCGAGTTTATCACGTCTCATAGCTTTACTTAATTCTCTATTCAAATGTTCCTATCAATACTATTCTAAAACAAATTAGAAATTCGTTGTCATAAACATGTTTTCTTTATATTATCTGCGTACAATAGGTCGTATATCCAAGTTAGTAATATATTATGGCTAATTACAAGTCCAGAGTATTATACGAGTATGTTTTGTCGCACAAATGCCGACAATGCGTCGTGTGGATACTCTAATTGGCTGATTGTCATGTCAATAAAGATAAAATCCGATAAGTCAGAACAATCCGCACGGTCAAATAATTTATTTTTCATCAATTTGTCTGCAGATTAATTATTTTATTATTAAATTCCTTTAAATTGCTTTTAAAAGATAATTGTTTTCATTTTAATTTCGTGATTTCAACAAAGCTTAATTTAATTAATTACTTAATTGACGTTTTTAAGTGGATACTTAATTTCTTATTATTTGATAGATTACAATTAGGTACTTTGAGAGGTAATTGGATTTAACATTCTAATAGGTTTGTTCTTTTTCCCTTTACAAAGAATAAAATTTCCCTCCTAATAAGATATACTCAGATATTTAGTTTATTAGTTTAGCTTATTTTTTTTTTCTCGACTTCCGTCGTACAAGTTATACTTAGTATGGAAGCGAAGTACAACAGGTGGGTACCAGCTGTACTTTTGTTTAAATAAGCAATAAACGAAAATATTATTGATATTTTATTAATACGGATTCTTCGATATTGTGCATTAATCTTTAGACAACCTGGTGCCCATAATTTGCCTTGCATTCTGACATATTTAACGTAAGTAGCTTGCTTACGTTACGTTTTCGTACAAAAATTAAAAATCAACCAGAAATAAAAATAAGAATTAATTATTATAGATATCCGTATGTAATTGACTTCTTTTCTACAAAAAAAAAATTCTTTAAAAACTAAAAACCGGACAACTGCTAGTCAGGCTCTGAGTCTTCCATACAAACAAGAAACTTACTTATACTTGTACCATAGTGCAAGATGCAAGTAGCAAAGTTCCTGAGAAAAATGGTCAAGTCCCTTTTTCCCAGGAACGTCTTTACGAAGACATTCACGACAAATTTTGCATCAACTATGACATATTATGTCTTATTTTAACAACAAATTTTAAACTTTTCTCATTTTTCTTATACTTATTACTGACGCCAAAAATGCAATCAGTAAAATTTTTGTCTGTCTGTCTGTCTGTCTGTCTGTATGTTCGTTATAGAAACAAAAACCACTCGACGGATTTCAACGAAACTTGGTACAATTGTTCTTTATACTCCTGGGCAGGTTATAGTATACTTTTCATCACGCTACGATCAATAGGAGCAGAGCAGTGAAGGGAAATGTTGGGAAAATTAGTGATTCATGAGAAAGGTTTCAAGCTATAAAACATTACGCTACAACCCTTAGGAACGGGGCAACGCAGGTGAAACCGCGGACGAAGAACTAGGGAACAAAGTAACTATTCCACGCGGACGAAGTCGCTGGCAAAAGCTAGTACATTAATATAGCGCTAATTAGTTGAAGACATGAAAGAAAAACAATTTGATACAATATTCCCAACCTTAGATTAAGTTTTATTGCGATAACTTGTTTTTTGCCAAACATAACCCTAGGTTCATTCGTTTTTACATACAGTAATCTTACGTTTTAATTTATTTGTAAGAAATATGAGGGATCAATCACCGTATGATTTTATTACGTCAACTTTGATTTTTACAGCTCCAATGCACGATCTCTTGATTCAAGAACTAAGTAGGTGTTTGTTATTAATTCCTCCTTGATATCCCTAGAACATAAAAAGATGGACGGAACCCTAAAAAGACATGCGCTTATATTGTCTTATTGGACTTTTGACCCTAGTTTAATTACAAGTACTTATATATACCGTTTAATAGCCACCCAATTATGAACTTTCGTTTTCAAATATCGATGGAATTTGTTTTGTGAACCTTAATTGCTCCGTTTATTGCTCGATACCAAATTGTAAAGTTGTCTGAACGCTCCGACTTGGGTTTACGTTCGTACATAAAACGTTCAGGTTTATAGTCAGTGAAACAATCTTGTCTCTATCTTCTAGGGGAATTCGTAGCTTGAGGGGGAAATCTAAACTAGTTGAAATATTTGTGCTAATTTTTATGTTTCCTATTCAAGCTTATTTTATGCCCACTTCGCGTCTTGAGTGCTCTTCGTCTTAATATCACCACTGTTTGTTCTACTAGTCCACTACGTGAAAAAACTGTCGTGGAGAAGACAAAAATATTTTTAGTGTAAATATACCCATATACCTAGTATGATATAAGTAAGTTTCAAATTTTTATTGTCATTATTTATTAAAGGTCGGGTATTAGATCAGGTATTTAATGCGGCAATCTGATAAGATTATTATGAATGATCTTATAGGATAAGTCTGTCAATCTATATTTTGGCAGAGATGACCTGACTGACCCTGATCCTGATCTATTCTGTGTTAAAATGAAATTTATTTTGAATGTATATTATTTTTCCTTACAAATAAATATCTTAGAAGACATACCCCGACCTAGATTTATCTTCTGTATTATAGGTGTGTTTACAAATACAATTTTTCGTATACTTTCATAAACACTCAGACCTGGAATAACTAACTGTAGGCCATACTAATGTTTGTTCTGAATGAAAATCGAACCCATAACCGGTGAAGCCAGACGCTAAACCTCTGTGCTATTAGTGCCAATTATATTCAATTTTCTTATAAGAAATAGAGCAGATTCAATCTGATAAGATTGTTTGTTCCTATGAAACTATCTTAGAAGACTGACTATAAAACTTTCCAAGAGTTTTGAATTACTTTAAAGTGTTTTACATAAAACAAGTTGAAGTCGTTGTTGTAACTTTAAAGTCTATGTGGTGAGCCTTTAGCAAATTGATGTGTCTGCATTGCGCCGGTAATTTGCGAATGAAGTAAAAGATGGCGTCAGTTATCAGAAGGCCTGGTGTGAGTTTCATTTCACCGACTCGATTCTACGCATCGACCGCGTTTGGCATGCTTATTGGCGATTTCCGTCACCTTCACCACTCTAGACTAATCAGAGAACCGAACCCAGTCGATGCGTAAAATCGAGTCGTTAAAATGAAACTCGCACTAGGCCCTCTGAATGCTAAGGTTATAAGCAAAGGCACACCACAATTCGTCGATATGATTTGGTCTCATGTAATAGAGCGAGAGCTTATTGCAATAAATAAAAATTACTACCAACTAACAATTTAGGAATACCCAACAACATTGATCGACTTAGGAATCGAACATAGAACCTCTAGCGTAGCATCTGAAGTAGACTATGATTAGTTTCAATTGATGTCGTTCGGAATTAGCTGTCATTGTTGTTATTGTATGCCGCTTTAAAAGTTAAAAATGTAAGAGTAATCTGTAAAGTTATCGAAAGTGTAACTATTGGAGACTATTAGAAATATTTTTTGTCGAATTATGAATAATTTATCCAGTAAGTCGTGAATATTTTTTTAAAGAAAAGCCTTTTGGAGCTCTCCTACTTTCACTATTGATCAACAGTTCACAAGGAGAACAAGTATTAGTTGAATAAGAATGAATGAGATGGTAAAAAATTCTATAGAGAATTAATTAAGCCTCCTACGTCACGGTTACAAACGATGTCCATCATAAATTGAGCTAGCATTATAGTATTATGAGAGGTCAACTTATACTGGAAAATACATTTAGCACAGTGTGTAGTCGTCTGTCTGTAAAACATAATGTGATTCATCAATAGTGTCCATTTTAACCTCCTTAAAGATTTTTTTTTCTTCTTAATAGTTTTATGCTTGTCCATCCGTTCGCGACACTGCGATCTACAATGTAGCGCGCTTGCCTAGAAGAAGCGAATTCACTCGTGATTTAAAGACACTCAGATTATTTATTTATTACACACAAAGATTTTAGAGGCATGTACCCAATACAACGTGTAGTTATTAGACATACATTTAAATTTGACCTTCTCAAATTCCAGCACCGTACAATTAAAAACATCCAATTGTTGCGGTACATGGTTTAGGGATGGTAATGACGTAATGGATAATTAATTATATCTATCGGGGAAAACCTGTTCGGGAAACACATTCCATTTCAGCGGTACGTGGTAAAGTGGCTTAAAGCGTTAAAAAAAACTTAAAGCGTTTCGCTTGGATTTTACAAAGTTCAATGTACCTACTTACTGCCTGTAAATAGAATTTGTTTTGACTCTTGTAATTATTGAACCGCGAAATTAACTAATCGCTTTGTGATCAACAAGATCAACTACTTTAATGAGAATTTAACCTGTATTCGATACTGTTTCTTCTTTTTACAGCATTTTCATTAAATGCTGTAAAAAAAGATTGCTATTTTGTTCATACTTTCTAACCCTGGTCATCGTCAGAAGCTGTCTGTATATTTATTTATTATCTGAACTATGTTTTACATCATGTTATATTTCTTTCATATTTTTTCCACAACTGTTTTCAAAAGTACCTGTAGTCTGATTTGATACTCTAATGGAAATACAACATTTTGACTTTCATAAAAAATAGTTAATTAGAAATTTCTATCACTAAATATAGTACCTACATTAGAGTACCTCTAAATTACGGAAAAACTCTATATTTATTGTATGAATGACAAACAATCTAGATTTTAACATTCGGTATAGGTACCTATTAATTACAACCATAATGTAGGTACACCATTATGCATAAGTATTGATTAACATACCATCACGCCTGTATTCCCCGAAGGGTTAGGCAGAGGTGTACTTAATGTACACCCACAGTTCGCCGGTATGTTTAGGTCCCATGTTATAGGGGGCGAGCCTATAGCCATTAACCGGGCACAAATCCAGACTCCAAGCTGCTAATGAGAATTTCATAGAAAAACCCAATAACACTTTGCTCGACCTGAGGATCGAACCCAGGACCTCTAGTGTAGCAGTCTCACTTGGGACCACTAGACTAATGAGGTAGTCGCAAGTATTAATTTTAAGAAACATTCACTATGACGAAATATAAATTACCATGAGTACCGCGAAATACTGAATTAAATAAACAAATCCATTGTATAGATTAGATAATCCTTGTTCCCTACGTATTATTTTTATCAAAGACATTGACTATATCAACATATTAAAGTCAACATTTTGAATCAGACTATGAATAGTCGATGTTTTGACACCATAATCACCGGGGCACAGTATAACCGGGCAATTTGTGTCAACATGGAGTTAATCACGGATAAATATTTGCATAAGTTAATCATAAACATTATTGTCTGTCTGTGCGCTGATGATGCTATTGTTTCCATGTTACAGATTATTTTGTGGACGGCTTTATTATATATTAATATTATTATAAAGAGGTAAATTTTGTGAGTTTGTGAGGTTGTAATCTCTGAATCTCCGGAACCGATTTTGAATAGAATTGATTGATGATTGATTTGAAAAATGTGTTGGATAGTCCATTTATAGATAAAGGTTATAGGCTATATATCATCACGCTACGCCTTTTAGGAACGGAGCAGCGCCAGAGAAACCGCGATCGGGTCGCTAGTAAGTTGTATGTATATTGGGTTGACAAAAGAAACATCAAAGTAAGTTTTTTACGTGGGAGACCCATGCTTCGGCACGAATGGGCCGGTTCGACCGGAGTGATACCACGGCCTCACAGAAAAAAACAGGCGTTAAACAGCGCTTACGTTGTATTTTTCCGAGTGAGTGAGGTTGCCCAATCCCCTTTTTAAAGGTCGGCAACGGACTCGTGACTCCTCTGGTGTTGCGGGTGTCCATGGGCGGCGGTAATCGCTTACCATCAGGCAATCCGTATGCTCGATTGCCCTCCTATCCCATGAAAAAAAAGTAAAATAAATACTGTGGAAATATTTTTCTTGCATGGCATGTGTTGTGTACCTTAAATCATAAGACAACGTTGCATGTAGTTTACAAGACTAAAGTGCTATGTAAATGAATAATAGGCTATATTAACAAAAGTAATATATAAACCACATTATAAATATGTAAATGGAAAATGGCAATGACATCGGAAGACGCACAAATATCTATCGATCGTTTGATATAGAAGACAGAGGTGGAAATCGCACTCTCGATGATTATTTTTCATACAACTTTCCATATATATGCATATCATTAGCCCGTACCCGTCCACTGCTGGTCTCTTTCAGCGTCCTTTTCTGATCCAGTCACTGCCGTTCGCAAATCGTCTCTTAACCTGGACGGGTGGCGCGCGGGTATTTCACACTTCGCTAGCCTATTACTCGAACTGTAGAGTCCTGATTGAGATATTAGAACACCAGTATGTAAGTAGTCTTTTAATTTGCAATTTTAATATTATTGAAATAACCTCTAGTTACTATATATTACGTAGGTAGCTTAGCTTTTTCCAGTTAGTTACAGTTATAAAGTATAATACATCTACATAATATATTAATGTAGGCACAAAGTATGTTACAAATAATGCTATTAATGTATTCTATGAATCATGTGTGATTCACTTCTTGTCCATTCATTCTCTAGAAATACTAAGTTTTCACAATAATTAACACTTTTAGCAATTTAAAACTAAAAAAAATAGATCTCGCACTTTTCAGCTAAATGTTCTAAAAGAAAAAAATAGGGAACTATGACACACTTTACGGTGAAAATTAACAGTTTTCTATGACACGAAATAACAAGTTAACAGAGTTAAGGTATTAACAAATTCTACCATTTAAATATTAGTTGTGGAATTTGTAGGAAAGTTACGATTTTTTAAATTTGTGCGTAGCCCTTTTTCTTTATTTAAGTAACGCATTCTGTGTCAAAATCGAAAGCTGTTATTTAAAGCTTTGTTATGATAGTTTAAAACTTGTGATAATGTTTGTACTTAGGCATGTCATTTTATAAATGTTTATGTTACAGCTTAATAAAACTTACTGTGGTATTGTAATAACTGCCTACTTACGAGTAACATTAGTAACATTTTGCAAATGTTAAAAAAATATTAGAATTAAACTTAAATTACTTAAGTATTTATATATATACATTATATATTTTATTAGCGATTATAATAACAAAAAGCTAGTAGATAAAAGTTTTTATTATATAAATATATCCATTTTAACACTGCAAATTTTACATTATTTTACATTAGGTACCCTTATCATTTTGTCATTAAACTAGAGTCATTATCCGTATGCAGCGGTTGAGGGTTGAAAATATGTGTTGTCATGCCACTATGAACGAGTTTTATTTGCCTTTCGCATTCCTAGTTCGTAGAAATAGTGCGGGCCATCACGACCCCTGAACTTGCTCCATCACCATGTCAATCAGATGCTATCAAATTTAATTTCTTCGGCGATTAGAACGATACGATAGTACAACAAACTATTTACGCATCTCCCTACTTCCCCTATTGGATGCCAGTTTTAATCGGATGACTTTCGATGCATTGAAACACATAATTACGAATCGGGATCTCTCACGGGACCGCGTTCCGTATTAGTTTTGACATTCGGCTTGATGGATGGACCACAATCTCTGGGCGAATCTCGTGAATGAACGCCCGTATGCTTTACAAACTACAAACTCACTATTTCACCTTAATTAAATCTTATCGTAAGGGATTAAGACTTAGATTCAAATGTGTTTTTGGTTTTGTGGAAGGTTAGATTGTACGGGCGATAGGTGTGTCAAATTGGGAGCGTTGGTTCACGTCAGTTTGACGGAATATGGACGGTTAGTTGAATTTCAGATTGATCGCTAATATTGTTATAACTTTTTTAGGGGATGCGATGACAAGAAATTTCGATATAAAAAGCTATAGTATATTTAGTACCTCTATGGAAAACGTAGCCTTACATGATTTTGTCCTGTATAAGAAAATCTAACATTCACTTAGAACCAGACTAGAAAAAATGTATATTCAATACGAATATTTGTTACAAGTGCGAATATAACCTGTGACCGCACGCAGCCGATTGCTCTTGTTTCTTCTTCTTCTTGTTTACTTTTGTTTTGAACAGAAAATATACATATACCTAAATATATAAATCACTTACAATTTATATATTTAGGTATTTGCATTATACTTTTAAATTTCTGAGTAGGTATAGGTAGGTAATATTTCAATATTACTGATCGGCTTAGATTGGGCGAATAACTAACCTTATGGAAACCATTTAAATACAATGGTGGTGGCATCTAAAATAATTGATAAGTAGTATTTTTTTATTAAAAGTGTACTAACTAATACTTAATTGTAAAAATAAGTATTGTAGGTATTACTGCTATGTGTTATGATTATGATACATGACAGTAAGTAGGTATGCAGTCGAACTCTTACAATTATTATTTACTTACGGCCAGTTTCTATATCCAATCTGTCGATAGATTTGGGATAGAATTGGGATTTAGGCTCCATACAGCTACTGTCAAAATCTTATCTCTAGTAAGCAAATCTACTGACAGATAGGATATAGAAATCGGCCGTTAGTCGATACTACATTTATGCCAGATTATTGTCTGATACCAATTTATCACCTAGCAATTTTTTTTACTGCATTGGATATGTTCAAGCGAAGCCGCGGGCAATACTTACATATTTTTTTATCTAATCGTTTACAAGGAAGTCTTCGTAAACAAAGCCTACCGGGAAGATGTTGGCACATCATAATGTCAACTTCCGTTTCCATAGTTCACAAGAAAGCGTTGCTCATGTCTCGTGTCAGTATGAATGCATCATTGTTGGTTATGTACCCACCGGTACCGACACTGTATTGGACGCAGTTTTCTGTGAGCTTTCAAAATATTGTTACTGTACCATTGTGCGATACAATGCGGCTTACTAAGCTTGTGTGTGTATAGAGAATAACATACAGGTGTGACAGCTATCGTTTGAGTGTGATACTTATAAAAAACATTATTGTGATTTTAGAGGTTTAAATTACGTTATGATTTTGGTATTTTGTAAAATTGTCTTATCGAATCAAACTGCCGTATATAAGTATTATCGATCCATTTTAAAATAATTTGGCTTGCACACAGTAAATTTATAGTAATGACTGATCAAACTAAAGCCCGACGGAAAGTTTGTAGTCTTTAGGAGCCCTTAATATTCCTGTTAGACATTATGTAGATATTTTATGCAATTTGAGCGCATTAATAACATGCAAACAAAAATTTAAGTATTACTACTACAGCAATATTTATTAGTCTACAATATGTTAAGTAAAATATTACTCGTATCAACAACTCTATATGAATAAAAAAACTGATGTGTCACTGATTACACACAATGATTACTGAATTCAATAAAAACTGTAGCCAAAGCTTCTTAACGATGTCCTTTGTTGGGTTTTGCATAAACGCATCAAGCATCTAATAAAATTATGAAACATGCAAGCTTAGTACAGAGGTGGTCCGGGGTCCACTGGTGATTTTATGAATTTTAATCGAATCTGAAATTTTCACTGCCTATAATATCAGAAATAATTTAGAGAACTATAATATAGACAGAGACACGGAGAATCTGATCAGAGGCAACGGGAATATGAAAATGTTGATAATTTTCAATCCTACTTCTCTATTGAGAATATTCAAATTGATAGACTGGAACACTATTTAATCAACATCCTGATAAAATAAAACTACCTATTGGCGAATTTACCATATCGAATAAAGATAGAAAACTACACAAATAAAAAAGTATTAAAAGAATAAAATAAATTGCCTGACCGAGCGCAGAAAATACAAACATTAAATTACCTAAATTGTAAACACAATTGGCGTAAACAATAATAATATGTATATCAAAGAGCGAATCCATGTCACGTATTGAATCTGATACACAATTTCGGTCAATTGGTAATAATAAATTATTCTTCTACCTACCTCAAAAAATGAGTAAAAAACAGCAATCTTATGAACAGCTGCAATACACCAAATACATAATTTAATTACCACTTCCGACCGCGTTGGCTTTAGTTCGCTAACAAACTTTTCAACCACACTACCCTTTACAATTCTGTAAAGTTCCAACAACTTTATTACGGAGTCATAAAGTTTAATTCTGCCTGACTAAATCTAGATTAGTTGAAATAGGGAGTTGCAGTTGCTATGTTCGGTCCAGAAATCGCACAATACAAGTACGCGACACTAACAGGCCAAGTTGTTGCGATTGACAATTGGTACACTACAAAATAATATAATAATGCGCTAGTCCTTTGTGTCTGTGTATACCTCTATGCTTAAGAAACTACTGATACTAGATATTGGTTCCACGAATATAGGTGCGTGCCTTAAATATTAAACCTTGAAATGCATTGTTAATAATCTGCTGTAGGAAATAGAAAATCTATTAGCTTTTCATATAAAAAGGATCACCAGATGATATTTATATCTACTACTTACTTTGTCGCATATCGAGCTTAACAGATACCTAAAATTTAACCAAACAATCATCAATTAAGCTTACGACAGTTATAAATAAATAGTAGCTCGAGCTCGCTCGTACTGTTTATAGCCGTGTCGATACTGATAATGAATAGAAGGTCGTAAGTCAAACTAAACGTCAAGCTATTGCATTGTGAGATTGCCTATGAACTTTTGGTCGCCACGGTACTTGTAGTACTTAATATCTTTATCATTATAAAATAATTTTACAACCAATAAAGCTCTAAGAATATTGCTAAATTTGGATTTTAAAATTCATTTAAACAGTAACATTCAACGGCCGCATCAAATATTGCTGAACAAGCTTTAGCCACTATAAAGTGCCAACCCTCTATGCAACTTGATACATTTGGAACCACCCACAGGGTCGAACTGGGTATCGCTTTACAGGAAACCGGCGGTTGCAACAATTGTGTCATACATTGCGATCGAAATACGAATCGAATTTGTTGCAAACACAAATATTGTAAATTCAACCATAATACAATACTTTAAGAGCGAATAGATATTTTATTTGAAACGTAGTACCGGAACAAAAAACGATACAACCACAAAATGACGGATGACGATTATACGTTATATGGGATAGGATAGTTCTTTGATAACAATCAAATGTTGAAAAGAATTTTATTGAAGCGATTTTGGACAAAATTCAATACGTGATACGAATCTTTTGCAAGAACTTTGCAGTTCATTTTATTTGTCCTTATAATAATAACGCGTATATTAAAAGCGTTTACATTATCTTCTATAGTATACATCTCTAGCTTGTTGTTAGTTATATCTAAGTTCAATATTACCTATATCAATAAAACGGTGAACAGAATTGAACATTTTTTCACCAGGTAGAAAAATGTATACTAAGATTCTGAATCTGCATCGAACATAAATATTATTCCATAAGGTAATCAATACAGAAACACATTTTATAAGAAAAAAGAGATTCGGGATAGAAATTAACGAAATCAAGCAAACACTCAGACAATGGAAATCATCAAATTTGCCAAAACTGTACACTACATTATAGCGTTTAAGAGGTAATAGTAAGTAAAAAAGCTCCTAACCACGTATACTAAAGGAAACAAGGTAGAACGGTTCTACGAATAGAACTGTGGTTACATTTTGAAATTACTGTTATTATACTTGTTAACGTCGTAATCAGGGATCACGTGCGGCAAAAGTACGGCTATCCAAGCAACCATTGTATAAATGATGGAGTTTTTGTTTGATGTATGCAAAATGTGAGTTGTTTGTAAATTGAAGTAAATAGGTACATGCAATAATTGCTTACGTAATTACATAAAGTATTTTTTTCAGAACAAAAGAGACCAGTTGACGACATATGAAGGATTGCATAGGTACTGAAGAGGATTCTGGTGCTTAAAAAATTTCAAAATATAATTTCGGTCCAGTTTCAGTGTAATAATCTCAATTAAATCTAACTTGTTCGCGTATGATTTTTGAATACCATTTCATTTTTATGAAAGTGAGACTTTATCCGAATTATATTTTGAATTTTTAAGTGTCTGGGTTACCCCTTTGGTTATCGTCATCATCATCATCAAACGAAATAAAAAGAATAATACAAGGAAGTAATATTAATAAACGCTCTATTTGAATAGGTGCCTACGTGGAATGTCACTTGTCTATGAAGCTAGGAAAGTAAAGATTTCCCTCTAATCATTCTCACACATATTTATACCAGAAGCAACTTTAGAAACGATTGACAAAAATACATATATTATTGTGGTTGTGAAAACATATTATTGGTGTTCCAATTTTTTCAACAGGTAATGTATATTTTTAGTGATTCCTCCAATCCAAGTTGAACTTCAAGCTTCGTGTTGGGAGTGGATTCATTGTAACAGTGTAATAGTTTCAGGACATAGCACTGCTTCCTTACTTATTATGGCATGGTACTTCTTTGCTACTATATCTGGTATGTTATGTCGTTGAGCTCCCTAAATTATGGTTGAGCTACACGATGACTGATGCATGCGTGCCGTCAGTTGGGACTGGTCTACTCAAAGCTGCTATGGTTCTTTCCTCAAAAGGCCATTTCAGACATTACCCTACATCGTACCACTCACTTATAAGTGTTCTTTCATGTCTGGACTTTAAAAGAGACCATGATTCTCTGAGTTTGTTTCGGTGTTTCTTCTCAGAGGTCGTCAGTTAGGAAATGCCGAAGCCATCTAGCTAAAAAAAAAACCCAAACCATGACATGTAAAAGTATCTCTAAAGATCTACTTGCAGAATAAATAATTTCATTTCATTTCATTTCATTTCATGACCTCTTCTACTAATTTCACAGAATACCTAATAATGTCTTCTTCTTCTTCTGCGTGGCATGATTTGTCTCGATTTATAGCAGGATCGACTTTGTTACCTATTGATAAAGTTGCTTTTATAATTATATTCTTGTCGTTGACTGCGGAAATTATCAACTTTATGTCATGAAATGATATACAGTTGTATGTCCAATGTCGTGCTTGTGACCAATGAAGCGACTACTTGTTTATGTTGGAACGCCCTTAATGCTTTTTATTTAGCCGGTAGCAGATAAAAAAACTAATTATTAGGGTATTATCGTTTTAAAAAATGCGTTCGTTAGTTCTTTTTTTTAAAGATTAGGTATGTTTGTGAGTGGTAACTACAGATATTCGAGAATGCCGTCCGTCAAATATGTATTTATGTAGGTAATTATTTTTGTCACATGTCGATTAGTATCAACATTTTCAACGTTCTTACGTATACAAGTACCTACTAAATATGCAGAAAGTATATAGATGATATAATTATGTTTACATATGGTTATTGAATTGTTACTTTATCGCTCTGTGATCTTTTTAGACTTTTAAATAAACCCGGACACACAAAATCCACCTGCAAAAGATCATCGGACTTAATTTTGTACAATGTTACGTCATAATAACCCCTCGTTATAATTCTGTTGCTAACGATCCGAAACATTGTTTGTTCTTCTCATGCCGCCGTCTGGGCTCCGTAAACGTATGTATGTAACCGGCAATCATTCTATACCCAACGACCTTAATGATAGCCCTTCGAACGAGTAAATTATCAATTCCGCCCGAAGGGACTCGGACCTTGTTTTTGGAAAGCGGTAACAAGCCTATCATCTGCCCTTCTTTCAACCATTATTCACACACGCTATTTTGACCGTAACAAGACAAGTAATTGGGCTCAAGTTTCTGTAAGCGGAATGTAGGAAAGAAATTGGATGATAAAAAAACTAAAGCAATTTCTCAATTAAAATGTTTTGACCTTGACAAAGTTCATCATGGTGATTTTTTGTGCGTGTTAGTTGAGCCAGTGTTTGTTTATACCAAGGGAATTTTCAAGACCCTTTGTAGTTTTTATAGTAATTTTACGTAATAAGTTCATCTTGTTAGGTTTCCTGGCAATTCTGGCAATAAAATTATGTGTACCTATGATTAAATTAAAATACATAATAAGGCCAACGTTAATAATCGTTACATATTTTGACAAAAATTCCAGGGTTAATCAATAGTAGATACATATTAATTTAAATGAATTACTCTAATTTGAATATGTCAGAATATTTCAAATTTATGTGTAATCAACACATAAATTTGAAATATTCTGACATATGATAATGCTCTACTTTTTATATAATCATTTATATTTCAAGTCTACTATTAAAATTTGTACGTGGCCCCTTTGGTATGTTATTTTATTTTATCCTACCCTAATCATGTGATAAATAATAAATATGACCACTGTTATGTGATAATGATGTAAGTACTAAATAATTTTAAAAAAATGTACGATCAAAGCTTAATCTATCTTAATATAAAAAAGCTGAAGAGTTTGTTTGTTAGAACGCGCTAATCCCTGGAATAGTCGTATTTGAAAAATATTTTTGCATTTGATAACCCAATTTTTGAGGAAAATAACAGGCTATTTAACATTAAGCTACAACCCTGAGGAGCGGGGGAAAGCAGGTGAAACAGCGAGGCACAGCTAGTTATTTTAATAAAACTGTTATGATTATTAAATTCTACGAATCGAGCACCAATGTAGTGAATCTAGTTAGCAATCGAGTTGCATGCATTTACTGAACTCGGAAACCATTACTGTTAAACATATTCAAAGAACTACACGAATATTTCTTTGAAGAATTTTTTTTAGCGCTGCTGTTGTTGAGTTTTTACCGTACTTTCTATAACTAGTGAGATCGTTTTTCAACTAACACGTGCTATTAATGAAATTGTCGTCGAATAGGAAAAATTAAGTCATAATCATGAATATTGTCGGTAGGTAAGTAATTTAATTATATTTTCCTTATTTTAAGCCGATTTATCAAATGTGAGGACCCAGTTGAAAGTTGTTCGGAAGATACACTAGGTACTCTTCTACTGCTGTTTCGAGAGTTAAGAGTCCGGCGGACCAAATTTGTCTTACAAACATAATACCGAAATAAATCGTAATTCAAACACAATTAAATCAAATTGTGTTATTATTCGGATTCCGATACCGTTAATCTAGGTTCCTACGTTGCCATTTTGTCCAAAATACCTAGGTATCTAGTGTATGGATTTGGATACCGAAAATCTAGGTTCCTAGATTAACGGTATCCAAATCCGAATAATAACACAATTTGATAGAATATTGTCTATATTACGATTTATTTCGGTATTAAGTTTTTGTGGACAATTCAAGCTCCGCCGGACCCTTAATATTACTTTAAATGATTACACAATCATTTTCATACGAACGGCTCTCAAATAATATATATTTTTAAAGCTGGAACCGTTAGTTTATTATATGTTATTTTACTACAAATGTTTAGGCACAGTCATGGAGTACTTATTTCGTGAATATTTTTCTAATACTAAGTGTACGGTAACCTCTGCAATACCTACTTAGTTTTCTGTTTTTTCTTCGCTTTAGTATAATTTTCTTGTCTTTCATCCATTTAATCCACTGTCCCCTTACATTATCTATAATTTATGTATAAAAGCTGTGGTTATAATCAAAACTGAGCAAAAGCTTTATTGCGTACGTGTAACCAGTTAAAAACCTTGTTACTATAATATCACAATAAAAAAACAAATGCGAGGTGGACGTCATATAGCATTTTGTAGAGCAATTAGGTACTAATTGTACTCAATTTTTTATTATAAATGTATACAATTTAACTTAATTATAACATTAATACCTACCAGAATATCGTTTTACGTCACAAAATTTCACAGTCAATGAGTTTCATTTGGAATGATTTGCTTGCTACTGGAATAGTCAATGTCAATGTCGTAAATACGACTAAACAAACAATCATCATTGTAAGACCTTATTGTATCATTTTTTGAGAAAAATAAATGATTACGTTTATCCCCCTGTTGTCGCCTCATTGATGATTTCCGATAAAATACCAAGTAAGGGATTTTAAATTTATTTCATTAGCAGAACCCTAAAAACTTCATAGCAATTATAAATGTGTACTACCACATTCGTTAAAGTAATACAGAGAACCTAGTTTAGCGAAATAGCGGGGAAAACTTGGGGCCTGTTAAAAACGTTGACGTGTGCACGAAGGAAAACATTTTACGAGAGTTATAGCTCAATGACCTTTTTAAAATACTAACCTCTTATGTTAATGATGTTTTACTTTCGCTTCGCTTCATAGTTTCTACAAATATTTGATTTGGTATCTGTTAACTGACCCTGGGGATGAAATCACTATTGTTATAGGTACAGGGTTGAATTGACTCCAGTTTCAAACTTATTTTATTTTATTTTTACTTACTTCATGTGACCAGAGGGCTGGCTTGTTTCTGGGAAAGCGTATAAGCATTGCCATTCAGCGTGGCAATGCTGCCAGTCTTCTGGGCACCTTCTCGGACGACAGCGATGCCGAGGAATACTTTGACGCTTAGTCACGCCTCTGTCTTTTTGATTTATAATAGCTTTTTTACGTTCATGTATTTTATGTAAATAGTGTATATTAATAGGTTTCTTTAAAGTATTAGTTAATTGTTTGTCAATTATTAAATCAATTAAAAGCCTTTTATTGTGATTTCGAAGAATACTTCATTCAGACTAATATAATAGGTATATTGCTATTAACAATAAGGTATCTTGAAATTCAAGTTTTGTGTTTCTTATTTGCCACTCACCCGTCATTATTAAAATTCTGAAAACACGTGGAAAATGTTGAATTGTTATGAAGAACAGATTTAATTATCTATCAATGATGTAAAAGGTACGGATGCTTGATACAAGATACTAGGTACGTAGCTAATATTACAATATTTATACATATTATATCATTGAACATGAGCATAACATAAACTTCTCTACCACAAATTATAGTTGTAGGAGCTACAAATATAAAAGATTTTGTACGAGAATAATTTGAACAGGTTATTATACAGTCGAATCACTAAGCGTAACATAGTAGCGAGTGTTTTATCGTGCCATCTTCATTCGAATCAGAATTAAATGATAACTAGCGCCAATGAGCGCGCGCGTCTTCGGTCACCACACCCACCAACCGCCATCTTGTTTATGCGCATGAGCATATTAATTACCTTTTTATGTAATGAAAAATATTTTAAATATTAAATAGTATTTTGGGCTGTCGTCACTTCGAAAAGAATTCGTTTTTGATAGTTTTTTTTATTATTTTCTGTTTTACTACTTAGGTAGTTCGATCAGCTATTGGAGAGTAATTGAGTTAAATTGTTAGAATGTAATGTTTAATAGTCATATAAATTGACAGTCACTGCGGACAACTTCCTACCAAATTATTGTTAGGTAACTGTTTATTGAGAGTGACTTGCTTCTAAGCTCATGGGGTTTAAGTTATGAGAGTCATCTAATATTTTTTTATGTAATATTGTACAGTATTTGTTAGACTGGACAGGTCTTTATGATAAATGATAGAAATGAAAAATCGACAGTTCAGAAACGAAATAGTGTATTGTCCAAATAATATTTAACTAAAATGGTATGAGCGGAATGAACTTGTGTGAAGTGATAATGTTACCGAATATAGAACTAAGAGAACGCACGGCTTTCTAGATAGCTCAACGCGAACTGATTTTATTAATAAAGGAAACGCATATGTCGCGTAAAAATGCTGACTTAGAAAATGTACGGTTGCACCGTCCAAATATCGTTTGTAATGATATGCAAGTCAATGTACTTATTCTGAAAAATCATTGTATTTTGTTGTGTGAAAAAAAAAATTTACTTGATAATAATTTAACTATCTAGAACAACTTATTTATAAATATGTGTGTATGTTTTTTTTATGTGGGAGAGCCATGCTTCGGCACGAATGCGCCGGCTCGACCGGAGTGATACCACGGCCTCACAGAAAACCGGCGTTAAACAACGCTTACGTTGTGTTTCGCCGAGTGAGTGAGGTTACCGGAGGCCCTTTAAAAGGCGGGCAATGCACTTGTGACTCCTCTGGTGTCTATGGACGGCGGTAATCGCTTACCATCAGGCGATCCGTCTGCTCGTTTGTCCCCCTATCCTATAAAAAAAAGAAAATAAGTACAACACAATTTGGTACAAATAAATGTACTGAAAATGTGTAATTTATTTTGAACAATTATTTATTGACAACATAACCTTCAGATCATATTGAAGAATTATTAAAAAGTAAACAATTAATTTAATTTATCTAATTTAAATAAATACGTAGCATCAAAGAATTCAGCATCATAAGTATAAAATGTAGGTAGATATATTAACCAATACGCGACATAGCATCAGCAACAATTTTATATTATTGACTTTATTCATATTTAAATAATGGTAGGTATATATAGGTAGGTAGGTAGGTATAGTGTTGAATACTACTTTACTTTACAATAAAATTGTATCCCTTTTAGGAATTTGTTACTGATTTCGATCCTTTTGCCGTTCCAGTTGTGACACCCACGTTAAAACTGGGTGGTCTCAACTCGTGGTCAACGCAACACGCACAAGAAGCGTAGCTCTTTATTGTTATTATAAAATTATGAGTCAGACACTTATTCTAGAAACGACTTATTGGTCTAAAAGACACCAGCGCTATAGAGCAAGGATGGTTATTTTTTTTATTATTATGGCAAAAGTGCAGACGATCCACCTGTTGGTAAGTGATCATCGCCGCCCATGGACATGCGTTGCCGAGCTTTGAGAGCCCCTACGAACTGTAGACTGCCAGAGCCGCAGCAACCAAGGGAGAAATAGCTCTTTTAGGCAAATGTTTAACACACACCAACGTGCTTTATAGTGATAGTCTCCGAAGTAAGGGCTGTCACCAGCCAGTCAGACCCCAAGAGGTGCTACCACCGAGCAAGTCCGATATTTTCTCACCTCTTACGAAATGCCTATCGGAAAGGCTGTAAGGAACAGTATTATAACCCGACGGCAGGCGTATTTTTTTTAAAACAGTGCCCCATCTTATTTCTCGTGTATACCAAGTGGTTCGTCAGCTCGTTTGATCCTTACTTAATCTATAAAAAATATTTTAGGCATGCAAGTCCTCGCGATATTTTCCTTTACTGTTGAAGGGAAAGGTACCGCTGTGGCACGGATCCTGCGGAGCCCACGCCCAACATACGGGCCGCATTACCGAACACTCCAGTCTACATTTCTCGCCGAAACTACACCATTAAGGTGGAAGATATTATGAAATACCTACGTGCGTGAAAGGCTCAATGGATCGCCGAAAGTACAGTTACTGAAATCACGCCGCAACGTCAACTTCAAGGCGTTTGTAGTGCGAGTTCCAACTAGTTTTTTTGCACCTCGTCCTGAAAGAGGACTTTTGGCCGCAAGGAGTGGTGTTCCGTTGCTTCCGCGGACAAGTGCCACCAGAACGCACAATGACCTAGTGCTATTGTCTATATATATACATATATATAATTATAATATTTTTTTTTTTTTAAAAAAAAGCTTACCCATGTGGGCCTCGCAGTACTAGTATTCTTGTTAACCCCGCGTGCTACGCTAAATGCTTGTGTTACTAGTGGGTTCACGTCGATAGTGCAAAGGGGTGGGGTTCGAACCGGCAACCACATGACCGCAAGTCCGACGTCCTAGCCCCTAGACTACCGCCGCTTTCAAAAATTTTATTTTGTTTTTAGTTTAAGTTTATTGTATTGTATTATTGTATTTTATGATATGTGCCTTATAGCCTGAATTAAATAAAAAATATATTAATACTTAGTAGATTAGCTTGTTAGATTAAGTATCGCGTAACCCGTCTCATTCTAAGATGATATCCTGCCCAGCAGTGGAACAGTAATGCGTTGAACTTACTTTATTATAGATTTATATTTACCTACATTCTTAATTAACAATGGGATCAATTGACTGTTGATTCCTAATTATAAATGCAGCTGGAAAATAAATAGATTGATTAGAAACGGGTTTGGTGTTACATTGGAGTATGAATTTATGGTCTAAATTTTTTTAATGATTAGGTCGGCAAACGAGCCGACGAGCCACCTGCTGGTAAGTAGTCATCGCCGCCCATGGACACCTGCAACACCAGATGAGTTGCACACTAATTTCGCCTATTCTTTTAAGGAGTACACCTTGGTTATATACTTATATATACTTACGTAAGCAAACCATTAAGGATACTAAATATACACAAATAATATGTTTGGCAATTCCCATTTAACGCTTGGATGTGTTTTCGTTGAATTACTTAAAAGAGGAGACATCGTTATTTTCCGTTAAATTTGGTTTCTGTTAAATTTAATTAAGGACAATCACCAACTTCAAAGGATAACAGTTGACCTGTTTTCTCATTGGAAACATAATTATTGTTATGTTAAAATAATTTTATAATTTATTGTGAGTTGTGACATAGATCCCTTAATAATTATAAATTCAACAAATCAATCTGCTGTCTTTAAATGCTATAAAATATCAGCTTGATGACATTTTTGTCATTTATTTTTGTATAATTTCTCTAAAACTGTCTTATTCGTTCACAGCTTCTACGATCGAGGTCTCCGGTTCGAGTCTCATCTCGTGCAGTATTGTTGGGTGTATCTATGAAATTTTCAGTAGCAGTTTAGAGTTTGGATTTATGCCCAGTTTAATTGGAATAGCCCCCTATTACATGGGACCTAAACATACCAGCGAACTGTTGGTATACTTCTGCCTAATATAGGCGGAAATATAGGCGGAAATATATCCTTCGGTAAATATAGGCGTGATTTTTCTTTATGGATTAAGTCGCTAAACAAGCTGACGAGCCATCTGGTAGCAATTAGTCATCGTCGCCTATGGACACCTGCAACACTAGAGGAGTGGTTGATGCGTTGCTGACCTTTAAGAGCTTCTACGGACTGACTGCCAGAGCCGCAGCAACCTAGAGGGATTTCCGTGATAGATATGTTCTCTAAAACTTGCTGCTTACATTTTGAAAAATCAAAGTTACATACATTCCTTGCAAATATAACAAGTGGTCACCACCGTATCGCCATTACCATTGTGTTGTGTAGTGGATTCGAATCACAACAGAGCTAAATATTTTTGTCAGCTTAAATCAATTGCGCGTGAGCTGAATCACCAAATGTACTTAATCATGTCATTTAGATAAGCTATTGAGCTGCTTTTAACAAAAAATAACCTCAAATGAGTCATCCAACTCCAAACCCCAAAAGACGAATATCAACGCAAAAAGTGACACAAACCTTTGACCTCCTAATTCGATCACTTATCGCTTTAAGTACACAATTGTTACAACTATGATTGTCAGCATTTGAAAGCCTGACATGTCCGTGTTTGCACCACTCATTGTCATGGTCACAAAATGTGTGACTATAAAAATGGACACGCTTAATTTAGTGGGTCATCATTGGTTAGAATCTTGTTCGGGACATTACGTATTGTGGGCGGCCCGTGTTGATTCTTTATCGTCTCTTATTCCGTGTATGCCCGTATTCTGGGATACATATATGAGGAAGTTTGTTTTGTGGCGAATGAATAATGTAATCATTGTTATTTTTTGTCAAAGAAGTCTTATAAAGCTTATCTCTTAATGATTCTGAGGTTCCCGGATGTGAACAGGCAATACCAAATCATGTCTTGCCATACTTGGAAATCTCAATTCTTGTATCCGGTTTTAGACCTTATTTAGTAAGCATAAAGTATTTTACTATATAATCGAGGCAAAAGAAGATTCGTCTTATCTGATGATAATCACCGCCACCCTAAACTTCTGCAATTTCAGAGGAGTCACTACTGATTCAATATGAATCTTCTAGTAAAATATTTTTTTTTTTAAGTCGTTCTCTAAATTTTTTTTTATTTGTATTTTGTTCTACGTTTTCTCTCAAATCATGTTCATGTGATAAACGAATTTAAATAATGTGTACAGCTCTCAGAATAAAACCATCAATGATTCAGATACCAACATGCTACACAAGTTGTTGTGTTGCATTCCCTTATAAGGTACAAAGTAATTTTCGTCCGCATTCCTATACGGTTTCTGAAATCGTTTCATAATAATTTGTTTACCATATTCACTCTTTTATTCGCTTGTTTATATGTATCGTTATCTTGAAGTATCTAACCAAGCAAGGTATGAGGTACTGAGTATCAAGGAATATTCAATTATGCAAAAGCAGTCCACTCAGCTTTATGGGAATTACCTTCCTTTGGAGTCCTTTGATAGAGTAGTAATATTGTTTGTTCCATAATCCATTGGATTTTCCGTTGTGAGTCGACTTGCTTTTATTTTTTTAGCCATTGTTGTTTTGGTAGTTTATTGATATGGCTAAATTTTCACTTTAGTTAACATTAATTATTTTACGCGACCACATCCAAAATAAAATAATTTTTGCATCCTTTAGATTTACGGTAAAGCTCACCTCAGTTGATGGTTTCATCAAAAAGTTTTTCCTATTTGTGGAAAGTAGTTGTCAATAGGAAGACGGTCATCTTAATTAACAACATTTAATTTTCTCTTTTATCAACTGGATCAGTGAGGTTTCTTTTATCACCTTTTTATTTCGAATGACCGATTTTAGGACCGTCCCAACATTTTTATGAATCGCGAAATCAAGATGCTCTAAAAGTAACATTTGTTGCGGATTTCTTCTAATCTTCTTTTTTCTTAGTTTGTCTTACAGAGTTGCTTATGTCTTGTCTTGACGTAAATGCGACTTAGGAATTCTTATTAACTTGTCTAAATAATGAGGCTTTTACTCTCTACACTAAACTAGCTCGCCCTTACAAATCTTGTAAATAGATAGCTTCATTATTTTTATATTATAAGGTTTTAGGGGCAGCTCGTGGCTAATTAATAACCATTACGGGTTATCGCTCTGCAAGGATAAGCTGCACTTGGTGCAGTCAATATAATGGATAAAATATAAATATTATGTAAATTTGAATTTCCTTAGCAATTTTAAATAGTTTGCATCGAGATTCATTGTAAAATAAATAAATAGTCTTCCAATCAGAAATTGTTAGTACCTACTAATCTATTAAAGAATCTTAATTTGACAACTATTCTTAAGCAAAATTGACCGAAAGTGTTACTTTGGCAACTTTTTCCTCAATTAGCCTTTATCTACGATGATTATGCTACACATACAGAAGTTAAGTAAATAATAGACGCTCACGTCTTTAGTATTTTTTTTATCTACGGATTTCTAAAAAAAAATTATATCGACGGATGCTAAAGTTTGCCAAACGAAATATAAATTTTCATAAAACTATTTCTGTGTCATCTCTGAAATTAGCTTGACACAGATTTGAGATCAAAATATTATTTCATGTAAAATCTCATTCACAATCTTTGTGATTTTTATAACTTTTCTGTAAGTTTTGCTACCTTATGGATAAATTGCGGATTAAGATAACTGACCGCCACACATAAATTATAAACATTCAGCTCATGAACCGTCATCTATCCTTGTTACATTGGTAACGAAGGCCTCCTGAATTAATAACGTTATTAATCATCCTTATCAAATATAATTTGATGTATTTGCTTCAAACAAGTGAGTCTGCAAAATAACATTTACAAGTTCCCATCTCTATTCAAGCTTTTACTATAACCCTCAAATGTTCGACTAAGGGTACAATACTCCCACAATATAATTTAACGTGATCGCGTATACATTTATTATTAAGTCTTGCCATATCTACTGCAAGATTAAACGGCGACTTGTGCGAAGATTAAATCCAGGATTTTATTCCCATATTGCCGTACATTTCCACCCCACGGTTGAGGCAGAAAACTCGAGTATTCATTGCGGGTAGCCAAGCTATGTTGGCGAGGGTTGACGAAGCAGCGTTTGCGGGTTAACCTCAGACATATGCGAAGGCACTAAGTAAAGAATTTTGGCAGATATTAAATTCAAATATTAATATTTCAACGTTGTAAAACATGAGTTTCTAGAAATAATAATTAATCACATATTTATTTAAAATCCGACATAGTAAAGATGACTATTAACTTCTACATTAAAGACCTTTAGCTTGGTTTGGGGATAAATCAGTGATTTTGAATTGAGCAGTTTGAGTGATGTAACCTATTATTCGGTACCAGATAGATAATGTTAGAGTTGTAGATAGTTATATTTTTTAGAATTGTTACTATATGTATAGTAAATAGCCTAATTGTTTTACAGGATTTCATTTAACCTGCATTTTTATGTTATGTTTTATAGTAGAAATATATTTTTTTTTATCGGTGTAATTCCCACAGTTCCCTCAGCTTAACTCACAGATAGTTAGCCATTGCCAAAAAATCGCCAATGTTTCGACAACCCTACGAACTGTAAACCAAGATTTATATGGAGGTCGTGGTTATTTATACTCACCAGTCTTATTTTTATTCCCCGTGTGATATTTTTAATGAGGCAACTGAATAGCACTGCTGCACCTTTTATTAACCTTTAAAAGCATTAGTCGTGCCCAAATAGTGGGAATTCACTGAAAATTATGTCTCGTGACCGTTTGTTTATAGTTTTCGTATAATAAAACTGATTTTACTTAGGATTCCAAGACTATTATAATGGGTGCATTTTTGTATAAATATTCTCATTTAGTTCCGTGGAATCTTGAATGCTTTCCATACAATGCCATGTTTAGGTTTATTATTAGAAGCTACATTCATCTTTTCTCTTATCTATCTTTGCATATGTAGGAACGTATTTCCGACTTTAAAAAAATAATCACTCTTTTTTGATTGAGGTAAAATAAAAAATCAATGAAGTAATACTCATGTATCTAAATTCAAATGTTATAAAATGTGTCTCAAATATTGGTTGTAAATACAAAAAAAAATCTCGATCTCATATCATGCGTGATTTAGCTCCACTAAAAAAGCAAGAATGTTTTTTTTTATGAACAGAAATAATATTATTTTGATAATGAACCCAACATTACGTAGAGCTATTCAACCCTCTATTTGTTTTAAAACGTAATTTGGGCCGATGAGTTCATAATTGAACCCCACATGGATACCGCTATGCAAATGTAGCAATTAGGTTAATAAAGATCCCAGTAACCTGCTGGTTTAAAGATGGCTTAACAAATTTGAGCGGGCGCTCGCATTTACAGGTTAAGATTTTTATTTGCACGCGATCTTAAGTGTTAAATAAATAAATAAAGAAGGGAATTTATGATGATGATTGTTTTGTCTGTATTATTATGATGCTACACTTTTAAGAAATATAATTCAGTATTTTTTTAAACTGTTTTGTGTGAGTGATGTGATAAATGATGAGACTGCTTTTTGTGTTGTTAAGACAACCAACAAGACTTTGTACTTTTTTATTTAATAAACCTTGTACCTATTTAGATACACATAATCGAACACGATGAGTTTGTGGTAATACCAATAGTATTGCAGAAAAACTTTAAGAAATCTGAAAAGCTTCATTTGTAATCGTACTTACATAACACTTCATTTGCAGCAGCTCAAAATAAACAAAACGTCACATGGAAGTTGTAAACTCTTTACAAGATTCAACAAATAGTGTTCTAGACTTAACGAATTTCCTAAAACTGATTAAACGTTTTTGTTTGTACTACGGGGATCGAAGCAAAGAGAAGCGAAGCGTTTAAAAGTCGATGCAGTAGTGAACTTCCGCGGCGCATCTCTATCTTCCACTCAAGTTTAACGACCTAAATATTTGATGAAACCAACGAGATCAAATGAAATAGCAATGTACCGTACATCAAGGGTTGGCATCAACTAACTTTAACAAGGGTACTTGAATCAGAATATATTATAGCACGATCAATAGATAGGATTAATCCAATATCTGTTTAGATAACATCTTGAACAACTCAAATATCTTTATGTACTTATTCTTGCTGAGTTACAATAGTTTGCTGTTAGGGGTTATCGTCTCTTGTTTCACGATGAACGAGTTTCTCGTGGAGGGTAAAATATCTGATAGCTCGGTGGTCTGACTGGCTGGCGAATACCTTTACGTCGACGTCTTACTTATAGAGCACCTTGGACTTTTGCGTGTATGAGCCAGTTTCCTCTCCGTTGCTGCGACTGTGGAAATTTGCAGTTCGTAGGGGACGACAAGGGGATTCGTTCGGCAACGCATCAGCAAATGCTTTGGTATCGCTATATATATAGGTGTAACTATTGGCCATCTGGTTATCAAAGAATACCTATGAAGATTTACATGTGAGGAAACTAAAACGTTATATGCAGCCCTAATTCCAGCGGTAACTGCATAAGAGTTTCGAGAAACTTTTATATTCGGTGCCGACGACTAGTGTCGAATCGACTTTACTATACAGGTTCATGCACAGTGTACGCGGATCAACCGATCTGCAAGGTTATGTTGCGATATCGCGGTCAGTCTGTGGATGGGCGACTATTCTCAACACAACGAAATCCTTCCGGGTCTTGGAGAGCACGTAAAGCTGTTGGTCCTGGTCATATGCACAGTTGACAATACTTAGTGTTAGTCCAGTCAAAAGCACAAAAAGCCTAAAAACCAGTATATCCTTCGAATATTGATTTTGACCAGCTATTGGGTTGCGGAGGCTTAATTGCAGTCGCTTGTAAAATACTAATTAATTAGTAAAAGGCTACGACGATGATGATAGTGTTTCAAAGCAAAAACCTATACCTACATAATTATATTTAATCTGAATAATTAAAAAATGAATAAATAATTATTTGACTTTATACCTAAGTTTATTCAGATTTTTTCTACTTCATTTCAATTACTGCCCGTTTTTAATAATACACAAATATTATTAACTATTTAACGTAAACTGAATTATTTTCTAACCAATATTTCTTAGAATTGAAACTAACGCCAGCGGCACAGCAAAAAGGAGGCGAGCAAAGCGTCCCGCTATCCAATATTAATATCGCTCTTTCAAAAAGTTTGAACTGTAAGCAACTCCGTTATCAATATTCATAAGCGCAAGGCGGTATCTGAGGGTTGCAATAAACAAAGCCGAGTGAACTGAAGCAAAGTAACCGATCCGAAGAGCTCTTACTTACTGCTAGCTCATAAATTTCAGTTTGCAACTTGCACCGACTAACATTCGATCAATAAGTGTTTTGTATGGGTTCTATATTTGCAAGCTAATACGCCACATCAAAACTTCCATGCTTGCTTCCGAACCAATATTACCTCCTTACGTCACGAGGTTGGCGTAAACCATAACTAAAGAACATAAACTCGTTCTCGTGTTGCACTGTTTACGAATTTATTATACAGGACATAAGTAAACTAATCCTGTGCATTATTCACAAGACTTATTGCAGTGCGTTGTCGGTAATTTATTTGCACCGGTGCCAATATGATCAGGTCACGTGTTAAGTTACAAAGGGATAAATCAGATCATGTTTTATAGCAGCAAGGAAATTATGTTATCATTTCAAGGGTTTCATAGTTCATTATTATCAATTTGTTTTTGTAGGTGAAGGTCGTGTCGTAATATTATTCGGCATGCTGCGATTCAGAATCTAGAATCTAATCTAATTACCACTTACTCAAGTGTCTACTTTAATATCATATAGATTGAGTTCTTTTTTGAATGGCCATAGGTAAAGAAAAGTACTATAAAAATTTGGTAGCATTAGAATGTGAACTTTATCATTTGTGACATTAAGTTTGCAATTTTAAAACTGGATAGATATTACTAAGTATCGATTGCAGCGTATTTAAACGATACTGGCAATGACCGCTATTCCAACAAGTTATGCTTTCATCGTAATATTTTTTTAGTTCTCAATTCGTGAGCTCTATCGCTTATCATTTACGCGTTTTATCTTGGCCCGAAAGTGAAAATGGAAGGTATAAACCCTCACAGTTTAATCACGAGGAATTTTATACGGCGATCACGTTTTTTCATTTTTATTTTCATTTTTATAACGTAACGTGAGCGTGACTTAATCAAATAAAGAAATTTATAAATCGAGGAGGTATGTACCTAAGTAGTCCTGGTGCATTTAATAACTATATTCGATTTTACTTTACTTGTCTTATTGAATGATCTTATGAATTAGATTAATCTATCTAATAACATATTATTCCACATTTAATTAGATAAAATAATGGTAAAGGTTTTACAGTCTAAAAATGCATGCCCCTTCACTAAATATGATTATTGTAATGACGTGTCACAGGAAAAGTAAACTGCGCAATGGCTTTGTTAAAGCCGAATGTCTCATATTAAAAAAACCTTGTATAATTTGAGGAAATTGTTACCGAAATACATGAAGCGAACCTTTGCGAATAAATATTTCAAAACTGTATTTGAATTATAAAACGTAACTTTTATTATATAAACTTTATAAACTACTAGCTTTTGCCAGCGACTTCATCCGCGTGGAATAGTTACTTTGCTCCCTAGTTCTTCGCCCGCGGTTTCACCTGCGTTGCCCCGTTCCTAAGGGTTGTAGCGTGATGTTTTATAGCTTGAAACCTTTCTCATGAATCATTCATTTTCCCAACATTTCCCTTCACTGCTCTGCTCATATTGATCGTAGCGTGATGAAAAGTATACTATAACCTGCCCAGGAGTATGAAGAACAATTGTACCAAGTTTCGTTGAAATCCGTCGAGTGGTTTTTGTTTCTATAACGAACATACAGACAGACAGACAGACAAAAATTTTACTGATTGCATTTTTGGCGTCAGTATCGATCAGTAATCACCCGCTGATAGTTATTTTGGAAATATATTTCATGTACAGAATTGACCTCTCTACAGATTTATTATAAGTATAGATAAGTTTTTTTAAACATTAACTACCTACTTACTAAACTAAACCTATTTAAAATGTAAAATTATTAATATAACTCCTTAAAAAATATTGAATTAATGGCAAAGAGGTATTCCAAGATATATAGAAGACAAATGAAGAAAAATATATATATTTCGTCGGAAGGATTAGAAAAAGCATCATTCACTATTTTGATATGCGGGTGGCCATCATTTTGATTCATTATGTCTGTAGGTGGGCTTGTAGTTTTGACAAAATGACCCATAATTCCCTTGTTAAGGTTTGAAGGAGATGACCATAGCTAACGTATTAATCTAGAGCCATAAATATTATTTTTATAATGACTATTGTGCTGTATAAACAGGTTTCTGAACGAGACACGTAAATTCTCTATCAAATTGGCTAATTGGGCTATTCGTAGAAAGGTTATTTGATTAAATTTAAGTCAAATTATTTGTATAGGTTTGTACTTTAAAGCGAGTAAATTGATAGTAAATAGCGGCGCAACTTCGCCTGCGTACTTAGGTAATTTGCGTTTCTAAAATATATTGTGCCCACTGTACCTACACCATGGAAGTTTCGTATCATAAAATAGGTATATTGTTTAATGTTTAAGGAAGAAAACAATTGTTAAAATGTCAACAGCGAATGACAGCTGTACATATCTTGAGGATGTCATCGTTTAGTAAATATGTAATATGAGTGTATGTCTATGTCAAACGCATGGTAGTGTGTGTGGACTTTCATCCCCACTTTCACACCATCTTAGGGGTTAAATTTACAAAAATCCTTTCTTAGTGCTCGTCTACAGTGCAAAAGTAACCAGCATGCAAACTTTCAGGGATCTAGCTCCTGTAGTTTCGGCGTTGATACGTCAGTCAGTCAGTAGGTCATTCAGTCAGGTTATCCTTTTATAAATATTGATAAAGGTCAAATAAGGTAATAATTAAAAATTTTCAATATATAATTCCAATGTATGGGACTTAAACATACCGCTGAACTGTGCACTTCTGCATTACCTTTCGGGGAATAGAGGCGTGATGGTATGTTATATCATATACTCAAAAAACTATTAAAAGAATTGCAACCCACGGTAGCTTAACATAATCTATAATATACCTAATCGATATATCCAGTACGATGTTTAAATAAATTATGAGTATTATTCATTTTAAAGTAGATTACACCACAGGCGAGTATCAAATGTTTAATTAAAATTTATGAGGGATGATTCGTTAGGTAGTACACAGCCATGTTACTGTTACAAGTAATATGAACCCATAATAACTGAAGGGTTATCTAAATCCCTTTGTGTTTTGAATCCCGTTATACTGGATATTACGCGCAAATGGTTTATTTTGCGTATTACAATGTTAATATCACATTAATTTATTAATTGCGCATAAAATTGTATTGCTTTGTGTTTGACGAAAATTTGTTTAAATATTAACGTACCTTACTTATTTAGTTTAACATGGATTTATTTTCTGTTAGGATATATTTTTGATACTGAACTGTGTACGATTTCACCAGTGATTATCTCGGATTTTTCTAATTCTGTGGAAATTTCCCAAAGTCCCGCCCTTATCTGCGTTGTACCTACCTATATAGAACTCTTATACATAATTTCTTGAACATTTCACCTTAAGCTATGCAATACTCAGTACCTACGTATTACAGATTTTTTGCTTCATATTTGCCATTTCATTTCCTTTCAATCATAAAGTTTTATGAACCTTTACTAAGTCTTTAACACCAAAGAGTTTCATCCCCAAAAGATAGGGAAAAACAGATCTACGCGAGCAACACCACTTCTTTAATGAAATACATAGCTAAAGTTACATTACATCAGCTTATTCAAGTTCAAACAAGGGCCATTTGACCGTACAAGAGGAGGCTTCTTATCAGTCTGATACTTCTCTTATACTTATCATTCTTGAATCAATCAAATCAAATTGATCACTCTAGAATCATACCTATTAGCTTAATAACTATTAATGTATTCATATTCAACTGAAAACTATAATTCTTACTTTTTGCAATTTTGCAAATCATTTGATATGCGTATTGAATACATGCAATGCGTATTGAACTAAATTAACAAATCACCAACTAACAGGATAATTTGCAGTGAATCTTGTCAGAAAAAAACATCTACATCTTAACATTTATAACATCTATCCACGGTTTGCCGACACCATCGATGTTGGGACATTAAAAAAAATACCGTAATTACACGGGCAGGTTAGCTAAATCTGGACGGAGAACTCTGGGGTTGAGACTCAGTATAAGCGATTTTTGTGAAAGTGAGCTATGAGCTGTCTCAATGATGACAAATGTAGTTGTTGAGTGGTGAGGTCTTGGGTACCTACCTACGATGACGATTAGCGTCGAGCGAAGTGTTATTAGGTTCTAAAAAAATCTTAGTAGCGGCTTGGAGTTTTAATTCGTGATCAGTTAACTCAACAAGCTAGCAACTATTCCATGGGACCTAAAAATATAACAATTTTTACAGGGACTTGCAGAATCCAGTCAATTAATGTTCTTGAAACTGAGCGGGGTTTTTATTTAAATAAGGACAAAATAGGTGTGATATGCCTTAGCTAAAATTTACTCAAAAAATCCTGCTAAATATCAAAGCCTAATAAATGGAGCGCTTACCGCTGTTTAAGTGACCACACCTTTAATAATAATCACTCCTTTATGAACCGGTAATTACTATGATGAAACACCAAATACCAATCAAATTGAAACTAATTAGAAACTTTAATTAGGACCCACGTAATTATAACTTGTCTATACTTACTATGTTAAATATTAACTAAATCTCATAAAAAGTCTCTATTTACTAAATCTCATAAAAATAGTTTTTATAGCAAAACATAGGTATTTTAAAAATGGTTGCTTATGTAGAATTGACAACTTTTCTTTTTTTTTTTGAAAAAGGTTGAAAAGTAGCATCCCCATATTTTTTTATATTCCCGATATTCAATCATTTTCATATACATTTCTGTATTATTATTTCGACAAAAAATGGATTTTCTGAGTTTCCGCCGTATAAGTGACGTCATCACACCTCTTTTTCGTATTTTTTTTTCTTCGAAATGAAGAAATATAAAAATTAAAAAATAATGTTTTGGAACTCAGAATAGGAAAACAAAGAAACAGTATTTTTGGTTTGGTGGCTTAATCATTTTGAATTTCATTACCACAAATAGACACTATTATATCAACATTATTATCTCCTTTCTATTTGTTTCCATTTACTGTGATCATATAAAAATAATAGTAGCTACAATTTATAACGACTTAATAATATTGAACATCAATCCGTCCTCAGTGGCTTATCAAACAAAAAGTCAAAGAGTCCGGAAAGCTCTTTTAATATTTATTCAGGTTTCAATTTCCTGCGATATTCCGTACTTTTTCACTGTATTTTTTTCACTTAAATTCATTGGACCAAATTGTCGAGACCCAGACAGGGGGAGACCATATCGAACAATTCACACGTAAGGTAGAACAAATAGTCCTCAGCTCCCGGACCACGTTCCTATTGAAATAACATTCGTACAGTCCACTTATATCAGATTCCTTTTTGTTCTTGATTTCATTCCATTAACGTTTATGTAAGAGACACTTTCGCAAGATGTTTTCTTTGTGATTTTACCGTCACTTGATGATGTCTTAAGAAACTATATTGTTTTGATTGTGATATCTTTAATATAATTATAATTGCTCTTAGTCTATGAAAAATATCGTGAATAATACGTACCTAAAGTAATGTTCCAAAGAACTAATACTGATTTTGCTGAAGTCAAAGCAGTCAACACTTGTGAGTGTCGATTTAATTTAAGGGTCCGGCGGAGCTTGAATTGTTCACAAAAACGTAATACCGAAATAAATCGTAATCCAGACAATATTCTATCAAATTAAGTTATTATTTGGATAACGTTAATCTTGGTTCTTACGGTGCTATTTCGTCTACTACTACTTCAATGGAAATTAAAGACCGGAAAATCGTAAACTTGGTAAAGTTATCAAAAATTGCATTCGCTTACATTTATTTCCAGTTAAGTATTTTGGACGAAATGGCAGAGTAGGAACCTAGATTAACAGTATCGGAACCCGAATAATAACATAATTTAATTTAATTGTGTTTGAGTTTCGGTATAACGTTTGTATGAGAAATTCGGTCCGCCGGACTCTTAATAACTATTTTCCAACAAATGAGTAATACAAAAAGTATCTATAACCTACAAATAAAAGTAATAGCTTAGTAGTAGATAGAAAATTGTCGGCCACTTCTGCTAATTTAAAATTGACAAAATATAGTATCGATCTAAAAAAACTGTTCGGTATTTTTATTTATTAAATACTAGCTTTTGCCAGCGACTTCGTCCACGTGGAATAGTTACTTTGTTCCCTAGTTCTTCACCCGCGGTTTCACCTGCGTTGCCCCGTTCCTAAGGGTTGTAGCGTGATGTTTTATAGCTTGAAACCTTTCTCATGAATCACTCATTTTCCCAACATTTCCCTTCACTGCTCTGCTCCTATTGATCGTAGCGTGATGAAAAGTATACTATAACCTGCCCAGGAGTATGAAGAACAGTTGTACCAAGTTTCGTTGAAATCCGTCGAGTGGTTTTTGTTTCTATAACGAACATACAGACAGACAGACAAAAATTTTACTGATTGCTTTTTTGGCGTCAGTATCGATCACTAATCACCCGCTGATAGTTATTTTGGAAATATATTTCATGTACAGAATTGACCTCTCTACAGATTTATTATAAGTATAGATAGAAGATAATTAAAGTAACAAGCTTCAATAGACTCCTGTACTAACACGGCACTAGTTTTTAAATATGCAACATTAAATTTCGCATAAAAGTTCGTGCAGAGAGGTTTTGATGCTTTCGGGTACACTTTTCAAACATTTTGACATGAATTTTGCCGGCCTTTGAAATAGCCTGAGCAAAGCGTAACGCTACACTGAATATACGTGAAAGTTGTTTATTTCGTACAAATGAAAAGGCACTTATATTTTGTTTGGCATACACAAAACTATACGCAAATTGAACAGGAGTAAGTTTTGATATGGCTTTCGTGAATAAAATTTGTTTGATATGCTTTCGATGAAGTTTACAAGTGTATGATATCTATCTCCTGATGTTAAGCGATGATGCAGTCGACGGTAATGCAGATCTACCTGACCTTGCTTTCTAGAATCATGTAAGAAGGCTTGAATAATTTATTCGAAAAAATAGTATAAATAGTTACGGAATATGCACCTGAACATTTTTCGATCTTATGTTCTTAGGGACAAGGGTTTTATTTCTCTTGAGAGTTTATTAGCAACTACATTTACAGATAGGTATCAAAATACCAAGTGACAGTGACTGGTTGAATATTGGAGATATTCTAGGGATTCATTCCTAAAATGGTAGCTAGCATCTCCAAAATTTACTTTTACTCTTTTATGAACTTAGTAAATCAAGTGTAAGGATAACACACAGGATCCATCAGGTCTGTGACATGGAGTGCACGCTGTCACACACTCAGTGTGAGGTGTTTATACGTGTCTCGCGTGGGACAGGGTATCGCTTACTCACCAGCGATGCTTGTTTATTAGTATGCGGACATGTTGAGACGTAGTAGCGTTTTTTGCTATTTAACATACCATCATGCAACTATTCCCTGAAGGATTAGAGGTGCTAATAATACTAATATGTACGACCACGTTTTCCAAGTCCCATGTAATAGGGGGCGAGCCTATTGCCATTAACCGAACCAAATCCAAACTCCGAGCTGCTACTGAGAATTTTACAGAAAAATCAAATTACACTTTGCTCGATTTGGGAATCGAACCCAGGACCACTAGCGTAACACTTAGGACTATTAGAATATTTAGGCAGTTTTTACTAATTACACATGGAAAAACTTTGAAGTTCTGGTATGGAGTCACGTTTAACAGCCTTTTGCGAACATTACGAGAAACACTGCCTTATTAGTCTTGTAGTTGTAAGTGCAATTGCTGAGCCGGATTTGATTCCCAGGTCAAGCAAAGTGAAATTGGAATTTTCAATGAAATTCTGAATAGCAGCTCGGAGTTTGTTTGGTTTGTCTGTGGACTGATAATTATACGTATATAAGAATTAAATATTATTATACAAGACCTAAACATACCAGCAAGCCAGGGCTTTGCCTCCTCCCGTGGTTAACTATTTCGCCATGTTAAAAGGAATTAAATCTATGAAATCGCTCCGCTTATCAGCCCACGCCAATATAAACCCTACCTTAATAATACCATTTCGAAAATGAGCTTTCGTTATCGATATGCACTACAGTCAGTCTTACGAGGCGTTTAATGAAATCAGTCATTAACTAAAGTGCCCCTAAAATGTCGTGTTTGACTAAGAATGGACGGTTTTCGTCCAAGTAAATAGGGTTGTCAAGTGTGGTAGGTATATCACGATGAAAAAAAAACTGCGGATATCAGCGGGAGGCGCTAAAAGGGCTTCGATGTTGTTTTGCGAAAAGGGGTGGTAAGGCACGAGGCAGTGGGAGGTTCACTAAAGTGGTGATTTAGAGCTTTTTTATTAAGCTCTGTGTATCACTTTTACAATAAATACTTTTCTTTTTATTCTAGAGAGGCCTATGCTTGACCGCCAGTTCGCCTGATGTTGAGCGACACAGACGATCTACTTTTAATAAAAATATATTTTAATCAACTGAGGTCTCGATGTGACGATGCAATGTGACGTTAACAAAAGGGAAAATCACCAACATAAACATCATATTACTTTGAAATAAAACTACTTTTTACGGATTTTATCGCGTTGTATTGGTATTATTTGATTCCCGACGTTTCGGATCATTAACAGCATCCATGATCACGGGTAGACTAAGTTGTTGGACGTCTTAATGTTACAATTACTAAAAGCTACCTTATATTTTTGTTAATTATTGGCGATCCGATTCACGCAGAACGAGCTCACCGTATCCTTCGAAACGTCGGTTCAATGTCTAATATTCGCGTAAGTGTCAGAAACCACATTACTTGTTTGTCATAATATTACTTAAAATGTATTTTTTTGTACAAAATATTACCACAATTTCATACCATCACACCTGTATTTCCCAAAGGTTCAAGCAGAGGCGTACTAATGTACACCTAGAATTCGCCCATTCGTCCCACATAATAGGGGGCGAGCCTATTGCCATCAGCTGGGCACAAATTCCAAACTCTGAGCTGCTACTGAGAATTTTATAGAAAAACCCAATAACACTTTGTTCGACCTGGGAATCGAACCTAGGACCTCTAGCGTAGCAGACGCGCTCAGAATCACTAGGCTTATCAGGCAGTCATTAGCTTAATATATAATATCTATATATATATACCCATATACCCATTATACTGTCCCACTGCTGGGCACGGTTCTCCTCTCAGAATGAGAGGGATTAGGCTATAGTCGTAGTATACCTAGTATAGCGTATAGCGTGGTGACGCTGGCCTAGTACGGGTTGGCAGACTTAACACGCCATCGAGAAAATCTTTCAGGCATACAAGGTTTCCTCACGATGTTTTCCTTCACCGTTTAAGCGCGTGATAATTAACTATTTAATACACACTTGACTTCGAAAAGTCAGAGGTGCGTGCCTTGAGTTCGAACTCGAAACTTTTGACATGGCAGTCCAACGGTCATACTACTAGGCTATCATTGCTTTACGAAAATTTAATTAATCAATTTATTTTTAACAAATATCTCATAATATAATCACAAATTCGTATCTTGATTTACTGGTAACGACTGTTTACATCAATAATTATTAATGACGTTTAAAAATAAATAATCAGTACATGGCTTACATTACGGAGACACAATGCCCAGTTTTATCACACAATGCAGTTACTGCTGTCATAATTAAAAATAACAGAGCATAAATCACAGCAGTGAGTCATATGCGTGGTAGCTGCAGAGTATTAAATGTTATTTTTTTAATAATCAACGTTTAGGTAGTTCTGTTATTTACTGTTTGGAATATATTAGGTATAGTTTCTTTTCATTCGCCTTTAAATTATTTTGTACTAGACTTCTCGACTCAAAGTGTGTGTTTGTGTATGTCAAACGCATGGTAGTGTGTGCAGACTTTCATACAAAATTTCACCCCCCTTTTTCTTTAGAATTTCCAAAAATCCTTTCTTAGTGCTCGTCTACAGTGCAAAAGGAACCAGCATGTAAACTTTTAGGGATCTAGCTCCTGTACTTTCGGCTGTGCGTTGATACGTAAGTCAGGCAGTAGGTGAGTCAGTCAGTCAGGTATTTTGTCAGTAGGTATGTTTTCTCTTTTAGGTTCATTAATAATTAGGTCGTTTTGGTATTTTTCCTGAGGTTTTCCCATTGCGCTATGACATGGGAATGGGATGGGAATTATATGGGAATCTTCAAACGGTGCGTAAGGTCCCTGTAGATCTTAAGGGCCGGTAACGCATCAGCAACTCCTCTGGTGTTACTGGTGTCAATGTGCGGGATGACTACTTACTATCGGGTGGCTAATCTGATCATTTGCCGACGTTTAAATATAAAAAAAATATTTATATTTAGACGTCGGCAAATAACAACCCTGATGTTTTTTTTTGTTGTTAAAGTTTCAGAAAAATAGTTTGCAATAGAAATAATTTGTAATATTTTTTTTGTAATAAAATATTTATGAAGATCTGAAAGGAGGAAGTAAGAAATAATCTTATTACATTCAACAATGGTATCCGTGATAATCTACTCTATGCACATCATTTTCTCAATATAGACAACCCTAACGACAGGACAGGATTTTGAGTGACGAAATGTTGTAATCTAGTTGTCTGACTCATAACTTAGTCTTGCCGAGATTAAGACATTGCTTTGAAAACATATGGCCTCATTATTTATGCGCAAGATAACATACTTGACACTATCGTCTGAGGTTTTCTTGTAAATATGTAGTAAATTAAAAAGTATATTTATAAAAAAATATACATCAACAAAAAAAAATCTTAGTTTTTTTGTGGACGTCAGAAAGAAATAACTATGTAGATTAAATAGTCAGAAAGAAAGAAACATTTAGTAGTACGGATTTAAATCCAATATAATAACAGATTTGGATTCATATGATTTTGATATTGACTTACCTACCGCGTAAAGTTGATGGTACTCGACATAGACAGCTCAACGCTCTTGATATATCGACGAGATTATCACTGGCTGATGATAGGGTGGTTACACACGTGCGATTGTCTGACGTTTCTGAAACAAGTTGATACTATGTAATTAATTATTATTCAAATGACGTATTAAAACTTTAATATAGGTACCTATACAATGATAAAAAAATGGATAAGGGCAATGTATAATTAAAATTAAATTAACAAGGACAATGTGAGACTTTATAAAATCCTTATTTATAATTAATAGCGTGTATTATAGGATACCTATATACTCGTAGTAGTAAAATTCAAACTACTTTATGTAACTAGAAACAAAGTATGTAATTTTCTCCAATTTCAAGGCCACAAAGTCTCATAAATTTCTCGTGTAGGTATTTAAACATAAAAACACTGTCAGAAGTTCATATTAGTGAGTACAAAAATATGATTGTGTTAAGAGAACACATCATACAAATTTTATTATATAAAACGCTAAATTAATATAAACAGCCCTAAACATTTAACGACTTTTAGTCGCAGTAACCACCTCCAACAAAACCCATTATGAATTTAATCTAACATGTCGCCGCTTTATACCGAGCCTTAATCACGTCTCTACCAGTGTTTATTCAGATGCAGGCCATCTAAAGAGCTCCACGATTTACTGGAAATTAAGAGGACGCATCCGTCGGGGATGCTACAATAACATTGTGCCACCAAAAATACAACCACTAAGTGACAGGAATAAAAACAGTAGTGGCACTGCGGTATATTCGAGTAAAATAACGCGTTCAAGATAATAACTGTTATTTTTAAAACGATGAATATTTGCAGGTGAATTTTTTATTTTTTTATATATATATTTTTTTTTTAAACGTTGCCCTGCACTAGTATTTTCTCCTGTATCGTGGGTGCGTTTACAAACACAAATTCTCACATACACAAACGCTTAGACCCGGAACAACTACCTGTAGATCACACAAGTAATTCCGTATTTATATCAGTTAATGTTATAAATGCAAATATTTTGGTCGTGTTTAGAGACATCAACAAATTAGTAGTACGTACCATCATCACGTTTGTATTCCTTGAAGGGTTAGGCAGAGGAATATTAATTTAGGTTCACACACAATTCGGTATGTTTGGGTCCTATGTAATAAAACGTGCCTATTGACATTAACTGGGTACAAATCCCAAACTCCAAGATGCTACTGAGAATTTCATAGAAAAACCCGATAACACTTGCTCGACCTGGGGATCGAACCCAGAACCTGTAGCGTAGCGGTCGCGGTCTGGACCCTAGGCATATATAAGGCAGGGATCTAATAAAGTAGTGCGATACTAAAATGTAATAGGATACAAAAATACCATATCTTTTTAATTTTTCCACATTGGTCTGATTTAATTAAAAATTTTGTGAATCTTGATTTTTCTACCTAGTACGTCAAACTGCCTTTTGTAAGAAAAAACTTACTGTGTCACTGAAAAAAAGTTGGGATGGTTTAAAAACTTATCTGAGTTTTAGGTCACTCTGATTAGGAAAGCGAAGCGTGAAAAAGATAATTTCAAATATTATTTTGAATCTAAATCTCTTAGTATTCTATTCTTTAGGGTTCGGTACCCAAAGGGTAAACCGGGATCCTATTACTAAGACTCCGCGGTCCGCCCGTCTGTCTGTCTGTCCGTCTGTCACCAAGCTGTATCTCATGAACCGTGATAGTTGAACAGTTGAATTTTTTGATGTATTTCTGTTGCCGCTACAACTACAAATACTAAAAAACAGAATAAAACAATTATTAAAGGTGGCTCCCAGACAACAAAACGTGATTTTTTTGCTGTTTTTATAGACAATAGTACGGAACCCTTCGTGCGCGAGTCCAACTCGGCTGGTTTTTTACTACTGCGAAGCCATTTTTATCATTAGGCCGTTTACTTTCCCACTGCTAGACATCTTCTCTCAGGGTGGGAATGGTATCCAGCTCAACCCAGACCAGTCTCTTCCGTCGAGAGGTGCGACTTTATATATTTTTATTTATTCTTTTATTATACTTTTTTTTCTATATTATTCATTTAATATAAAACGCCACGAAGGTTTGACTAAACCAACGCTTTAGTATCAGGTTCTTATTCTCCCGGTCACAAAATTTACGACTATCAAATTGCTGACCCGGTTCGAAAACATCGTAGATCCGGGGCTGGTCCGCCACGCTGGCCCGATGCTGGTCGGCCGAATTCACACGTGCTTTAGAAAATCTCTTATACATGCAGGTTTCCTCACGATGTTTTCCTTCACTGTTTAAGCGGGTAATAATCTAGTCAATCTTTAGTTTGTTACAACACTTATAACTTGAGAACGGCAGGACCGATTTTTATGATCTTTGGTTTGTTGGATTTGTCTCCACCCCGAATAGCAGAATAACTATTAAAACATTGAAAAAAATCACGAAAAAGAACATTATGAAGAAAATTTATTTTCTCATACAGTTTGTATCCAGAACGGTTTGACAGATTTGACAGCCAGTCCAGGGGTCCAAAGGTCCAATGGAAACTCTGGGTTTGGATGTTTAATGTATTTTTCGTGTTTTTTTTTTCGATGTTTTAATAGTAATTCTGCTATTCGGGGAGGAGAATGGTGAATTCGAGTAAGACCTATGACTCGGCAATCCATGTTCACATATAACTGCTTACCACTTTAGACTTAATTTCATCAGTACGATCTCGAGGCAACATTTTGCATACTTACATTATAAAATGAAATTTATAGTAGCAAATTTTATTAATGAAAGCAATATGCAATTTAAAACACTTTTTTAGTCTCCTAATTAATTTTAACGGCTCCTGAACTGCATAAAAATGAATCCAATGAAAAAGTCTCTGCATTTCTGTTAGGGTTGTGCGATAAAAAATTGCTGACCATTGCTAGTAGGGCCGTCCATTTGCAACTGAACGACATCTTTTCATTAAAATAAAAATTGCTAATGACACCATCTCCATATTTTAGCATAAAACCGTCAGCGCTTTGTAGCATTTCGCCTTGGGTATAAAAAAGTATAATTACAAGATACATCTGCATATCTTTTGACGCCTCCGCGCTATTACTCGACACATGGACGGAGATGTTAAATGTTCCGCTTTAATATTTTTTTTGCTTTTAAAGTGCAGATGACTTTATTACTGAGGATGGTAAGACAAGGGAGTGTTTCTTTGTATGTTTTGCGAGATTTATCCGACTTATTTTGCGCACGAACAAATTGCTAAGAAACACATTAATTGCGCTAGTAAGTAGGTAAGCTACGACAAATTCTCTTATTATTTTTATTAAATAAATGATAAATTGTACTATTTATTAGTTTCACAATTAATTGGGGTGTAGGAACCCCAATTAATTGTGAAACTAATAAATAAAGCTATAATAATAATAATATATATAATATATATAAATAATAATAATAATAGCTATCCTACTAGCTAGGCACTTTATTTAAAATATGATTACGTTAAGATTTAACTTTTGTATAGAAAAAAAGACAGTTATAATATAATTTGGCTTACAAATTAACTATATGTACAATTTTTCTTATACTAAGTACCTAGAAATCATAAAATTATGAAAAACTGCAAATTCATTCAATAAATAAATGTGTATTTATAACCATAACCACAGTAAATTATTTTATTAATAATTATGTTTATTAATTTTAAAACAATAATGCGTCTTCAATTGAGATACCTACAACAGACATCTATGTGGACATGAAACTCAAGGTTATGTGCTTCAAAAACAGATTGTTTACTCCTCAATTAATAACGTCGAACAATCAACATCGCAAAAACAAGAAATCAAAAGGAAGTTTACACACCAATTTATATGAAATACCAGGAGGTATCTCCTTCGTTAATTTGTTTACACTTTGCATGCTCCCTCCGTGCCAATGTTTACATTTCACATCTAAGTATCCTCGTAAAACGTAATAAAGTTCGCCTCCCGATGATTATGGCCCTTTGAAAATAAACTTGGAAGTCAATTCACAAACACTGGCTTTTATTTTTGTTTAGTTTACTTTCTTTCGTCCCGTAGTCCGTGAGTTATGGATATTCATCGTTATTCTTTCCCTTCGAGTTCAGCGGAACTTTGGTCTCGTCCCCTTTTATTGATACATTAGAAATTATTTTTTCATGGTATTTCACCGTAAAATGAATTTTGTTTTGCTTAAATTATTTAAATGCCGTACGGTCTCCGTATCTTGCGCAAGTACCTTGCATTGTAGTCTGTTAGTTATTTTATTCAAATATCGTTGAATGACGAAGAACCATTTACTATTTTATCAAGAAATTTGTAATTTTCTGTTATAATGATAACATAGCTCCCTTTTAACTTGAATGATGGAGGAATGCGTAAGTAAATCATTGTTTTAGCTTATTTGATAAACACAGTCCGGAAAAATAACCCAGACATTTCCAATAGTAGCTACATCTTATTTATTTATTATATGCTTTATTGTACAATCAGCGTCAAATAGTTCGTGACAATCAAAGTGGCCGAAAACTCTGCAACACGACCTTTTTCCAACTGTAACAAAGACGTGTTGCGAACTATTTGGCCACTTTGATTGTCACGAACTATTGGCGCTGACTGTACACCAAATAAAACATTGGACATTTGATAGTGAGACAAAAATACCATCAATAATCTTACTTCTATATAAATCTCCTGCCGATGTACAATCACTATAAAAAGCTAAATTCACCTTTATAGTACAAAGTAATATCGTCCACATAAATCATACTATTAAACGGACAGCGCAAAATTCTTCAACCCAGGTAAAGTATTAAGGCATAGTTCACCTAGAACATTATACATCGAAAACATGCAAAGCCATAAATATTCACTTGGCTCCTGTTTGTTTCCACCTCTTAGGCCTCATAAAATTAATGCCTTAATATTAATATTTATTAATATATGAATGTCTCGTACATTGTAGGAAGCCGGCATGATAAAATGGTAAGTAAAGTTTATGGTGTAATAACAACGGTATTATGCCGTAGCCTATGAATTTTCATTGGATATGCTTACAGTCATTATGCTATCTCATTCCTATTTGTGAAGAAGGATAGAGAGGGGAGTAATAGGAGCAGAGGTTACACTTAGTTATTAGGAGTTTATGATAGGTATTACATACTGGACGATTAATAGTAGTAATCGAATGCCTAATTAATGCGAAGCCTGTATTTATTGAAGGTACTAGGAGATTATACGACAAGAGGTGTAATTAAATTCGACAGCGGTTTCGTATTAAGTGTCGAGTATATTTTAGGTTCGAATAACTAATTACCTACTAAAATTTGCTGTAATATATTCTTCAGTACAAAGTATGTACTAAATCGGTGCTTCACGCTCACAAATATATACTAGAGTTTTATGTCTGCCGTTGTAATAACAATAGATAAAAAAAATATAATTAGTTATAGGAAAACAGAAAACATAATAATCAGTCCAATCAATCCGTTTTTAAATGACTACCTTTTTATTCATCGTGTCTCTGCTGGCTATCTTTGTGCAAAATTTTATCACTAATTACCTCCATGTAGAAGTAATAGGTACACACAGAGATAAAATTTCATTTTCATCTTTAAAATTTTATATTTACATGACAAATTATTTCATAACCATTGTCCAAACATAAAATTAATGCTAAACCTAATCTAGATAAAATGTTGAATAGGTTGATGATAACTAACGAAATTTGTCGCGTTAAACTCAACACATCAGTATCGGTAAATCTATGAAGTTTATAAGTTTACATCCTCTAATTTGGCATATAAAATGTCAAAGCTCTCCTACAAAATCTCGTTACCAGATACGATTTAAAACAATGTGACAATCGAAACAAATGAAAAGCTTTCATTTTAATTAAAGAAACAGGTAACCCAAACCGTTTGGAAGATTAAAGAACAAGTTATACAGACATGAAAGGCTAAACCACGAAATTAGATTTTCACGAATCAAAAACGAATTTGTAATATGATAGATCATCGTTTTCGTGGAAGTTTCAAAATAACACCTCGATAACAGATTGTGATATGACAATCAAATTACACCTTTATTATTTGAGGAATAAGGTGGTGTAAAAAATACAAGGAATTCAACTGTGGTTCTCCGTCCATCCGGCCGGAAGATTGCTCTTTTGATATGATTAAAAGGGTGAAGACTGTTTTATGTGGCAATTAAAGAGTTTCGTTGCTCCCTACTTTCTATTTCTTCATCTACGAGCTGCATTGACCTGGTAACGATCTGAATACAACATGACATCTTATTTGTTGGAGATATGATGGCATTAATTTATATTCATAAATAAAATAAAAATATATGAATTTGGTGACAGATTAACATTTTTACCAGCCCAGTCATTTAAGATTGAAACAAAAAAAAATCTTAGTAAAAATATTAATAATATTATATTGATAAAAACTATGGAAAGTGTAATTGATTTATGAGCGCAACTATAGCAAAGTTAGTCAAACTCCGGCGTTTCAGTAAACAAAATTAAATTATTATTCCGTACGTCAATACCTATAGGATGTTTTTTACACTCTAGGGGACGGTTAAAAGCACAAACAACCAAACTTTTCACTTACAGTCAACGTTTGTTTGTTGGTCCGATCCATTCTGTTTGCGGGAAACACGTAAAATTTCGTACATTTAAAATACATTGACGTATGCGTTCCAAGTTGGTAGTCTTTTTGTTTCGACTGAAAGTGCTACACTTAGGTCAAAAATATATAAAACAATGACATTATTTTGGCTGATAAATCAAGTGATTTTATAGTACTAAGGTGATAAAAGTCAAGGTAAGTATTGGATTACTATAGGGAATGTAGGCGACGAACTTGTAAGTTTATTAGTGAACAATGGTGTTGAATTTAACGCTCAAGATTACTTAACAATACCATTGGAGGTATAATCTGAGTTTAAGGTTCTTGGGTTTATTGTACCGTGACTATAAACCCAGGTCAGAGTGACTAAGGACATATAAAATTAATTTAGACTTCTTGTGCTTATTAAAAAAAACTTTCTGCGATTACTCTTCCATCTACCAAGTCTTTTCCAGTTCTCAGTGCGAAGTTTTTTTTTAATAAAACGTTGCCCTACACTAGGATTTTCTCCTGTATCGTGGGTGCGTTTACAAACACAAATTCTCACATACACAAATGCCCAGACCCGGAGCAACTACCTTTACATCATACAAATATTTGCTCCGTGTGGGGATCGAACCCACAACACGTGACGCAGAAGCCGATCGCTCAGCCGCTACGCCAAACGTGCCGTCGAGTCGAGTTCAAAGTTTGCGTAAAGATTAGAAGTAAAAATCGGACTTTTTCTCCCATAAACACTATCAGGCCTGTATTATTCGAAGGGTTAGTTCAACTGCTAAAATAACTCACAGATGATATAAGAAGAGCATATTTTTTGCCATTAACAATGTACATCTAGAAATTGTCTATAAAAAGGCAGCGTAATAACACGTTGTTCGACTCAACTTTACTTACACTGCAGTTACACTTTATACGCCACTTCTAGCTAAACCAATGTAATTCTTCAATGTAATTCCGGACCAATTTCCGGAAACCGGGCAGACCTCATACCTCCATAAAAATACCTATGACAATCGCAACGGGTCATTGGAATTGATTCGTTGACCGGTAGGTACTTGTGGTAAACATGTCATTACAAGTTATTTTAGTGAAAGAAAAATTCAATCGCGGGCAGGATTCGGACTTGCGTCTTCTGGTTAGATACACCAGACGCTTTGACTGCTAAGCCACCGCGAGTCCCATCCGCTTGATCGAATTACGTCTTAAGGTGACGTTGGCATGGATAGGTTATCTTAGCATGGAAAATGCAAAAAATCACAAAAACAAAGTCATTACAAAATAAAAATATAGTCAGAACATTCCTTCCATTCAAATAAAATTATCCCTTGTATAGACAAGGGTCAATTTTATTATGAAAAAAATAAAATTAAAAAAACATTAGGTAAGCCTGAATCGAGCAAAGTACCTATACTCTGTTTTGTCTGCAGTAGTATTTTGTTTTCGCGACAGCCGGAAACGGATATAGAGGGAGACAGAATAATAGCCGTCGGAAATGGTCAGACATGGTGGAACCTACTTTTTTCTTTTATTCGCTGGACATTGCTAACTCAATGCAAGGGGTTTGCATTCAATAGAAATTATACCTTCATTATTATGACTTAAAGTTTAAATTCATGTTGTTATTAATTGTCTTGGAATTAAGAATGCTGGTGTTTTTAGTGAAGCATAACGCAATATACATGGTCAGGGATATGCGATAGCATCATTTAATTGTGTTATTTTATTTTTTGATGTTGAAGTTAATTGTTTTTGACATAATAAGGTGCGATGAAGGGTTAACAATTTATCTGATGCAATATCAATGGACGGATTGAATAGACGTGATAATCATAAAACTTAAAGTTTGAAGATTGGTTAGTATAATATATTGATTACTGACAGTCTGCTTGACAACGTGCTGCTGTAAAGAATAGGATGCTGTCAACGTCGTCAAGATTATAATACATAATATCAATTTTGTTTCAATAGTAACAGTATTTATTTTTTAATGGCTAAGATTCCTCAATTTATCTACAAAAAGGCTCAGCTTGTCGTCTGAGGAAGCTCAGTATCTATATGAACTGATATGTCTAAAAACAACACTTGCGTGGGATTCGGTATAAAAATCAGACCCCCTTTAAGGGATTATAAACTACAAATTTCCATTGATTTGAAAAAATACACTCTATTCTGCAAGGGAACACAAGTCTATTTCTGCATCATATAATATTTCCGTCAAATGAAAAGAACTATTCCATAGAAATGTAAACAAAGCTTGCCTTCAAAAACTTTTGGTAGTTGGCAACAGTGTCACATCCAGAGGGGGGATAAAATAATATTATTATTAGACTGCTGCGAAGTGAGAAAGTCCATTTGTCTGATTAGAAAACTGGTCTTTGATATTAAAAATAACAATCAAATAGTAAGACGTTCTTCTTCGTTTTCATTAAATAAATTTGAGGGAAACTTTAATCTGATAGCTATTATAACGAGATGATATTTGTAGATGCTTTAGGAATCTAAATATATATAAAACTCAAAGGTAACTGACTGACATAGTGATCTATCAACGCACAGCCCAAACCTCTGGAGAGATCGGGCTGAAATGTTACGACGTAGGCATCCGCTAAGAAAGGATTTTGATAAATTCCACCCCTAAGGGTATAATAATTAATAAATTTCGACCTATGTAGGGGTGAAATAGGGGATAAAAGTTCATATGGAACAAAGTAACTATTCCACGCGGACGAAGTCGCGGGCAAAAAGCTAGTCATAGATATATTTATAACTAGCTGTTGCCCGCGATTCCACTCATATCTCAACGGACTTTTCGATACAGAAGGTAACCTGTGTTCTTCTCCAATCTGTCTCTATACCAAAATGGTTCAGTGGTTTAGGTGTGAAAAGGTTACAGACAGACGGAGTTACTTTCGTATTTATAATATTTAAAGGTTGTAGGTATCAAGGACTAAAATGCAAACCATTCGGGTATCTAAAACTTATAATTATGCAATATTAACAAAATAAGCAACATTTTATTTTCTTTGCTAAATTAATAAAATTAAATATGTGACCATTTATGGAATATTTTCCAAAAAAGATTGAATTCTCATAAAAGTCAATCTACCCAACATATGGTTGTTAACGCGTCCATTATTAAATTCTTCATAAAGATTGCTTGTTAGCCTATAACCGCACGAGAAAATTAGGATGGCGCAAACAACGTCTTAATAATGACTGAACTCAAACAATTTACAAAGTAAATATTAAAACAAACTTAATTAGTATATCCTCTGTATAACCAAGGTGAAATATGTTGTGTAACTATAGGGAATATATTGATTGGCCATTAAAATAATGGGCACAAGCTTGAACGATACGCTTCATCGCTGGAAGGCCGAAGGGGCATTCTACATCAAACATCCGAGCACCAATTTGTATTAACACGCCCCTCCGCTTTCTCCATTCAAATTTCCCGAACACGGCAGGGTTTACCTGTATAATTTAAGAGATCATTTTATGTTGGACATGTAACTATTTGTTTAAGATCGCCACTGCCAGGGTTGTATCGAAAATAACGTCAAAAACGATCAAAAAGCGAAAACGAGTAATATCCGGAGTTGTATTGTTCTCATATCGGACCCGTGGAGTTAATCGAAATTAAGTGATCCATTACAAGATACCGGTCAATGTTGAGTTTAACAAACGACTGTATTATTTATGAAATCGATTTTTATGCGTCGTTAAACTTAAACCTTTATGTTTTCTTTGTCCTGTGTTATTAAAAAGCGAATAATTTTCTTCCAGATTTTTTCGGGTGCAAAATTGACTGAGTTTTTGTTTTACTTTTTTGTGTTTGAATTCTGACGAGGTCAAGATTCGATGTAATAAGTAAAATTTGTTTAACGTAAACTTCTTGGAAGTTCTGGTGATGTTGTTACTGAGCGCCTTTATAATATAAAAGATTTCAAACTTATAGACAGTAATGGGTTTTTCAATCCAAACCAAATGTTTAGGCTTTGTTCGGACTATTTAGTAGATGGTTTATGTGAAGTTTGCACAAAATCGGTCTAGCGGTTCTTCATTTATCACATTTTTCGTAACAAATGATGAATTTGATGTTCCAATTAATTTTTTTTTATTATTTCACTTTATACGTAGCGAAGCACGTACCAGGCCGCTAGTCTTATTTAATAACTTAAGTATATTATACTTAATATTATATAATACTTATAATATATATAAAATTATATTATACTTAAGTATATTATACTTATATATTTTGTTGAAGAACTATGGCCAGTACTCTAGATTGGTACACCTATCATTTTACCGTACCTATAGGCGAGATCATATAGGCGGAGAGACCCCAGTACAATATCCATCATAAGATGATGTTATTAACATCTAATGACACATTACTATGTCATCTATGCGACACAAATCTTTAATCTTATAAATTTACAATAAAATAGCTTCGACTGTAAAAAAAGGCTCCATCCACGAAGTTTGTTTCACGAGCCCCACTATCTCAACTTAGTTCAATGCCTGCAAAGTTTGTATTTGATAAAGAAACTTTAAAATTGTTCGCTCGGTACGACTTAGCTCTTAATGATTCATCTTTGTAAAATATTAATATCCACCTGTGGTATACAAATCATAACGTATATGAAGATGTTTGTTTTGCTAGGTGCTGTTAGTATGATAAATGAGCCACAGGAACGCGAATCTCGACAACTTTGATTTAATATGCACGTGTTAATTTCTTGAGCGGTATGGGAGTGTCAGGAAAACATTTTCTGTATTGCTATTTGTTTTAGAATAGGTACTATTTAATGTATTTTTAATTAACTAGCCTAGTGATCTTTAGCGCCACTGTTATCCTAGGGTTCGATTCCTAGGCCGAGCAAAATGTTATTGGGTGTTTCTATAAAATTTTATGAGCTGCTACTGAGACTTCTCAGTAGCAGCCTGAGTTTGGATTTGTGCCCGGTTTATGAACCGTGGGCGAACATACCTCTGCCTTACACTTCGGGGAATACTGCCGTGATAGTATGATTTGTTATTATTAATTTATTCAAATAAAAACCGTTTATTTCAATATGTCTGATATTCTCATAGGTGTCAGAAACTAGTATTTTTTATCAATTTTGTTTGTGTTGTATCCTTTTGGTTTTTTTGCCCTGGTGAAATAGTTTAGAGTAGGTACTCACTAAATATTTGTTGAAGTATTTGTTGAGCCTAACTTACTCAGTTTAGCTATCAACCTACTAATTAATTAAATTGAAAATACACTTACTTGTTAATAGTATGTTATGCATTAAAGAAATTGCATAATACCTATGTAGAGAGAAACGTTGCATAGGAGGTGTAACATGACATGTCTATGACAATAATGACTATATTTTTCATACACTTCCTAACTTTTGTAATCAGCATCTAGAATCGACTCTAAGATGTAGTGACTTTGTCTTTATTATTATTTTTTATCGATTAAGTCAGCAAACGAGCAGACGAGCCACCTGATGGTAAGTAGTCATCGTCATCCATGGACACCTGCAACATCAGAGAAGTTGCTGATGCGTTGCCGAGCTTTAAAACCCCCACGGACTGCAGACTGACGAAGCCGAGAGGGAACTGGCTCTTACGCGCAAAAGCCGGAACACACACCAAGGTGCTTTACGACAGACTCTGACGTAAGGGTGGTCGCCAAGTCGAGAGGTCCTACCACCGAGCAAGTCAGATATTTTAAAATTATCCGAATGGCAGTGAGGAACTGTATTCCTGTCCCTACACGGGGAAAAATTGTCTTTATACTGTTAAACTTACAACATATTATACGAGTATCTAATACAATTCAACAAAAGTTTAAACATACGAAGGCATTTCTCCCACAGGGATAGGCGGAAACTATAGACAGCCACTTGCTACTTGCTACGAAGTATAAGTATATATTTTAACAAGTTTTATTCTTTGCTTCATTACAACTCCCATTAGGGTAGTTTCAATGAAAAACACAACTCTTTACGTCGTGATTTACCGTTTAATGGTTGTTTGAATACCGCTAACATTAACGAGCTAGCCCTTAACCCTCACCACTTTTAAATCTCACTTTGAAGTCGCCCAGAATTAGATGGGGCGAATTTCTTATTTAAGCTTTGATTTATAGTTGACACATTTTGAGGTACAACCCGTATGCTCGCACTTAATCTTGATTTAACCGACGTGAACCGCTTGTCGGTACCGAAGATACGATTACGAAATAATTTACGATTACCATACGTGGCCCATCATATAGTGTTTGTGGCGACTCTGACTTTAAGTACCAGCCTTACATTGCATTTGAATAGGTTCATAAAAATAATTAAGTTTAACCAATACAACTTAAAAATCATTTCTAGGTAACTACTAATTTATTTTGCTCCAGAAAATGAGGCCTTCCTACGTTTTCTTTGCGCTACAAAAGAAACTGTGCTAAAATTGGAATCATACTTATTTGTTAAAATCTTCTTTTCTGGATTATTTAAAATATTAATAATGAGCTAGTAAATGTTATTAAAAGCTTTTTTTAATATAATATGTATCTACGTACTTGTGTACTAATTACCTATAATAATATTATATTTCTTAATAATTTATACATCAAATATGTAAATGTTGTGAATAATTAAACTATTTGCCTATTATAAAACTATTCACAAAGACCAGACCCAAGAGTTACTAACAAAATTATTTCCAACTTCACACAAGGCTTTTAACATTGATCGAATAGTTGACTTAATTAATAGCTTCCGGCAGAATTTCATAATAAGATCAAACTTTAAAAAAATTGGGTTGAAAATTTTAATTAGTCCAAAAATACTTTAATAAAGCCACGGACCGAGGCATGAGAGTTGTAAATTAAACGAGCGTTAAACTAAAGATTAACTATTAGACTTTTAAGAGTTAAGATTTATAGTTTAACGTGGTGCAACCCGCTGTGACGTCTTGCTACTGTTTTTATTTATCCGCTAATAAAATTGATAGAAATTCTTTCTTGGGAGTTAATGATATAACTGTTAGATGTAACTGCTAAGCGACAGCGATTTAAGGTACGTTCTTAGATAAATTAGAATCTTCTGTTCAAATTTTTCTTACAACCTATAAAGCTTAGCTACCTTAGATACCTACGGTTCGAAATCATGTAAAAATAAATAAATCATTTAATTGGGTTTCTTGATACGGTAAAAACTCGAAAAACTGTAAATAAAAAAATATATATATTTACGAGCGCACTTACGAGTACCTATAATTATATGATGCGAAACTTATCACTCATTTGGTAGGTACTAAAAAGGTCACATTGGGCAATTTTCTGGCATCAATTGTTGCTTACTGCATTTAATATCGTTATATAGTGAATTATACTATCGTTTAACGAAAGCGGCCATTTAAGCTCTTTTTATATTTAATAAAAATTTCAATTGCGAATTTATCACAACTATTGTCAACTCATTATTCTTATAACTTAAACCAGTATCTTTTGTGATACGGTCAAAGTTTTAGGCCCAGACGGCTCTACAGGCGCATTTGATGTTTATCTAATAAAAAAGTTAAGGACAGGAAGTAGCTCCTCGCTATAAATCACGACACCTAACTGTTAAGTTTTGACTTGACCTTTGATATACGTAGTTAACTTTTAAGTGAAATAAAAACATTAAATGTCTCATCATTAATTTATTAAGGTATGATGAAATTAAAGTGTACCTCAAATGTTTTATTGTTTAAAAAAAAACTATAAAAAAAATTTATAGAACTTTTGACACAATTACGATTTGATGGCATCATATTATCTGGTTCAGCGATCGGTTTGAACACAACGCAGGTTTGATTCCAAATGAAGGATTATTGAGGATGAGGATTATGAAGGATTATTTGTATACGTACGGTTACTATTGTTACGGGTTTGAGTAGTTATGTGAAAACTGCCTCATTAACCTAGTGGCCTGAGCGCGACAGCTACGCTAGAGGTCCTGGGTTCGATTCCCAGGTCGAGCAGTGTTACTGGGTTTTTCTATGAAATTCTCAGTAGCAGCTCGGAGTCTGGATTTGTACCCGGTTAATGGCAATAGGCTCGTCCCCTATTACATGGAACTAAAACATACCGGCAAACTGTGGGTGAACATTAGTACGCTTCTGCCTATCCCTTCGGGGAATACAGGAGTGATGAAAATTTGGTTCTAAAACTCAGTTGGGAGAAGATGTACCTTCCTTAAAATGAAAAAAAAAGTTTCTTAAATTTATATCTAGGAAAATCATAACTGCACACTTTTATAAAAAATGTATAATTTGTGTCAAACAAAACCTTTTTTATCGACATACTAACACGTCCCTGCGGTGACACTCGTTTTTATTTCTTAATTTATTGACTAATTTCATACACATATAAGAAATCTAGGCCTACCTACACGTTAAATTCTAAGTTTGTATAAAATAGTTTTAAAAATTTTGTGATTAATCAGTGAGTGAAATTTCGCTTTTATATCAGAAAATTGCACAGTTCCAAGATAAAAAATACAAAACTTCATATACAAGAATATTATTTCTAACTGAGAATTTAATTAAAAATATAACAGTATCCCAAGTTTATAATATGCCTACTTAATTAAGGTTTTTACTGTAAAAAGGTCGTTTTATAACTTATTTATGGAATATGCTTAAGACAAGGCCAACAGAATTTTTTTCATCAGCTTTACTTCAGTTGCTAAAAGCTTTCCTTGAAGAACGTTCAATGAGAAAAAAGATTTCATCAAAAAAATAATTATTAAAACGAAAAAAAAAAAACTACTAAATAAAGAATATTTAAGTACCTACGAAGAAAAAAATCGCTATATTTTCACAATTAGGTTGTCTGAAAAGGGCCAAAAGGAAAATAAAATGTGTCTCAAGGCGCCTAGAATTTTTTTTTTGTCGACAGTTAACTTTTGTCCTAGTAATATACTATTTAATGTTAATAAGTACCAAAATAAAAAAGAACTTTGGTCTTCATTACACCTACACCATACTTTCATCATCAAAGTGTAAGCCAAGAAGGTAATCTATAACTTTTCTCTTTTTGTTTTCGAAAGTTTTGAGCCTGGATTCTGAATTTAGATTCTTTGGATGGATTGGTCTTAATCAACTGCCAACGACTGTAAAAACTATAATATTTCCATATTGAAACACCTCTTAACACCGCCAAAAAACAATAGACGTATTTACCCATAAAATAAAGTAGTTGAAAAAAAAAAAACGATTACAGCGTGAATGAATAAGCGGCGTTCATTTTCACTTCATTAATAATAACACTTTGGGGCATTTTATAAAACTGAAGGTAATTTATAAATACTTAATATGAGCCCGACGGTCGTAGATCATGTTAATTGGCGTACGGTCGGCCGCCGGTAGGTACAGTTTATGCGACACAAAAACGCAAAGGATTAAACAATGGCACGCGAAACCATAACTCGACTTACCTAGTTTAACTTTTGAAATGTGGGTTGATGGTTTTATCAATTCTATGGAAATTATTGGAAGATCTAGCTTTATAGAACACAAGTGAAAGCTAAAGCGGGAATTGAGTCATATTAAGAAGTAAAATAGAAGGCAGAGGATATCGATTGCGTCACTGATAAGTTACTAATGCGTTGCTGAGCCTTAAGAGCCTCTACGTAATATAGCCTACCAGACTATAGTCTGTCTGGACTTCAAAAGAGACCATGATTCTCTGAGTTTGTTTCGGTGTTTCTTCTCAGAGGTCGTCAGCTAGGAAATGCCGACACCATCTAGTACTTAAAAAAAGACATGTAAAAGTATCCTTGAGAGATCAGAAAATAAATATCATTTCATCATCATTTCATTTAATAGCCCCAGCGACGGAGAGGGAACTAGTAATCACCCAAAAAAGTAGAAACACGCACCGGGGTGTTTTACGACAGATTCCGACGTAAGGGTGGTCGCCAGCCAGTCAGACCCCAAAAGTTTCTACCACCCCAAGCTAGTCAGGTACGGTGGACTCGTACTGACTAAAAATCGCACTTGCCTACCCTTAATATACGATTGTAACCATGAGACTCGAGATTACCCTGACATGCAACTATTGTCAAGTGAGAGAGAATTATTTCCTTTAACAATAATAAATTTTATTTGCTTCGATACAGGGTGACTTTAAAGTCACTTGAAAAATTCGAACATGTAAATTGTAACGAGAGTTTCGGTACCTTTTCCTAATAAACAAAGAAAATAATTGTGATATTTTAAAAAACTTACTCCAATTAGCCTAGTGGTCTCAAGTGCGACTGCTACGCTAGAGGTCCTGGGATTTTCTATGAAATTCTCAATAGCAGCTAGGACTCTGGATTTGTACCGGTCAATGGCAATAGGCTCGCCCCCTATTACATGGAATTTAAACATACCGGCGAAATGTGGGTGTACATTAGTACACCTCTGCCTAACCCTTCGTGGGATATAGGCGTGATGGTATGTTATGTTACTCCAATTAAGCTTAGAGAGGTACTTAATTTTCTTTAATTGTTTCCACATGTTTATTAGTAAAACATCAGATTATACCTACCTATCTCTAGAATTGTGTACTAAAATTCGTTGAATACTTAATTTAATCACCCAGTTTTCCTAGTACATAAATATCGCAACATACTTTTACTTCAATCAATAAAACTAGACCTACACTCAAATAACAAAGGTCTATAAAATATACCAATATCGTCAATAACATAAATTATTGTCTCCTCTCAATACTAAAATTACGTGAAAATAGTGCGGCAAATGTAAGCAAATAAACGTTCGGTGACATTTAGCTGTCGTCAGTCTATTAAGGGCTCTCACCCAGGTTTTTATAAATGGCCAAGTAACATGCAACCGCAGTCATTCCGTCGAAAAATTGGCCGGGCAGGTAGAACGTTGAATAAACAATTTTATTTCCACTTTATTTTCGGCGAGCTTCAAACAAAAGAGGTTAATAGGAGTGTATTGGGAGTACGGTGACATTGATACACCTTTTTACCTGTACAGTGGCGACCAAAAGTCCATAGGCAATCTCACAACGCAATAGCTTGACGCTTAGTTTGACTTACAACCTTCAATTCATTGTCGTTAACAAGTGACACGCACTGGCTGTATCGAGCTCGCTCGTACTGTTCATAGCAATGTAATCCTTAGCGTGCTTATGGACTTTTGAGCGTTTACTGTACGGTGGAGACAGATAGGCTATTAAATGGGACAAAACGAAGCCTTTGTGTATTGGGCTACTTTTAATTTAGATTTTTGAGGAACTTTATCTACCGTAGACTCATATTATGCCGTAATAGTATGGTCGGTTTCTATAACAAATCTATCGTAGATATGCTTACTGGAAACAGGAATTTAATATTACGTGTATCTACTTTGTGCCAAAATATGATCGAAGCAAATCTTTTGACAGATTTGATGTAGAAACCAGCCGTTAATAAAGCAATTAAAAATATGGTATTATTGATTCAGTGAGCATAGTAGTCATAACAAATCGGGATTAAGTAGAAACAAGAGATCGAGAAGCATATGTCCTCTCCGATCTCTCAAAATGAAAGTGAATTAGTAACGAAGTTCCAAAGTGTATGTTGTGTTGACATGTTATTTTTTCTGTTATAAAAGTTAGTTTAATAATTTTTAGGGATTCTATTTTTAAAATCTAAGTAGTTTTTTATTAGAATCGTGTCCAAATCTGGCAATGGGTAGTATAGTTAGCCTACTTTTTGTACTGTTACGCATTACATGTGATTGCATCATAGATTTCTTCATTGTAGCTTAGTGTATTCGGGGAATAGTGCCAAGGATCATGGTGCCTTGAAGAATCTTCATGTCTGGAACCTAAATATTTTTATCCTTTTTCTTGGTTTTAGAAAATAAAAATGTTTCACTACCATCTGACTCTTATAAACCTAAAACCGGTCAAAGCCAATAGGTACTTATTAAAATAATTAATCCAATATGTCTGGCCAAAACCTCCATTACTCTATCTAAAGTTCTTATTAAGTTAATTTTTATTACGACCAAAATCATTCTCTGGTTTATGGAACTCAACTGACATAGCCCTTAGCTAAGCCCAGACTGAACTCTTCCTAATATAATATCATATCATAGAAGCTCTATTCCTAGGTTTTTCTTAGACCAGCTTTAATTCTCATCATGGAAAATATTGACCGTCGTAACTTTATCATAGACTTTAAAATTAGAAACACGTGACTGTAAACGAACAAAAAATTCAATAAAACAATATTGCCGCGAAATTAACAGTTTCAATTTCAAACGCCAATTCCAGTGGATGGGTTAAACAGTCGAGAAAATTCAAACAATGGAAATACCAATTAATTGCTTCATTGTAAACAGATTGCTTAATTAAGAGAAGGAAATGAATAAAGAGCGTTTAGCGAACATGGAGTCAAATTAATTTTAATGATAAACGGTTTATATAGAAGTCGCCGCGCCGACTCAAAGGCGGCAGGCAAACTTTAATTTTCTCTTCTCTTATTCACAAGTAGATATTGCGAATTGAGTATCTGAAGAGAAAATAATGCAGCCAAGTTTGTAAATTGCCTTCAGTATTTTGAAAGTTGTCTCGTTTGTTTTGCTGAGTAGGTATATGTTTATGGAGAGTTTTAACTCCTTTATTATGATAATCATTATTATACTCGCTTAAGATAAGGGCTTTATAAAATACAATACAATAATAGGTACCAATGTTTTAAGAATATTATGCGCTTCTAACTTACATAATTTCTTATGTAACGTACCTCAGAACGCTTTTTTACAATTATGTGTATATTATGATGACCTAAATGAAAATAAAACATAAACTAAGTCACTCGCTTTCTACCAGTGAAAAAAAAAATCAAAATTGGCTAAGTTACCTACTACAAACGAACGAACAAAATTACTAAATAGTAGATTAGGTAATATATCCCAGATTCCTTGTAAGGGACAATACCCAACCTGATATTTTGTACAGCAATAAATGTCAGTCCACAAAAATGGTCTAAAAAAGCAATCCTTTTCTTCGGGATTCCCATATCGCCCCTAAAAAGGCCGAAAAATCCGGCGAATAAATCCTGTAAATTAAATAATAAATTATTTTTATTTACACACGCTCTAAAAAACGCATCCACGAAATAGAGGGATTCACACAATTCCCTTTGAATCCCTGGCGTACAATTTTGTAACTCTTGAACCGACTTTCACGAAGCTTTTAGGTTAATGCTTTATAAATCATAAATTAGAAATGGAAGACACGTGCTGTTCCGACGTGACGTGGAAATTATTTTCTTTTGTTTTGACCGAAAAGAATTCTAAAATTGCTTTAATAGGTAATGTTGGAATTTTACTGTAATAAGCCCACTCCTTTTATCAGCAACATAGCAAGAAACAAAAAATAATATTAGAAGATATTTTTTTCCGGTAACGCATAAAGAATAATGTATGTTTACCCTGTTTTTAATAGTACCTACCTATCAAAACAGTAAATCTGTTTATCGTAATTAATTATATTGTTAGCATTCGCAATTTTTTAGATCGTTGTTCAAACAACAACAAAACAAAAATATTGCAACGTAGTATAACGTTTGTTTAGGCTTATCAGAGTATATACTCGTATATTGTAAAGGGTAAAATTGAAGGGCTTGCAAAAAAGTGAAAAAAAACGACAATAAAAGAACAGCAAACATTTTTTTACGTTTACCCCAAAGTTGGGCAATTGTTTATTGGGTTCTGTATAAAATATCGATTTTCAATGCAATTGAATTATAGAGTTAGACACAAATATTAGGGAAAATTTATATAACTTTTGAAAAACTAACACAAAATTCAAAATTTCTTTATTTTTGGGACAATAATTTTTTTTTTTTTTTTTGACCACGGTGGAAGAAAGGTGTGTTGGTTCTTACTATTGCTCCTATTATGTGTACAACCTTACAATTACTGCTATGATTGTTATTATTACTATTATGACTACTACTATCTTACAGTTTCTTAGTTTATTAATAGTCTGATTCACGCTGGATGAGCGAGCCGTATCCTTTGGCCATGCAGCTTTACGTTTGGAATTCGATTCAATAAAACTTGATAATATTATAGAAAGTTTTATTTTTTTGGATCATGTTAGCTATTATAAATAAATAATAATTAATATGGTTCTATTTAGGAATTATTAAAAAAGTGACAAGGTATTATGGTACATAATAACAAGATATTTAATTTATATTCCAGTTGTCAGTAATAACAAAATTACACATATTTATTCATTGGGTTCATATTACTTAATTTGTGTTTATGGAACCCTAAACAAACCGGCGCTTTGATTCCCATATAAACCTCCATTTACCGCTTATTACCTAAAAAAATATAAAAGGCCAGTGCCCTGAAGCAAACAGGTGTGGGGTAGCTAAGTACATAAAGGAAGAAAGCTTAAAAAAGGTTGAAATAAAGTCAGTTTCGGATCGCGTAATATTGTAACGTTGAGTTTTGATTCGCGAGATTTTGGTACAAGGCAAAAGATATCGTGATTAAGAAAACCCCGCATGGGGAATGTTGAGGGACGAAGCGCGATGTCGAATCAAATAGAGGATCCTTCGACTAGGCTGGTGTTTATCTGGCAGGCCGCAGCGTGCCCCAGCCCGATGACTGATGATTGAGGTTTTTATAACATTATATGATAGTACATATAACGCTACGAAATTCTGTTTGATTTATTTCAATATCTATTTTCTTTGTTTCAGAGTATTTAAATGAAACCTTATTTTTAAACTTAATTTTGATCAATCCACCATTTACATTTTTTTCTTTGAGCCACGCGATTGTTTGCTGGGTTTGGCTGATTCACTTATGTCTTAAGCCACACTGCCAAGTTTCAAAGGTACAAAACATCGCATCACGACGGCTACCGTGTTCGCGGCGCCTGCGGGCTATTGAAAATTAAAATCGCTGCTTGATTTTTTATTTGCACCACTGAGTTCAGAGAGCTTTTGTTACGTGATTCTATTTTATTTTTCAAATTTGGCAACTTAACTTACAATGTTTTTTTAGATCTGTTGACTTTTGAGTTCGTATTATTTTAGTAACAGCAATATTGTGAAAAATGCAGCTCTAGGGAATATAATAAATAAATTCTCGTTTCTGACTTTCATATTCAATTCGATGGAAAAACACACGTCAAACTTGGTCAAACAAGTCTTTCACAAAAATATACACTAATTTGTTCGTGATCCGAGTAGATACTATCCACTCACCGCCACTTTAATTTAATTTGATATCTGAAATCCTTTCATATTCCAGGTTAACTCCAACGGGGTGTCGCTATATTGAGTTAATTGCCCGTAATTTACAACCTGGTTGCTATCAATGTAAATCTTTGTCGAAAACACGACAATAGAATACGCACAAAACAAAATTAAAGTCGAGCCAAAATCATTCCAACGTTTAATTAAACGGCACAGTGTGGTATAATTGAGGATTAATTGCCAACTGGATTCAAATTCATCGAATTTACACGTCAATTTGTTGAAAACGCGTCACACTAAATTTTATTGCGAATCTCGAATGTATTCCGTAGTGAGGTATTGTTTTGAATGAATAATTCCAATGGCTCATTTTTTGTATGTATCGTGAATCAAGGTTTAAGGTTATTGAGAAGATAGTTATCTTCTTCAATATCTTTGAATTTTAACAAAAAATCTAACAAAAATCTTCTTCTTTTAACATGTTGAAATGAAGTTGTTAATTACAAATCATTTTCAATATGTTAAAAATAAAAAGATGCTTTCTTAAGATTACTATGAAATTCTATTTCAAGGCTAAAATTATTTTATAAAATATATATTTTTTGCCGAAAACTTCGAGTTTTTGTGATAAAAAATAAAACTAAGTAGCATATTTCGCTTATGTAAACAAACATCTCATGAACAACACAAAAACAATCTTAACTCTATTCTATAAAGATAACAATATTCGTCCCAAATCTGAAGTAATCCATCGCAACGCTTTGTTACTATTACCGTGGAAATTCTTTTATGTTTATCAAACATAGTATCTTATTCACAAAAGATGAACATAATGATTTTGTTACACGAACTGTATCGGCCATCACTAAAATAATAGGGATGAAATTGGGGTGCTCAATTAAAATTTGCATCTACAACTATAAATTAAACATGTGAGGGTTGTTCACCCGAGAGGTTGCTAAATAACCCTCTAATGAATGGAGTGCGCGAAATTGTCGAATTACGTGTAATTGGTAATTTGCAAATCGAAGGTTCTGCCAAAATTGAAAATGAATGATGTAAAAAGTTTAAAGAGATTTTTCTTGAAGTTTTATTAATATTGTAGTCTCTGCCCACCTCCAAAAAAAAGGGAAAAAGGCGTGCGTGTATATGTACTTGTCCTACCTATATATGTACCTACCATATATATACTTGTCGACGGTAACTTATTTTAATAAGGAAATATCAAATAATACATATTTTTAATGGTCATGGCACTATCGATGGCAATAAATCAATTTTTCGTTTAACCCTTAAACAATTTATAACATAACATACTATCACGCCTGTATTCCCCGAAGGGTTAGGCAGAGGTGTACTTAATGTACACCCACAGTTCGCCGGTATGTTTAGGTCCCATGTTATAGGGGGCGAGCCTATAGCCATTAACCGGGCACAAATCCAGACTCCGAGCTGCTAATGAGAATTTCATAGAAAAACCCAATAACACTTTGCTCGACCTGGGGATCGAACCCAGGACCTCTAGTGTAGCAGTCTCACTTGGGTCCACTAGACTAATGAGGCAGTCAAAAAATATAAACAATTTATATTTTTTGGTTAAAACATCCAATTGCGACCACTAAGGCAGCTACTAAACCGAAATTAAAACTATTTAAATTGAACAAAATGATTATAATTGGTAGGCAGATAGATACCATAATTAAGTTGTCTGTTTTAGCCATATTGCGCAAAGTTCTCCTTATAGTGACAATGTAGTAGACGTCGGTTGCCGACTCTTATTTGACTAGTAATTTCAATTGCTTCATAGGTTTTCAAACCGGGACACAATAATATTTGCACAAACTGCTCTGCAGAACTGTAGAATTTCAGACAGTGCAGTTGCGTCACTTAGTTATTCAGTTGTGGTCACAGCTTGAGATTGGTAAGTATAATATTATGAACCTCATTGAGTACCTCTGTAAGTAAGGAATTTTCTGTACACCTTGGTTAGTGCGTTATTTTTTACAATTATTAATTTATTTATGTATGTATGTGTTATACACACTTCATAACTTCATTAATAAAAATAATACAATAAAATTTATTCATAATTACAAAAAATATAATACGATCATTAACATTACTATTGTAGTCACACAAATATTGTTGGGCATGTTACCATGACAACACAGAAAACCACTGTCTTAGTTATAGCTTCAATAGAATCGACAATATTTCGGATTTGCACCTGCCTCGTACCTTCTGTATACCTCATATGACTACGTAACGTAACGTTAATCCACTAGGGAGGTATTTCTATAATTAATTTAGATGAGAATTCCTCATGGCTCCTAAGACGTCATCAAACGATCATGACATCACATTTCGCAATATATGACGTAAGCAGTGGAATTGTTGTGTACTTTGTTTGTGTGTATTGTGGCTGCAATCTTCAGTTCGCATTATTGTATAGCATATCACGATGAGATTGAGTCATTGACTTGCAGTTCATAGCTCGTTCTTCATGAAATTTTTACTGGACAGTATTGAAATTTATTCTATGAAGATTCAAATAAATAAGCCTTATAAGTACAGATTACTTTAAACCAATGTTTTTGAACATTCGTCTTTGATCCGTTTTTATCGAAGCTATGGAGCTAGAGGAATTCTCGCTACTTAATTATGAATTAGATAACACTTTACTGATTAGTAATTACTGAATACAATATACCATTACTGTCTTGACTTTAAAAGAGACCATGATTCTCTGAGTTTGTTTCGATATTTCTTCCCAGAGGTCGTCAGTTAGGAAATGCCGGGGCAATCTAGTAAAAAAAATGCAAAGCATTGACTTCTAAAAGTATCTTATGATCTATTTACAGAAGTAAATTTCATTTAATTATATCATTTCATCATTTAATCATCGTTACGCCTCTATACCTGAAGGCTTAGGCAGTAGCTTATCAATACAACGACAATTTGTCGGTGTTTGAAGAGAATGAAAAATGATTTTGAATTCTTTGTTATACGGGGCTCCGGCTCCGGCTCCGGCTTATATAATAATGGATTCGCTGTAACACGACATGAGAATCAAACCTAGGATCTAACCTTCACGCTCAGACTAGACTACTACTGCAGTATTTACTTGTAAATCAATAAACGCAAAAAGTCATGCAAATTAATCCGAAGTAATATGCAAAATAGAAAGATTCTTTACATCATGGGAATCTAATAACAAAAATATTATATCAGTACGTATGTGAATAGAAGCACAACAGAGAAAACATGCAACAGAGCCCCAACAAAAATGTGCAAAGAATGAAAATTTCCAACCGCACTCGAGCGTTAGTATGAAAGAAACCGTTAACACGTCTAGACACATAATTTACAAATTATCGTCAAATTAACGACTGTCATAATTAAACATTGAGGCAAGATGATCGCGAGCTCACTCCATTTGTTACACCGTTGACAAGTTAAGTCGCAGTCTGGGGTGGGTAGTCAGTATTCATAAGACACCTTCCTTACAGGCGTTTCATTATAACGCTGCGTAGACAAACCAAGAGAATAGATGCGGCAAAATGGCGTCTAGTTGCAGAACTAGCCTGTTGAGTTTCATGCTGTTAGAATGTTAATGAAATGGAAATCAATACAAAATGGGGCCTGCAATCTCGATAGGAGTCGATTAGGAAACTCGTTCGAGAAAAATAAAGAGTTTTTATGTAGCGTGAAAAAGTGTTAATGAGAGACTCCGTCTGATTATAAAGTAAGCAGTAGAAACTTTAAACGTTCTGGAAAATGAGCAAGTTAAAGAATTTTTTTGAACATGGTAAACAATTTTTATTACTTCGTTTATAATATTTTATTAAAATTATATATTAGAATTTAGTACGTATTATTTTATCTTTACTGCCAGTAAAATTGTTTTTTAATCTTTCACTATCTATATCTGGATCAAAATCTAGACTCCAAATTTCAAGTCAATAAGATTTTAAATGTGGAAGGCGTATTTGTCTTGATGGGTACATGTGTACTAAAAAAGATTTTTTTATAATTTTACATAAAGTGGTAAAAATGGGAGAACTCTTTTGTATGAAAGTCCATTGTATCGGCACGGTTACATAGATTTTGATGAATTTTTTTTTAACGGGTCAACTGTAATTAACTATCATTCGACAACATTGACATTCTTTCGGATTCAAGTGAAACCACAAACAACAGTTATATAATTCTTGTAATGTTCTATTAGCTAAGTTAAGTTAATATTAATACTGGGATCCAACTTTCTTACTGCTTCATTGATTCTACTCATACATTGTACATCTAGTCCCCGAACATTATCAATATTCATCGCCACTCTAAATATTCTTGAGCCTCAGTTGATAGCCTACACGCGAACGTTCGCGGCTTCGCGAATACCGTCACACGGTGTTTTGGGTGCTGTGTAATGCAATTTTGATAACCTCATCAAGAGCGTGCACTTTATTAGCGGCTTTGCTAGTTGCAATCTCATGTTCCTCGTAAACTTCGTTAATTTTCTTGTTATTGCAAATAACTGTTGTTGAGGCTACTCCTATAATACTAGGATATTGGGTGTCACGATATTTTTAGTTTGGAATCTTTAAGTACTTTATTTCAATTTAATCATAGAAAGCTAGTTACTTAGGTGTATAAATTCATATTTTCAGAAGGTTCGTAACATTAATAAATTTTGCTGTTGTAAAGTAATGTTACTCGACTTTTTTAAGATTAGATAAGTATAGGTAGGTACGTATTCGGAAGATCCTAATGATTTTATATTTATCAGAGTGAAAATAGAGCTACGGAACCTAAAGATCTTTTTCAAGAAAAATAATGTTAGTAATGTGACGTAGCAATAACTGAGGATTAAGTTCACGTTCCCTCCACGGGGTGGCGTTAATGCGATGGCGAAAGACGCGATGAGCTCATCACCATGAAAACTAAATTAATTGCACGAAGACGTGTCAGGATTAAGGCTCATGCATCTGAAATAAGCTATAGCATATTGTGTCGTAATACTAATTGATTATATTTTGAACGTGACATAGATATTGCAAAGACTTTAATATTCTGTGGAGACAGTCAACTAAAAGAAGATGTTTTGATGAACGATTGTCTACGATTAGTAAAATGCATTATCCATTAGTATTAGGGTAAACCTCCGTCCAGTAGTGGACTGATATAGGCTAATGATGATGATGATCAAGTAGTTAATGATGTCTCTTTTTGTGTCGGGGGTTAAAAATATGTAGACACACGAAAACTCGTTTAAACAAATTCATATTACAATTACACATTTCCATAATTACATCCAAAAATAGATCCGATACCGATATGCGGTAATAAGCTGAATTATATTCGCGACGAAAAATTACAGATTCATAATGGAAATCTTCCAACACTGTTACATAATTGTCCTACTTCGAACGACGCCCGACTGTACTTTTATAGTCTTATTAATAAAAATTTAAAATATCTGTAATATACGAGTATAAAATACAGTTACAATTTGATGTGTCTTGTTTTGATATGGGGTATTTTGTGACATGGAAAAGAAGACAAAAAATATTATAACTATAGGAGGCAATATTTACCAATAAAAAAATTTGGATAAAGTTGATTACATACACATTTTGTTGAAATATTTAATGTTAACAAGTTGTTAAGGCTTCATAATATGAATGTGTTTAATATTTTTGATAACAGATGTCGCTGTGCAGTGACGTCATATTTGTAGATCGCGGTGTTAAGATTCTCCGCGATCTAATGACCTCTCACGGTACAAATAATTAAAATTGTCTTGCTCTGAAGAAGTTTTGTTATTTAAACCAACCAAATAGTTTTTTGTGACGTGTACAAATGGTCCTTCGAGCCGGATAAAGGACTGGATGTGCGCTGTCAACCGGAAGAATCAAGCTGCACTCTGATGTGAGTGTAGCCAGCCACGTCACCTTACAAGTGTTGTGGCCCAGGCGGTGGACAGTCACAGGAGCAGAAGCAAAACCAGTACAGGGAGTCGGAGAGTGACGCGAGCGCTTTGCGTTCGTTTCGTAACCTCCCTGTTTTGAGCTGTATTATAAAGGAGTGACTGAGTGATTATTATATCTACAAGATTATTGGATCAAGTGGATAAGATGGAGTTGTATAATAAAATTCAATTGGACACAATTGCGTCGATAACACGAGCACGTACTAATTTCAAAAAATCACCGAGAGATAGAATTTCGAAAGCGTATATCGAAGTAAGAATGGAGAGCTTGGAGAAGCTTTGGACATCATTTATTGGGACACATGAAAAGATTTTAAAAGAAGTTAAAGAAACCGAATATGTTAAGTCTCAATATTATACGTCAGAGTTATATGAAACTACAGATGAGTTATACATGGATTACAAAACAGAGTTAAAAGAAACATTATCAAAATTATGTTCAGTTAAGGTGACGCAGAGTGCTTCTAAGGAAAATTCGGAGGAATCATGTAAAGTGAAATTACCGAAAATTACTTTGCCGAATTTTTCAGGCAACTACTCGGAATGGATAAGTTTCCGCGATTTATTTATTTCATTAATTCATAACAATAATGAGTTAGATAACGTTCAAAAATTGCATTACCTAAAATCTCATTTATCAGGGGAAGCTGAAGGCCTTTTGAGACATATCCCTATAACTAGTTCAAATTACTTAATTTGTTGGTCGCAATTAGAGAGTAGGTACAATAATAAAAAATACTTGGCCAATTGTATTTTGAAACGGTTTATGAGCCAAAAGAATATTGTTACGGAATCCTCTAGTACTCTAAAGGAACTATTGGATACTTCAAATGAATGTTTACATGCCTTACGTAATTTAGAAATTCAGGTAGACAATTGGGATTTAATAATAATTTACATTTTGTGTTTAAAGTTAGATAATGAGTCACGTAAACAATGGGAGGCAAAGATTAGTGAGGTCTCTAACCAATTGCCCACATTTACTCAATTTCAAAGTTTTTTAGAGCAGAGGTTTAGAGCTTTAGAGTTTTTAGATCATAAAGGTCAACGTAGCCACAATACGATACATCATGTACTAAACATTTCTTGTTCTTTTTGTCAGGATGAACATGGGATAGCTAATTGTAAAAAGTTCTCGCAACTAGACATGGATTTACGGCGCAAGTTTGTCCAAACAACTGGTTTATGTTTTTTTTGTTTAAGGGTTTGTATGTTTTATTGGAAATTTGTGTTCAAACTTTGCTTTAGTGACTAGGTGGTAGTATTGTGTTGTTTATTTTATTGTTTTTATTGTCTTGTAACTTCATGAATGTGTTATGATGGACATAGCTGTCCATGGTGGGGGGTATGTTAAGGCTTCATAATATGAATGTGTTTAATATTTTTGATAACAGATGTCGCTGTGCAGTGACGTCATATTTGTAGATCGCGGTGTTAAGATTCTCCGCGATCTAATGACCTCTCACGGTACAAATAATTAAAATTGTCTTGCTCTGAAGAAGTTTTGTTATTTAAACCAACCAAATAGTTTTTTGTGACGTGTACACAAGTCCTTAGCAATTACCTTAATAACTCGACTAGTTTTAATGTTACTACACAAGGGACATACCTACCTACATATTTTTTTTAAGTTCAGTCTGAAACATCGGCCACTAAACTCAATTATTCAACTTTATTTAAAAAACAACGCGGGGCTTCCATCTCCAAAAAAAGTATTTAAAAATTCCAACGAATCTCTCAACGGACTTTGAATTTTCCTTCCAAAACTTAAAAAAATATTCGAGTATGCAAATTAAAAGCAAGTCAGGGACTATGAATGTCATAATTAACATTCATTACTAGCCCCAAAGTAAACGGGCTTAATTAGACGGGAACATCTTCATCTACATACCTCAGGGGTTTAAGGTTTTCCACGCCGTCAAATCTAGTCTGCGAAGGCTTTGTGTTAGTTGAGGATACGCAGCACCTCGCTTCAGAGCCGGAAGGAGACCGCAAGAAGCATTACATGGCTGTAAGAATAATTTGGACGGTGGTACATAAATTAAAATTGAGGGTTTAGGATTTTTTTCTCAAGACTGTGAAATTAAATGACATGTAAGTAAATCTTGAGATACACTTTTAGTCATATTTTTTTAAAATAGAATGTGCTAGTGTTTCCCACTACGATCTCTGTGAAGGAACGCTAAAGATAAATCAAAGGTCTCTTTTAAAGTCCAGACATCACGTTAGTCCTCTTTAGTATTGTATGGCATAGTATTTTGCCGCGACATTATTGAACCGTGACATTTATATTGCAGTCATAAAAAAATATATATATAATTTGTAAATGTGAGTACCATGTAGGCTTTTGATACATGTTAATTAAACAAACTTATTATAGTCTGGAGGCTTTGGGAGCTTCATTAGACCTACACGAATGTCCTGCTGATCTGGTATGGCCGTGCGACAGGTCGTTGAGCTCCCTAAATTATGGTTGAGCTACACGATGACTGATGCATGCGTGCCGTCAGTTGGGACTGGTCTACTCAAAGCTGCTATGGTTCTTTCCTCAAAAGGCCATTTCAGACATTACCCTACATCGTACCACTCACTTATAAGTGTTCTTTCATGTCTGGACTTTAAAAGAGACCATGATTCTCTGAGTTTGTTTCGGTGTTTCTTCTCAGAGGTCGTCAGTTAGGAAATGCCGAAGCCATCTAGCTAAAAAAAAAAAACCCAAACCATGACATGTAAAAGTATCTCTAAAGATCTACTTGCAGAATAAATAATTTCATTTCATTTCATTTCATTTCATTTCATTTCATTTCATTTCATTTCGGTAGTGGCGCCTTAGGACTACTAATGAGGCGGTTAAGCCCACCAGTTTCGGCCTCTTTGGCCCGTTTAGATGATGTAGAAGATGGGATGTAAAAGTGACCAACTGAGAATTTATATACCAGCGTACCCTGCGGTTGCGGCACTCGCTAAAAAATAACAGACTTTCATACAAACTTTCAACCCCACTTTTCACCACCTTAGCAGTTGAATTTCCAAAAATCCTTTCTTATCGGATACCCCTACGTCGTACAACGAACACACCCTACAAGTTTCAGGTCTCTACAATCAGCGGTTTAACCTGTGCGTTGATCCGTCAGTCAGTCATTCAGGACAAAGCATTTTATATGTACCTATGTATACAAGAATTTGAAATAATGACAACGTTTAATAATCGAAATCAATGGAGCGAAAAATCACACATAAAAATTAGAAACTACATAAATAAGAATACGGTGTCTTATACTGTGATCATGTGTAAGCTTTTTAAGATCAGAGACTGTAAATGCATACATAGATATTATGTCATGGGAAATTTCAACAATATACCATCATACCATCACACCTGTATTCCCCGAAGGGTTAAGCAGAGGCGTACTTAATGTACACCCACAATTCGCCGGTACGTTTAAGTCCCATGTTATAGGGGGCGAGGCTATAGCCATTAACCGGGCACAAATCTAGACTCCGAGCTGCTACTGAGAATTTCATAGATAAACCCAATAACACTTTGCTCGACCTGGGGATCGAACCCAGGACCTCTAGTGTAGCAGTCGCGCTTGGGACCACTAGACTAATGAGGCAGTCAGAATTTCAACAATATAATTTCTAAATAAACAATTCTAAGTAAAACGGAAATGTTTTTCTACGCCTCGTTATAATATTTCTTTGAGGTGTGGTAAGATTTTCAAGCGTACCTACGTACACATACCACGTACGGAATTTCAAATCAACAGAGCCAAACAGAATTGCTCAAAATAATGACATAACTAGCATACTAGCAACTTGTAATGACTGACTACGATGTATTTGAATAAGGAACATCAACTTTTTTTGTTTTAACGGTCATGGGTGACTGGCGGCCAGTTACCCATAAACACCACTTCAAAAACCACATCTTCACATGCCAATGACTTTAGTACGACTATAAACGCTATGATTATTTAAACTAGGACTATAAAAGAACAGCTAGTATATGTTGGAGATACCTATCAGTTTCGGATAAGGAAACCGTAAAATTCTTTGGGAATTTTGTGATGAACAAAGAGGTCTAAAATGATTCTAAGCATTGTTAACTTAATGTAATTCATCAATTACGTTTTTACAGGCATTTAGAATCATATTCTTGAAGCTATAAGCTTGCCGGTTAAGAGTTCGATTCGTGGGTGTTTGTGTGAGAATTTGTTTTTGAATCCTTTTTTGTTTTACTTTACATGAGTTTTAAGAAAATGACTGCCTCGTTAGTCTAGTGATCCCAAGCGCGACTGCTACGTTAGAGGTCTTGAGGTCGAGCAAAGTGTTATTGGGTTTTTCTATGAAATTCTCAGTAGCAGCTCGGAGTCTGGTTTTGTGCCCGATTAATGGCAGTAGGCTCGCCCCCTATTACATGGGGCCTAAACATACCGGGGAACTGTGGGTGTACATTAGTACATTTCTGCCTAACCCTTCGGGGAATACAGGCGTGATGGTATGTTATTACAATTTACCTAGTCGATCATTTAATTTCTAATAATCATCTCTGCAGACCTTATCTTAGAGCAAAGTTTCGGACATCACTGTTTCTCGACAACCGCTGAAGAATGTCAGCGTTCAAGTAGCTTGAAGGCGAGTAATTAGCCGTTATTCGCAATGAGCACCAAATAATAGATGCCTGGTTCTAATGCTGAGGTACGTCTGAAATACGGACAGAGGAATTTGTGGTATGTAGGTGTTATACGTACTGTTGTTATGAAATCCTGGTAAGAGCTCTGACTACGGCTTAGATTTAGGACGCCATCTTGAATATAATAAAGTTATTTATAGCGCTTTAGTGATGAGTTTCATTCATAATATTATGTTGTTTAAAGTGATGTGTTATTTATTATAACTAGTTGTTGTTAGTAAAAACGGTTTTATTTAGGGTATATAACCATTTGGTTTAACAGTGAAGGAAAATATGCATAGGTACCTTGAAGACTTTCTCGACTGCATGTGATATCTGCCAACCCCCACTAGGCCAGCGTGTTGGACTGTCATACTGAAAGGAGACCCGTACCTTTACGTGAGACAGTAAAATCTCTTAATAATAAAATCTTTATAATAAAAAATATTTAAGAATCATTTACACTCAGGAAGAACACGAATTTTATAGATGCCTTAATTTGAAATACGGAACCATTATTACCATTATATTGTATTTACTCGAATGTCCAGACAACTTATAACTATGAACATTAGAGCGGATACGACAGGACCAAACGAGAAACAAGTTCATTATAAATATAATAACCTCTATAACATAACGCTATGGCCAAAGGTGGTCGTGTTATAACAATAAAACTCGTTCAACCGCCCCAGGTATAGCTGTTAGTGGAAACTGAATAACTAGAGTTAACGCCTCGTGTTATGTTCTAGCTTCATATGAGCTTAATTAATTAATATTAACAAGCCTCGCAGCGTGTTAGCTGAACTCCTTGGTGTAATAATTTTGTTAAATATTTACACGATACTCATAGCAGAACGCGCTGATAATTAGGTAAATTTAAAACATATTCGATGTTGCGTTGTAGTCGGGAAATCGGGCAAAATTGTAAGTTCCTTATTGTGTACTTAGCTCCGGGGCTCAATTGCGTTCCATTGTTATGCGCAAGCAGCGCACCGATTAATATGAAACTTCCATTATTCCTAAGTTTAGTTGCTTATTGTGCTTTGACCAAGTGAGGGGCTAAGATTGCTGCTAGAATTTCGGAGAAGAAACATTTCGAACGCCTGTGTCCAAAACCCTTTACAAATAATTTCATTCTAAAATAACGTTGTTTGTTATTATTCTTGTTAAAATGGTATTTGTTGAAATTAATTTCATTGAAAGTCAATGTAACTCGGTGAATTTGTTTTCTCTAGGTACACATAGCAATACGAAGATATTTTACAGTAGAAAATTTGAAAAAGTAAAAATTTAGTTTTATAAAATCATTACTATCACCAGCGTATTCACAGCAAATAAATTTAATTATTTGTTTATCTAAACATAAGTTTTATAACCATCTTTTGCCATCCATTTTCCATTAAACTAAGTTTATTTTTAGTTTTTAGTAATTTCAGTAAGATACATTTTTTACTATTTGCACATAAATCTTATTGCAAATAGGTATTCGATTACATATAATTGTCGAAACATTTTAGGGATGTGCTTTTAGTTCCCGTTAAGAGACAACAGCCGTGCTCAACATGGTCGCCGGTATTCGTAGGATTCGCCTACCAATCCCGCTAATTGCGTCCAAACTTTAGAGAGACGAGGGCTTTTTAATTAAAACTTATTCAATATCATAGAGACAGTTCGAGTTGGCTGGTCACTTGGATAAAATTTTGATTTTTTTTGGTATAACTTTTTGAATCTCGATTTGTACTTACTCATGGATAGTTAATATTATATATTAAATATTATATATATAATTATATATAAAAAATACGCTTCAACTGAAATAAGTACTAAAAAAGACTGGTTTGGAAAACGAATCAACTGTCACATCACAACTTGTCCAGTGCGGAAATGTTCTTTAAAACTACACGTTAAGTTAGCAGGTGATTTAAATCAATACCACCTGTTGACCTGATTTCTTTATTATATTTATTGAAATTGACTTGCAATACTATCAAAGTAGTAATAAAAATTAAATATTACGGTGCCTTTAATGGAAAACAATTAAAATTCATTATAATTCCTAAGATAGGAACATTAAATTTACTATTTAGCCACAACACAGAGCCAAAACAATTATTAAAGACATAATTCATCTTAATTTACAGTGTGTAGCGTAACTACTGATCAAGTACGTTCATGGCACTGTGCTGGGCGACTATGCCATTTATTTTCTGGTAACGGCAAACGACCAATAAGTCTTGCTTCCCGGGATATTAACACTATCATAGGTTACTCTCACATTTTATGAAGACACATTAGACACCGAGACATTTCCATAAAAGATTTGATATAACTCCGTTTCGAATTGAATTTTGGTTGTAATTTAAAGTTTACCATGAACAAAAGAGATTTATTACAATTTACGATTTCGATTATTCCTAAAATACATTAATGGTGGGCTACTAAAAAAAATACTTGAAAAAATACATAATTTAGGTAGATACTATTTCTCTTACAAAATATATATTAATTATAAAAAATAAATCTCAATATACACCGTGCTTGACGTTGTTTATTGTATAGTGTCGTCATATAAGAGCGACTGCTTCAATAAATTATATTCTCGTTGAGCGATGAGTCTGTGTGCGCCACACTTTATTCACTGGAAGTGGACGGCGGACGGCCAAATAGCTAAATGTCCAATAAGTCCCGCACTCGATATTAACTGCGACATAGTTTACTGCACGCGCCGCATGTTCATTATTACCCAGCTCAGTTTTATGACATCCGAAATTCGAATTTATATAATTGACCGGTTTAAATACCGGAACGGGTCGAAACTTAATTATTATAATCTCATAATAAAATTAAGTGTCGACGCGTACGGAATTATTTTGTAGCAATCGCCTTGTTTTTAAGTTACTTCTGAAGTAAGTGATCATAACAATTAAATACAGCCGGTTTTGCTTTTGTTGGGGAGTCAATCAAATTTATTGCCAACCATTTTCGTTACCTACATCAATTTTCAGGTTTTTTTTTAATATGTACCTAATTGCGAGTAACAGTGTATATTTTTGTGAATCGGGATTTATATAAATATTCGTAACAATTTCAGAATCAAACTTTTGGGACGTTACTAGAAATCCGCTTGTTTAAAATAAGACCAAAATGAATGAAAACCTCAAAAGTCCCGAAAATATTTTGTCAGAGCTAAAGCCCGGGATAAAGCAGGGTAGGCCGAAAAGAGCGGCTTTCGTGGTACCGGGACTGACGAGTCCTTTGATATGTTATTGAGTTCAATTTACGTTTTCATATTCATCGGCTTGCGTAGTATTTCTTTTGGGGAAAATGTACGGAGTTTTGCTTAAACATGAAAATATTTTTGGGAAACTAGTTTTGAATACAGTCATGGATTAAGGCAGATAAGAGATGACAAGAACTTACTGGCATTTTAGGAGGTTTAAATGGATATAATAACATGTTTAATTATAATATGTTTGAAATTTTCTGAATACTGTAACAAAATAAAACGATTGCAGTTTTATGTGACCTAACCATTGATTGTATCGTTTACCCTTACATCTTGTATATTCACAAAGATATCACCTATCACATCTGATTATGGTTCCATCATCTAAATTCTGAAAATCAGACGATGCCTCTGACCTCGTAGCGGAGTAGCAAGTAAACATGTTTTCTTTTGTTTATCTCTTACATTAGAGTAGGTACCTACTAAAATTTATGTCTAGAAATACGACGCAAAAACATCTCTGTTTAAACTCTTAGCGTAATGTATTTCAGCATTTTATGTTTTATGGATTTTTTACGACAAATAATACGGCCTATATTGTTTGCAAATAAATCCTAATGTTGGAAATCTGTTGATGACTTTTTGAGGCTTATAGGTTTTATATTTCGATGTCTTATTTCTCACGTACTTTAGACATTAGATATTGTTAAGTAGTTAGGGTTGCCTCTAATAATAATTATTATGAATGGTTGATTATTTCTGAAAATGTTTTCTTAATATATTTTCATATTCCACCCCTGGATAACTTAAATCATTGGTAATTTCAACAACCATACCCAGGAAATGCGTTTCTCAAGGAACGGATTTCCAATGCTATCTTAGATCGTAAACAAAAGGTGAACAGGTCCGCTGAAGGATTCCCTCAATGATTATTGAAAAGTTTCAACGCAAAACCCACAGGATAACCCTGTTTGTTCTCACAAAGGGTGCCTTTGGCCCACAAAGTTGTTTTATTCTGTAGATATAGGTAGGTATGAGATAAAAATGAAAAAGCGAGTGTTGGAAGTTCTTGGAAGATTTACCTTGCTTAGCAGAATTATGTTTAATTTTTAAGTTTACTGAATACAATATAGAATGTTAGAGATCTGGTTCTATTTATAATTATAATCATTTTCACTTTACAAGGAAAAAAGTCCGTACTTACGGTGGTAGCCACACCATCCCTGGTACCAAACATACTAAGGCCTATAATGATTTTAAACTTAATTAATCAATTAATTTTCAAACTTTATTAATATGTGTAATTTCATGAATGTTTAATATTTCTTATTTTATTTGGTGATGAGGATTAGGATACCTACCTATATGCCCCTTTCGGACCGGGCAGGATTTTCTTAACATACCTAATCTATATAGCGGGTTAAGAAACCAAGCGAAGTATAACAAAACTTGTGAAAATAATGTATACTAAGGGTATGTTTTACCCATAATAAGTAAGTATATTAATTAAACTGAATCCAACCAATGACAGTCCAATTCAGAAAATTGACGTCACACATTTATCACAAGATGAAACAAAACTAACCAGTAATAAAGCTTATAAAACCAGCCGCAGTACGCTTCATCGCGAACGCAAGATAAATTAACAGGAAAGTAATCATGCGCACGTATAAGTTCAACTTAAACAGAAATAGTTCGGATATGAGTAGTGCAAACAAATTGCGTGTGCGTGAATAATTCATCAAAGAAACGGGTGCTGACAAATGAAATCTAATGAATACGATATGAGAGTAGGAGCCCGACGAGATTCATGCAAAAATAGATTCAGTTATCCATAGGGTTGAATTTGGTAAAAATATGGCAGGTACCTTAATTTTTTATGCGAAGTCATAAAATTGAGTTGTTTATGTGTTTATCATACCTAACTTTACAAGGCAGACCCGTGACTTCTTCCAATTATAAAAAAAATTATGCCATATTTTCAATTTCCTTACGTTTAAATTATAAATGATAGGAAAAAACCCGCTTGAGATCAACGAAAGATCTAAAATTGCGAAACAATAAAAATGTAGAGACCCTTAGCCTAAACGCTAATGTTATGCTTAGTGAATGATAAATCATTGAGTAGATCTTCTGGGTAGGTACCATTATAGGCATTTATAAGTTAAAAAGTCTAATCAGATGTTTAAAAAGTTTTACCAATTGTAAATAAAGATGAATAATTTATTGATTTGCCATCAACACATCAGCTTAAAATAATCATATAATATTCATCGCCTTTCAAATAATAAAAAAGGCAATGCGGCTTTGAACGAAACTTGCACCGCACACAAAACGTAATAAATATTGAATCAACATTAATTTACAGCATTTGATTATTACCTGTCGTTACTATCAATTAAGAATGAACGAATGGATCAGTTCCGTTATGGTTGTAATCATAAAAATATAATTGAAGTAATCGTTACGAAAGCCTGCGCGGCGCAATGGACTTTGTAAGATAAGGCTGTGTTGTTGTTACTTGACGTCAGCGATTATAGTGACGTAAGCGGTAACAAAATAGATTGTTAACCCGACATTTAAAAAATATTACTTACTGAAAAGGGGAGAGCTAAGAAGTGAGTTTTACATTATTGTATCTGATTAATAGGAATAAATACGTAAGTAATTCTGTAATGTTTATTGCGTTTTTACGACTAGACCATTGACCCAATGTTAATGAATGTTGGTATAGCTTGGACCTCGGAGAAGAACTTAGGGTTCCTTTTATCTCAAAAAGTCCTTTGGGATGCGCCTAAAATCGCGAGTATCAGCTAGTAGAAAAATATTTCTAAAGTATGATAACTTAACTTGACTGCCTGATTTGTCTAGTGTTCCCAAGCGCGACTGCTACGCTAGAGGTCGTGGGTTCAATCCTCAGGTCGAGCAAAGTGTTATTGGATTTTTCTATGAAATTCTCAGTAGCAGCTCGGAGTCTGGCCTTTCTGGTCTGGAGTTCTGGCTTTGTGCCCGGTTAATGGCAATAGGTTTACCCCCTATTACGTGGGACGTAAACATATCGGCGATACACATATAGCAAATCTCTAACTTACTGTAAGCTCATGCACTAAGACATCACCTTTACCGGACAGTGCAGGTCTGCGGGATTAGCCCGCGGCAAATATCTTTATTGTAACTCTCATACTCTCTTGTTTTGTTTTGGCGCGAACAAACATTCACAATTATGATTCAACAACTGCAAGTTAATTATGTACATTATTTTGTTTACATTTTTTTTTCTTCGGTCTACATTTATGTTTATAAAAAATATACCCAACCTAGTCTGTATATCTACTGTGTTTTTTTATTTCCAATTTCTTTGTTTTATGTTATTTCAGCTTTGATCTATGTGACAGAATGTCATTTTATTTTAATGTTATACACTGTTTTAAAAATATCCTGTCCGTTCCGAAAGGGGCATATGCCAATCACATCAACAAATAAAATAAGAAAAAATGGATAATAATGGTAATTTAATTTATATAAAGCATGAAATCAAATTAACTTCACACGTGGCTTTGCTGTTATATTTTTGCTTATGATAAAACGAAATTTTGCTTCACAATCTATTGTATTATACATGAATAAATAAATATAATTATTTTACTCTTAAATTTCACTAGGTGCTTTTGTTTAATAAATAGGTACCTTCTCACAAAAAACGTACTTACAGCTTCTAAGATATATTTCCTCGAATTACGAGTTTGAATATTGTATTGGAATATTTATGAATTTGTGAAATTCGCGTAACACAAAAGAAGTAGCGATTCACAATATACCGTCACATAAAGAACTCGAAATCCTTTGATATCGTACTTTTATTACTTATGTAAGAATGTACTGAATGAATAGCGTTATTATTGGATATGTGGACGTGAGCTTCTTGTGTGTTTCCTTCTATTATATGGCATCGATGTTGATAGAAATATATACTCGTAAATTGGTATGAGTGTACCGACGAATATAAGATTCCTTTTTGTTTATTAGAATAAGTGACAATTCTTAGAACAAGGAAGATTGGTGGGGTAACGATTTTTAGGCCGTTAAATCGCACTGGAATCCACTCTGCGATTAAGTATTGTACCTGTATAGATTTTATTTTATTTTAAACCTCGGAAATAAATCTAAGAAAGTACAGGTTTGTTTTATTCAATACTAGCTGTCTCCCGGTATGCATGCATGCAATGCCTCTTTTATCTTTTTTTTCGTTATAAACCTTTCCCAACTCGCACACAAGAACTTATCAAAGTTTTATCTCAATAGGATGAATGTTTTAGCAATGTATAGAGGATTCAAACATTCATTTTTATTTATATAGATTTTCATTATTTCTTGCCATATCAAAAATTTATTAAAACAATCACGTATTTTTGTTTAACGATTGTGACCTAATAATTTGCGTAACTTTAAAATGTCCAAAAATGCCCAGGGAATGTTTGGTCTAAAAAAATGTTATAAGCGTTATTTTTCATACCTTTTTAAAAAAACGAATTGTATCTTGTATTTCAAAAAGATAGTATTTAGTACCGTATACTTCTAAACAACTAATCGGTTAACATCTACACATTTTCTTTACGCTAGAAGTACTTCTTCGCATGCAAATAACAGCCTCTTCACAAATACGATCGTCACACTAACCCGGTTCTCTCAAAGATTATTTGCGTGGCAAAGTCAACAGCTCGTTCACTCTATTTTCCTTTTACTCACTGCATAGGTATTGGCTAATAAAAACTGAATTTGACTATTTGATCTGGGAAAAATGTTTGGCATATAGGTAGACATACCGGACTAACTGGACATTTCGGGACTAACGCTCTCCTACAAAATATGGGTCTGACAGAGACATCAGCCTGCAGGGCCTGCAAAGGGGAAATTGAACACCTGTGTACATGCGATTTAATGGCTAGAAAGCTAATGTGCCTCTAGGGGCAGGGTTATCCAAGACCAGAGGACTACCGACTCACACACCAAGGCCTCATTATAAGGCTTATGGAAGAGCTGTTTGAAGAACTGGGTGAAGTTGAGTAATAGGTATCTAGGGGAAGCACAAAAGATCCCATTGGGTTGAAGTACACTGAGGCCTTGCTGCCTCGGCCCCATACAAGATAAGACAGAGATACATTGTGGTCTGAAATCTGTAGGGCTCAGCAACGTATCAGAAAATGCTGTGATATTGCAGGTGTCCATGGGCGACGATGACATACCATCAGAAAGCTCGAGTGCTCTTTTGGTGATGTTCTTTTGCTTCCACGATAAATATACGTCGCGTACGCCGTCATAAGGAGAAAAGTCGCATCTACAAGTATTTTTATGTTTGGCTTAATCAAACACAATCCTGTAAATCTTACTTTCAAACAAGACGCATCTGCTATAACTCATAATATTTACTAAATAGGAAAGACATTTTTCTAACGTACAATAAGTTAAAAAGACGCATTTAAGTAGAAGCGTCTTATTTATTAACAAACTATGTACTTGATCATAAAAGGAAAAGACATTACTGGATGGGCATAAGAAGAAAAGACGTTTCAGCGGAGGTATGCCTTTTCATCTAAGTATTATACTGCCCCCCATAGTAAAAAGGACGTAACTAACATTTTTACAAAATTGAGTTATATGTATATTGCCGGAATGAGGAACAAAAGACGAATCAGCTCATATTTTTTTAATTTTATTAACTAATTTAATTTCGGATTTACCACAGTGAATAAGGACTCATCTCCATTATCATTTTATAGTTTAACTAAGATGAAAAGTATTTTTTCTCCGTATTTAGTTTTTGTTAGATACGTCTTTCTTATTATCGGGGGCAGTATAGTAATAGTCAGGCGCAAGTGGCAGTAGTGTCTTCTCTACTTAGTATTGCTAGTCGTATGGGGGTGAAGTGTGTGAACTCGCGGTTATAATCACTCACTCACGACTTTTTTCCATGAAGGCAGAAACTTTTAGATTTTAGGTTAGAACGCCACCTGCATTCTTGCAAACATCTTTTGCTTAGTCTAACTGATCTCTTTGAAACACCTCACCAATAAGGTCAGTGATGTTTTTCCAAGACGTTGCCTACTGTGCTTCCGCAGATATTCGCTTTATATGCAAATATGCGCAAACCATCTCAGCATGAGCATCTATTTTAGAAAAAACATTAGATATTTAATATCACCATAATCGACAACCCACTTACTGTCTCTAATACTACCTACCCTCACAATGATTCACTGCACCACGAGGAAATTCACCGTTTTAAGTTTTAATATAAAACTACCAGTAATGAAAATAAAAATACAGTTCCATTCATCCAAAAACATTATTCTTCCAATGTTATCAATAGATACCACAACAATGGAATTATTGATAAAGAGTATCTAAGACAACAACAGATCCCGCTTCGCTAACACTTAAAGACAAATAATAATAGGTACCTATAACTCTCAGAGGCCGTCTGGATAAACACGGGCATCCGTCTATATCGCATAGCTGGAATATTGTCTTGTTTATTAGAACCGGACGCTCCCCCGCCTAAGGCAAGGATCCAATATAATGGAATACCTACTTCAACATTATTTGCAGATACACGGGTACTTACGCGATATGCCCCAGGCCTGTATTAACGTGTGGTATGCGCTTAAATCGGCGACTACACGAATAAAGGCCCAGTTGATACAAATTCGGGTATTACGAGAGGTGAAACAGTGTCTCGGAATTCCGTTCTTTGATAGTTCAATATTATTAGCCCCGGAGCGACGACTCGCTTTGACATAATTCTTTTGAAAATAACAATGGATTCGCTCGTCGTACGTGATCCTTTATTCAATATTGCGACTGTATTATTCAGAGGACGGCTCCTGTTGGTAAGTAAATAGATACTTCGACGTATCTTCTCAGCGAGAAAAATTACAATAGTACGATTGTTTTGATTTCGAGTTTATTTTCAAATAAATACATGCTGTCATATTTTTTATTTTTACATAATTTTTTCGAATACACAAATCTAGTCATTATCATGAATTTACTTTACAATAAGAAAGACGAAATACAAAGACGAAATACACTTATACTAAATAAGTGTATTTCGTCTCGGGAAAACAAATAAATTTTGAATATTAGTCAACAAAGTCAGCCTACATTGCAATAATAATTAAAAACACCTTTTACTTGAGCAACACGTTAGGATTCACTAATTTCCAGACAATTTGGAAGCTGATAGTAAAGATACAGAAAATGCATTAAATATTAACCTTATGTTCAAATCGTTTTTCACTGATTGCATTGCACCAATCGAAGCACGTGCAGTAGTAAAAACTCCGGTTTAAATACCACACTGGGCATTGGCATCCAAGATATATTGCTAGTGGAAATATAGCCTAGAAACTTTTATAGTTTTTTCGTTCTAGCGTATCCCCTAGATATTGTAAGGATAGATTTTCTTGAAAAGGGATTTTTGTTAGGGATTCAGAATTGCTCACTTTAAAAGCTACTACATAACTTACTTAGTATCTACTATGATAAGCTAAATACACGAAGATAAAGCCTACGTCTTTAGAAATTGAATTATATTATAATATTATATACTCGTAAAAGCCGTCAAACAATAAAATATATACACAATAGAAAATCAATTGTTATTTTCCATGAGTGAATTTAAGCCGATGGTTTAGTTAATAATAACTTTCCAATTCTCAATACTTCGCTGAAAATAGAAATACTTAAGAACTCCAAACAAAATCTATACTTAAATCATTTCCGAAAACACAATCTCTAACTAGCCATTTCCTTTCGCACTAGAAAATAAATAGCAACATCGCTAAACGTATGAGTATAAATTAGGGATTGACTGATTCAGTATTAGGCAAAACTAGGCAAAATTCGGCTAAGTGCCTAATTTAGCAAATTCATATGGCAATGCAAAATACTTTGTTTTTTAATACCTTTTAAAATCTCTATAATCTAGCTTTCATAGTATTTCGCCGTTTTTCGGAATAAAAATTACACAAAAAAAAAACATTTACTTCAGGAACTTGATAATGCAAAAACAGGAATCCAGCTAGGCGAAGCAGAAGATCCAGTGTAACTCTGTAGACTCAGCGTTAATTAACTATCTACAAATAGAGTATCCGATATACCTACTACACCAAATTTAGCCGAATATTCGTATTTAGTAAACATTCAGCCGAATACTCGGTGAAACCTATATTCGGCTCATCTCTATTATGAATTTGAATACGTGCTTCAGGGCATAACAGACAAGTTGGACACCGTACAATATTGTAGGTTGCATACAGTTAATGTAACTTTGTAATAAGGGTTACAAGCCCCTATGCTTTGTTCCGTTGCATAATTTCGTTATGCCCATTCTACCGAGAAATCCTGTTTTGTCGAATACATTTTAAAGCGGGTCTGGAATAGAGAGTAGTGATTAACACTTAGCTGTGTTAGAGATTTGGTTATTTTGGTTACTGTTCTCGTTTCTGGGTTTGTTAGTTTCAAATTAAGGACCGTGTTGGTTTATGTGATTGGTGTTCGTCGAGTGTGTCAATGTATTAGGTTGGTTGTACTCATCGCGGCGATTCACTTGTAACTTATTGGAAATATTACTATCACGCCAGTATTCCTCGAGGGTTAGGCAGAGGCTTACTAATGTACACCCACAGTTCGCCGGTGTGTTTTAGTCCCGTGTAATAGGAGGCGAGCCTATTGCCATTAAACGAGCACAAATCCATACTCCGAGCTGCCACTGAGAATTTCATAGAAAAATTCAATAACACTGCTCGACCTGCGGATCGAACCCAGGACCTCTAGGATAGCAGTCACGCTCAGGACCACTAAGCGAATGAGGCAGTTTTTAAAAAAAAGTATTACTATAATTATTCTACTTTTTGACGGCTGTTAGAAACTGAAAAGCTCGCTTGCAATTATTGTCAAGTCTATTATATCTTGAAAATATAGAGATATCATTAAATGTGTCTATGTTGCTCGATTAAAGATTTCGAATCGTAATCTCGATACAGGCTCACTTGCTCAATAAATATAAAATCTACATTTGAGTCTGAAACTAGCCGGATATAAATAAAACATGCTAATCTAAGGAAATTAAGAACAGATAATATGACAGCTGTGGTGTTTCTGTACTGTAATAAAAATTAACTAAATTGATTCACACATCCAATCTCATAAAAAGAAACCCTCTATATTTTTTGTATGCTAATTCTGAGCACGTGGGCAACAAGGGCTAAAGTGTGCAGTCCAGATGTTGCGGTAAAAATTCTCAAGGGTCCTTTAAGAATCGAAGATGCACTCACATAGTTACAACGTAGATTTATGTGCCAGCTTTAGGTAGTGTCAAAACTTGCACATTTTGGCACGTTTCAAGTGTTACTTCCGTACTTGAGGCTATTAATTATAATCATCAATATTATTATTTTGTGAAAATTAACTTATTGAAAAAAATATCATCAGATGTACGATCGTCCGTCATCAGGAGAACCGGCAGGATATTTCAGTTTCGTTCCGGGAGAAAATCGCACTTGCCTTATTTAAGGATCTCCAACAAGGAATGTACACAATTTGTTACATAAAATATTACAAAAATACTTTTGGTTAGTGTACTCTTTCATTTATAGGAGACCACATCATGCTTAAATAACGCTAAACAGGTATTTTAAAATTAATAATCCAAAAGATGTAATGGTTAAAAAAATATCTTAACGTTGATCGATAAAAAAATATATTAGTAGATGAGGCCATGGAACTTACTAACACATTCACCACAACTCTGACAGGATTTATATAGCAAGTAGGATCTAAACAATCAGGGAACAAATTGGTGATTTCAGTAATTTTGACACAGTTCACATAAACAGTTCTATAACCTTTAAATTAAGAACTGTATGTGTCTTAGCCCCAAAACCTAATAATTTGTAATATTTTCACCGTCGGTGATCGTTAATCCTGTACGAAATAGTGCTCTTGTCAGTAAAAATAACCAAGGTGCTCTAAAATGCTTTTATAAAACTATCAAATCACATAAAACGACCACCTATTCAGAGGACACTGGGAAACTGTTCCCATCGCAAACATCAGGAAGTGGGCACAGTGATCCTGGAACGACATTGTGTAATAATTACTTACGCTGGCCCACACTGTTCCGTTTTGGAGAATCACTTGTGCGGAGGAGGTCTGTTGCAAAATAAAACGGAACACCTAATTAAATTTGAAACATACCTACCTACGTTATATAATGTACTAACTCCACCAAAAAATTTGGCACATGTGACAAAAAGGTACGTTTTTGGAGCTATTTGAGGAGAATAGGTACAAAATGACATACCTACTTGTGACTTGTATGTAATTATCTAATTTTATTTTATGTATGTTTATTTTATTTTAGTCTCTATAATGGGATGTAGAGACTAAAGGAAACTATTAGGTATAACTGTCATGCGCCTAATTATTGTTTTGGTCGAGTGATTTGTAATAATGATGTTCACATAGGTAATGTAAATATTAGTGCAATGGAAGACATATCCTCACCCAAGCAACTGTCTCATTAGTGTTGCGGTCGTCCTGGGTTCGATTCCCAGTTCGATCAAAATGTTAATGGGTTTTTAGAAATTCTCAGTAGCAGCTTGAAATTTGGATTTATGCAGGGTTAATGGCAAAAGGCTTATCCCCTATTAAATGGGATTTAAACATGCCAGCGAACTGTAGCTATACATTAGTACATCTAGCCCTTCGGGGAATAAAAGCGTAATGGCATGTTTATGATCACTAATGTACTGATCTACAGATTACTCTAACACGATGCTTTACCAAGCGATGATTCTTCGATTCAACAGTTCCTTCTGGAAACTACGCTGTTAACGTAAAGGTGGCTTTACACTCAGAGACAAGCTCGACGAAAAAGTTTCATCGAAAATAGCTACCATCATTGATATTTAAAATTAAAGCGTAAGCTTTACCAGTCTATTTGCTCGAATCAAACTCACAAGTGTCGAGTCGAGTCGAGCATTTTCGTGGAGACTAGCCTTAATAAAATATCAAAACTTACTCTTACGAAAGATAACAGAGCTAGTGTTGTGCACAACGAAACGCAGAAATACCCGGTAGTTATTTTGTAATAATTAAGTCAGTAGATACCTATATCCTGTTCCATTTCACCGAATAATTTGACTACTTTCAAGATAAAATGGACTCGTTTTTAGTTACACGTTTTCTGTAAAGAGTCTTTAACAAGTTATTTGAATAATTATAATAATTATGAAAGTTGTGCTTCAGATTTTATATATAAAATAAAATAAATTTTTCTTCCATCAATATTTAAGATGATTGCGGTTGAACACTATCTTCTCACCTAATTATCTTTGAGCTACCAATGGATTTTTTAACCAGAATATATATACTTTCCTTTTTAGAAAAAGAAAACCAACTTCAAGCGATTAATCATAGTATAAGAAACAAATATTTTAACAGAAAACTCGAAAAGACCAGTAAGTAAAAACTTACGTGTACTTCCATAACCACTTAGCATACTCGAAGAAGTAGCTCACTGATGTAGGGCAACTCTTAGCACGTAACAGGAAGTGTCGTTCAGTACTGTGATCTTCGGAACATTATTATGCAACAATTACTTATACCACACTCCACTGTTCCGTTTTGAATACCGATAGTATGGAATACGCGTCCGTTTAATTTTATTAGTAAAATCTGATGTCTTGGCAGAATCGTCTATTAAATCTCAACCAATGTTCCACTTTTTAAGAAAATATCGATTTCAAGGGATTAAGTGATATTTGAATCCGAATTCAGATTTATAGGACCATTTCAATAGCAGCATCATTGTCATCAGCCTATAAATACTAGTTCACTGCTGGACTTAGGACTCCCCCAATGTGTGCCATTTGACCCTGTTCACGGCTTAAGGGTCCGGTAGAGCTTGAATTGCCCACAAAAACGTAATACCAAAATAATTCGTAATCCAAACAATATTTTATTAAATTGTGTTATTATTCGGATTCGGATACCTTTCGTCTAAGTTCCTACCGTACCATTTACCTATTACTACTACTACTTCACTGGAAATAAACGACCCGAAAATAGTAGCGTAGTAATAGTAATAGTAGAAAATAGTTTTCTTAGATTACGATTTATTTTAGTATTACGTTTGTATGGAAAATTCGGTCCGCCGGACTCTTAACGCATCTCAATCGCATAATTATTATCAACCTACCTATTGTCCCACATCTGGGCACGGGTCTCTGGGTGTCTCTCTCATCTGGGTGGTGTTATGCGATTGAGGCCTAACCTCAATCGCATAACAACGTAAGAGAATTGTTTGAGCTGGTTTATATATACGAAAATTAGGGTGTATAGAAAATGAACAGATGGATTGAAACCTCTTTTTTTAAAAGAAAAGAATCAATACCGAAATTAATTTCGGTAACTAAAATAGGTACTTAGCTAATCTCATACAAGGTCCCTTTCCACATTAAGCTAACACGCGCATGTGTCGATAGACTATGAGCATTGCGCGAGCGGTTTAAAGACGCCTATAATTCCGCCCGAGTGTTTCACACGTAATAATCGGATACCGTGGTGTTATGCACGTGTACCGCGCATGCAAAGCGGTACTACCGCAAATGCACTTAGGTAGTGCTAGGAAAATAAAATGGAGATCGCGTATTATGTGGCAAAAGTGTGTTTGACTGGCTTTCTCGAACTTGAAATTGCTGTTCAATAGCTTTGCAATTTCGTTTCTACTACAATTTTAAGGACCTGAATATGTAATAGGTATCACGATATTTTCCGGTAATCTTTGTTTTTCAATGAGAGTAACTGCCGCACTCAGAACGTATTTGACTTTGTTGGCAGTGTACTGGTCACTAGCAGCTGATGATTCGTTACGTCATTGATGTCTCTGAGTACAGCAGTAAATTTTTTAACCTTTAAATTATATTTTTTCATATTATGAAAAAAATATAGACTTAAATAAAATTTATACCTATGTCTCAGAAATTGTAACAAATAAATTCAAGATAAAACAATAGACCCAAGAGAAATCTGACCTGAGACCCCACTATTACGAACTAATAAAACAAACCACTATAAAAATATTTCAACATTACCGAAGAGCCGCTCTTATGATTTCTAAAGCCACACAATAAACTTTTACAGGGAGAACAATATCAAAATGCGCACCCGCCGATGCAGAAGGGCGCACAGAATCATAACACAAAGGAAAAAATACGGTTATTTTACACCAGTGCGGTAGATTATATCTTTTATGTTCAAAATCAACAGGAAGCTTTCAAATGGGGCATGTAACCTACACTTATTATAGATGCTGTTTCGCGAGGGTGCATAAATTTTTTAACCCAAAGGGTTTGTGCAAACAACCCTGTGAAAGTAATTTGGTACTTTTTTTAGTAATTGCACGCGTTAGTAGATGCAGTGGCAAAAGCAATCGGCCGTTTCGAGACGAAAAGTTTAATTTAAATTCCAACCATTTTAGGGTTTTATGCTGAGTTCTAAAGTACATAGATTATTAGCACAAAATTCGGTTTGTAGATTTATTCATTTCACAAGTGCGTGTTAGCCAAATTGAACCTTATAGAGGGTACATTTTATGTCGCCGCATATTTATATATATATTCATATATACGTTTATATATGAATGTGCGGTGACATAAAATGCACTGCTGGGCACGGGTCTCCTCTCACAATGAGAGGAATTAGGCTATAGTCCACCACGCTAGCCTAATGCGGGTTGAAAATCTCTCAGGCATGCAGGTTTCCTCACGATGTTTTCCTTCACCGTTTAAGCGCGTGATAATTAACTATTAATACGCACATGATTTAAAAAAGTCAGAGGTGCGTGCCTTGGATTCGAATTCGAGACCTTTGACTTGGCAGTCCTATGGTCATATTACTAGGCTATCACTGCTTATCTACGCCGCACATTTACCAATGATAAAATAAAGTTACGGGAAATAAATGCAAATAATTATTACCATGGTGCCACGTATAAATTCCGGACTTAATTATTCTACTTTCTTTAATTAACATAATATAATATACCATCACGCATATATTCCTCAAAGGGTTAGTCAGGTGAACTAATGTATACCCACAGTTCGCTGAATTGAGAAAAAAGAAGAAGAAAGAATTTCATAGATATACCAAATAATACTTTGTCTGACCTGGGAGTCAAACCTTCTAGCGTAGCAGTCGCTCTAAGGACCACTAAACGATTGAAACAGTTTATAAAATTAATATTAATTAATACAACAAAGAAACAGCCACATAATTATATTTTAAAAAATACCTTAAAAATATTATGAATCACATATTATAAACATAAAAAGACAATATCTTCAAAAATTCTAAAACTTGTAAGACAAATAAATAATATAAAATTTTTAAATGATCATAAATTTAACAATTCTCTTATAACAGCGGTAGCGTGTTTTCCGTTTGTAGGTATTTGTTTCAACTTAGCAATATATTCGTCTGGTAAATTACATTCCATCGCACCTTGAATAATGCAGTTTTTATAAGTTATCGATGGCCTTCTATCTTCGGGTAGCGGTTCATCATCTTTTCGAAGTGGGGGAGAGAAAACATGTTGGTATGTCCTACATTTGGCTCTCTTTCCATCAGCCATGCCTATTTCTACATTTTTTGCAATATATTCTCCTTCTTGGCTGGAAAAATATAACTTCTTTTTCTTTTTTCTTTTTCTTTTTAATAAAACGTTGCCCCACACTAGGATTTTCTCCTGTATCGTGGGTGCGTTTACGAACACAAATTCTCACATACACAAACGCCCAGACCCGGGACAACTACCTGTAGATCATACAAATATTTGCTCCGTGTGGGGATCGAACCCACAATACGTGACGCAGAAGCCGATCGCTCAGCCGCTACGCCAAACGTGTCGTCAAAACTATTGCGAGAACACGAATTTCGAGCATTCAAATCATGTCTTTCTCTTTGCAATTTGTATTTATACTATTTCGTGGTTTCACCCGCTAAAAAATGACGGACTTTCATACAAACTTTCATCCCACTTTTCACCACTTTAGAAGTAAAATTTCTAAAAATCCTTTCTTATCAAATGCCTACGTCATACAAAGAATATACCGTCCAAGTTTCAGGTCTCTACGATCAGCTGTTTAGGTCATTCAGGAAAAAGCATTTTATATGTTTAGATTTTGACTATTTTCGGAAAATTCTCATGCTTCGTCTGCCACATTCGTACTGACTAAAACACTTATCTTTGCGCTCTAGTGATGGCCATGTTATTCGAATTCTGAATGACTGCGTAGGTAAGTATTTTGTGTAAAAATATCGAAATTAGTGAGAATATAATAATGAATACGAATCATTTACTCGACCCCAAGTGACTTTACAGTGTGAATCCAAAAATGGGTTTGATGGTCTGACTGGCTGGCGACCACTTACGTCGGAGTCTGTCATAAAGCACCGCGGTGTGTGTGCCGACTTTTGCGCCTAAGAGCTAGTTCCCCCTCGGTTTCTGCAGCTCTGGCAGTCTGCAGTCCGTAGGGGCACATAAAGCTCGGCAACGTATCTGCAACTCCTCTGGTGTCGCAGGTGTCTTTGGGCGACGATGACTACTTACCATCAGGTGGCTCGTCAGCTCGTTTGCCGACCTAATCAATAAAAAAAAGATAAGCGTAGTTTTAGGTCTTTATCGTTGATGAAAATTTATCACTGTGCCACTTTAGACACGCGTAGTTATTTAATGGAAACTGTAGATAGTAAATTGTACATACTAACTTACCTATCTAGTGCCTCCAAAGAGTTATTATTCAATTTCCAAACAGCTCCCCATACGTGTTCCTTATCGTTTGGGACTATGCTTGCCACCGCTCCGTCCCATAGTTGGTTATGCTTTGTAAAGTCTAACTGATGATTCTGTAAAGGGAAATGCATGTTAAATGTTCTTTTCAACATTAGGTACATACCATTACACCTGTAATCTTCGGAGGGTTAGGCAGAGATGTACTGTCATCGGTATAGTTAGGCCGCATATAATATATTATAGGGAATGAGTGTATTGCTATTCACCGACCAAATATGGCTTTATAGATTCTAAGATTAATATTGTATTTTAATCAATTTTCCATTTATTTGGAATAAATAGATTATTATTATTAGGTATTATAGAAATCTAAAAAACCCAATTATCTCGACTCGGGAATCATATCCAAAATCTATAGGTCAACAGTCAATTAGCTCAGCAATCGATTTATCTTCCATTCTTAGTCTATCACTGTTCCTTTCATTCATACTGGAATGAAATAAATTTGAAATTCAACTGGTATTAAAAGATGCTCGTTATTTTTTAGAAGCCCATTCCTAACCTAGAAAAGAATTACTTAATTAACTACTTAATTATTAGCTTTCTTCCACTACGTAATATCTCAACAAGATGAGGTTTGCATAACGTTTTTCGATAATAATTATTAGATTTTTATTTTGTTTCTTTTAACTAAAATAATATCAACCTAAAAAGGTTTTATGAGTGGTGTTTTATACTGATAATAATGATAAAGTCATATTATTGGTGCTAGAACTATATGGAAGACTTTCTGTTCTATAGGCCTATTCTAGAATTAAAAGAAGACATCAATATTATATAATTGTAAGTGAAAATTCATCGACTCCTCCTTACATCAAGACGTCCAATACCTACAAATACTGCAGAAGGATTCTTTATATGAATTCTTCTTTTCAACAAATTACTCCCATATGCAAAATAAAGGAAATGATCTTTAGAAGGATTAACCATCATACAACAAAGAATTATATTTATTATTTTAAATAAATATGCTACAATTAAAATTTGGACAATTGACATAATGATCGTAAAATGACATAGTCACCAGTCATCATAATTATGACAGAATAAAAATTATTACGATGAGTTTCGTACCAAAAAGGCTTTTATGTAAACCAGAAAAGTATAGAGTTCGGATTGGTATAAAGAAATACCGGTATATTAAATAATAATAATTATATCTATACATATAAAATGCTTTGTCCCTAATGACTGACTGACGGATCAACGCACAGCCTAAACCGCTAATCGTAGAAACCTAAAATTTGGAAGATGTGTTCTTTCTAAGACACAGGCATCTGATAAGAAAGGGTTTTCCGAAATTCTACCCGTAAGGTGGTGAAAATAGGGGGTGAAAGTTTGTATGAAAGTCCACACACACTACCAGGCGTTTGACTACACACACGGGATGTATACAGCTGTCATTCGCTTGACATTTTGACAATTGTTTCCTCCTTTTATATGTATGATGTAGGTACACTGGGCACAGTATATTTTAGAAACAAAAATTACCTAAGCACGCAGGCAAAGTTGCGCTCCCGTTCCAGAAAAGACCTGACGCTTCCAGTTCCCGAACTAGTTATTACATGACACTTAACAACTGAGGTCTAAAGATAACGACGCTCAAGAGAAGTATCTCTTGAGCTCGACTCATGATATGATATGTGACATCAACAGCCGAGTTGTTTGTCATCTTTTAGCAATAAATAAAAAAAGCAAACGAAAAACAGTCTGTGCAAATGGGATCACCATCAGCGATAAATTACAACCAATCTATAAATACTTTAATGCAAAATGTAGAGATACTCGTATCAGTTCGTGATACATCCGTCTCATCGCCACATGTTCGGTATTAGTGATATATGGCACACACAAATCCAACCATCACAATATACAATGTCAGGGATTATTAGGGGATCCTACTGGCTTAGTCCTGCTCGGTGGTCTCTCAGACTCAAATGGTTTTTTGCCATGCACATGATATGAAATACGGTCGAGTGCGTTTGAGGACATCTGCCAAAATTTTTATTGAGCTCTAAGTTTTTTTTATGGGAAATATTCTCGGCAAATGCTATGTATATATTTTGTACTAATAAGCTTGTTTGAGTGGTCGTGTGAACATGCACTGTCACATGTTTGTATTGTATTGTTCTGTTATGCATAAAAAATAAATATTTTTAATTCCTAAACGTATTTTTGACATACTGATATCAGTATTTAAGCTATATAGCTTACATACAACATACACAACAATTAAACAAATATTTGAGGTGTAAAAAATTTTGCAAAACATGGAATCGTTTTGCTTGTTTCTTTTATTTTCGTATGCGCATGGTTAATAAAATTCTCTACGTATGAAAATACTCGTATTACCTGATTACAATGGCGACCATGTTATTTCTTACAATTTTGAAAACGATTAACAAAATCATTCACGTGCCTCCAATTAGACTATAAATATAATAGTACCTACTCACTTTAATAAAATTCTACATTCAAAAACCCGATATTGTGATTTTTTTTTAATAGCAGTGTGAGCACTGTCACCCTTCCCGCTTAAACAGCTAATATTGGACTCATGTTCATTCATGATTTAGGGATGTGTATTGTGTTAACAGTGAAATTAGTATCGAAAGGTGTGACGTAGCACTCAATGGTTATTCATGCACACGTAATGAAACCAGTTTGTGTTATGATTTTAAGGGGTTTACCGAACCCTTCGAGTGGGCTACTTTTTAAACGGGTACAGCACGGGTTCAAATGACAATAGGGTTGTGTATTATTCAATAATTTAACATGTGGGCTGGTAAAATACATTCCAAAATCTATATAATATTACTAACTTAGTACGTAGCTACTTAGATAAGTTTCGTTGATAACATTAAAGTTACAGTGAGTCTCTCTATTGGTTTCCATAACTTGGCACAGACTTAGCTAAAATTATAGCTATATTTCTAATTATATACAAGTATGGATTTCATTCCAGGCTCGTAAAAAACCTCTGTCACTGAAATATATAAAAGTTATTAAAATACAAGTATTTTAGAGCTGTTCCAAAACATAAAATTTCTATAAAATAATTGAATTGTACTTTTTCCGCATTTAATCGCGTTGCATTAATGTTATGTGATTCCCGGCGTTTGATAGTCGCGTCAGTACCAGAAAATAATTCTGACGATTGCTCAAGTAAAATATATTTAAAATGTTATGTATTTAAATTATATTTTGGATGTATATATATAAACTTTAATATATCTTATATAAATAATAATGATATCAAACAGAAAACAAACAGAACAAAACAGAGAACACGTATAAAACCAATGTTCCGTACTGCTTTGATAATTTTATAGCTATATTAATATGCAACACGTCTAGGAATTGCTCAGTTAAATGCCAGTTAACGTACACTTCACAACACTTGGCTTAACGACAGTTTTGCATGGATAATTTGTTTAAACGGAGTTTACCAGTTTAATCGCAGGTCAAGTAGGGACCGGCCACCTAAGCGTTTTCTTAATTACACCTAAATTTATACAGCCCGTCGGGAGATTTGGTGCTACCCATTTTAAGTGACTAACTCAATTCTATTCTAATGTTAATCAAAGTTTTTTGCATAGTAGACAATGTTCTTGTTTGTAATGATTTAGATGTAATTTACTTTTTTTTAACATTGCCACAGACTACAATTTTTTCATGTATCGCCTCGGTACATTTACAAACACATATTCTCACATATATAAATAATAAAAAAAGCCTTTATTACCCTTGCCAACTTGCCCTTATTTACAGAATGCCTAGGTGTTGTCAGTGCTGTCATTGAAATGAACGATGTGGAAAGTGTATTAGTGCTCGGTGACTTTAATGCGGATGTCGCGCGATCAAATAGTTTATTTGGAGTTAAGCTACTAGAGTTCTGTCATGAACAGAGCTGGGTATGTGCGGACCTTAGCATGCTCGGTATAATTTCTAATACATTTACTTATCTAAGTGACGCTCACGGTACCACTAGTTGGCTAGATCACTGCATTGCGACCTCGGCGGGATTGAGTATAATTGATAAGATTTATGTCTTGAATGATGTCTTCTATTCAGACCACTTTCCTTTAGTGGTTGAATGTAATATTGATGTAATCTTGCCCAAAATTGATCGGTCAAGTAATCAGTTAATAAATAAAGTAATCTGGGGTAACAGAAGCTATGAGCAAAAATACGAGTATGCAAATTTATGTGTTAAGTTTATTAATTCGTATGACTGGCCGGAGTTTCCTTGTCAATCCTCATGTCAGGAAAATAACCATCACTATTTAATTGATAATTATTATAATCAGATTGTGAACAGTTTAACTAAAGCTGCTACCTGTTCATATCGTGGTAAAACCTATAATAGTAAAAAACAAGTAATTGGTTGGAATTATCATATTAAAGCCTGCCATATGACTGCAAGACAATGTTATCAACTGTGGAATCTTTATGGTCGCCCTACACAAGGTAAAATATATGACGATATGATATATAGTAAAAAAGTTTTTAAAAATAAAATAAAGTGGTGCCAATTTAATGAAAATAAAATAAAAATGGATATAATAGCTTCTCACAGACACAATAAAGACTTCGGAAGTTTTTGGAAAGAAACAAATAAATTAAATTATAAGTTAAGTATACCTTTAACAGTGAATGGAAGTCAAAATCCAAAAACTATCGCAAACATGTTAGTTAAAAAATTTAATCCATCCCCACAGTCTAGCTTGTCTTCTGGGGATAATTTTATTGGGAGGCACAGGGCCCATAGTGGAACGCTGGACACACCGAGCGCGTCGCCGCCGCTCGACGACGATGACCTTAGCACCCTGCACGTCACGGCGCAGGAAGTATTTCGCTATGTTAAAGATATGAAACGCGGAAAGTCCCCGGGCCACGATGGGCTCAGTGTCGAACACCTATTATTCGCACCTGCATTAGTTTTTGATAAAATTGCTGTATTTATTAATGCCTGTTTAAATCACAGTTATTTACCTCTTGAATTTATGAGAACCACAGTTGTACCTATTGTAAAAAATAGAACCGGTGATGTGTCGAGCCTTGCCAACTACCGTCCCATATCATTAGCGACCATAATTTCTAAAATTTTTGAAAAAAATATTATGAGGCATTTAAATGAAAAGAACATCAAGATTCCGACGTGGCTTATCCACCGATTTTGCTATCTTTGCGTTAAAAAATACTGTCAATGAATATTTATGTAGAAATACGTCAGTTTATTCTTGTTTTTTAGATTTAAGCAGAGCTTTTGATACTATAAATTATAATTTATTATGGAGCAAATTAAGAAAAACTAATGTACCACCTAAAGTCATAGATCTCTTAGAATATTGGTATAAAAATCAAACAAATCAAGTTAAATGGAATAATACAATGTCCGAGACCTATAAGTTGACTAGTGGAGTGAGACAGGGTGGTCTCACATCACCGGTTCTGTTCAATTTGTATGTCAACGAACTGATCGAGGAGTTAAGCAGCACTAGAGTCGGATGCCATATTAATGGTAAATGTGTAAACAATCTTAGTTATGCTGATGATATGGTGCTGCTTAGCCCCTCGGCTAACGGCCTCAGAAGGCTCATTGCGATTTGTGAGGATTATGCAACTAAACATCAGTTGACATACAACGTTACTAAGACGGAAGTAATGATTTTTAAATATGGTAAAGGTCCAGAGGTTATACTACCGATAAACTTGTACGGTACAAAGCTAAAGATAGTTAAAATGTTTAAATACCTCGGGCATATTATAACGGAAAATTTAGCCGACGATCACGACTTGGAAAGACAAAGACGTGGTATTGCTTGCAGAAGTAATATGTTAGCAAGACGTTTCCACCATTGTTCAAATCCAGTTAAAATAACTCTGTTCAGGGCCTACTGTCAGTCGTTCTACACAAGTCAGCTCTGGTACAGATACACGAAGAGTGCTTACAATACTCTTCGTGTACAATATAACAACGCGTTTCGAGTAATGCTCAACTTACCTTGGCGTTGTAGTGCGACTGGCATGTTCGCTGAGAACAGAGTTGATGACTTCTTTGCGCTCTTGCGAAAATTAAAGATATCCTTTTATACACGAGCGAGTGAGAGTGGAAATGATATTGTCGCTACTTTGTTCCGTACTGTTTATCTGAGTAGAGAGGCTAGATGATTTGAATAATATATTTGTATTGTTAAATGTGTGTTACTATATAATACTAATTTTTAATTTGTAATTTGTAATTCTATGGGTTAATGCCTGAAATAAATATATATTATATTATTATTATTATTATTATTATTACTCCTGTAGATCTTACATACCTAAGTCTTATATACTAATTAGATTTCTATCTTAATCCTAGTAGCAATCCTAGTAACAAGTACAAATAGGTACCGTTTCTTATGTGAAAAACAGTACCTATTTGTATTTCTTACTTCTCTTTTACTTATTTAATCTATTAAATTACATATTTATTTATTTATATCTTACTTAATTTGTTTTTATCATATCTACGGTATCCCTAGGGAACTCACATATTATATATAAGTATATACAAATACCCTGAACCTGAACAACTATCTCTATGCAGGTAATCTAAATAAATATTATGTGCGGGAATCCAATCCACATTCTGTAGCGCAAAAGCTGGTTGCATAAAAACTGTGCCATTCGATCTGTTATACAATGAAAAGTTCTTTAATATTCTGAAAAAAAACGAGTGTGTTCTTTAAATGCCTAAGTTATTTACTTTATCATATATCCTATCCTATGGATAGAGACCCCACAAATAATTATATTATGTCAATAATTATTTTTATAATAGCATTTGTATTCAGTTATTGGATATTTTTTTTAAAGGAATTTATCCATTAATATTTTATAAACAAATACATAACTGTAACAGTTGTCGAATCGAGTTCGAAAACTTCCCAAACTGACTATCGACGCGACCAGTCGGCCTTTGTCAGCCGACCGACTCTAAGCGCTTAATGAAAATCGGCTTGCCCGCTTTCTGCATATAGAGAGGCAATTTACTGAAACGGTCGCATGCTTTCGAACTAATGCGAAATATTGCCTTGATCTGCTGATTTAGAAAGTTCAACTTTATTGTTGAAATAATAAGGGTGACAAAATCGAGGGGCACTGTCTCGCAGATCGATGCGATCTATACTTAATGTTTATGCAAGTAATGTTAGTCTAAGAGCATTTAGGATATATCTTCCAAGCAATAAATCAATTGAGTAATTATGGCTTAATGTACTTATATATTCAACTATTTATTTAGGTGATGGAAAAATCATACTATACCTACCTACTATGTTATAATGTCGTTTATGTAAAATCTTAGCACTTTAGCTTCTTCGAACGGTACAATCATATTATTTAAATGGCTCACAGATAGTTGAACAAGGTTTGCGATTTGTGCAAATCAGAAAATAACCCAGGTTATAGGAGCAAATACTAGTGTTGGGCAACGTTGCTTTTTTTAAACAAATTTACTGCAACATAGCTTTAAATTACTTCAAGCTACCGTACGGTTCTGGTTAAAACGCCAAAACTTTACGGATAGCTTAACCTCGTACAGAATTTAAACTGAATCGCTTTTCATTTTTACCTTCAAAATTCTGAAATTTTAACAAAGCCTTCAAAACCCAAAGCTGGTTACCATACATTGATAAAATTATAACATCGACACAGACGGAGTTCCCAAACTTTAAAAACTATGTCGTTTCAGAATTAAATTCCAAATATTCTAGGGTTTATACAATTATGCTTTAATTTTAAGCAGTGTTAATATGTTAGTCTCGAAAGTTGAAACGTTTAAGTTTTATTATGGATTTTGTTAAATCACATGTTTGCCAGAGTAATTTTGTAGATTCGTTTGTGAAGAATAAAGTTATGTACCTAATTGTAAAACTTTTCAATCCCAGAAACTTGTTAATGAATGAAAGAATATAAAGGTTTATTGTGTGCCTGATAGAATAATTTATATTTTGTCTAAGTAGTATATACATATTTTCACGCCTGTCTCCCATTGGGGTAGGCAGAGACTATAGATTTCCACTAGCTACGATCCTGGCACACCACTTTCGCTTCATCCACATTCATTAATCTCCTCATGCATGATCGTCGGTTTGAGGTGCTTTTAACCTGACCTTTTTTGAGAACGTCCGCAATTTTATTATGGTTCGTTCGCTGAGGTCGGCCCCTTCCAACTCTTCCATCCGTATTGGCCATGTATAATTGTTTCGTCAATCTTCGTTCATCTATCCTCTCTACATGCCCAAACCATCTTAATATACCTTTCTCAATCTTTGTTAATACATCTTCTTTCACACCACACCGCTCCCTAAGTAGTATTGTAAATAAAAACCTTTTTTCCTTCTTTCCTTCTTTCCTTGTTTCTCTAAAATTGTTGTTTTTAAAATGTTTATCAGGTTAAAGTAGCGATGGCTTAGTTGTTAAGGAGCTGAGCTACCGAGACATTTTCAAAATTATAATTCGTGTAAGTAGCACTCCACTGTGATTGTTGACCACAGTGCGCAGATGTGAATGATTAAATAACTACTAAAAACATCGATCGAATTGAGAACCTCCTCCTTTTTGAAGTCGGTTAAAAAATACGAGCAAGTCTATCGTACAGCGTATGTTATTTTATAAGTGTTGAGTGTAGGTATCATCACACCCGATTCCCCCTAAGGGTTAGGCAGAGGCGTACTAATCTACACCCACAGTTCACCAGAATGTTTAGGTCCCATGTAATAGGGGGCCAGCCTATTGCCATTTACCGTGCACCAATTTCTGCTTCTATTGAAAATTTCACAGAAAAACCCTATAACACCACCGCTCGACCTGGGAATCGAACCCATGACCTCTAGCCTAGCAGTCACTCTCAGGACGACTAGGCTAATGAAGTACACTACTCCACATTTAAATTGCCAAAAATTAATAAATTGCTCTACTTGAACTTCAATTTAACAATATCATAAAATTGCTTCAGTTTTAACTAATATTATTTATGACATATTTTAAGTGTTTCATTTTTTACGACTTTAAAATGTCAATCTTAACGTTTAGTAGCTGCGTGAAATATCACAAGAGGTAGTTAGGTGTTATCATAATATATTCTTTAAATTATTTTTGAATATTGCCTCGTAAATTTATATCGGAAAATAAAGATTTATATGTAAATTAAGACGAACAGACATGACTGGCACTTATTTCTATGAAAAATGACTTTGTTTTGTCGTTTATCTGTTTTTAGCTACTGTATTATACGAATACTGTCAATTTAAATAACATTTTCTATCGGTCTTTGCCCAAATAAAATTTAACAAATTATCTAATTATAATAAATTTACAATCTTGAATAGCATTAAGATTAGTTTTGTCTTCCAAGGTATTTTAATATGCTTTAAACTCTGTTGCTAACATCGAAATAATATTTCTCCACAATAAAATAAAAATGGTACAAAAGACAACTTAACGAACATAAAAAATCTCTCCCAAAATTTTCTTTATTAAAACTTTCTCTATTACAAAGTCAAAGGACCTTCAGTTTTCAATTTATTTATACGTAAACTCTGAAATACGCGGAATTTAAAAAAACTAAACAAACTGTCGAAGTCCATTAGTTTATTCTTTATCGAGCAAACGGTTTGGATTGGAACAACTTTAATCAGAGTTGATGCAGTGCATACAGTGGCTGAAAGTAATCTGATACGTGTCCAACAAATCCGGCGACTTGTCGGGTGACATAGAATGCACGTGCATGGACTATGTTAGACGGATATACATCGGATTCTGTACTGATAGAATGTAAAGGGGATATAGAAAAGTTAATGTCACAATATTGTTGTGATATCGTCGGGAATAAACCTTAACATCTTTATAGAAGTACAGTTTCAGTAGAGTCGTATAAATGTTATAAGTTCGACAAGTTTTACTGTTTGAAATAAAAAAAAATTACTTCACAAAAATATAAACATTGTCACATTTTTTAGAAAAATATTTTTTTTAACTTTCATTGATACTCTATAGGAACACTAGAGAAATATAGAGATCAGTGTGTCCATATCCATTTTTATATATTTCTGTGTTTAATGTTTTTTTTTTTTAATTAAAGGTTTTAAATTCGTATTACTATTATTATAATTATATTATACTTATCTTAAGCTCAAAAAAGGAACGAATGACTAAATAAATTTACTAATACACTGTAATTTTTAAGAGAAATACAGAAAAGGATAAGCAGTGAATACAAGACTTATGTAGGTACACACATTTTATATGATAAAAAAACTATTAGCTAAACCAAGAAAGGTGAGATAAGCGATGCAGAAACGAGATCGCTAATGTATTTAGAAATCAAACATAGCCGGTAGCGCAAACGCAACTCGATACCATGACTACCTCGACTCTAAACAAACATTCCAACGTATCCGAAATAACATTATAAATCATTTTCCCTACAAACTAACGTTTTTTCTCGTTGAAATTTGTTATTTCGTGACAATCTGTTCCGCTATTTGCTTAGCGTTGCTAAACAGATGGCTCGAGTGCATCCATCATATTCGGGCATATTCATCTTTGAGTGCTACGGATTTCTTAAGTGTGACAGCGAACTAATAGTAGCTTACGTTGGAATTTCATTAATTTTCGTCTCAGTCATGAAAAAGTTCATTACAGAACATAAGGTGGAAAGCTAATTTGTTTTTTGTTTGGCTGAAAAGGAATCTGTGAATTTAAACTTATAATTACTTACGTATTTTCTAAATGGGATACCGTTTCAAAAACATTGTGCATGTGATCTCATTTGTCAATTTATTTATACATGGAATTAGTTAAGACGTCTATCATTTTACTCCATTTCGTACAAATTTTCATCCACAGTCTCAACTTCGCCATCAGCAAACTCGGCCTGATGAAGTTCAAGATTGAAAAATAAATCCTAACAAGCATTAGTGAACTTTTTGCAACAAACCAACAACTACGATTGCACTTCGTCGTTCGTATCATGTTCGCAATGCTATTAGGAGCTGACATTTGCTCTCTTGCTGCACGGGCATTCGGGGAATCTCGAAATTACTCATTTGGTATTTCAGTCACGGCCCTCAGTGCCGATCTAACGCTGATTTTTACTTCTTTCAATTCCGATTGCACTATTTCACCAGGTAATTTGTCTTCATAATTTGCTGAATTGACAAAGAGCTAGGGAAGTACTGTTGAACATTATAATTTAACAACAGTTTAGAAATTATTATGTATCAATGTGTGTGACAATGCATAATTATTTTGTAGATTGATTTTATTCGTAACATCTTCATATTCATCAACACACAACTATTTTGTTTAGTAAGAAATTACCGCAGCTCATCAACTAACGGCACAGTTTGTAATTTATAACGTTCTTAATATGCGTTCCAAATTCGAAACGGTTTCTTCGTAGTGTTTGCTCTTAAAACTGTATTAACACCTACATACCAATTATGTTATAATCCCACAACGATGGGACGAAAGCCACTGGAGCTTTAAATGCGTGTTGAAAATTACCGTAACTGTTCCGCTTACATAATATTTAGCTTCGCTATTAATATTTTATTATCATGACACGCTTTCTTTGATTTATTGACAACTTTTTATGAAGGACTCATTGGTGATATGATCCCAAGTGCAGTAGGTATCTAAGCTAGAAATCCTGAGCACCACTCACAGGTCGAATAAAATGTTCTTAGGTAGTAATGTAGTGTTTGGATTTATGGCATTAGACACAATTCCAATTGAACCTGAAGAAGAATAAAATATTTGAAGCTAAACAAAATTGATCTCAAACTGTAGGTATATCTTAGAGCCTACACGCATCAACAGTGATAAAAAATATACCTATTTGAAAGTCAATAATAAAATATTCTGTCTAGACCAGATCGGGACAAAAACTTTTTAAAGCACCCTCGAGATCAAATTTGTCAGGAGAGCCGTAAGTTAGTGAACGTCTAGTGAAAGAAAAAAGTCCCCGAAACAAATTGTTGGCAAACGAGAGAAGTGTCCAAGAGCGAAAATATGTTGATTGAATAAAGAAAAACTATTAAAAGTTTTCCTTTGGAGCTTCTGGTTCAGTTGAGATAGACAAAATGGGCGCAGTGCGTGGCCGTTCCACGCATTGCAACTTTAACTATATTATTGTGCATTGAACTTAAACCCTGTGTTATTCCAACTGTATCTCGGATTTCCTCTAGAAAAGAAACCCGCTCAAATGGAGGGTTACTTTTAAACAGGGCAGGTCTTAAAAGGTCGCTTTTATTAATTAAACAGAAAATTGAATTGTAAATATGAATTGAAATGCTGAATTTGGCCTTTTGTTGAATATTTTTTGCTACTTTAAGTTGCAAGAAATATATTTTGGTAACACATTTCTTACTTCATAGTTCTGTACAGATTTCTCATGATCCCGAAAAAATACAGTCTTTTGACTTGCGGTTAGACATTCTTCGTTATTATTATCATTTTATAAGTAGCTCACTGCCAAGATTGTCGATTGTCCTTATGCAATCTATGGATTACTATTAAAAATCATAGTTTTAAGACCATAAAGAAGCAATATTCTTGTTGAAAAGACGTTAATGTTTCTCCGGTATCTACTAATATTCACCATCACCCTGCTGCAAGTAATTTAGGGTTGACGTAATAAAAATATACAATTTGCAACTAAACGTGCCTTATTACTTATTATGATATTTTGACATTTCACTTTATACAAAGCATGGTTTACACATATAAAAACAACTAATATCTAAACAGAAAAGTTATCACTACCCAAAGTTTTTGTGGACGTAATATCAGGACAAAACTTAGTTTCCCTCACTCTTAAGATTCGTATAACTTTCTTAATACTTGGACGAGATTATACCCACTCGGCCGTATGCTATACTCAACAATATATCCTTATAATAATAAAAACGACAATTCTCTTTTATTTGTCGCATTAACTTCTACGGCAATAGTAAACTAATATGTAATATTTCTGGTTGTTAATTCTGCTCAATAAAATCGAATTGTATTGAGATACTTTGGAATATATGGGAATAGTAAAAGTTATTTTATTAAAGACAGCAGATGACTGATTAAGTTTATATTTTTTGTGTTTATTGGCATTTATATACATGGGACATAAAAGATATCGGTGAATTATCGTTGGTGTGCATGCAGTATAGCCCTTTTTTCCCGTGAAAATCCTCATGGATGCTCACCGTCTCTCAGAAAGAGAGACGGAGGGTTATGTTGGACTCCTACCGACTAGCCATCCATAACACTTTGTAGTGGGGGCTCCGAGCACTCAAATGAACGCAATAATGGCCCTTCTGTGCTTTGCCTTTGGCATATTACAAAAATGCAGCTACTACTTATACCACTAGCTGGGCTGGATATCAAGGCGATTGCTTTCGCCTCCGAGCGGGATCGGCCCTCTCTCGATCCCGCTCTGCTGCCTCCTTCCGGAGCATGACACACTCACAGAAAGAGGCAACGGTCCTCCATGTTTCCGTTTCTGCCAGCATAGCTAAATCTCCAGTCCATGCAGTATAACCCTACCTCTCGAAGATACAGACGTGATTTTATATTATTAATCCAAATGTTATTTGGTTTCTGAATTGTAATAGATTTCTTATTGAATTAGTCATAGCTGCAATTGGTCGACATTTTTTATATTTCTAACCTGATGTCAAAAGAAAAGTAATGGGAGCTACTGTGTTATTCTACTTATACAGATACCTAATAAAGTAGGACTGTTACCTGTGTAGACGTTGAAGCGCAGTAATTTCGGAATGATATGATCTCTAAACACTGTGGGAAGATAAAATGTGGTAAAAATATGTTACGACGGAGACTATAAAACGGAAAAATAAAAACCACAATAGGTTCAACTCCAAACTGTCACATTGAATTATTTGCATACCATTACAGAGGGCGCGTTCTGAATACCTCTCATTCCAGTAACAGCCTTCGAATAATTCACTCAATGCTCCTTTTTTAAACGGCCCGACGTCAATTAAAATAACGTTGGTTTTTTTTGGTTTCCCCAAAAAGTGTTGGACGGGCGACACCGCTTTTGAATCTTTCGTCGCGATAGGCACATTCTACAGGTGCAATGTCTGCTGGTGGCCAGCCGTGTCAACCTAGCGGTCCGCAACAATATTTATTCATCCTTGACTTCCATATCCAAGGGAATTTTAACCTTGTTTCTTGTGACATAAAAATCTTGTTCACCTACAGCGTTGGTTTAAATATTGTAGTGGCCAGCAAAAAAAGTTTAGATTAAAATGATGAAGGTTTTTAGTTAGTTAGACCTCCTTTTGACCCTTATCTGGCGAGGTGTTCAACGTGCGAACTTTTTTTTTATTTCATCCATCAAAGACCCGACGCGTGCAGTAATTAAATGTTGATAAAATCTTGTTAAGATTGTTTAAGACCGCATATTTGTGTGTTTTAAGTAAAATTAAAAAAGAGGGGTTTATTTTTAAAACTGCGTGGTGTTTAATTTCCCACGGGGACCCTACGCGGTTTATTATTTCATGAAAAGTGAAACATTAAATTTAGTTTAAGAGTGTTGGTACTAAAATTAGATGCAGATAAAACGGTTCTTTTCAAGAAAGGAGAACAATTAAATTGTCAGGTCAGGAGTTTTAAGCAGAGAACATCAATTTCAGAGTATTCTGACTGTACTATTCCTTAAATCTGACTAAATATTACAATTAATACCTAGTTTAAAAAATACAACACAACAAAGTATTTTTAATTCATTGGGTACCTATTTTCTTTATTTTGAGGTTCGAAGTTCAAATCTATCGAATCCGATTATATTTAAAAAAAGGTTTATTAAATTCTTTGCTATTCAGAGCTTACGATGACGTCACCCCATTAGTGAGTGTCATTCATTATTCAATCAAATTCTTACATATTCGGCTTTGCGAGACTTAACAATATTTGCATACATGTATACCTAAAACTTTGTATGAAGACAATTTATTATTAATCTTTAATTTACTTTATTAGCGCACTCCCCTACGCAGTGTAGACACCCTCGCCCTAGGGATTTGTGCCAGAGCGAAAATTTAAATTTGAATGACCCTCTGCGATCACCTATAGTCAGAATGTTGGTACATGTATAGGTACTCCTTGGCGAGTAAATATAGACAGTTTTTTATTTACCCAAGAAAGGGTTTGATACTGAATAATAAATTTATTAATTCTGGCCTTAATTGGCAAACTTATGGGAACAATTTGTAACACTCAGATTTGACTGATTAAAACTTTTGAAATGTTCAATAATTTTACATAAACTTTTATATTGGAAAGATAAATATGTATGAAAGTAGTTAGGCATGCGTTGCAATGGTTTATTTGTTTTTTTTATAATAAGCCATCCCAGGCACGCACATAACAGGTCTCCAAAGTTTCATCGCAATCGATAAGGCAGCGCATAATATACGAACAAAAATTGTTTTTCATATATTACATATTGATCACTGATCAGAAACTGCTAGATGTTACTATTACTCTTTTCATTGATAAAATGTTTAATCATGCTGAATTGTGAATGAAGGAAATATCGATTTTAACATAAATTAAATTAAAATTTAAATTATAGAGAGGTATTAAAAACCATTCAAAATATTGCAAACGTGGAAGTTGAGTATTTTACGCAAGTATATTCAGAATATATTGCAAGCTAAGCGACCATAGTCAAGTGTCACCACTCCAGAAATCGCGTGACAAAAGTTAGTCGATCAATAGTATTATTATGACAATGAAGCGTGGACGACCAAAATTAGGTTTATTAATGTTATAGTAATATGCATTACTAAAAGTGAATATTCTAATAAGTTTTAACATTATTATTAAGTTCTTGAATAAATTTACCGAAAAGGATCCGTTATCATAGATAAACAATATTTTTAACAATTAAGTTAATGATAATGAAAATAATATCGAAAATAGATTTCTCTATAAGAATAAAACATGATTTTAAGATATTTAAATTAATATTATCTAATAACCAAGATTATCATTTCAACAATTTAGGACAAATATTTTGTCGAGTTTGCGTAAGGACTGTGTTATCAAATAATAGTGTTGCAAAACTCAGAAAGCAATCGCTGCATTTTTAGATACTTGGGGGTTTTTAAGGTATTCATGGGAACATTTTACAAGGTATTCCATAAAATAAAATGCTGCTACAAGCAGGGTAGTACAATACATAATTACTTACTAGACTTAAGAAACATAGTCGTATACAATGCCACTGAAGACAAGGAAATATGTACCTACACATTACACCTAATATACATTCTCGTTCCCATTACGTACATTAAAGCGTAGTTCTTTGTACTCTTATGCAAATATTCAGCGAGTAATGAGAAGCTAACTGCATGCAATTTCAAATAGGCGAGATTACTCTGCTAGTAGATCAGCGGGGTGGTGCCAAAAAGATAACGGAGAATGGGAGCCAGGATTAAGAATGAATAGAGCAACATGCACTTACGGGTAACTGGGTTTGTTCGGTGAATTTCGAATGTTGTGTACTAATTCGCGTTGGGTTGGTGACTGTGTCTGCTGGATATTAGTTCAAAAAGAGTTTTTCGCTACAAGGAGTTATAATAAGTTGTGTGTGAGAGAATTTCATCTGCAAATACTTGGGTTATGATCATAATATCATTTGAATGTGTAACATCGCATTGACCGTTAGGAAGGAGGTTAGGAAGGTTACGTAGCCAATTAAATCACAAATAATTGGAAAAATGAGATTTAAAAACAGACGACAGGGGACGCAATGTCACATACATGTATGTGCTCGCGTTGCTCGCGTCTATAGGCTACGATTACAGCTTACTGTGTGATTGACTATAAGATTATTTGTCATCTTATAAGTAATTTAATAAATAATGTTTGGTAGATCTAGTTTCAAATCAAATAAAAAAGTAGACGAAAATGTACCATCTACCACGACAAAATCCAGAAACCTCAACGCTAAACAGAATTATTCATAATTTAACAATCAAATAAAGTTTGTGGCCGAAAAAATAGTTATAATATAAAAAGGAATAATAAAACCTTTGAATATCAAGGCGAAAAAACAGCACTGAATTAGTGAAAACATGGTAAGTTCAAAAGGCAACTCATTAGGTGACGGCCAAAGAAATGTTCGGGTTGTAAATGTTGTAATGAGCTAGCTAGCGGCGATTAAGATGTACGAACTTGAGCTGGCCCTGAGACAACGGCCGACATGGAACATGGAATGTGAATCATTGGATATGATAGAATGGACAGAATATAATTCCAGACAAACTGACAGAAATTTATGACGTTGAAAGGAAAGAGTCTGTATACTTTTGATGTGATAATAACTTAATTGTTACCTGTGAAGGGACTGAATTAAAGTACCTATGTACATATAAATAAAAAAGGAATAATATAAAGTCCATAGGCAACGCAATAGCTTGACGTTTAGTTTGACTTACGACATTCTATTCATTGTCGTTAACAAGTGACACGCACTGGCAGTATCGAGCTCGCTCGTACTGTTCATAGCAATGTAATCCTTAGCGTACTTATGGACTTTTGAGCGTTTACTGTACATCACGTAGGTAATATTTTGTCAATAAACAATTCATATAATTATATTCCCTCGAGTTAACTTTAGGAAAGTGAATCATCCTAGACTAGAAATCAACCTAAGTACTGCACTGTGAACCTGTACCTGTACATATTAGTACACCTCTGCCTAATCTTCCGGGCAATACAGGCGTTATGGTTTGTTATGTTATTACGAGTACTATATTAATATACTAAGACCTATAAATATTTTCCTTCATATATGTATGTTTATTTATTACTAGCTTCTGCCCGCCACTTTGCCTGCGCGGACTTCAGAATTGGGTATGACATGGATAAAAATAGAATAGCCTATCTGTTATTCCAGACTATAATATATCTCTGTGCCAAATTTCATCCAGATCCGTTCAGCCGTTCTGGCGTGAAAGAGTAACAAACGTCCAGACATCCATACTCACAAACTTTCACGTTTATAATATTAGTAAGGATATAATAAGTAAGGATAGTAAGAATTCAATCTAGGTATTTATCTATGCATTAATTAATACACCTACAACGGCAAGTCCATCCAAAGATTATATGTAAGAGTGTACAATAAAGAATTCTCTATTTATCTATCTATATTTTCTTCAAATAAGGTCATGATCGTTATTATTACACTAATTTATTGTTCCACTGCTAGGCAGAATCTCATTTCGAAATGAGATGTTTTGGCTATAATTCACCACAAGGAATATTATATGCCATATCTATAATCCACAGGATATTCCGACTTCAGAATACCTCCCTTCTCCTATTTACCGAAAAGTTTTCCGTCGTAGCTAATTTATTTTCCGACTAAATCTTATAAATTCGGGCTCGCGAGCGGCCTGCACGCGATCTCACTCAAACTTGACTTTTTGATAACGCCATTATTATTATATCGTAGATTTATATTTTGTTTTATCTACGTTTGGAATTCAATTAGATGAATTATTATATCTAAATTGAATTGAACTTGTTTATTTGTCGTGTCATTTCATAACACATGATATTGCATACTATCACGCTCGTATTCCTCGAAGGGTTAGGCAGAAGTGTATACCCAATTCACCAGTATGTTTAGATCCCATGTTATGTGGGGGCGAGCCTATTATCATAATCCTGGCACAAATCCTAACTTCAAGCTACTACTGAGAATTTTATAGAAAACCACAATAACACTCCGCTCGACTTGGGAATGGAACCCATGTCTTCGTATAGGAGTCGTATTTAGGACTACAAGACTAGAATCTAGTGGTAACAGTCTCGCCCGTATTGCAAATTTAAATCTCAGGACTCTATCTAGATATGTTTTTTTACCACTAAGTACTAAGGTGGCAAACAAGCATACGGCCCGCTTGATGGTAAGCGGTTACCGTAGCCTATGGACGCTTGCAACACCAGGTGTATCACTTGCGTGTTGCCAAACCTGTAAATTAAGGAGGAATAGTTGTGCTGGCATGTATGACAGCGGCGGTAACAAAACACCACCGGTCCGCCACACTGCCAACCCAACGCTTCCTCGCTGAGCTCTGGCGACCTTGCTCACCATTGGGAACACAACATAGCATGGAGCTATGTTATTTGGCTAAAATTTTCTGCAAGGTGGAGGTACTACCCCAGTCGAGCATTCACAATTGGAATGGAATTATTAGATTCCACTATGCCCTACCTCTCTTAAAATTTGTGCTTTCGTAAAAATTTTTAGTAACACTCATTTTTACCTATTAGTAACAAAACGTTAATTGAATAAAGTCATTTTATATTCATATTGTTATTTGTCGTTTTTTTATGTCCTATTAAAATTTGGTATACAGTAAAAACTTAAAACAAAAAACTGCGGCTCTTTGAGCTTCCGAATAATCGATATTTTTCTGGCTCTTCTGGATCTGGCTCTTCATCTAAAAAGTTTGCCGACGCTTATACTAGAATAATAAGCGTTTCGTCTAATTTATTATGTCTTTTCAACATTATTGAGTGTTCTTGCCTACGACGCATCAATTTGTTGTTTGGTTTAAAACTTTCGGGCTCATTAAAATGTCAAAAATCCATACTCGAAGCCTCGGTATCTGAAGTAATATGTCGCACGACCTGGAAAATGATCCCAGGACTTAAAGTTCAGCAGGCGCTTTTGGTATCAATAGACGAATGAGGCAGTTTTAAGGAAATACCTTAAAAATAAACAAGTACCTATTTGAAATATTTACACAATAAAGAAAATAGCTACCGTAATACTCCAGAATACCTGAAAACACTAAACGTAGAAGATTAATTATTCCAATAAAAAACTCCGAATGAATTTCGCGGAATTCGCCGTCGAAGCAAACCATTTAAATTAGCCCGATAACTTGAAAACCGAATGAAAAGGGTTTAACCAGGAGAGTTCCAATTAGTTTGCTGTTATTTTTCCATTCCGTTCTACGGTATCAAAAATTGGGTCGCTTGGAAATCGATCAATTTATTACATTTATTTCGCCGACAATTTAAAGTTAGTTTTAATTTAACTTTTTGGTTGAAACTAAAGTTTATTTTGGTGATTTTTATGATAGTGATTTTGATTTTTAACCGTCTTCAAAAAAGCACGAGTTGTATAATATTATTATTCAGGCCATTCGTTTCTTATCTGATAGAATACCTATCTACCTGTACCTAGGTACCTCTGAGAGTGAGATTTATTTTGGCTATTAGCTGACCATCAGTTCTGAAGATTACAAAATGCTTGAAGTGAAATTTCTTTTAACATTTTACTAGAAATGCGCTCTTCTATAATTTCCTCGTCAAACTAAAGTGGATTACGAACTATATTTTCTTTTATTGATGACCGTTGTTTGTGTCTCACAAGCCCACCATTTTGGCTCAGTATTTTCCCACAATGCCCTACCTCACGGTAAACAAAAATGATTGATTGCTTATCTATTAATTACCACAATATTTACTACCATCATTCATACTGACTTGAGACAATATACTTTATGAAGTTCACTCAATTTCTCAACCGTTTTAAGAACTCTTGCTGCTAAATTGAGTGTGGCAAGTCAAGTATCTTAATTTAATCGATTCGAAGGTATCGTGCCGTAATTAATAATAAGCTATTGAAAACCTCGAGTTGATTTATTTTAATTAAAGTAGAGGTTTATAAGCGCTTGGTAAATTTTGGGCAGACATCTGCAATAAGTGTCTTAAGGGTTAAATTAATTTACAATAAATCGATTGTTGACTGAGTGGATTCAATATTATATAAATCTATTATTGTGTAATATCTTTAAGAGTATTATGTTCTGTAATATCTCTCAAAGACACTACAGGACAAGCCAACTTGCTACTGCTATTTTGTATAAGGGATTACCTACATTTTTAAGTAAATGAGCCACCACGTTCCGAACTTAATTCAGAAAATAAACGATAAGTTCGATAAGCCTCTTTTGAATGCTAGAAACCCAATTATCAGCAACTTCAAATAGTTACTACAAAAGAACTAAACGCCAATAAAAATACGGCAAGCGCCAGTGTTATCAACTAATGAATATTTGATTAAGCGCTACCATTAAATGAAAAGTAAACCCCACTAGTAATAAAAAGTTGAGACTTTATCGAATCGCTCGTACACTAATACGCCACGCGATGATAACGGTATAAGGCGATTATCTTGAGTAATTAAATCACGTTTTTATTAATATTTCACACGTACTATTTTTTATTTTCCATCGTATAAAATAGTGTGATTGGCCCTGATATGTGTGTTTAGAGTTTAATGATTTTGATCATGCAGTTTGGAGTGCGTAATTAAGAGAAAATTATTGTTATAGTTTAACTTTGTTGTTGTGTCGGTTAATTAGAAACTGCCTAATCTAGTAAGGGATAGCGTACATACCTTTAAATGTGAACTAACTGTTAATAGGTCACGTTGTTCAGAATCCACTACTGAATCGATTCCAGTGGTTTATCGATATGTGTTAATTTTTCCCGAAAAGAGAATTACAATACCTGAAATATGGCCACCATGATCTATCCCACTGATAGATCATGGTGGCCATATTTCAGAGTCTCGAGGTATAGAAAACTGAAACCAACTTGCACAAACTGTTATTATGTGGATGCGCGCATCAATATCGGAGACGTTGCGCAAGTTTTGCGGTTAGCTGATATAACTAATTTCTTGAAAAAAATGCATGTCTCAAAATGACTTTAGGGTTTCGTTAATGTAATTATGACTCGATACTCTAGTCGACGTGTTTGAGGACTTGCGCTTGTTCAGTCACACGTCGTATAAGCTGCGGATATTAGGTATCAGTCGGTTCATATACTTATTCGTCATCTTATTACAATCCTTACTAATAATATAAACGTGAAAGTTTGTGAGTATGGATGTATGGATGTTTGTTACTCATTCACGCAAGAACGGCTGAACGAATCTGGATGAAATTTGGCACACAGGTAGATTATAGCCTGGAATAACACATAGGCTACTTTTTATACAAGTCGGAGTCCACAATCCTGGAGACCACGCAGACAAAGTCGCGGGCATAAGCTAGTAAAGCATAATTCAAACAATTGTTTATAATTTTGCTAATCAATATCATGTGTTGTAGATGGAATTAAATTCCACGTTTAACTATTTATTCCTTATGGTCGGATGAACAATAAAGTAACGAGGTAGACGGGGCGGTGGCGACGCGGAGGCGAGCCGTCGACAGTTCTTATGACACCCCTTATCTGTGCGCACACGCGATATATGTTGGTTTAAAACTAACTAGTTTACCTTACCCTTGTGTTTTTATTTTTTTCTAGGCTGAAAAAATAACGGTTCTGTTGTTTGTACTAATTGGGTGTAGTTTCATTAGAAATGTTGTAGTTGTAAGTGTAGTTCGTCAGTTTGTATTATTCCTAATGTTAAGTATTTTTTTTATTAAAGAAAAACCTTTTTTTTACTTTTATTTCATTTTTTTTACAGTAAATATATTGTAAATTCCTTATTGTTACGTCGTAATTATATTTTCTGTGTAAACTTTTTAAATACGAATGATTTCATGTTTAAAATAAAAGAAACCAATATTCAGAGTTAAACCAAAACCAGTCGCGCTTAAGATCACCAGACCAGACAGTCATAAATAAATATCAACAATATTAAATACCTACAAAATTATGTAAAATAAAAAACAGTTTTTTGTGCTTGCATACTAAATCTTGGAATCTGTTCCAAAATACGTGAGCAATTATTTTTCATTCGGTTTTTATAAGTTCCAATTAACTGAAAAAAAACCTATTTATAAACATTAGTTATCAACTACAGCACTGACTCACTCTTTCCATTTAAATATTTAAATTTTAAGTATTATAAAGTTTATTGCAAGCAACCCTGTTCAAATTTTAGACGTCAGTAAACTTTCTCACGCGTTAAAACCATCAATAACAAATGAAGAAAAATTAAAACCAACTAAAATGTTTAGCTAGCAATTGAAGGCCAAAATTCAAAGCAAGTCATATAAATCAGTGTTTATTGCCCATTTAAATATCTACAACGCTAAAACGCGTCACGTAACTCAGTTGTACTTTACTTCTGTTGCTTTTTGCCGCACAATATTTGTAGAGCCATGAAACTAGGATCCTGGGAAATACCTTTTTTATTTTTGCTTGGTACTAGTAAACATGAGGGGTTTGAGTGCCAAGTAGGATCTACGCTAATCAATTGGAGCGGCGGTAGGTTTGCGATCATGTGGTTACCGGTTCAAAACCCACCCATTGCACTACCGATGTGAACTCACTCGTAACACATGCATTTATTTTAGCACGAGGGCTTAACAAGAATACTACAGTAGTAATGAGTGACCCACATTGCTAGTACCTAAGCTTTAAAAAAAATCAATATTCTATCCGTAAAATAAACCTGTGCTGTCTGTAGATAGGTGCTTAGAAACGCCTCCTAGTCTCCCAGAGTAAGCCATCGGTGCCAGTTATTCGAACACCTATGGCAATCATTGGCGGTCATTATCAAAACCCGAATAATTATTATCATCTAGGAAGTCTTATGTAAGCTAAATTAGGTAGTTTTTTATTAATAGGAATAGTAAGATTTGGAAAGTTATGTTTAAAAAGGTCAGGTACGTAGTACTCACAACCCGCGCGTATCGCGTATGTATGAGAAGACCGCCACATAGCAAGTGGCGGTCTACAGTTTCTGTTTACCTCTGTGGGAGAAACGCGTGAGTTTATGTATGAAATTTATGAGGGAGACCTTTGCCCAGAAGTCGGCCAGTAGGTATACCTATAGGTTAAAAAATGCAAGAGTCATTCAATATTCCGTCGGGGTCTTATTGACAATTCCAATATTGCCTGGATCATAATTGCCATCATAATAAAAGCGTAAATATTTTTCCTGGAAATGTGGGGGAAACTAATCACAAAAATCATCTATCTACATAAACTATCCTATCTTTACTTTTACCCTAATTCAAACATTTAGGTCACCTCAACCCTGTTTCTCTATCAGTGTCAACTCTGATAACCCTTCCAATTTTAAAATAATTCTGATTCATTTACGGTTAATTCCTCCGTGGTGCAAACTTATCTGTCCGCTTTATAGTTTTCGTGCCTCGGGCATATAATAATAATGTTGGTTTGCACAGTACAAATGGACATTGTAACCACATTATGTGGTGTATACAAAAAATTTACGGTTGTATGTCTATTTGAGGTTCAGTTTCATACACTTTCATGAGACATAAGAGACTTGCTTTGTTCGTCTACATCGTAGTGGCGAGATTTTTTGTGGATTAAAAATTTAAATACATCTCAATATCCAACTACCGCAATCGTACAGAGGCGCATTTTGATATTCTTTGGCCACGTGCCGCGAAGAGATAAGGGATCCATCGAGCGACTAGTTGTGCAGGGCAGGGTTGGCGGCACAAGACCTCCGGGCGGTCACCAATGCGATGGACTGACCAAATCAAGAACGCAGTGGGTTGCCCCTTAAGTAAATGTACCAAGATGACAGCTAAAAGAGACAGATCGAGACATCTGCGCCCAACTGACACCACTACTACATGACGGTCACGACCGCTCTCCCAAGAGCGAATCGGCTGAAAAGAAGATCCAACTACCTCCATAGCAGCAAGCACAGGCCCCGGAGGATAAACTCCTCGGGATTTTCTGTAAGAGATTTCTTAGTAGACACCTCGAGTTTCAGCTTCAGTAAGTGGCAAAAGACGCACCCCTATTACAATAACGTCAAAATAACTGTGCTCGTCTGAAGTGGTCCCAAGCGCGACACTAGAGGTCCTGGGTTCGATTCCCAGGTCAAGCAAGTCGTTATTGGGTTTTTATATGAAATTCTCAAGAGCAGCTCGGATTTTGCGATTTGTGCCCGGTTAATTGCAATAGGCTCGCCTTCTATTACATGGGACCTAAACATACCGGCAGACTGTGGGTGTACATTAAGTACACCCTTGCCTAACCCTTCCAGGGAATACAGGCGTGATGGTATGTTATGATATATATAAATTGAAATCAGTATTTTTTTATATTGAAATTTACTACTGCAAAACCATTTGCGAAGAACTTCAGAATCAGTTATTTTGTACGTACTGTACAGTCAACAGCACATAAAGTTACCACAAACTGTAAAATTTCCCCAATAGATAATAAATTCTATTATTTGGAGATTAAATTGAAAATCAATTGAAGAAATTTGTCAATTTTGGATACATTGGTTAATTATTTAGTAGGTATACACCGGGAAATACCGGCACGATTATTACCGGCCCGAAGAGAGGTAAGGCAAAGTGGAATCTAATAATTCCACTCACAATTGGAGCTGCTCGACTGGGGAAGTATCTCCACCTTGCAGAAAATCTTAGCTAAATAACAGATCCATACTATGTTGTGTTTCTAACGGTGAGCAAAGGTCGCCAGACCTCCGTCAGGAAGCATTGTGTTGGCAGTGTGGGGACCGGTGGTATTTTGTTACCGATAGACCGCCGCTGTCATGCATGGCATGACAGCGGCGGTCTATGCTGCCAGCCCAACTATTCCTCCTTAATTTACAGGGTCGGCAACGCGCGAGTGATGGAGTTGCAAGCGTCTAGATGCTACGTAACCGCTTGCCATCAGACGGACCGTATGTTTGTTTGCCACGTTAGTGGCATAAAAAAAAACGATTTTTAAAAAGGTTACATCCATCTGGACGTTTATAGTCTACAATACGCAATATTTAAAATTAAATTCTCCAGATCCTTTCACCGTTGAAGCAGGAAATTAACTTTTTTTTTAAGACAATAAATCCTTCCGCAGTTCCTCTCATTCAACTTAATTGCGAAATTGTAATCAGTATCTATTTGTTGGATACACAACAGCATTATTAAATCCTTTTGATTAACGATTCTTTTCCCTAGAGATTTAATTGAACGTTACTGCTCATTATAAAATAATTCCACTTTTCGCTAACTTCGTCAGGAAACTGTTATGTTTAATTATGTAGGACGGGGAATGATAAACAACTATGTAATTTGCTTTTTACGCTGACTGGACTGTTCCCGAATGAAAGTCCATTAAGTGAATTGGACTGGACAAATGCCTGCGTGTATGTACCTTTGTGGCGTGTTGTGGAATGACTTGTGGACTTTTTTCCATGAAGCGACGTCCAAGAATGTTTGTAATGTAGATATAGCAAGGTACTGCAAAAGAAGTTCTAGAACAATATAATGGTAATCATCAAAAACTTTTTAGATTAAAATTCTTGGTAATAACCCTGTCATGTATTTTGTCAGCGAGAAATTATCATTGAAATAAAACTACTTTTTACGGATTTTATAGCGAAGACTTAGACGGGGAAAAATAAAAATCGAGTCATATCAAGAGGTCAGACAGAAAACAGAGGGCAGCGGCAATTACTCCAATGACAAAAGCTGAAAGATTGAAGACATCACACCTCCGAAAGTCCACAATTCAGCCTTACGTTCAAAAAGCCTTACGTTAGGTGATTTTGTTCCGCTGAAAATATTCCATTTATTTTTTGGAAAATTTTGTGGCACCCACCAATCGAAGCGTGGACAGGACCACGTATAGAGCTATAAAAGATAGACCAGCTGGCTGGATAGGTCCGGTTTTACAGAATTTTTCCCCAACAAATCCGTAGCTGAATTTAAATCAAGTTTTACGCATGCAGTACGGTACGGTTTGTTATAAAGTAGAAAAAATGTTTTGTTTTTTTTTTCCACGGTAAAAAGGTTGTACGATAAAAGATCAATATATAAACTCGTTATATTAAAACAACATTTATGTCTTCATACCTCACGAGAAAGAAGATGGCGATGTGAAGTTCTTTCACCGCATTGCAATTTAGTTATATTTTACATCACTCTCTCTAAAAACTACCACATAAGCACACACAAAGCAAAAACATCAAAATTATCAAATCATTTAGGCAGAGATGAATTATGAATACACCTAGGTACAACGGAATTTTATATTTAAACATCACGTGGCAGTGGTTTTAATGTTAATACTAGCTTTTGTCTTCAGCATTGGATCCGACCTGGATAAAAAGTAGATTATGTGCTATTCCAGACTATCTATCTCTGTACTAAAATTTCATCTAGACAGGGCCAGATTTAGGGAATCCGGGGCTACAACCCCTGGGACCCCACAATAGAGACTTAAAAAAATATTATTTCATATTCACTCCAGTAAACACTAGTAAATAATTAATAACTTACGATAGGGCGGATATAAAGGCATTTACAATGATTTCAGCGAAATCATCAACTCTGGAAAAATAGACTTTTATTTGGAAAATAATTAGAGGACTATTAGACTGCCTCATTAGTCTAGTGGTCCCAAGTGCGACTGCTACACTAGAGGTCCTGGGTTCGATTCCCAGGTCGAGCAAAGTGTTATTGGGTTTTTCTATGAAATTCTCAGTAGCAGCTCGGAGTCTGGATTAGTGCCCGGTCAATGGCAATACGCTCGCCCCCTATTACATGGGACCTAAACATACCGGCGAACTGTGGGTGTACATTAGTCCGCCTTTGCCTAACTTTTCGGGGAATAAAGGCGTGATGGTATGATGGTAATTAGAGGAACCCGGGGGCCTCTACTCCTGTGTTGCCCCAGGGCCTCCAAACCTCTTAATCCGGCCCTGCATCCAGATTCGTTCCGACGTTCTTGATTGAGTAACAAATATCCTTACATCCCCACTAACTTTCAAGTTTAAAATATTAAGTAGGATGGGATAGTAGGAAGTAGGATTTTTAATAAGTAGGTACGTATGCATTTACTATATAATAATTAATTCAACCACTATGCAATATCCACAAAACGGGCATAATAAATTCTTTTAATTCCTTTTGAATTTCGTTCGCGTTTGTGCAAACGTGTAGCACGTCACTATAAACGTCAAAATATTTTAGCTTCGTCGGAAAAAATGAAGATATTCAAATTAGGCTCTCATTACACCGCGGGGGTTCGCGCTAATGAATTGTTTGAATAATTTCAACCCCTCACCTGGATTGGTCGTTGTTTTATTTTAAGTGTCGCTTTAATTATATGTAATAAAATTTTGCAGGAGAAATATTGTTTCCGTTTATCATTAGGATAATTTATCTATAATCGTTATTATAAAATCAGAAAATCACTGACTGGCTACTTCACCATCTCAGAAATTATAAAGCTGATAAACATGTAATTTAGTATGTTGACATCCGCTACGTTAGGATTTAGGGTAATTCCCACGTAATTGGGGCAAGTCCGCGGGAAAATCAATGTGGATAACTCCGCAGGGTACACATAATATCTCACCTTTGCTTAAGTGATGTTAGATAATTATTACAAGGAAGGAAATTTTAGACTACGTAAGGATACGGGGAGAAAGTTTCATAGTATGGGACACGATGCACATAAAAAAAATAAGACAAAGTACCTATATAAAAATGAGTACATGTATAAACTATATAGCATCTGTTACGTAGACATAAGTAGATACCTATGGTAGAATCAGTACCTACGTAACTGAAAGCTTATTATTTTCTCAATTTTAAGCATATTACACACTTAAACAATCTAATTACGATGGTCATAGCCAGACTAGGTGTCTGGTCAAATAATAAAATTTAAAACTAAGAGGCCCGGCGGAACGAATTTCTCTTACAAACGTAATATCGAAATAAATTGTGATTCAAACACACTTTAGTCAAATTGTGTTATTATTCGGATTCCGATATCGTTAATCTAGGTTCCTACGCTACCATTTCGCCCAAATTACTTAACTGGAAATAAATGTAAGCGAATGCAATTTTTGATAACTTTACCAAGTTTGAAACAATTTTCCGGTCTTTTATTTCCAGTGAAGTAGTAGTAGACGAAATAGTATCGTAGGAACCTAGATTAACGGTATCCAAATCCGAATTATAATATGATTTGATAGAATTTTGTCTGGATTACGATTTATTTCGGTATTACGCTTTTGTGGGCAATTCAAGCTCCGCCGGACCCTTAAGAAGTACTTTTTGTAGAACATCTTATATTTATTTTTTACCATTTCTTACTTACATAATTTTAAATTATCTAACATAAACAGGGTACATAATTATGTATTTACAAACACAATTTAGTTACTTCTTTATATCCAGGACTTTAATTACAAAAGTACTGCAAATGTAATTCTTGTACATAAATTTGTATTATGAGTATTTTTTCAAACGTAAAATAAGTACGATTCTTGTAAATAACAGTGTTGAGTGTATTGAATCGTTAGCGTAAGTAACGGTAAGTAAAAACCTTTTAGTTGTCACGTGAGCATTAAGGGCTAGTTTTCGATACTTAAAAAAATTTACATCATTCTCAAATTGAGAATTTCTGTTCTTAAATCAGAAACTACATTGTCTTAGATAAAGTAAGACAATGAGTTTTCACATTACTGGACGTAATGTATAACGTATATAAGACGGCAGTCTAATTACATACCTAACTAAAAATAAAAATAAAATTTTTGGATGAATTTTTTTTTGTGGATCCCAAATTTTAGTACCTATATGACTATCAAGGTTTGAGCAAAGCCACGCGGAGCTGTAGCAATTCGCTGCACAAAACCTACCGTTGTTGTAGCCGAGCCTGTAATGTAAAGTATCAAGGGACTCGTATCTGAGTGATCACTTAGCTGATCAACCAATCTGGACATTTAAGCTAAGCTTGTCCCGGTAAGTGTGTGGATGGGTGAGCATTTTAATCTTAGAGTGCTTTGGAGAGTACGCAAAGGTCCCGATTGTCATTCAGTCACCTATGACATTAGGGAATATGCACTGATTTTTTATATTTTTTTTTATGATAGCTTATAATCGTTTTATTACTGTTAAATAATATTCAGCACCAAAAATGTAAAATGTAGTATTTTTTTTTTTAATTTTAAACTTTTTCAGGCGTTTTAAACGCCCGCCATTATGGCGCGCTTGGCGCGTGACGTCAAAGTCTATGACAACTTAACAACAAATGTAACCTACAAATTGTTCAATTCTTGTTCAGTTGATTTTGCTTGGATTTTGCAATCACCGCAGAATAAGTGTAACAATTTGATATTGAACAATGATAATTAATACAATTTCAGAACTTCACAGTCGTTACGAACAGAACAAGCGCTTTTGACAGTGACACATAGACTTTGACGTCACACTTGACTGACGCCATTGGTCAAATCGTCTGACCAATAACGCTCCGTTTCAACCGCTCTGAATTTCCCACATTTTTTTTGCACATTTCAATAATTATTTTCACATCGAAAAAGAAATAAAATCAGGAAATATTGATAGAGACGTAATGAGGATTCAAAATAGTACCCCAAAAAAAATATTACCCTCATCTGTTTCAAATGCATATTGCCTATTATTATTGTTGGTGGCAGTAAGTAGTGTAAACCGCTTAATAATTAGTCTATCCTCAGGATATTTTTTAAAAATCAACCCAATAAAAACCTCCAGATACTTGAACCATCTCAAAAAATAAAATTTGAAAAAATCAGGGATGCTAACCATCTGTGATTTACAAAATGTCTGGTCAAGTTACCTACAGTGTACGTTCATTCTAGTTATAAATTGGCTGTCTTATTCTAATTACCTACAAAACTTTCGTTTTAATTATTCGTGCAAAAATAATTAAGTTACAATAGTCTTAAGTTTAACAATAACGTATAAATTGTTAGCTCTAAATTGTTTGTATTTTCGTCGTAATTAAGGGTCTTGATTTAGTTTATGTAACTTATAGCTTTAATGTCCAATTTATTTATTTTAGTGAAAATTATTTTACTACCTACCAGTTTAAAACAAAAGTAATTATTATTATATTCTGCTTGAGAACATAAAACAGTTTTATAGGAAGACTAGAGTTCCCGTAAAAAGCTTCGCCTGCGTACTTAGGTAATTTTCATTTCTAAAATATTCATACTGTGCCCACTGTACCTACACCATGGAGTTTTCATATCATAAAATGTGTTAAGTCTAATTTATAAGGAAGAAAACAATTGTCAAAATGTGAACAGCGATTGACAGCTGTACTATGGAATCATATTTTAAATCTTGACGATGACATCGTTTATTAAATATGTATAAATGTGTGTATGTCAAACGCATGGTAGTGTGTGCGGACTTTCATACAAACTTTCACCCCCCTTTTGACCACCTTAGGAGTTGAATTTCCAAAAATCCTTTATTAGTGCTCGTCTACAGTGTAAAAGTAACCAGCATGCAAACTTTCAGGCATCTAGCTCCTGTAGCTTCGGTTATGCATTGATACGTCAGTCAGTCAGGTTCTTCTTTTTATTTTCTTTTTATTTTATTTTATAGGAAGATTTCCTAATTAAATCCAATAATGCTTTTATGTAATAAAAACAGAAAATTCGATACCCACTGTCAGGCTAGGCTGACATGAGCACCGCGATATATTTTTGCCGTCGCAAATCCCCCGCTAACGATTACAGAACGGTACAAGACTCGATATCGTGGTGACGAAGTTACGAGTATATCGTGGAACGCATGTTAACTCTCCTGGAAAAGCGTAAGATTTATGCTCACTTTTATTGTTTTAGCTGATCTTAAAAATCAATACAATCATCGACAACCAACAAAAAACGTGTTGCATTAAAAGAATATTCATTATAAGGGTACTTCGAGTACTGGTTGTCCAATTCAATTAAGCTTATCAAAATATGTATTTATACTTTCATCTTTATTCTCATATACTCAATAGGCAATTAAACTGTTTATATTGCCTTTTAAACTAGAACACAAATTAATATCGATACACTAAAACAATTAGAAAGATTTCGCAACAGTGTTCTTATGCGCGAGCTTCTTTGAAATATCTTGTCCAAATAATATTAATTAAGTGTACTGATCTAATAATCTTCTATATTTTGATTTTGATATTTACGTACCTACCATCACGCTTGTATTCCCCGAAGGGTTAGGCAGGAGCGTAGTAATGTACACCCTCAGTTTGCCGGTATGTTTCGGTCCCATGTAATAGGGGGCGAGCCTGTTGCTATTAACCGGGCACAAATCCAGACTCCGACCTGCTACTGAGAATTTCATAGAAAAACCCAATAACACTGTGCTCGACCTAGGGATCGAACCCAGGACCTCTAGCGTAGCAGTCGCGCTCGGGACCACTAGACTAATGAGGCAGTCACTGATAGTGATATTTATGTGAATATTAAATACTGAAATAAGCTACGTTTTTGAGATGTGAGCTTAATTTTATTTTGAGCCAGGTCCATAGTTTGGTTAAGCAAAGTTTATAGGGAGTTAGGCCTTAAATATTTTGACTTATGTTAATATTGTATCCAATACCTTTAACTTACGTATGGACTGTGGTCATGCAAGCACAGTGTACCACGTGACTGTTATCAAGTGAGGTCACTTAGCATATCGCTTGCTGCCGCTTTTTGTGTAGTCTAGGCGACGACGGTGTACATGGCAGAAAGTAAAGCTCACTATTCATTGCACGATTTTGTGATTGAATCCTAAAATTTTGTGGTTATTTCCTAAAATATAATCAGAAGTATACAAAGAAATGTCACAGATAAATTAATTATTCTGTTAATTTATCTGTGGCATTTTTAATTAGTGGCAAATTAATTAGTCTTATTATATAGTTATTTTAGTGAAGGAAAATTTTTACGGCGGGCAGGAATTGAACCTGGCTGTGATGGTTTTGAGGTCTACGTCAGCGTCTGGTTTACCTAACCAGAAGACGCAGATTCGAATCCTGCCCGCGGTCGATTTTTTTCCTCACTAAAATTGTTATCTCTTGTAACTTAATTAACTGTTTTATTATTTAATTAAATACAATTATATAATTCCGTATTTCACTAAGCCTGTTATTTTTAATAAATCAAACACCAGTCAACTACCCAATTGCACTTCAGTTTGCAGTTACGGAGAAGCTCAGTACAATACACATGCACATGAATTCAAAACGTTACAGATTTATGTCACAAAGTTAGGATCAGCCACCTGACATAGTAACTATCACTTATCTGACTGGCAGCCGCAAAATATCGTTTTGCTTGAATGCTGCATTAACAATGTTGTATTGTTTGCTATGGTTTTCTATTCTGCATTCCCCTAACATCGTTTCGAATAAATTTAGATCCTTAACACTTGAATAAACATTATTACTTTCACTTGAGTTGTAAAAATGTCAAATGACTTTTTACTTAAAGAAATACTTTATGAAGAATGTAAGTTTAAATTATATTTTGTTCTTAAATTTTATTGAGATATAATAAAAAAGGGCATTCCTTTACTGACTCAAGTAAGATATGCATGCGTATTATGAATATGTGAAAAATCGGACATAACATATAATTTCCATGGTTTTTTCGGTGTCACTTGCTCGGTTATTATTAATTATTCTCCGTTCATTCCGTCTCACGGATCACAATCCGTGGTGCAGAAGTCGATCGCTCAGCAACTACGCCAAATATTATAATGCAAAAATTGCCAAATCGCACCTTCACTAGCCCGCTTTATTTACGTTTCGTGACTTCTACCTTTGTTACGTTGGAATGTCATTTGAAGTATTATCGGTATTCTGGCGAAATGCCTTATTTATTTCTAATGTTTCACCAATAACAGTCGAAAGAAATATTTTAGCATTGCGGCCACGAATACTTTGTTTAACTCATTACCATCCATGGAAATATAAAGGGTACAATAATGAAGTCAAATACCTTACATTGTGAGCCTTGAAAGTATTTTATTTTTATTTTTAAGTGTATTAGTTATTTATGTGTAACTATGATCAAATGATCTGCAAGGTTAAGCTGAGCTTGTCACGGTCAGTCTAAGGATGGGTCACCAATCCTAACACATCGGGACCTCTCCATGTCTCGGGGGGCACTTAAGCTATTGGTACCTACTGGGTATTGTACGAATACCTATTACAATCGTTAATGGTGGCCAGAAGACCATGCTAAAAGCTAGACAATATATTTAAGGTATCTGTATCAGTATTACCCAGAAATTGATGGTCTCAAGATGACAACGCGCTAGTGATACTATTGGTGGTGCTGGCGTAAAGGTAAACTATTTAAAAAACACCTGTACGATCTGAAAGAGGCATATGTATATCCCAATCAAATCACCAAATAAAACAAAAAACATTTAAAAAATCACAAAAGTAATCATATTAATGAAGTTTAAAATTCAAGGTCCTCCAAAATCCAATATTTTTTAATGTTTAAAATAAAGCCATTCTAGTTCACTATCACCTTATTATGTTTGACACCCAGGGACGGTGTAGCTGCCACCTAAAGTAGTTTTTGCCATTTCAGTTTCCTTTTTAATACATTTTTAGGGGACTTTTTTTATTGTAAATTGAAAATAACTATATAAATAGGACCGGGTATCCTCGGACAGGGATTTTTTACCACATTGTATATAGGCTGCGGTTGCCGCTTACAATCAGACGGCCTGTTGGTTTCTGTCATCTTACGACAATAAAAAATACTTTAGAAGCAATTCGAAGTAACAATTTTTATCCGGTTAATATTAGTCGGCTCACCCTCTGTTTATTACATAGCGAACAATATCACAGCGTACTGTGGGTGTACATCAGTACTTATGCCTCTGCCTTAACACTAAGGAAACACAAGTGTGTCGTCGGGAAGATACAGTAGTGATGTGACAACACAACTAGTGATGTCAGGTAAGTACAATTTTTATCATAGATTATCTTAATAGGTATTTATAATAACAATTTTATTTTATTTTACAGGGTTTTTTAATGGGACGAGCGGGACGTTTCACCATTATCAACAGTTGCCATATTTTTGTTTGACGTAATTCGCGGACTTCGTTGCTTATAAGACGTGTAATCTTTTTACCAACTTGACTACACCTAATTTCTAAAACTGGAATCTCCATTATTTAATGAATTCATTTCATTCCTATAAATCAAAAAAATTACGTGGTCATAAAGAAATTAAAGGGGTTGAGCGTGAAAATTATCATGACCGAACGTCATAAAAATATTTACGCACTTGTAAATAAATTCGACTTAATGATATTGTTGTGTGTGACTTTTACGGGCGGGTGTTGACGCACGTATTACAACGTTACACCCTTTCACTTACCTACATAACGTGACGCGAGGCCAAATGTTGAATCATAAATCAACCCCCAAATATACATATCAACTCGCAATACCTACTTCAAAATCCTTACGAACGATTAGCTCACACAATTATAACGAATTAGGTTAATGTGTGTGGTTTTCGAACGAAAACAGGTTCTTTTACTCTTTCGTGCCACCGCCACGACTTTCTGTTTATCTGATGGCATTAATCACAATTTCCACCCCCAATTAAAAGTGCTACTCGAGTTCAAGCAAGGAACCGCTTTTATTTGCTGTTTATTTCCTATTACAGTTTGTTTTGTTAGTTTGTACGACAATTGTTTTTATTGCGATTGTAACGTTGAAACTTTTATATAAAGGCTATAAAGCAATATCATGAGGTTGTATGCAGTATATTGTCGGACGTTAAAAAAATATTTCGACACTAAAAGCAACATAAAGTTAGCTAAACATCTCAGTAAACTGTGTACACAGCGGCACGTTCACCGGTAGCCTCATGCCAAACAAAAACAGTATTATCAAGAAGATAAGGCGCTATCTAAGAAAAATATAAAGACACGGCTTCCGAACGAATTCGGCCAGTGTTTGTCAACATCAGGACGTCAGCGGTCGAACCACCGCGGTCACAAATCATTCTAACACCTGACCGCACGCTTATCGCGGTTACGACATGAAAAATTACCGTCTCAGAAATGTTACCAGTCACAGTTTTTCCGCGCCATCACTAGGGGGCGGCGCTGGTCATTAAAACAAATTGTGGACGACAACTGGTGCCCCCAACTTAAACGGCAATACTCAATATAAGTTTTGTAAACAAAATCGTGCTAATTGATTCAGTCTGCAAAAGTATTTTATTATTTGATATAATTAATGAAAAAGTTAGAGAAACTTTGAATTTTGCAATTAAAAAGTTGAAAAGAGTTTTCCTTTTTATTACCAGAAACTTCGTTTTCTTGTTTGCATTGTATCAATTAATAAAGTACAACTTGTAATACAAAATAATGATAATATTTAAATATTATATAACGACAGATAAACGAAACATCATGAACAAAATCAAAATCAATTTTACTGTAGTCAAGATTATAAGTATATAAAATCAAAGTCTATTTACCGTCCAAGTGCTAGGTCTAGGCCCGTGGGTCTATTCCATAATAAGGGGGTTTAGGTTACCGACAACTCCACGCGCCGTTGATAAAGTTTTTTTTTTTATTTATTGTTAAGGTACTCCAACGACTTATTCACTAATACATAGGCACACAGAATTACATAACATAGATAACAGAGTGAATTTGTCAGTTACAGGAGAACACAGCAAATACATATTAAATGACATTACATAGATTAAAAGTTAATTTAGTACGTGCAATAAAAACCTATACAATCTATTTTTTAAATTAAAAATAATTAAATATTATAACAATAATTAATTTTGTGAATATTAATTATTAAATCGATTAATTATCAGATTTTTTTTTTTTAATTAAGTGGATTAATTATCAGAAGCTATTGAACATTAGATACTAACAAATTAATCTTTCGAAGTGCTTCGCTTGATTAGTAGCGCAAAAAATGCTCGTCTTGAATTCCAAGTTAAATTATAAGACCCAGTAAAAATGACTATTTCTGTTAACTATTTCCTTTTAAAAAAAAATATTCTGACAAGTAAATAGATTGACTACGTGGTCAATAGTAATATAAAATTAGCTAGGGTCATGACATAACTGCTAGTTACATCCAGCTCGCTTCTGGGCAGGATATTAAGTTTCGTTTTGATCCTCAAGCCTTTTTGACAGAACTTGTTCAACAAATTCAGTGGTAACATGTTTAACTTAGTATTTTTACGCAATCGAGAAATGAAGCAAATCGGATGCAAGGTTTTTCTGTTAAAATATATAAAATAAATCGTGTACCTATTAAAAAATAATAAATACGTATTACACTATAACTTTTAGGGGTCCGTACCTCAAAAGGAAAAAACGGAACCCTTATAGGATCTCTATGTTGTCCATTCGTCCCTACGTCTATCTGTCAAGAACTCGGGAACACAGGGAGGCATGTAGTTGAAATTAAAACCATATAGGTACTCAGGTCTACAGTCTCTTGAAGCTGTGAAAAAATCAAACTTCTAAGTTAAAGTAAAAAAAAGATACGGCCGTTTATGCCGCAAAAAGCATATATTTCGACACTCTCAAGGGAATCAAAATTTATAGGGTATTTTCCGTTGACCTAGAACTATGAAATTTGGCTAGTAATACCGTCTTATACTTCAAGTATAGGGAAAAATCTAAAAACTATACATTTGTAATTAAATCATAAAAAATACCTACAGTCTTTATTTAAAGTACGTAATCAAATTTGTACGGAACCCTCGGTGGGCGAGTCCGACTTTCATTTGTCCGGCTTTTTATTCTTTAATTTTAATGTATGATACAAAAAACGGTTTTGTGATATTTGCAGTGAAATAAAATAGTTGATCGCTATAAATTAAGACACGAAAGTTTTTTAATATCAACGGACATAAAAACAACTATCAAAGAATGTAAAGATAAAAATGGTAGGTATCCGCAAACATTCCACGGCACAGAAATAAACAAAAACTTCTAACTTCCAAATGAAATTAAGACATAAAAGACATTGCAATCTGTCTCAAATTTTAGATGCCCATAAATAGTTTGCTTGTCTGTCGTTTCGGTTAGTCATAAACTAAGATATGTTAAACGACTGACGACTACCATTGCAAATGAATTTTTCTAACTACGAAACAAAAAAGTAATTTAAACTTTACTGTTAAGTCTGTAAGGTTGAAAATAGAAAAATATGAAAATTGTATAAAGTTTTTCATATCGTTCAAGCAGAAAACATTGGCAGGGCGCTTCACCCGTCATAAAGGGGGAAACTTTACAAATCTACGGATTTCTTACGCTTTTAGGGACACATAATATATTTATCTGCCCCTCGACACATTTACAATAGCTCAACTTTGACGCTTGACGATCCGCTTCAAGTTAAAATTACTGTTGACGTAATTTTAAGACAGGTTTCGACACTAAGGAACGCAAAGTTTTCGGAAAATTTTCTTTTAAATCTAGATATATAATGAAGAGTTTTCAATGAATATTTAAATAAAATATGTTTAAAGGTATCAATTTATATCTAAGTAAAGGGTGAAAATGAAAAGACGCGACAAATTATAATATATGATTCTATGTGTAACAAAGAAAATTTAGAACACAATATGATTAAGGAACATAATTATACGTTTTTAGTAGGTATTATACATTTTATTTTATTTATTTTTATGGGATAGGAGGGCAAACGAACAGACGGATCGCCTGATGGTAAGCGATTACCGCCGCTCATGGACACCTGCAACACCAGAGGAGTCACAAGTGCGTAGCCGACCTTATAAAAGGGGATTGGGCCTCCGGTAACCTCACTCACTCGGCGAAACACAACGTAAACGTTGTTTAACGCCGGTTTTTTGTAAGGCTGTGGTATCACTCCGGTCGAGCCGGCCCATTCGTGCCGAAGCATGGCTCTCCCACGTAAAAAGATAATTTGGTGACGTCTCGTGCGCCTCAACTGCTACTTTTCTCGTGAATAGAAAAATATAGGTAAATGATAGTAAGTGCAAAGTGTTAATACTTCACGTAGTAATCATCTGCATAGGTAATGCATGGATAGATCCACCGTTTGAGTTGCATAATTATTATAGTGTGAGACATCCCACTGTATCTCAATAATATAATATTTTCACTATGGACACTCAATTCTGTACAAACAATAATGGTCTGAAATAAATGATTTAAGATTATTATTATAATGACTTGATAAGACGCGCCTCGCGAATATTTTGATAATTGCTTGAAATTATATTATTTGTGTTAGTTAAATACTGATAATTCATGCCTGCCCGTAGACAATAGCTTAGTTTGCACCATGTAAGTTAAAAAATAAGAGTATTTTTTTACAATTAGATAATTGAAATTACATTTTATGAATATGTAATGGCTATTGAACCTCACATTTCGATTTGTCACATGTTTCAAAGTCACCCTGTATATACAAACAACACAATGACAATGGCTAGTGATGAAATCTTACAAAGAAAATGATAATAAATTCTTATCAATGAAATCCTTTGACGACCATTCCTTTGAACCTTAGTTTGTGGTGTAGGCATTTGCTGATATAGGATTTAGGTAAATTCGTCCAGCTAATAAAAATATATTTCATTTGATGTACTTTTTTGGAGATCCATTAAACTTATTTAGTGCTAGGATACATCAAAAGTAGATGCGACTATGTCCAAAACATCGTAAAACTGACATTTTTTTTAAATTAAAAATGTCATACTTGCAAATAAAATCGCAACAATGTAATAAAGACACTGCAATTATATAGCTTGTTAATTTCCGCGGTGCAACGTCAAAATTTTACAGCCTCAGTAACATGTAGGGGAACCAGGACGGCGCCTAGAAATGAACTCATAACACTTTTATGAGACCGGCTATGTTCACACTAGGATCCCCGTTCAAAGATATGATGGCTATTAAAAACCCCGCACTCGCTCACTATCAGACGACCGTAGCGTCACTGTCATCTTAATTAAAATCTACTATTTAACTACTTATTTACAGTTACTTATTTTTTTAAATGTCATGTGCATTTTGTGCTTTTATATCAAAAGAATAGAAGACTAATTGTAAGTGTAGTAAGTTGTAAATGTAATAAATACGAGTATTTGTCAAGGTTTTAAGGTGTACCTTTTTTAAGGGTGCACTAATTTAGCAGCGAATTTGATCTCTCTTTTTACAGATTAGCCCAATTTCATTACAATTTAAATGGATAATATATTATATAGAACTTGCGTTTGTATTGGAGAATTCTATTATAAATCCTATATGAACCTACATTTTATTGGACTCTGCAAAGAAAATGAACCTAAACAGTATACCTACAACATTTACTTTCAATGTAGAATTCACGAGGTTTGAGAAAAGTTTCCCTATTTCATATTCATAAATAAAATCTAATTGCTTAAATAAGACATGTATTAGAAACTATGAAAATCAAATAATTATGTACACAGAATTTAAGTATGCGCATACTCTGATATGAAAATAAGATAGAAAAGACGTTTCATCATCGTAATTAAAAAGGATTTTCTACCAATAAGCCAATTAAAATATTTAAAGTCGGGATAAGATTACGAATACGATTACCAAGATACCTTATTGATATCTTTCCAGAAACCGATACCCACAAACTTTAATGGCCATGAAACTTAATAGAGGTCAGTTTTATTGACCCTCGATTTACTTACCCGCAGATATTCTTTAATAGTGTTTTTATAGTGATTTCCGTGTTTTCCCACGGTTACATAGAACGTGATTTTTCCGCCTACGTAACACAATAAATCGATACACCGCTGCGTTAACGCTCCCAATAACAGTATGTTCTCGTTTGACGCTCATTTAGAAAGGTAAACAGCCGTCTAAACTGCCAATATGGCGGTACAAATGCAAGCATTAGCTGTTTATGTTCCCCTTATGAAGTTAACAATGCATTTCATATACACATTAATGAAGTTAATTTTCTATATTGAAGGAAAATGCTAATTTGGTAACGTCATGGGATTGTTAATTTAAATTTATTGTGTACGGGTTTACTGGAATTTATGATTATGCAACTTTGATGATCCTGATATTATTTCAAAACATTAGATCCAAACAAGAAATTCTTAGATTTTTTTGAACCTTACACTGATAAAACGTGATATTTAACGTCAATCAACCCGTCAAGTAACAGGTTACAGACGCAATGTAAAATCTATTATTTTTGAGCATCGAGAAAGTTATACAATTTGCTGAATTAAAACGACAATAAATTTCAATAGGGACTAATTCCATTTTGATACAATTGTTTCATGTCTACAATAAAATAATACTTATAAACTTAGTACCTACTTCTGATTTCTTAAAAAGGACTAAAGTTACCGGCCACAATTCAAGATCCGTGTGCTCAGCACGCAATTAGAATCTTCAAGACCAATTCCTTAATAAATTCACAAGAAAAAAAGAAAGAATATATTATATTATATATTTTTAGTTAAGGACATACAAATTATCTCTTCAATTATCAAATAAAACATTATGATTTATTCATTACAGTCCCTTCACGTCTGCAGGAAGCATTTGTACTATACCTAATTGGGAATATCTCAATATAAACGAGAGAGGAAAACGACCACCATTTCGACATGTGTCGGTAGTTGAACTCAAACAGTGCGTAAACATTGTAGATTAAACCCAACCGACTATACACCCGGTGTGGACGTCATAGACGTATAAAAAAAAAACAATTTTCCACGCATTTCCTTTGTTTGTGCCAACACACGGGGGTAATTATGTTTTTGTTGTATAGTTTTGTGGGACCGACCCTTTGTTGGAAATACCGAGACGTCTTCGGAATTGGAGAATTTCGTAGGCATTCTAAACAATAGGTTTGGATTAAAGCAAGAATAATTTAGTGAGGACTGTGGATTACTAACAGACAAGCAACAATGTTATTTTTATTCAGTATGTGATCTAAGTTTTGAAATTCTTTAGAAATAACTTTGAATTAATTAATAATTATATGGCACAAGAATAATCTTGTCGCACCGACTTCACAAGACTTTAAAAAAAAGATCAATATTGTCGCAGGGGCTCCTTTAGCAAAATCTTTACGTACATTAAAAGGAAAAGTCGTCAGAAACAAGACACCTCTATCTTCTTAACCCTCCGAACGCGAGGGGCAAAATTTCGTCAATCAAGGGATTTACCTTACACTTGACGCTGACAACGTTCTTGAGTTACAAACTGGTAGGCTTAGCAACACGACACGATTGCACTGAGCCTGTTGACATCCATAAGTGAGGTTTTATGAAAGTAAATGACGTACGAGTATGTTAGGTGGATTTTGACTGAATAGAAGAAAAATATTGGTCTTTTTCCCGACCAGAAAAGCACGGCAAATCTTTGAACGCCTGAATATATTTTTCTTCGGTTCGGTGATGATGTGGTATGACCATACGCCTTAAGTTTGTGATATACAAGTCGTACACATCATAATTAACTTAATACAGAGGGTATAGGTTAAGTATGATTTTTTAACATACTACTTACTACACTGTAGTAGCAAGATAAAAAATCGTAAATAGAAAAATACTTTTAATTAAGTCGCAAACATTTTGAATGTGTAATATTTTTTTACTGTCAGATGTGCTGTCAGATAAAGAATATGAGGTTATGATCTATAAAAGAAGAATAAATACACGAATTGAAAACTTCATTTTTAGGTACCTAGGTTAATTGTTGTGTTGTCTTGATATGTATTACACAGTTTCAAAATAGGTAAATCCAGTCCTTCGTGTAACAAACAAAGTTACATAAGCACCATAATTAATCAGTAGAAAAAATATCGCCAATAATCAGAAAAATAATAGGCATGCGATTCGCGTACAACGGTTCTCCGTCAAATTGGTTCCAATCCCTCTGGCCCGTATATTCACGCCATCGATCGTGGGCGATTGCCAGTATTTTGTGCAGTTAATTATCCGCAGCGCTTGCGGGTTAATCCGGCAAGTCACGTGACATGCACGTGCTCGGTTTGAAGGGACGTATTCTTGACCGTAGCGGTTCCCCGGTTGGTTTTAAAATTGAAGAGGAGTAAGTGCATTTTTGGTGATAATGATCCAATTAGGAGGTTAAGTGGTTAAGTCACGTGATGGGGAATAACTTTGTTATCTTTACTGAGATTATAATGGTAGTGGTAGCTTGGTTATGTAAAATGTGTATGAACAAATAATAAATAGCTTTAACGATTACATAAAAAATACAAACTTGTTAAGATAATAAAGCATACCATTCACTGAATAATGATAGGCTAGCTCTCCGGTGAATACAGACCTGATGGTGGTGGTGACGTATGCTAACCCTTAACAGGCCAGCGTGATAAACTATAACCTAATACCTAAAGGCATTTTGGAAAAGGTAGACAATAAATGGGTTGAAAATGATAATAATGAACCAACTTTAATTGACACCATATTCTATTTTTAAAAGCCTAGGTTATAAAGCGAAACCTAAATAAACATACACTAAATTATTCAATAATATAAATTTTTAATAAGAAATCATAAGAAAATTCCATTATTTTTATTTCCGAGAATTACTACCGAAAAAATTGCGATCATAAAACGGTATAGCTTGCAGAATATGGGCCCCATCATCCCTCTGATGTAAAAGGATTAAATGTCATAAATACATATTTATGTAGGGTGTCTTCAGCCAATCAGTAACGGGATTAAATATTGAAAAAAAAAAACTGACAATGTTTCCAATGATCATGTTGGTAGTTAAGTACCTTTTTTCATATTATTTACCTACTTGAGTGGGTATGTTAATCAAATTCATGTTATATTGTAAAGGAACGATCAAATAAACTACATATACAAGTTTATAGATGGGTGACCGATGAGGCCCAAACACATCAAGACTACGTATTTCGTGGTAGGTACTTTTTTTGTGGGATAGCCATACTTCGGCACGAATGAGCCAGCTCGACCGGAGTGATGCCATGGCCTCACAGAAAACCGGCGTTAAACAAAGCTTACGTTGTGTTTCGCCGAGGGAGTGAGGTTACCAGAGGCCCAATCCCCTTTTAAAAGGCCGGCAAGGCACTTGTGACTAAACTGGTGTTGCAATCCGTCTGCTACTTTGCCCTCCTATCCCATAAAAAAAATCTCGGAGAGCACGTTAAACCATCGCTCCCTTTGTCATACGCATATTTTATGTCCATTATCAGTCACATGATAGCCAGAAAAATAATACCTTATTATTTTACCTGAAAAACAAAACATAATTTTTAAAAGGAGCCTAATTATAATACATAGCGACCCGCCAGCGATTTCACCCGTGCTGCTCCATTCCTGAGAGGCATAGCGTGATGTTATATAGCCTATAACCTTCCGCGCTAAATGGACTATCCAACACAAAAAGAATTTTTCAATTCCAAACAGTAGTTCCTGAGATTAGCGCGTTCAAACAAACAAACTCTTCAGCTTTATAATATTAACTAGCGACCCGCCCGCGTTGCCCCATTCCTAAGATTCGTACCGTAATGGTAAATAACTTAAAAACTTCCTCTTGAGTCACTCTATCTATTAAAAAAACCGCTTCAAAGTCGGTTGCGCATTTTTAAAGATTTAAGCATACATAGGGACGGACAGACAGCGACAGCAACTTTTTTTTTATACTATGTAAGGATAAGGATATAGATTTAAGTAATTATAATAAGCTTTATCTTAATTATTTGCAAAAAGGCTTACATTTTTAAAAACAAAATATTAACCAAAAAGTAGCATGTTTTCCATATCACATTCCATGAAAACACACTCAGTATTCAAAAAAGCATAACATAAAAAAGAAATACAAACAAAACACGTAATTCAGAAACTTGTTTCGTATTCACTCCAATGCGAACCTGTTCTTCATACATCCAAATTTGTATGAGTACTCAGATCCCCTGCATAGAACCCTTGAAGGCATTGTAATGCAATTGGCCCTTAAACAAAGATTTTGAACGCAAAGTGGCCGGTTCAAAGATTAGGTAAGTTCCCCCAGGGTGCTTTCATAGCCATATCTCCCTAAAATCATGAAGGCATAATTTAAAGTATAAACATATTAGTGAAGGGCTAAACGGGTGCTTCAGGCGAATTTATTACGATGGTAATATTGGATCATCGTTTTGAAGTATGCGGCAGTGAACTTTTAAGAAAAGAATATAAAAAAAATCTATGGTAATAAATTTTTTTTTTTAACGACTTCAAAAAGGTTTGTTTCAGAATACGGTTTTCAAAAATTAACCTCAAAGTTTTTATTGTTGTACAGACATAGGGTAGTGATAGCCTAGTGATATGGCCATAGGACTGACAAGTCAAAGATCTCGAGTTCGAATCCAAGGCAGGCACCTCTGACTTTTTGCAGTCATGTGCATATTAATAGTTAATTATCACGCCCTTAAATGGTGCAGGAAAACATCGTGAGGAAACCTGCACGCCCGAGAGATTTTCTCGACGTCATGTAAAGTCTGCCAACACGCGCTAGGCCAGCGTGGTGAACTATAGCCTAACTTTAGCCTCTCATTTTAAGAGGAGACCCGTGCCCAGCAGTGGGACAATGTAATGGGTTGATTATTTTATGTTTATATATACATCTCATCACGCCTGCATTCAACCCCGAAGGGTTAGACAGAGGTGTACTAATGTAGTACCTACACTCACAGGTCGCCGGTATGTTTTAGGTCCCATGTAATAGGGGGCGAGCCTATTGCCATTAATCGGGCACAAATCCATGCTGCTATTGAGAATTTCATAGAAACACCCAATAACACTTTGTTCGACCTGGAGATCGAACTCAGGACCTCTAGCGTAGCAGTTGCACTTGGGACCACTGGGACAACGAGGCAGTCCTAGTAGTTGTTTAATTACCTTTGTAATCATAATAAAAAATATTTTCTTTGGTAAAGTGATTTTAATAATCTTGAACAAAGTTGAATTGTTGAGTGAAGTATTGTGCATTTAGACTCCATCCGTTGCCTATACGAACTCGTATTATGTATACAAAATTATATACCTTACTTCAAAGCAGTTAAAATCGATACTAGTAAAGTATAGCCCAGATTAATTAGCGACCACTGCTTGTCATGAACTTGTCCGCTCTATAAAGAAGGTAAAACATGACAAATAAAACTTTACGTACTCGCCAATTAAAATTAATGAGTCGATATGAAACGACGGAAGGTTATCAGGAAACTTCGTCCCAACTCTCTTAACAGACGTCTACACTCGACTAAACTTGTGAAATGACTGAGAGTAAACGCAAAGATAGAAAAGTCTAATGTATAAAGTCTTTACGGCTTTATTTCAACTTCGACTCGGAACGCCATCTCGCGGCCAATTTCCTTACCCAGTACGTAGGATATTACTTTAATGCGTAACTTGGAGGAAATTTCAACGGAACGGTTATGGTAGCAGTTACGCTTGAAGTTGTGGACCACCGATTACTTGAATGGGACCTAGACTGCATTCTTAGTTTCATTTTGTTTTTGAACTATGGAATGCTTCGAGTTATTCGCAAACAAGTTTCTAATCTTACGGCCTTTGTTTATACGGAGTAAGTACTAAAGGATATCATATTTTTGAAAATTATTAACTTGAATGTCCGTAGTATACTGGCTACTTGTTGCAAAATTGTGTGATATTATAAATGATTAGAGAAAATCTTGACACTTTTAAAAAGTTATATGCCTTACTAGCTTCCGCAACATTGTCTGCGTGGACATCAGAATTGGGTCCGACCTGGATAAAAAGTAGCCTATGTATTATTCCAGACTATAATCTATCTCTGTGCCAAGTGTCATCCAGTTCTGGCATGAAGGAGTAACAAACATCCATACTCACAAACTTTCACGTTCATTACTCGTACATTAGTAAGGGTTTACATATTAATACCAATCAATAAACTGGTCACAGATAACTACTAAGGAAGGAAGGAATAAATTTATTACACAAAAATTGCATTAAAAATCTCATTTCTCTAAAAGGCGTTGCGTTCATTTCGTATTTCCCCTATTATGTAGATGGAATCTCAAGCATGTTGATACACATACTCGTCGCATCTTCTAGGGCTGATCGAGTTTCCATTTCTACGAAGGCTGTTGCATTCAGAGCTCCTATTACGAAAGCTCATCTGGTAAATGCAGTATGAGCATTGCTCGGCGCTAGAGGGTGGCACGGACGCTTAAGTATTGTTGATATTCTAAACCGCCCCAGAACGACGCTGCCCTCTGTCGCAACCGCACACTGTCGCGTGCGTTCGCCTGATTGCAAGCATTGGTAACGTGCGGCTCGTATACGACGAATTCGGTTTTATGTTTTCCAGCTATTACCTAATGCATTTGTTTTATTGCTTGCACTTCCAGGACTTGTCATAACCGTAACTAGTGTACAAGTGTGATCAAAACACTTTATATTTTTTTACTAATTGTGACTCACTCTTAATATACCTACTTTTGGAGTACTTTAAAAATCTGTTTAATGTTTCGATATAAGTAAAAATGCAGATAATGCAGTTTTCTGCTCTATGGCAATCGTTGAATCCACATACTTGGTAATAAATATTAAAAAAAAAAAACACTTAAATTGTGTGCAATTTTACTATTCCAACACTAGTTTTTATTTTTGAATTGACACTGGTCCAAATTAATTTTATATAAAATCGAATAGGATTTATCTAGAAAAAGTACCTAAAATTTTCATTAATTTACAGGAGTTAGCTTAAGCGAAATACGATAGTTACATTGAGCCTACGAAAAGCTGCTTGTTATCCTAAACAGACTGGCGTAAAAGTGCACCAAAATATGCATAAATATAAAGACGCTCAATTTTAGATAGGATGATAAATAACAAAACTCGAGCCTATATTCGACGTAGGTAGACGCACCGCCATGAAAGTCGTTCGCAGTTGGCGAAGCGTTAAATGCTACATTTTCCTTGGCCATTTGCAATTCGATATTCAGCTAAGCTTCGCGGGATTGAACTCTGTGGATTGCATGTCTACTCGCATTTGATATTGTAATAATATTCATCCGTTTTAAGTATAAAGTGGATCAGGAGTATAAACTCTACCCACTCGCGGTTGAGATTAAGTGATCAGTATTACAGAATATTATTATTGTTTTGTTTTGTAAACCTCTATGCAAATTGTGCTTTGACTTTTATTGTTACGACGTCTTTATTGTGATGTTTTTCAATGTTGGATCAGATTTTTTGGTGTAGATTTTAGTAATTAAAATACTACATATACCATAGTTAATACGCTACGCTACCCTGGGGTAAAAAAGCAAAGTTAGTACTTATAATGAAATAGGAGATTTTTTTTTATTCGTTATTGATGTTAAGCGATACTGCGATCTACGATGAACCTATTTGCCATTTGCCGGACAGAAATCCATACTCTGAGCTGCTGTGAGAATTTTATAGAAAAACCTAATAATGACGCTTAACTTGAAAATCAAACCAAACCTCATATTCAGTGGCGGCGCTTATGATCACAAGATCAATGATAAAATAATAAAATAAACACAACTTTATCTAACCTCTCTTTTAGGTATTACATAGTATTTAACAAAAACTACTGGTACATATACTATATCTTATGCATAATAACAACAGAGTCAAGATTTTTTCCAAATAGGGAAACAACATTTCCTTTGAATTTTTCTTCTTAATGCACGACACACAAGGTCCTTGAGTTATCTCCGTTCTCTAGACAATCAGTGCAAGCGTGGGTGCCGCCCGTGGCATCTTTTGTTGTCCCGCAACTTATTGCTACAGAAATCTACACACCTACTCCTCCGCATTATGTTCCTACAATAAAATCTTCATCATTCTCTGTCCGAACAAACGCACGGCAGTAACAAATTGGTCATTCTTTACTACGTTAAACGCCCACCATGCTTAAAATACTGCTGTATGCATTTTAATGCGTTTTAATGGTTCAGCACTACTGTATGCAATGGGATTATGCTTGGATGCAGCCAGACATTTCTAGGCAAGATAAACAGTGGAGGCGTTCAGTGAGATTAGTGCTAAGAGTCTGTGCGTCTTGTATAGTAGAGATTTCCGTTTGTGAATAACCTAAATGTTTAAGTAACCAGTGTTTTCATTATGAGTCATGTTTGTGTTTGGGTTAATTGCAAGTTATAGTAACACAGATTCCATTATACGTATTTTAGTGTTTTGGAATAACATTGACTTTACTAATAAAGTATGACCCTGTTTCGGTGAAGTCCTATGCCCATCTTCAAATACTAAGTTCTATTTTATGAGATGCAAATATTCTAGTTAAAGCAAGTGTTGTAACCCTGCATCTTGTTACAGTAATAAAATCGAAATAACTAAGTTTACATAGGCATAAGGTTTAAACAACGTCTCGATGACGGTATTTTAGTTTGCAGCATATTTGAACTGTTACCAGTAGTAATGTAGCTATATAATATATGGAATATTTCTTTTACATATTAAGACAGTTTAAAATATAGAATTTCTTGATGCTTCATAATTTTTCCCATTATATCAACATCCCTTCAATTCCAAGTTGCAAGTGCTCTCTGCGTGCGTCTGACTGGCTGGCGACATCCCTTACGCCGGAGTCTGTCGTAAAGTTCCTTGGCGTGTGTTTCGACTTTTGCACGTAAGAGCCAGTTCCCCTCTGTTGCTACGACTCTGGCAATCCGTAGGCGCTCTTAAAGATCGGCATCGCATCAGCAACTCCTCTGGTGTTGCAGGTGTCCATGGGTGACGATGAGTACTTACAGGTGGCTCGTCAGCTCGTTTGCCGACTTAATCCATAAAAAAAGCGTTGTCGCCCTTTAAGAAAAGAATAGGCTCGCTTCTTGGAGGTTGCTATGTCGTACCGGATCGGAATAAAAAGCAATTAATAGCTTCCTTTAGACAAACTATGTACTTTGGCTACGGTAAATAAGACCTAAAAGTTACATAGTGTAAGTACACTATTCATAAACCAACAAAACCCAGGCATGTTTCACATTTGAGGTTAATTTTGTTCGCAATTCCACGGCTGGATACACAATTTAAGCTACATTTTAATTTTCCCAACTTACAAAGTGAGAGAGCTTGCATTGTCGTGGCATCTCTGAGATAGCACAAGTCTTAATCTCGGCGGAGCACGTTGCGACTGCCCTAATGATATCTCAAGATGCGCTTAAGAGCCCATACATAACACTCTATGAGACATTTTTAAAATTTAAGCCAACGTTAATGCATTCTACCCCGTTTACTGTTTATATTTATTCAAATTTGTAGGCGAGTCCACAATGCAGTCGCGCCTTTGTGACAGTATAGGATTAGCATAATACGAGGTGTATTCAATGGACAAAGTAACTGACATAAAATAAAATTTTACGGTATACCCTTATATTGAAGAAGGGAGGTCATGTTAGCCACAATAAAATGTCCATGTTTTGTGGGAACTGAATATTTTACGTCCATTGACGAGATTGTTTTGATCAAGTTTTGTTTTATCAAAGTTGTTTGTTTTTGTTGCTTCGAAGCGGGTGCACTCAATATTGCTGTTCTTTAAAAATAATTTTAATAATATGGAATAATATTGATAAAATGTTAAATGGCTTTCGAAATTTGCTTAGCAAAAAAATTATTATCCCATACGAGTATCTTTATGTTAACATGTTTTGTTTAACCGATAACATTTCGAATTACCTACTGTAGTTATGGTAGAAAACCAAAACGGTGAATCAAAACCGTTCCCAAAATTAAAATATAATAATTTATTACAACCAACCATTTAGTTCATAAAGCATCTGTAGCCGAACTAGGCATAGCCTGTATTTCGGTTATCAGCGCCAAACGCCTTAATTTTTTAAAGTTATAATATTAGTTAACAAATTAAGGTTGTTAAGTTATAAATTAAGTCTTCAATTACTATGTAGATAGGATATCCAAGCCTCTTTTTAAGTTCAATGACATCATCTGATAAATAACAACAAGGTAATCTTAAAAACCTTCCAAATTAATGAATTTATCGAACAATTTTCCAATTACTCGCCTTAGAATAATCGAACGAGTTCAACAAAAAATTAATAATCGATTCACAAAGTTTGAGTAACGATAAATTTCGTAATAAACTGTGCTACGCTCTACTCTAAATACTTTATTTTGAACGCTGCCCTCGGGCAGTGCTCCATTATTGAAACGAATTGTTTTCTGAAGTTTTAATATTAAAAGGCTGCGTTATTGGACTTTCCTACTAGCTTTTTTCTATTATTGCTTCGCTGTTTAAAATATGGCTGCTTTGCTTCTCTTTTAACTTTAAGAAGCTGATGTCTAGATTAAAAAAATATAATTTTAATAAACTTACGTTAGGATAAATCAATGCAGTAATAAAAAAGTGAGCATTAGTATTTTTTTGTAAAAAAAATCAAGTTGGTCTTAAGGACAATGACTATGAATAATTTTTTTGTAATAAGAAAAAGTAACAATTTATGATGTAGATATTTTTGTATGATCGATACAAATATTATTAGATATTAATTTTTTAAATTGTTTATTATGTAACATAGTAGGTAGGAATCTAAGCAAGATTCTTGCGAACGAAAAATAAATCTAAACAAACGGTGTTTTCACAATATGATACCGATTACAAATGTAATTACTTAGCTGTTTGTATAAAGCGAGTTCCATTCTATTACGAAATCCCTAACTCACATAGCATAAATATAAAAAATAATTTCAATTAAAGGCAGAATGCACAGTGCATTTTCCTTTTAAATATTTCTCAAAGGAATCATTCAAGAAATACTCCAGATTTAACATATAAACAGTTAAAAGTACTCAAGACGAAGAAAATGTTTTCCTAATCAAAGCCTCTTCAAGGCCTTTTCATAGCTACTCGAATCAAAAGAATGAATGGTACTGAATGCTAATTTACATGAAAGCTTGAATTTGTATCTAACTACACTTTACAACCTTTCTACTTATTAAGTAGATTCGAATTTCTGCTGAGTTAAGGGCATTACCTCGCTCAAATCCAAAAAACACCCTAGCTTTAAAGAAGTTTCTAGTGGAATCATTATGTGCGTTTGTCATATAATAAATATATGTTATACTTAAGGTTATCACAAACAAATTGTGTTGTTTAAAATTTTTATGAATTTGCCCCAATTTTGGATAATAATTGAAGTAAATAGGCGTTTTTTAACCTAATTTGTATTTTTTCTCTTTAACCGCTTAATAGTTAGTCATGAATTTTATACCAAAAAAATTGTAATGACTTAATTAACAATTTGTATTGTTTTTATTTTTTTATTTCTTTGAATATTTTGAAATAATAAAGAAATACCCGAAACCTCACTAGCACCCCGCGTGAAGCACCCCCGCAATGCCTGTGACTAACAAATACTAGCACAAAGACTAAATCCTCAAGGTTGATCCTTGAGGATATTACATTAATATCCTAATGGTCCTCAAGGTCCATTGGGCAATGTAATACCCTTAAGGATCCGGCGGATCTTGAATTGGGCACAAAAACGTTACACCGAAATAAATCGTAATCCAGACAATATTCTATCAAATTGTTATTATTCGGATTTGGATACCGTTAATCTAGGTTCCTACGTTACTATTTCATCTACTACTACTTCAGAGGAAATAAAAGACCGGAAAATCGTTCCAAACTTGATAAAGTTATCAAAAATGGCATTCGCTTACATTTATTGTAAGTGAAGTATTTTGGACGAAGTGGTTGAGTAGGAACCTAGATTAACGGTATCGGAATCCGAATAATAACAGATAAATTCTCACAAACACAAACACCCAGACCCGGAACAACTACCTGCAGATCATACTAATATTTGCTCCGTGTGGGGATCGAACCCACAACACGTTGCGCAGAAGGCGATCGCTCAGCCGCTACGCCAAACGTGTCGTCAAATTTGATTAAATTGTGTTTGAATTATGATTTATTTCGGTATTACGTTTGTAAGAGAAATTCGGTCCGCCGGACTCTTAAATCGAGTTTATGTTTCGACCGACTAAGGGGCTATAAGGTAAGTACCTAATATTTTTTACTGTATTGGGAAAAATACATCGCTTATCGTATTATAATATACTATGTTAAGAAATCCCTATCCGATTCAAAAAGGGCATATAGTTATCCCAATCATACCAAATAAATTAAGAAACATTAAATATTCATGAAAGTAAGCATATGAATGAAGCTTAAAATGCACGATAGTTACGCCCAAATTGCCGCAATTACCTCAAAACAAAGAAATTTTTTAAAATGTAATGAAATCATCATCAACTTTAGCATGTTGGGCATCCAGAGATGGTGTTGCTGTCACCGTAAGTGTTGCCATTTCAGATTTCTCGTATTTTACTTAATTAGTTTCTTAAAACCAGATCTCGATACCTAACAATACCTTCTCGGATATTGTATTTATTTATTATATTTGCCTGCAAATATTAAAACAACTCCGCTTTTTAACTTACTTAAAAAAAGTTAATGTGGACTACGAGTAACACACCTACCTGCTGGGTACGGGTCTTCTCTTGAATCGAGAGCCATTCAAGAGAGAATCCGTATCCGGCATTGCATAGTGGGATGGTAAATGAGTTTCTTATGTAATATTTCTTAACTCTGTATTACGATTAAAAAAATAAAACGTCTAAACAATTTCCATTGTCCGCGCAAGCATTTTGTTCCTTTATGCTAAAATTAAACGTCAATCGCTATGTCAAAACCAGGGTGGCCGTAGTTTGTTATTTTAATTATCGAGAACTCTTACTTGCATGGGATTTCCTAAACATTTCTTTTGTCGGGAAAATTTTTAATTTTACCACCCACTGTGTGAATATTTTAATGGTAAAATGTGAAAGAATTTGCTTCAGACTACGGGTTTACTTCAAAATTAACATTAACATACCATCACGCCTGTATTCCCCGAAGGGTTAGGCAGAGGTGTACTTATTGTACACCCACAGTTCGCCGGTATGTTTAGGTCCCATGTTATAGGGGGCGACCCTATAGCCATTCCAGCCAACCGGGGACAAATCCAAAGTCCGAGCTGCTAATGAGAATTTTATAGAAAAACCCAATAACACTGTGCTCGACCTGGGGATCGAACCCAGGACCTCTAGTGTAGCAGTAGCACTTGGGACCACTAGACTAATGAGGCAGTCTCTTACTTCAAAATGCGTCAACTTATTGTGTTTCGTATTTAAAAACTTTTTTTATGACTTCAAGTACTGCCATGGTGGGTAACAAAAACGCAAGCATTATAAAAAAAATATGACCAACTTTGTTCATTTCCGGCAGCAAGGCAATTAAAAAGTTTGGTTGGGTTTATAATAGAATAGACATTTATTGAACATTCTTGCTTAAAAAAAAACAATAAAATAGTAGGACTTATTTTTAATCTAGATTTTCCTCTTTGCTCCACCAGCCAGCACTCATTAAAAACGTTTGTGCGACATTTCCAACACAACATAAAAGAAATCGCCCATTTTCTATTTCCGCACCCAATCGTTTAACATACGGCAAAATCATTTCCATCCGTTCAAACTTGGTAAAACGATTTTAAATTACATCGAACACAGCAATGAACGAGCCGAAAACTCGTTTCTTCGCTATAAATCGGAATATGCAAAATGCTGGGATGACAAAAGTTTGTTCCGTTGCCCAGTGGTCAGGTTCGTTCCGAACTCCCGATACGGTTTGACAATGCACATGCAAATGTACCGACGGCAAAGACCATTTCTACGTGGAAAGTTTAATGACACAGCGCACCCCGTTTAAGTTCCACGATCCTTGCAACAATTATTTTGCTACCGGTACTATTCCTGTTTACCCGCTTTCCCTATTTTGATCACAATGCGCTACGTGTGCGAACTTGGCTAGTCTTCCTTTACTTAAGCTAAATAAGGAATCTTTTATTATGGGGGAAAAATGAGAAATATATCCAGGCTGCAGCTTGGAGTTCAGGAAATAGAGAGATAATGTTTACAAATTAAGTCATATTTTTATGGTTGTCTGGCTCCCTAGATAATGGTTGAGGTACACAATGATGGATGCATGCGTGCCATCAGCTTAGACTGGTCTACTCAAAGCCGCTATGGCTCTCTCCTCAAAAGGCCACCTCAGACATTGTCCTGCATTGTAACACTCACATATTGTTACTACATACTATGTCTGGACTTTAAGAGACCATGATTCTCTGAGTTCGTTTCGGTGTTTCGTCTCAGAGGTCGTCAGTTATAGGAAATGCCGGCGCCATCCAGTTAAAAGAAAATTTAAAACATTGACTTGTAAAAGTATCTTTAAAAGATCCATTTACAGAAATAAATAAATAGTATTTAAGTATCAATTAAAATGGAAATGAAATGATATTTTTATTTATGTAGATATAAATGATATTTATGGGTCAAAGAGGGCAATAGGGCATTCATTACTATTTAGGCTCTAAGAAACAGAACTTGAATATACTTTAAAAAGTTATTGAGATTGGAATTCCTAAATAAATACGGGCGTGGGAGTATATTCAATACTAATATAAAGGGATAATTTTATTTGTTAAAGAAAATATATTAAATTAAATTTTTAAGAAACCCCCGACACCACCATTTTATGGCGGCGGCCGTCTTGGACAGATTTTTGTCAAACATGGCTAAGAACACTCCCGACTATTCACCTTTCAAAGAAAAAAAAACAATATCAAAATCGGTTCATCCGTTCGGGCGCTACAGGCAGACACACATACACGTCAAACTTATAACGCTCCGTCGTCTTTCATGAGGTCCATCAACATTTAAAATATATTATTCGCATAAATTGATAAAATGGCCAATGTTTTCTTTTCATTTACCTACTCATTGCGTTAAAAAAAGCTATTAAGGTTCTCCTATTACTTTTTTATTTCATTAACTGATACAAAGAAATTAAAAATTTGAAATTATACATCAAAAATTCCTTCCCTGATCATTAATTAAACATGGAGTTACTTATTAATTTCCGCTTATCAATTTTTAATAAAGCGTACAGAAATGTTAGTAGGAAATATTTTTGAAACAAAGTAGATGATCTTAAAAATATAATATTGCGAAATTAAGTTTTTTAATTAATTTTGATTCTGTATCACGACTTAGTTTCCTTCGATGCCCGAGGCATTCGCGGGATCAATATTGAGATTCAAGTTATGCGAAGATCTATTACTACGTTATTATTTTTAACGATGAAAATATCTGTAACAATATAAAGTTGTATTTTTTTTTATTTTTTTTTATTCCTGATAGGCTTACGCTTGATCGCCAGTTTGCCTGATGTTAAGCGATACTGCGATCTACGATGGAGCGCGCTTGCCTAGAAGAAACCGATTCACTCCTGATTTAAAGACACCCAGATTATATCCAGTTGTATTCATAAATTGTCTTCCAATGTTTAGATAAATTACTCGTTTGAGTCAAATGAGCTATTTTATTAAACCATGTTACTATTTTCTATTTCTAATTTATGACGATTCAAACGTATTAAATACTCATAAATAAAATTGATTACAATAATCTTAACATCACTGCAAGTATAGGATTTTTAATTATTTTGTCCCCCAGACAAAATCAAAATAGGTACAACAACTCACAAAATTATCTTGGTAACAAAACCATTGAATTAAAATTGCATAATTTCCCTCAATGTACACACACTGGCCACTTGACAGCTGCGATAAATACCTGCCCCATTCGGTAGGAAGTGTGCTAAATTACATTATTGTCCTGTAATATATTGTAATGAAATGCGTCTGTGCGCATGCGATTAGTGGAGCGAGAAATTGCTTAATCAGTCATCTGTGTAATGTCGATGATTAGCCCGATACCGATATGAAATCGACGGTGAAATTTTCGGTGCATTCATTGCGACAATGGTAGGGCTGGCGGCAAATGTTTTATATCATGTAGATTTTTTTTTGAAGTAAATATCTAGAGGTCACAGGAAAGAGTTTTTAAGCATTTTCATACGGTATGTATACATGTACATATACCTACTTGTTACTTACTTATAAAAACATGTAATCGATTTCGTTTGTCATTTCATTAGAAATAGCATAGCTATAAGAACCATTATTGTAGTAATATTTCGACGTAAAAATCCTTCATAAAAAATAAGTAACACTTTTCAATAGGCAGGCATTTTTTAGGTTGTTATAAAATAAAATAAAATATTATTGACTGCCTCATAGTCGAGTAGTCCCAAGCGCGATTGCTACGCTGGAGGTCCAGTCCCCAAGTCGAGAAGGAGGTCCGGTCCCCGGGTTTCTCTATGAATTCTCAGTAGAAGCTCAGAGACTGGATTTGTGCCCAGTTAATGGCAATAGACTCACCTACCTGACCTAAAATATACCTACCGGCGAACTATAGATGTACATTAGTACACCTCAGCCTATCCTTTCCGGGATTACAGGCGTAATAGTATGTTAGTATCATACTATATTTGTTTAAATTCAAACTATATTCCCCAGAATATTTTGAATGGATTTATTTTCTGAACCCTTCACACATTCAAGCTTCATGAGCCGTAAATTTGCCAACAAATGGCCCTTGACGATTTTCGCGCTGTCAGAAATGAAGGAAAACAGAATCATGGGCATTGACCGCCCCAAGAGATATATTGTCCAGTCCCGACCCGCTACGTCATCATGATAATAAATATTTTGTAATACACATTATTACACATTTATTTGCTACCCTTTGTACGAATTATTGGCGTCAAAATTATGATACTTTATAGACATCGATTGTTAACGTGATTATTGATATGAGCGTGTGGTTTATATCAATAATTTGATTTTCTATTCGATTGTTTTCTATTCGAGTGGAAACCGTTTTAATATTGAAATGGCATTGAATTATGGCTCATATTGTGTTTGATAGCGGTGATACACATATCATGTACGTTTCTATTTCTTATATTAATGTTCTGCAGTAAAAGTAATCCAAAAAATTTGAAAATATCACAGATACAGTATATTAAAATAAGTCTGTGTAGAATACTGGCTTTTTAGCAAAGAAGTGTGATTCAAAAAAACTCAAATGTTCTATATTACTCTTAAAAAATATACTTTGTAGTAGTTAGTAACTACACTATACCTATTACCAATTTAACATACAACACATACAATGAAATTCAGGTTTCCAATCGACTGAAAGCTGTTTACAATCACGCAAGCAAGTAACACGGCTCGTTTGCGTTAAATAAAAGACTTCGGACGATGCGTTCGACTCCACTGGGGCAGAAACTTACAGGGGTAGGTAGGTGGGGTAGGTACTTAAAAAAATAACAGAACCACATAGATACAGAAAAAATATTACAGTAAAAAAAAATTGTACTCTTCCAGTAAATTAGTGATTTCTTAACATAATAAATTATGATGGTTTTTTTTATTCGTGATAAGGCTTACTCTTAACCGCCAGTTCGCCTGATGTTAAGCGACACTGCGATCTACGATGGAGCACGCTTGCCTAGAAAAAACCGATTAATACGTGATTTAAAAACATCCAGATAATATCTATCAGGGAAGATCCACTCGGGAAGCATATTTCACATTTCAGCGGTAGTCATGATAAAAGTGGACTTAAAGCGTTTTGTTCTGGTTTTTGGAATGCTTTTTCTTGCTTCTGGTCGTGCGATAGTAAGGACGACCAGAAGCACGATGGTAGTCCTCAGACCAATTAGAGAAAAATACGAGCTGTTTTTACCTACAGATATGTAACCAGAATGGAACTAAAAAATACTCTTTCATGGGTAGAAAATTCTAGCAGGTTTTAATTTGCATTCGGGTCATTCGTCACTTTAATATTCAAAGCGTCGTCGCCTTGAGGCGAATCGAAACAGGAACTTTCAATCGCAAAAACATTCCCTCCCTGGAGTGCTCGGAATTAGTAGATTCATTCTTTTGTGCTCTTATAATTATATCTTGAGCTGCTAGTTTTCTACATTCTTCATGCTAATCTAGGAACGTGCTTTAAAATAACTTACATTGTTCCATGAATATATCTGTAGCGTATGGTACATTGAGGAAAAGGGTAGCGGATCTTTTTTAAAGCTTACTAGAATATGGGTCGCACATTACTAGTATTTTTGTTAACCCCTCGTGCTAAGTTAATGCTTGTAATACGAGTGGGTTCACGTCGGTAGTGCAATGGGTGTGTTTCGAACCGGCAACCACATGATCGCATGTCCGACGCCCTAGCCATTAGGGTTCCGCTGCTTCAGGTCTTCCTCACATATCTTAAAAATTTTAGAAAGGATACCAGCTTCAAGCGTGAAGAAACCATGCGCTATGGTATCGATGCTCCGGACGCATTTACTGAAACTTTACTGGTAAATATTTATTTTAATATGAGGAGAAACTTCTATTTTTTCTGCGACTTACTCAGAGGACTAAGATAGTTCAACTGTCATATCTCAACCTCTTAATAGTTCAACGGTATTATGTCTCGCAGGTCCCGTTAAGCTCATCAGAGCTTCAGCAGATCACCTTTAATATCACTGGCATTCATACCAGGTGATACTGCTAGTTTATCTGAACTAGCAGCCTATAATTAGCAGCTAAACAAGATAAATTATGTATTAGGTATAATTAAAAAGAATACTGTTCATTGAACTCTTTCGTAAGAAACTCATCAACCCAATGCGGGGCATGAACCTCCTTCCTTGTTAAAATAGTCCCAAATGGCTGATTAATATTTAAAAGCTCATGTCATATCGAGACCTTTGCCGTTTATTACTGTTATTAGCAAAGGGGTAACAGAACAAAAGTAAAACTTTCCCAATCCCTTTAGGGATTTGCGAGGCTCCCAATTTTCGGGATACTAATCCGACGTCATGTTCTTTCGACTCATTTCAACAGTCACTGAAACTTCTCAATTACGTATGTATAACAAAATGTCTAACGGAGTTCCTATTGCGTTTCACGTTTGTGCATGCAAATTGGAGAGCGATAGCAAACTATTATTCGCTTGCAAAGTTAAATAGCTTTTGCCAGTCTTTCTCTAGAAAAACCAGAAAGAGTTTAATCCCAAATCGAACTGGAAACTGACTGAACTTTCAACGAGCTGTTGTTATAATGTGTTCTTTTTCTGTCAATGAATAGAAAGTTTATATTGCTACTGAAGACATCCGATTAAACAGCGAACATCCATATCTTTCAGAGATAGAACTTTATAATGTGTTATAAACGCAACTATTTACTTGTACAGATATATTGTTATCTTGCGCGTTATTGTTTTGCAATATATTTTATGTGAAATTATGGTACCACAAAGAAAACGTGTTGAGGCTGTAGAAAACCTTCGGTCTTATTATATCGGCAAGATACAGAACTTTTATCGACTGCAACAAAATTACAGATGCTATTACAAATGTATTACTATCGACCAATAACATATTCCATAATTATTTACTTCGCGATTTTTAAGTTCATTACAAGTAATTAATGTTTGCTTTGTAACAAACGAATTATTAAAATGGAATACTGAATGGTTTTAGTTTGAATTTTAGAGATAGTCCCCGCATTAGGGTAGGTACCGTGTCGCGGGAGTCCAAATAACTGACATTCACATCCAGAAAACATACAGTACTGTTCAATGTTGTATGTTTTCTGGAGGCACATCAATATTGATTATTATTGTTGTATTATCTTCCCCAAGAAGCGAGAAAGCGAAAATACTATACCATATGGTTGAAATTATATGTAGATAATAAGACTATGTTTTGTATTGTGTGTGTTCTAATGAGAATGACATGGTCAAACCTGACCAAATCTTCTTTAATAAATAAAGATTAAAAAAAATACATTAATTACACATTAATTATGTGATATTCAGACACAATTGCAAATTGTTTATGAATAAATTAAATTAAATGACCCAGACTCGAAACAAATATCCGTGAAACACAAAAATATTTTTCTCGGGTGGGAATCGAACTCACGACACTCCGTGCAATGGTACTAGTTAGGCGATCATCTTAACTATTAACTTTATCAAATACGTAATTAAAAAGTTGGATCGCTAACCCACTTGCCTTAGTAATCTCTATGATACAACCCTCAATTTTCACAAAAAGCCCATAAAAAATAGGGTTACTAGATTACGTAATGTACTCGTGAAAAACTAAGAGCTTTTTCACATCAATAGCCTTTCAACAGCGAGCTATCCATCACCAATAAAGTAGTTTCATAGCGATGATATCATTGTAATACACATAAACCTAAGTGCAAGTTGCAGCGATAAAAGAACTAGGTCGTAATGACGTCATAAGATATCTGTGGTTTCAGGTAAGCCTAGTGACGTAAGCTCTTCAACTGATAGATAGTAAACCTCTATTATGTGCAATAGTTATACGATGTGTTAAGAAAACCTTGTTACCTGTTAACCTATTTTTAGTAGAACCTAAGTTCCGGTTCTATTTATACACCTAGAAATTTAAATAAAACGAACGTAGTAATGAATACGAACAATATTTACTATGGGACCGACCCTGAAATATGAAAAATAAGGAGTTGTTTCATATATTTCGATCGTGTAGGTATTACATTTTATTACACTTTAGTATGGTATAAATATTTTTTGAATAAATAAATGAATAAATATTTATTTTTATGTCGGGTCTATAAATGGTTATAAAACCCACATTCCAAAACACGCCTGTTTCAAAATTATAAAACGAAATACTGCTAATAAGAAAAAAATAACAAAAATAAACGCGTTACCTTATAACCATCCATATTCAGTACAAAAATGAACATCAAAAAATATCAAAGCTCATTAAAATTCCTTAATTACCGTGAACGAATGGTGAGACCATTATTTTCTTGGCCTTTGATCAATCAGACAGCTGACTAACCGAATTATATCGATATTGAATCAGCCCAAACAAATTACATCGTCTTTGATAAGGTAATTATTAAATATAATTATTGTTTCGTCACGATTCCGCCTGCTTTTGAGGGACGCCGGTCGCTTGATACAAGTATAATCTTCATTGTGGGGGTGCTACGGACGTTTCTGAGTAGCTGTGACAGAATTGTTTCGCTTGGTCTATTGTGTAGGTTTTAATTTATTGTATTGATGTTTAATATAATGTGATTATTCATGAAACAGTAATGATAGCGTAATGATATGACCATGGCACTGCCAAGTCAAATGTTTCGAATTTGAATTCAACACAAGCAGCTCTGATTTTATTGTATATTATGTAACTATGTACTGTCTAACTGTCTTCTTCTATATCTTTAAATACAAAAGAAGAACTTGACTGACTGACTGACCTACTAGACTGTTTGACGTATCAATGCACAGCCAAAACTACAGGAGCTAGATGCTGAATGCATGTTGACGAGCACTAAGTAAAGATTTTTGGAAGTTCAACCCCTAAGGTGGTGAACAGGGCGGTGAAAGTTTGTACGAAACTACACACACTGCCATGCGTTTGACACACACATCGTCAAGATACGTGCAGCTGTCATTCGATGTTGACATTCGACAATTGTTTTCTTCCTTATAAATTAGACTTAACACATTTTAAGTTATGAAACGTCTATGGTGTAGGTACAATGAGTACAGTATATTTTAGAAACGAAAATTACCTACACAGGCGAAGCAGCGCACTGGAACCCTAGTATATCTATAAAAATCTAGATACTACATACCATCACGCCTGTATTCCCCGAAGGATTAGGCAGAGGCGTACTTAATGTACACCCACAGTTCACCGGTATTTTTAAGTCCCATGTTATAGGGGGCGAGCCTATAGCCATTAACCGGGCACAAATCCAGACTCCGAACTGCTACTGAGAATTTCATAGAAAAACCCAATAACACTTTGCTCGACCTGGGGATCGAACCCAGGACCTCTAGTGTAGCAGTCGCACTTGGGACCACTAGACTAATGAGGCAGTACCACACAGTATGCTTTAAAGTACTGCTTTACCGACTAGTCCGTGATTGGAGTGTGAGTAGTTAACCCCTTTTCTTTCTGCTAATTTCTAAGAGGAGGGGAAATAAGCCTCGTGTTAATTTTGATGAGCTTATGCCTAGGCGTCGAACTACGAACGTGAAAATGCAGAGTGGGTACCTAAAGGAAGCAAAGGGAAAGCGAATAATTAGCAGGCCCGTTATTAGATATCAACATAGTAGTGGGTGCAAAGAAAGACTTGGATGCGAACCGCAAAATACAGAGAAGAATGGCACGAGAATATGAATCCCGGAGATAGCAAAGTGATACCCAGCAGTTGATCAAATACAAGTTGTGGATAATGACAGTGATACCCTGGCGGCGTCAGTAATTTGAATTTCGTATGCAAAGAAGCAATTTTCTAATAAAAAATTAATACTTTTAATATAGGGCCAGTTGGTACAAAGAAACAGTAGCAACCCAAAAGCCACAATTATTTCTGTCAAGATTTAACAATGCCAAAAATTAACAGAAAAGTTCAGCCCTATAATAAGACGTGACGTCACTCAGACTTAATTGGCGAAGACGCCGTTGAAGGCATGAAATTAAACATAACAAAAATGTTGAGACAAAGAGAAACACTCGTACGTCCTAATTATCGCAATGACAAAGTACAGGCTGACAAACGCGAGAAAAGGACAACGAAATTTATATCGAATCACTTTGAATTTATTGTTGTGTTTCGTATCTCACTCTTATTTCATTTTATTCATTTTTTGTTCAGTGAGTAAAAAGTTTATCCTATGCAGGAGGAATAAAAAATGTCTTAACTTATCTAGAAATCTCAAGAGCGATTGTGAGATTCTGGGTGGTTTTTATATAATTACATAAGATTTGACTTGCCTCATTAGTCTCGTGGCCCCAAGCGCGACTGCTACGCTAGAGGTCCTGGGTTCGATCCCCAGGTCGAGCAAAGTGTTATTGAGTTTTCTATGAAATTCTCAGTAGCGAACTGTGGGTGTACATTAGTACGCCTCTGCCAAACCCTTCGGGGAGGACAGGAGTGATGGTATGTAATATAATCAACATAATATTATAAAAAAAAAAGAACAAAACTTGATCAGGATTGTATTCTTTACCCCTTTTTCTTAACCGCGTGGAAAAATTCTGGCATATAACGGAGCATCTATTAAAATAACTTTACTAGACATATTCAATTCTATTCTGTATCTGAATCTATATTCAATAGAAGATTGTCCTCAATTTTATACATTTAGGATATGTAATTTTATACAATTTTAAATGTGGACTTGTATTTCTTTATTTACTACGTTTAACAAGAGTTACTGAGCTGTTTAAATCCTGTATAGTCATAACAAAGGCTCAACTGTGTTTATCTGTTTACTGTACTCCATCAAATTCGCACGAGTGGACGCCAATCTTCTTAAAATTAATGCGCAGTGTACACAAAAGCATAGGAAATATTAAACCGCGTGAACTGGGAAACAATTAAGTGAATTAATTAATAAACGACGCGACACCACAAGTTGAATAAACATAATCGAATCAAGTTATTCATCATTAGTCCAGTTGTTTAGTGGTTATACGCGATTGCTACGCTAGATGTCCGGGTTTGGTTCTCAGGTCGAGCAGTGTTATTGGGTTTTTCTATGAAATTCTCAGTAGCAGCGATTTTTACGTGGGATAGCTATGCTTCGGCACGAATGGGCCGGCTCGACCGGAGTGATACCACGGCCTCACAAAAAGCCGGCGTTAAACATCGCTTACGTTGTGTTTCGCCGAGTGAGTGAGGTTACCAGAGACCCAATCCACTTTTAAAAGGTTTGAAACGCACCTGTGACTGCTATGGTGTTGCGGGTGTCCATGGGCGGCGTATATATACGTATGCTCGTTTGCCCTACTATCCAATAAAAAAAAGCTTGGATAAGCATGGCAATAGGCTCGCTCCCTATTACATTTTCTATTATACACTAAATTTCTAATATGTATAATTTTTGACTGCTTCATTAGTCTAGTGGTTCTAAGCGCGACTGCTACGCTACGTTCGATGCCTAGGTCGAGCAAATTGTTATTGGGTTTTTCTATGAAATTGTTAGTAGCAGCTCGGAGTCTGGATTGGTGCCCGGTTAATGGCAATAAGCTCGCCCCCTATTACATGGGACCTAAATATACCGGCGAACTGTGGGTGTACATTAATACGCCTCTACCTAACTCTTCGGGGAATACAGGCATGACGTTATGTTATGTTATGTTAAGGATTTTTGAACTTTATTAAAGTATGGTAAACATAAATATAGGTACTTTGGTCTATATCACAATAACTAACTATCACCAGCATAATTTGAATTTTGATTGAGTTTCTACTAAACTCATTAGAATACTTAAGCTCTATTAATCTATGATCCTCATTCACGGCCTAAATGTATCCACTGTCGAATTAGGTCACATCGTGTTTATGCTACACTCTGGTCTGATTGCATTACATTAGAAATTATACTCTGTGCCAATCTAAATATTATTGAACACAATCATGGAGGTTTCATATCACCAAACGAACTGGCGGTCAAGCGTGCGCCTATCACGAATTAAAAAGTCATTCGCTTTTAGCAGCTTCAAAGCACCATCATAATATTCATCAAATTAATTGTTCTACTGCTGGGTGCGGGCCTCCTGGCCGAATAAGAAGGGTTAGGCTATATTTCATTATGTTTGCCTAGTATGGGTAAACAGACTTGATAGGTATGCCATTGAGAAATGCAGGTACGCAGGATAGCAATAGGTTCGCCAACTATTACGTGGGACCTAAATATAGGCTGCACTGTGATTGTACATTAGTACGCCTCTTCCTAGCCTATCGGGAAATATAGGTGTGATGTTATAAGTATTATATTACTTAATTATTCCCGGTGCAAATCAATCTTTCATCAGTATTGGTGAAATATAGCACCATCAGTGGATTTGTTTAAATAAAGCCATTGGTGATGCTCAAGCTGCAAGTCTCGATCTTCATCTCTTCCTTAATTTCATATTTTCTTATTTATTTATTTTCTTAGTTTGTTTCTTTCTCTTTTTTTATATAGCATTTATTATCAATGTGTTATGCTTAAACACTTCTTTGGAACCAGCGCTGGTGAAAATCTAATTGTGAAAGCTTGTAATTAGCAAAATGATTTTTTATATATATATATTTACGAATGTTTTTTTTATTAGTCTGTAAGCTTTCCTGAAATAAATAAATATTTGTTCCAGTTGACGAAAGCGGGGCTGCTGAGTGTGAAATCTGATTCCTAGGTTGAGGAAAATATGTTCTACTTTTTACCCGACTGCGCCAGAAGGAGGGTTATGTTTGAGTTCTCAATATAAGGTCGGAGTTTGTATTAATTTTATTTAGACTCACGGTGGCTTAGCGGTCAGAGCGTCTGGTGTATCTAACCACAAGACGCAGGTTCGAATCCTGCCCGCGATTGAATTTTTCCTTCGCTAAAATAACTTAATTTTATTTGATTACCAGCAGCTCACTTCCTATTTCATGGGACCTAAAAACTACCAATGAAATGTAGCACACCTCTGCTTAACAATGCGTGGCACAGGCGTGATAATAAATGTATGTTAAATAGATCTGTCCGTGAAAAGTACTAACCTAGTACTTTTCACGATCGGGTCGCGAGTCGGTGATGGAAAAGGTTGATAAACTGCACCTTAATATTCATAACGTCTCAAAATAATAGAACAGTTACAGGTTATGAACTAAATATAACAAGTTCATAAAACCGTATAAACAGTTATAACGACCCGCTTAAATACCAGAAACCGCCACCCACACTATACAGTCCACTAAAATTGTTATTTATATAGTTTTAATATCCAAATATGGTGTATTATCTGATTCCGTGTGAATTAATCTCATATATAGTTCTAGATGCCAGTACACAGCTAATGAGCTCACTTAATTTGGTTTGCTTGGCCCCAAATGTCGTAATGTTGCATTCCATAACACGCTTCCAAAATATATGCGACTCATTAGAGGCGTCGAGATGAATTTTGTGGAATCAACGAACTAATGACACAGAAATCCGTGCATATTTTAACCAAAGTATAAAAAATACATTGTAAATGTAACGTCGTGGGAAATATTTAAATGCAAAGGTTAATTTAAATTATCGCAAAATTATTTCAGTAACAGATTCTGTAACGGTTATAAGGAAAATGTGATTTATGCTATTCTTTATTTTTTTTTATAAGCATGAACTGTAAAACCATAAGTTGTCCATTAATTTTACGCATTAAATTAATGCGTCGTTATATAACTTTATAAAAAGAATTGCCTGTCAAAATTAATAATTAATTTATAAATAAAACTTTGAAAATGATAATGTCTTCATATTCCGTTGAAGAGTCCACATCCTAATTAAAACGCTTCTAACAATTTATGTGAAAAATAACAACCTAATTTCAGAAAGGTAACAAAGTATTATAGCTTCCGGGAATCGTCTCGTTAGTGATCAAATGGCCGCGAACATCGTGTGGAATGTTAACATTGCTTTTTCTCTTTCAAAAACTTTTCATTTATTACATCAAAGTCTTTCATAACGAGATTCACTCGATGAAATTGTGTTCCACTAAATCGAACAAAGGAAATTCATCGATTTTTGTGTGGACTCAAATGGTACAACGCAAAACAGAGTACGATAAATCTAGAAATCCCCTTACAGAACGCCCACCGCATTGATTTAGCTAACCCTACTCTCCCCTGATGGGATATGCAGTTACCAAAGTAAACAAAATGACGCCGGGCCTAAGCAAATAATGTGAGCAAGTAAGTCTAATTCATTATTGTTCACAGAAACAATAAAAGCTGTAACAAACGAGATTACCGATAAATCTAAAAGGGAATTTTTCTACACGGTAGGGGCTTATCTACTTTACGTCGTTTTGGGAATAAATGCCGGGTGTCTTACTGCAATGAAGACGGTGCCGAACTTAAGTCTGCTATTGTCTGCCAGGATAAAAATGTACGCGGGATAAAGTATGCCCCGACTAACCTTTTACCGTAATCTTTTTATTTACTATGGAATCTTTTACTGACCTTGTTATTTTATAAGGGGTATTACAGATACTATCAATATTTGGGAATGGTCTACTTTAACTCATTTTAAAAATAGAATGGATTCAAAACTTGTTGATACGTGTTGTTTTTTGACATTATAAATTAAACAAGAATGTAGGTTAGTGGTAAACTAACTTCACATAATCATTAACATTTAGTTTATGTCTTTTATGAATAGTGTGATGTGAATGTAATATGAAATATAATATCTATAATAATAATAATATGGAAAATACACACATACAGACATCGTATTTCCACAAATAATGGTCATAAAATAACCCGCAATCCCCCAAATAAATATGCAAAACGAAAAGTAAAGAAAAAAGATGTAGCATTTTGTAAACACTTTGTCATACTGACAGCTGCGTGAAACCAAGAAGACAAAACCAAAATGTGGTGAGGTGGCGCCAAAGTATTAAGTTACAATTCAGTTACAATCGAATTGAGATTCAGAAATCTCGTCTTGAGCGTGGAAGATTATTTTATTCACTGACTTAATGTGTTCAAACAGCGTTATCACAAGTGACAAATTGCTTTATTGTTACAGTTTTGAACTCTTTGAATTATCATAATTGTTTTCTTACATTAGCTGGCATACAGGATCTGGCAACGAAATTCTCGTCCTTATGAATTGTATTATCTTTTTCTGTGTGAATATTTTCCTCTATTGGGTTTTTGAACCTTAAAATTATTCAAAGGAAGTGGTGAACGCAATTGTGCGGAGATAACTGCCTCCCATGTGTCAATTGGAGCTAGTTTCATGTACACTACAGTACTAAACTCGTCGGTGAGCCGAATTTAATCGTCCGAAGCGCTAGTGCGAATAATGGCCGCGACAAATTTTCCGTTCCGTCGAGCATTTTCCTCTGAATGCACCTACACAATCGACGGTATTGCCTGCAAAATTGTACGCTATTAAGTGACATTCTAAATATAGGGATCCACAGGATGACGTCGAGATAGCCAGTCGCACTCAACCCTTTCCGTATTCAAACTGATATTCAGTTTTCTTGCTATTCCATATTCGACCTTATTCCGACTTCAAACACTTTGGTTTTGCGGGAAGGTTGTGGTGAAATTACAACGTTTTGAAATTAAAAATACGTGGAGGACTGATGAAGTGTAACTGTTACACATCTGCCTTTCGACGATTGATTCGTAATGATGATTGCTACGTGCGGTTTGGAAGACATGTCTGCGGAAAGGAGTCTCGTGTTATATCAATGTTTTGACGTTAATAATATGGCGACCGTAGCCGACCAAAGATAACTTACTACCGACAATATAATTCCGGTGCCTGATATGTTGCGCGGAGAAACCCTCTACTTATCTACCGTATCGAAGAAAAAATGAATAATCGAATTTAAATTTCAAAATTGTTTTGTAATCGTCTTTTAACTTTTACTGATGGATTTATGCACTTGAATTTAAATGCTCAACTGTTAAAGAAATTATATCTTAAGGCATTGCCTTTTGCGCGTTTCGTAAATATTTCATTTAAGCAAATGTGAACATTATGACATAATGATTATAGATATTATGGGTTGTATGTTAAATGTATTAAACTCACTGAGCCGTTCATGAAGAAGGTTATTAACTGAAATGGCGTTATGGTGGTTACAATCTGTAATTTTTGGTTCAGGGTTATCAAAAGAGGGTCACATTGCACTTTAAAGATGCAGTAAACACGTAATGAACCGGATTTTCCGCACCCAAAAAAAGTTTAACTGAATAAGACTGACATCGTTCCACAAAAACGCATCACACACACCAATCAATGGCCTTCTTATAAAATAAATTAGTATACTTACCAATTTATTTTAACAGAATGATAGTTTTATTTGTTATATAATGTAATTAGTTTTCGTCTGCGTGGACTTCAAGATTGGGTCCGACCTGGATAAAAAGTATAGCCTATATGTTATTCCAGGCTATAATCTATCTGTGTGCCAAATTTTATCCAGATCCGTTCAACCGTTCTGGCATGAAAGATTAACAAACTTCCATAAATCCATACATTCACACATCCATACTCACAAACCTTCGTTCCGTTCCGTTCTGAGTAGAGCTTGGTGGCCCAGTTACATACCTAATATGTGTATGAATAAAAATCGTCGTCCTTTTTAAATATTTTTGGAAAGATCCAAAAAAAATTACTTAATTTAAAGTTGCCCTATCCGTCATAGCAATGCACCACTATTTCCTGCGCGCCATATGATATCTCCTCTAATTAAAAGCAAACGCGTACGCACGGATGAACGTCTGAACGTGTTTTCAATCAGCCCACATCAGGATTTTTACGACTGTCTGTCTGTTCGCTTTCATAAGACCGAGCTTTGCACTGATTGATAGCATATGTGGGTATAAGAACAACGGATTTGTGTATCACAACACAGCGTCAGTAATTAATTCGGTTTTTAATCAAATGGTTGTTTGCAGATTGCCGGGCAATGACTTTCGACCAGGGGCCCAAGTCATTTACTTCAATTGTATTGGAATTGTCGTTCTATGGCACTAAATGAGTGCTTCCGAGTGGGTCTTCCCCGAAAGATATAATCTGGGTGTCTTTATATCATGTGTGAATCGGTTTCTATTAGGCAAGCTCGCTTCATAGTAGATCGCAGTGTCACTTAATATCAGGCGAACTGGCGGTCAAGCGTAAGCCTATCATGAATAAAAACAAAAAAAGACAGAATTACAGACGGATTTTGTTGACAATATTCTCAACAAATTCTAAAAGCATTGAATAAAACAATAAAATAACTAAAGACAACAGTACCTAGCGGTTACTATGACAGTGCTCGCATGGTCGATGACTAACAAACTTATCAAGATTTTATACAAAAATAAAAAAGAAATCTGTTTTGGGCTGGACTTATAATTATAACAAGTGAGGGTAGAAGCCAGACGGATCACTAATATCCTACTGATTTTCTTCTGAACATGCGGTGAGAAATTTTTATTTTCCTAGCTTTCCCCCCCTAAGAGGAAGAAATATAAGTATGGTTTAGATATAGGAATAGACTAGCCTCTACACTATTATTCTTAAAATCTACAATCTTCTATTTTTTTGAGAAAAAGAGACTTATTTTTGTCTTATATTAAAAAAGAAAGATTCAATAATATATATTTTGATTCAATTTTATTTCTATGGATGTGATTAGGAAAATTACCTTCTACATTAAGTAACTCAAAAACTGACTCTATATACTCGTATAATGAACATTCATAATTATTATTTCCTATAATAAGTTAAAGCCGTACGATATTTGTTTCCCAACCGCTGTCACCACTTCCAAGCCATTAGCAGAAATTAATCCAGTTTACTCTGAAATTCTACCCAAAATTATGTTTAATCTTTCAACATAATTGCATATAGTGGTGCATTAAATACTAATTTTATATATTTTGACGTTTATTGTGACTTGCAGGGTAGCAATAGCTTAGCATACATCCGTTGTATTACAGTTTTTCAAAATTCAAAACTCCAAGGTGCTACTAAGACTGATATTTTTGCGATCTCTAGACTATTGAGGTAATTAATTAAACATATTAATTCGAGGACATTATTATTATATAACAATCTTAAGTTCTACGAACTAAGATACAAAGCAGGCTGTAGAAAAAGAAAATAGGTAAGTACCTCAAACGTTTTATAAAAAGGACGTCAAAATAATGTTGTTGGCTCGATTTTCTATCGCAATACAAATAACATTAAACGTTAACGTCACGATGAAGGCAGGTGAAATGGCAGACGTAAGGCGTACGAAAGCTTACCAAATATTTACAAGAGCCTCAAGTGGCTTAAAACAAATTCTCCAATAATCTTACCTCGTCTTTGTACTATTGTTTACACTGAATTTCGCTACTACCTCCCCTTGGCTTGTATTTTTGTGGAGCGCCACTCAAATCGTGTTTGATTTCGCCAAACATAAAGCATTTGTAAACATTTAATAGAGTTATATCAGGTTACACGTTTTCTTTTGTTGATTTCGTTTGAGCATCTACAGAAAATATTTTTACAATATCAGTTGGTTGTGATTCAGCGTTTTGAATAATGATTGATGGTGATTTTAATGAGCCCATGCTGGACTAACACTTTTGATTTGAGAATTCAGACCAGGGGCTGTATTATGACGTGTTAACGCCATCATTTTTAGGTTGTAAGAAAGAGATGAGGCTATTTAATATGTAGAGCGGTATCTCTTTCTCACAACGTAAAAATGATGGCGTTTACACGTCATAATACCGCCCCAGGAGCTGCGACTGATGTACAAGTATTTATTATTATTTGTGGTTTGTAGATAATAAATCATGAATGAACGAAATGGGAACGAAATTATAAAGAATACGGTTCTGACTTAAATCAATGATGTCAGCAAAAGAAATATTCAAGACACCCCGTCACACGTGTACACGTGTCCACGGCTGGGCTAATGTAAGTAACAACTGCTAATTTTATACTGTTTTTTTTTTTAATTTTACATCAGCAACAGATCTTTAATCTTGGATTAGATTGATGGCAATTTCTCTATCGATCTACTTGCATTCGACTCAACAACTTGTTTCCACAGAATGGTGTAATCTAAACGAGGAACTTACAAACCCTTCAGTTTTTCTAAGCTGTCGTGATGATTTTGACAGTGTCGCCCGTCGAATGTTTACATCGTCACCGCCAAGTCATTAGTCGACACTTTCGTCGCCGGCGCATCTGGCGGACGCATCACACATAGGCATTTTGACAAAATGTAACTGCCGTCCTAAAAATTACATAACAGTTTCTAATTCTAATTGCATAACGTCTATTATCGATTGATACTAGTGCTGTTCGAATGCACAAATAAAATGGTAATTAGAATATTGGAATGATTAAATTTCAAAATCATAACAAAACAAATCTGTCTCTTGTTGTCTTACTGACATGAATGTAACATGGCTTTAGTAATAGTGAGTATTCCTTGTGTAAAAATTATAAGTATAGAACTAGGTACAAATAATGATATCTTGACTTCTTAACTGTTTAAACATTACTCAATACAGTGATCCTGTGAAGAGAGAAGTGAAGAGGGTCCTCTTCACTTCTTCTTCCAAATCCAAGCCCAAAACTGCAAGACCGAAGGATACTGTGAGCTCGTTCTGCGTGAATCGGATCGCCAATAATTAACAAAAATGTAGAAAAAAAACATGTAAGGTAACTTTTAGTAATTGCAACATTAAGACGTCCAACAACTTAGTCTACCCGTGACCATGGATGCTGTAAACGATCCGAAACGTCGGGAATCAAATATTATTAATACAACGCGATAAAATCCGTAAAAAATAGTTTTATTTTCATTTTAGACATATTAAAGAGGTACTTATGTTGGAGCTTAACATTTACTTTAAATACTTACTTCATAAACGCAAATCATTTCAGCGCGTACTAAATTAATTTTCACATCAAAGCGAAGCTATATAAAATCAACATTAAGCCTTCCTCATTTTTGAGAAGAAGCATCAACATTTAAAAATTCCTTTAGAAACAGTAGCGATATTAAAATCACAGCGATTCTCACAGAGACAAAGGGCGAGCCGGCGCGAAAGGTATCAAAAGTAATAAATAATTCCCTCGCTTCGCGACAAATGAGGTCATGTGTTTCTCTTTTACATTTTTTGTTCGACTTCCCGCGGGATCGTGTGTCTTCTATTTCCGTTTCAATGTATCGACTGAACGATTTGCTTCTTTAAATTTAGAATATGTTCGCTGTTTAGTGTGGCCGCCTTGGGGCTCATTAAATTCGGGAGAACGCAGATGTCAACCTTGCCAACATCTGGTAACTTTTAGTTTTAATTTAACAAATTGATATTTGTATCTTACATCCTTTATAGTTCACTTGATGTGAAAAATTAAGAGCATTATAATTATGCAGTGTTTATGAGCGCCACTAACCTAAATAATGCATTACATATGTTTGCTATACACATATTTAAACTTCCATGGTAAATAAAGAAAATAAAGAAAATTAAACAGTGAGTACCGATCTGAATTATGCATTATGATTTTATGATACAGGTGTCATATATATGTCATAAAATTCTACGGTATTTACTTTAAACTTGAAAAAAAATTATAAATGGAAACAAGATATTTGATATAGACTAGCTATTTATTAAAGTAATCAATCATAATTTAATTTGATTGAGATTTGAACTTCACTACAAATATTGCCTTCTCATTCCCTTTGGCCCTTTCAGTCTTGAATAGTCATCTAGTTCATGGACCATAGACAAAATTATACAATGTAGCTTTGTTCGAATAATTTGTTTCTTATATACTAGAATTATCTACAACTTAATCTAATTAAGTACATATTTTGGTTCGTATACTTATCTATTGATCAATACTTTAGAATTTAGTTACCTGTAATTTAGCTACTTACTATGGAAGAAGTTGTAGTTACTAATAACAATACAGACTAAGATTCTTTTTATTCAACCTCAGCTTCAAAGAGTAGTTACATCCATTCTTGTAATCCTTTTGTACTTTGACCTATTTAAATCACGTTAAAAGCAAATAGGAGTTTAACCTCAAAACCGCATTTAGAGTAAGCATTGCAATCTTACGTACAATGGGCAACATAAATTTTGTTGCTAGACACTGTAGCGTCCACAAGAAATTATACTTTATTCTGTATACTTAAGGTTACAATTCCTAGATGTACAGGTTCGTCTTCGTAATAATTGGAAGAGAGGCAGCCTGTACGTTTGGAACAATCAAACTTAACCTTGGGAACGTTTTACGAGTCGCTTTCAGCTCGCAACGGCGTAATAAACATGTCGGCATCGTCGGCAACAAGTGTTACCGGCTTGTGGTCTACGCACGTGTTTACTGGGTGTAGTAATGAAAAAGTAATTATGACTAAAAGTAACTAGGTACCTGCAGAAAATAATAACCCTAGAACTTGAATAACGACAATAGAGCTAAAAATAATTTACAAAAGAAATATTTTATGAAACTGGCTCAGTTCTTGTCGCTAATAAAATGTCTTGCACAATAACTGACCCAAAAATTATCAAGATAAGACTGATGTTTGCATAGCCTTGAGATGAGCGTCTGCTAGATGTCATAGAGTCAACCTGAAGTATCCTCGTACTAACATACTGGTTACTAAATAATACCCTTCTTACCTATACTTCTTATACAATTTAAAGAAAAATAGCCTTGGAATAAAAGCTCGATTTCCAGAAACTGAAAAGTATATCTAGAACAACGTGAATGTGGCAGAGCCATACTTCGGCACGAATGGGCCGGCTCGACCGGAGTGATACCACGGCCTCACAGAAAACCGGCGTCAAACAGCGCTTACGTTGTGTTTCGCCGAATGAGTGAGGTTACCGGAGGCCCTAACCCCTTTTAAAAGGCGGGTAACGCACATGTGACTCCTCTGCTGTAGTGGGTGTCCGCGGGCGGCGGTAATCGCTTACCATCAGGTGATCCGTCTGCTTGTTTGTCCTCCTATTCCATAAAAAAAGAACAAAGCGCAACAAAGATAATAAATATACCATCACACCTGTATTCTCTGGGTTACGCAATAGCGTACTAATATACACACACAGTTCGCCGGTATGCTTAGGTCTTAAGTAATATGGGGCGAGTCTATTGCCAGTGTCCGGGCATAGATCCATCCATCCCAAACTCTGAGTTACTGCTGAGTTTCATAGAAAAAACCAATAACACTTTGCTTGACCTGGGAATTGAACTCACGACCTCTAGCGTAGCAGTCGCACTCGAGACCACTAGGCTAATGAGGCCGTTGAAAATTGAAGAAAAAGAAATAACCTTAGTTCATATTAGTGTGTCGTTGAAGATAATCTCTAAGGAGCAAAATATAGCCTTTTACCGAATTCATTCTTACGAACGTGTTTGTACTAGAATTGCTATCGCTAGATAGAACACCATCAACCAAACTACGGGTCATAAAGCAAAGTGAAGTATCTCTCACACAAAGAGACATTAATGTGTTGGCATATAAATAAAATCAAGTCATGCGTCATGACTCTAAATCCATATTTTTAGTCCGTAACAAGGAGGTAACTCTTGACGTTTTTATTAGAAGCTTTATCTATGTTTTGTTTTAAAGCACATGTTTTTATAATCTTAGGTAAAAACGCAGTGAAAGATCATGTTGACTGATTTATGAATAGCTGAATAAATATTTTACAGATGCATTGGTTATTGAAAATATTACGATAGCCACGTAACCATTTTGTATCATATTTATCGTCTACAAGAGAGACATTTTTTATTATAAATTATAATATTGGAAATTAGGCACTTATGTATGTCTTAGTCCAAAAACAATATAAATTAAATTCTAAAACACTTTTTTATTGGTACCCAAAACAGAATTACAACATTATTTTTATTAATAGCATCACATTAATAATAACAAAAGGACATAGTTTGAACATTAGTATGCTATTATGATTGTGGTGATAAAAAATTAATGAGTCGATAATAATTATTGTGAATAAATATCTATGTAAATAATTATTGAAGACATACTCCTCTAAGAATTCATCGGAATCTAAAAAACCTATAAATGTGTGAACTCTTTACACATTTATAAGTTTTTTTCTTCATATTGTCTTACCAAAAACCTTAATGACTAATTCTAATTTTGAAATATCATCGACGTGTTTGCATTTCCTTTATTTAATTTCTTTCATCTATTTAAAAATAGTTTCATTGGCGCCGAATTCACTCACTTCGTTTCAATCATCAGTATCGATATTTTCGTTAGCATTATGGTGGAACTAACATTTCCTACCAATAACATCCAATGTTATGTTTGATGGAATTACGAGGCCCGCTGTGAAATGTGTTATCCTAATATAACTCCAATGGGTGTGATCTCACTGTACTATAATTTCTGTAAGTGATATTACTTTTGTTTTATTATTAGTATCGGTTCCTTGATCTATTTTTTTTGTAATAACAATTGTCTTTCCTATATTTATTTTGTATTCAAAATAGTTCTTGCAGTATGTTTCTAGCTATTTGTGTATGAGTCATAAAGAACTCGTAATAGTAATCAAGTTTGCTTGCACAATTTGGCCAGCCATAAAACACAAATTTAATCTCATCCAAAACAGTTCTGAGCATGTTCTATTTAAATAAATGTCTTATTACAGCTAAACAATTTTCGAAGCTAGAATTATTTAAGCTTTGATCTAGTATGTTCTGGGAAACGCTTTGATATTTAATTAAAAGTTTAATGTGTAATTTATTATGCTTATTCTACTTATTTAATACAATTGATTTTAAGTTCGAGAATGTAAATGTAATATCCCCGTATCTCAAATATTATCTACTGATTAGGTACATCATTTTAATGTTTTTGATGAGGCTTGTACATAACCTACTAGAGATAAATTCTGATTTCCTTACTGTCCCTGTGACACGGCGAGGAAGAAGCTAGAAGAGATGATATCCATACAAATCAAAAAGTTTTAATGACATGAATACAACATTCAAAATATTTGTGATTTTTTTGCATTTTCCATGCTAAGATTATGAAGTTATTTTAGTAAAGAAAAAATTCAATCGTGGGCAGGATTCGAACCTGCGTCTCCTGGTTGGATACCTTGGACCTCTAAGCCTTGCCTCTAAGCACCCGCCTGATTGAAATTTTGCCTTCACATTCGGAATTTACGTCATAAGGTGACGTTGGCGACATCTATGAAAAGCAAGTTACCTTGCTTATTCGTCGCCTAATTTACTAAAATTCAAAATGTATTTACTCACCTATGAGACCTTTTAGCTATGGAAAAATCTAGCAATGAAGAAGAATACTAATACAATATTAAAGTTAAATAATAAAAGCAGAACATTTTAGTTATTTGAAAAGCTAGCAACAATGCTTCACAATACAAATTGCATCTTATTCATCCAAAAGTACGCGAAGTCGAGATAGTAATTCGCATACTTGATTTGGTTGGAACATCAACTTTCCGCTATTTTTACTGCGTTCAGTACTAAAGTATTGCACACGATATAAAAGCTGTAAACAAGTCATTTGCAGATTGTACGGCTTGCTTGCATGCTGTTGGTTGTAACTGTAGTAATCCGGGAGTTTTAGCACCATTAAGATAGGCAAGTTGTATATTAAAATCAAAGCTCAAACGAGACTATAGTATATCTAAGATTGTTTTGAGTGAAGCATCAAAATAGGAAAATGCTGTTATTAGGCATTTTATCTGGATTAGTGCAAATTTGACAGAGAATTGCTCGAGCATGTGCCTAAACGAGAAACACCCCACTGCCTACTAACTAAAACCATTACATACACACTACTTTCAGCTCATTTTTCAATTTCAAATTTTGACGACACGATTAGCGAAGCGATTGGCTTCTGCGCCACGTGTTGTGGGTTCTATCCCCACATGGAGCAAATATTTGTATGATCTACAGGTAGTTGTTCCGGGTCTGGCGTTTGTGTATGTTAGAATTTGTGTTTGTAAACACACCCACGATACAGGAGAAAAATTCTAGTCTAAGGCAACATTTTATAAAAAAAAATGTATAAATAGGGTATTTGTGAGAATCTGCTCGATCACATTTCCGATATAAGATCTGCCAAGGCAAATCCTGAATTAATAGATTACAAAAAGGTAAATACGATGAATTAATTATCACCTACTAGCAGCTCGATTATTTAAATCGTGTTTAAAGATTTAATATCCTGTCTGACTGGCTGGCGACCACCCTTACGTCAGAGTCTGTCGTAAAGCACCATGGTGTGTGTTTCGACTTTTGCACGTAAGAGTCAGTTCCCCTAGGCAACTCTTAAGGACCGGCAACGTATCAGTAACTGCTCTGGTGTTGGAGGTGTCCATGGGCGACGATGGCTACTTACCACCAGGTGGTTCGTCAGCTCGTTTTCCGAAATAATCCATAAAAAAATACTTAAAAAAATAAATAATTTCGTTCATTTTTATTTCAGTAACTGTTCCAGAACACACATTTTCCTAACAACACTAAAGCTACAATTCACCATTAAACAATGAAACAACATAGAGCGTTTGTTAACAATATTAATTATTCTCTCACACGTGCCTCTGTGTACAAAGACCTCCAATTAGACAGTACTGGCAGACTGCACAAACAATGTTCTGGCTAGTTGATTGTATGACTTTTTAATATTGTATCGTCTTGAGCTCAGTCCTGTTCATTATATTTGAAAGTTAGTGCTTTCTTTAGAAATATACTGACGGCAATTCAAGTTCATATTTAAAATTTTATTTTTCCTAGACTACCTCCTTTGTTATTTTTTTTTCTGAGAAATCTAAAAGGCGAAAGTCCTTGCAAAAATACTAAATCTACCAAGAAGACTTGGAAAGATTTGTTAAAAATCAGACATCTTAGAATTAAATAGGTTTCCCACGACAGTTTATCAAGTTCAAGGATTCATCTTTAAGTCAAATAAAATCAAAGATGGGCAATTTCTATACAATAATGGGTACCTAATCTCGTAAGTTTCCTTTCCTTTATTGCCATTTTAGTACTAGTAGGTATACTAAACTCCGAAGTTAACTACCTATTCTAAAATCCAGTTCTTTCCAGGTCATTTTCATTTTCCACTGGGATGGACATTGCACAGTAAAGACAGTGTACCTACACTATAAAATGTCGCCTGTATCTCAACTGGAATGGCTGTTGAAATATAAAAGAGTGTGTAAAACAAGGAACAGTGCTTCCATAGTTTTATGAATACTGCTCTCTGGCAACAATCGAGGCGAGAATAAATAAAAAAATAAAATAAAAGACGGACATGCACCGTTTAAAGTCACGGGAGCCAACAGAATGATGAATATTACAACTGTCTAGTGCCACGCCAAATAAGATGTTTGCAACGAATAAAACATCTTTGGATGGTGTTCTGGCTTTCAACTTGAATGTTACGCTTTTTATGTAGCGTTACCATAATGATATGTATGAACTTGTTACTTGGATCTTGTAATGTGTATGTATGGGGTGTAGAACTAGTCGGAAGGTATGTATTCATTAGTTTGTTTTACTTGTGGAACTTTTTTATGCGAACCGTTTTCGAGAACTCTGAGTATTTACCTTTGGGTGGGTACCATTGCATTGCTAAACATTATACACTAATATTATTATATTTTCAGCTTGAAGTCTCTAGTAATTTTTATGGCTACTAAAATTAGTTGCTAAATGAAATGACGCGGCGCGGACGCCTCAAGCTGGTAAAGGTTTTTGACTTAATGGTTGGCTTTCTTTAAGTCTCTATATCAATCTAGAAGACCTCGTATTTCGAGAATTAGTGGATGCTATTTATCGATGTGTCATTTGGTTTGGTTTGGTTGCTTTTACAAACAAATCTTGCATGCAAAAAATCAAATCCCTAGCACAGCAGCTCATTGCTTGAACAGTGCGCCAATGAACCTGTCGTCGAACGCAATTTTGATTAAACAAACACTATCGTGGAATCCGCCAAATAGTACGTACCTAATACAGAACGACAACAGAATGTAAAACGAAACAAATGTCGGATGTTATGACGAACTTCAGATATTCCAACTGGTATTCGCCGTACTAAATTATGAAGATATTTTGACTATCGCAACAAAATCATGATTTATGTTACCCGAAGCTTACCCGCTCTCATTAGTTGTGTTATTCTTTACAAAATAAACGAAAAATCAAAGAGAAACCTCGTTCTTGGACCAACTGACGTACGGACTTGTTTACATAATTTCGTAACAACTAATGGTTCATTTTGTCAAATAACCAATGTTCGTGAGTTATAAATTCAACTGGCTATAGGATGAATCACGATAATGAATCAACCTATCCGAGATTACGTGATAAATCGCCTAGCAGTTAATATTAATATTTCACTTTAACGGATTAAGTGAGAGACGTGAATTATGTTGTTTTATATACAATATGTTTGATTGTACCTTTCGAATAAGTTGTTCAATATAAACTTCGTCTCCATTTACTGAGCTGAGATAATTTTTGAGACGTTGATTTACATTGCTTTTGCAGACACACAATAAATTTGTCTTATCAGGAATGGTACAAAAACCATTGGTGACTGCCTCATTAGTCTAGTGGTCCCAAGCGCGACTGCTACACTAGAGGTCCTGGGTTCGATCCCCAGGTCAAGCAAAGTGTTATTGGGTTTTTCTATGAAATTCTCAGTATTAGCTCGGAGTCTGGATTTGTGCCCGGTTAATGGCTATAGGCTCGCCCCCTATAACATGGGACCTAAACATACCGGCGAAATGTGGGTCTACATTAAGTACGCCTCTGCCTAACCCTTCGGGGAATACAGGCGTGTTGGTATGTTATGTTATGGTACAAAAACCGTACCTCTATTTTATAAGCCCAGAATAATAGCAGCATACTGTAATTGTAACTGGCCAATGTCTGCATACGAGACATTGAAGAAAAAATAGCATGATGCGGCTTGAAAAGAGCAATAGAAGCCAAAATTTTCTTTGAATAAGCAAATAATTAGTTTAGAATTTTTTATTTGCTTGTCTGTATATATGTTTACACGCGCATTATGCAAAAACGACTGCAAGAAATTGCGATGCGGTTTTCACCATTATATCTCGTCTCGTTCTAATTTAAAATCTGATGCATGTTTCGTCCGTTGTAAATAATCACGATCATCAAAATCTGTTTAGAAGAATTAAGCGCCTGAAAAGACAGGCGAATGGGGGCACTCTAAAGATAGTGTAAGTGATAGAGATAATAAGTAGGTTTCAAATACAAATCTTCTATTCAGGGGCCACACACGACAATATAACGAGTATAAAGTAGGTAATTAAAATGTTTTGTTTGTCATAACGGGGGGCTAGATACCTTTATTTATTTTTAAACTGGAAGATTAATGTCCACATTATCAGCTTTTATGATTACGGTAAATAAATGTTGTTTCTTGTGTAACTTCCCAAAGGTAAACACAGTCATTATACCATACCTAAAAACGGTTTCTGTCAATAAAAATCACCGCAAGCGTCGTTGTAAGATGTAAAGTCAAAATTAATAGTCTGGATTACGTAAACTAAAACATGGGCAGACTCCTGCGACGCCGCATATATCCTGACGACCGAAAATCACTCGGAACGACCGTAAACGCGACAAAGTGTACGAGACTACATAAATTAAACTTCATTAAAACTTAGCCAGAGCGCCCGAATGCTATTTTATTTACACAAAAATGGACTTTAAATCGTTGAACGAACGATAAATGTGACTACTATAATTTTCATTTTATCGTGAATTCTTTTACGCCGTGTGGTTATTTTCGAATGTACCGACGATGTGTGAAAGTGATTTTTTTAGTGTGAAGTCGTTTTATAATTTTATTTCGTTCTTAACGATTTAATGTCGGTGTTCATCGCTCGCCACGTAAGTGACATAGTCATTATGTATCGATACCAACACTTGTGGCTGTCAGCGAGAAGCTTAATGCGCATCATTAAGATGCCACCTTGTACGCACATTTGAATACTAAGTAAACACGCTGTATTTACATTTAGATTATTATAAATAGAATTGAAACTTATTGGGTAGAAGTTTTGAACTTCATAATATTATCGTTTCTGATTAAGCACTATACATTTCTAAATGCGATTGATTAAACAAATATTTACCAAAACGCTTTCCTAATCTTCCAAATGCGTACCGATTTCTACTTTCTTTTTTAATATGTCACTAACAGAACACTGAAACCAGGTTTCGTTAGATTTACACAAGCCAGCAGCTGGGGACTTTTTGTCAAGCTGTTAATGAAGATTTGTATCTGTCCGTTAGCTTTAGTGTGGTCTCACAAACGCTAAAGAGATTTCTTCTTTATGCCAACACTAAAAGGAGAATACAAATCGTATAATTTATTGCGCGCTTTGAACTGATTTCGCGCCGACATGGCGTACCGGGTTCGAACTATTCTCAAAATAATAAACATGCATTCGCAATATCTCTACAAAGGGATTTAATTTTATGAAGATGTAAGCAATGAAAACCTTCACCGTTGCTAGACAAGTAAACCTGACGAATTAATAGAAGGTCTGCCTTACAGCGCTTAAATTTAATGGGAAACTAACAAGCGTAAACTAAAACACATAAAACAATAGGAAACCGCCGCGAGGCGCGGATAGCAAACTCCGTCCACTCGATAGAGCACCTGCGATAACAGAACTCCACTTAATTTAATATTAAAGGAGAAAATCTTTTTAATTTCCTTCTTCCCGTTAAAGTTGTAGGAACTTGTATTTTATTCTGGAAACTTCGTCTTGTATGCTTGTGACGTGACATGTTTCCTGATTTTTAACGCGCAAGAAAAAATTAGAGGCGGCCGTCACTACGTAATTGAAGTGTCAAAAGTTATCTGATTTTACTTGCAAAACGCGTGGCGATATGAAATTTTTCGCGCAACCGAGATCGTTTGTTGGAAAAAAGAGAATTCGATATGAGTCGAGTGTCTGCAATCAGCATTCGACCTACATTCCTATGGTTATTATGCACATTTGTTCGAACACACATTCTGCTGCTGCAAGTTCAAATAACTTGTAATAATTAATATCCTATTAGTAATGTCCATATTATGTTCTTCCAATGTAGGTTAGCCAGCGAAATTACTGAGCAGATGAGACTTAGGTAATCACTCAGCTCTCAAGATGATGCGTGAGTAATATAAATAATGATATAATAATTTATTAATAATACAATAAGTGCTTAATACTAGGAGGCTAGACTATTTGCAAAATTATTCTAAGGCTATCTGTTGCTGAACTAGGTATAGACCTGTATTTCAGCATACAGTGCCAATCCTCTCAAGAATGTGCCTTAACTAGCCTATATCAATGATATTGTCGATTTCTTTGGCGGAAAAAAAAGGATAGAAAAAATAGTGAGAGTGATACCAGTAGTGCTGCTGGCATCTATAGGGTGTGGTTGTTGCCTATCACGCTATCAGGCGGCATATATTAGTTGGATAACTTAATACAGTAAAGCTATTTTATTACAGTAAAATTAAACCTAAAAAAACTTTGGTCAATTTGCAAATCAAAACAGGTCTTCCCGCTCAAAAGCTGTGCTTAAGATGACTAGTTCAATGATTGTGTAGGAACAAAACCAATAGGTATTAAAATCTTTAGATCTACCGAACACGACATTGACACACTTTTCACCAATCGTAATTACACCTATTACGCGTACACTAAAACAATTACCGAAAACATTTATGTTTTTATTTCCACTTAATGCGTACTAAATGGTAGATTTTAACGAAGTGCGTTCTCATTGAACATTGCCAATTAAAATTGGAAAAACAACGTATGCTAAATGTTCAAATGGTTGTAACGATGTCGTTACCGGAGCCCTAACTAGGTGAAGCTCGTACAGTCCATGTAGCAGCTAATTGTACTGTAAACAGTGTAATGTAAACGGAGTTTATGCAATTTGAAATTCTGTGTTCCAGAATTGAATTTAAATAAGAGTTCGTATTTTATTTAACCTCCGACGCAAAAAGAGGGGTGTTATAAGTTTAACGTGTGTATTTGTGTGTCTGTCTGTTGCATCGTAGCACCGAAACAAATGGACCGATTTTGATTTTAAAAAATGTCTGAAATGTATTTAGCTATGATTTAGGAAAATCTGGCCAGCCGTTTTTAGATTATTAACTCTTTTCTGATTTATGAAGGGATGTGAGCACACAGATCTGATCGATTGGAAACTATGTATCCTTTTACTTCAATGATATTGCAAGAACATAATTATTATCTAATCAGCGGGGGCTTTTAAATTTTTAATTTAATGTTATTTGCAGTGTTTTTATTAATACTGTATTTTATTTACTATACAGAATTGGCATGTACTTGGATTTCGTGCATCAATACTCATTTTTGGATATAGGTGAGTTTGGAAGAAAAAGAAACTATTAAAATTGTGACGTAGGTAAACAGTATTATCACCATCGTTGAATTTTCCCGACTATGTTCAGGTACACAGCTGTTATCCCTATAAAAATTATACGTCACTGTTTCACATAAATTCTTCATAAATATATAACTACACTACATTCAAATAATTACATTCACAATTTCTACTTCATTCTACTTTTTTATTTCTTGTTTTAAATTCTCCTTTCGCAGATCTGCTAACAGAAATTTCTTTTGAAATAAGCAGTACCTTTGTACTTAATAGTGTGTCATACATATATTTACGTAGACTTAGCAGACTAGAAGTCATCTCGACTATATTTTGCATTCACTGTGCGAATGTCAACGCGATGTCGTCAGCGGGGTTGGAGCTGAAGCTCATGAAGAATGCATGCGTCCCGCTATCCGGTTATGAGATAGCTGTTGACTTAGCTGATACACCTACAGAGCTGTGATTACTATGTTTTTTTTCTTTTTTTTTATGGCCAAGTTTTATGGTGTTTTGGACGAGAATTTATTTTACACATTCAACCAAAATTATGAATATTAAAAACCACTGAACATGGGGAAATAGTTGATAAACATAATATCACGCATGAATTCCCTGAAGGGTTAAGTAGGGGTGTACTAATGTACACCCACAGTTCGCCGTTAAGTTTAGGTCCCGTATATCAGGGCGAGCATTATGGAATTTACAAATGTTTAGATTAGATTCGCTTAATCGTTTTTTTTAATCATTATGCGCCTCATCAACTAATCACGAAATACGTAAACGATGGTGTTCTTACACGGCCAATTAAGTGCAATTAGATGCGGTTAGTAGTTAAAGGAAAGTATGGTGCATTCACCTTTGTGTATAATTAGCTAATTTTGTGGCAAATATCATTAAATTTGAGCTCTTTGCTATTAATGATGCTTATAATCTGATGTACCTAAGATAAGATTCCTATAAGCCTTTATGTTTAGTGGTAATTACACAAATTACCGTAGTCTTTATAAATTAAAATCAATCGTTCCAATCAAAACAAAAAGAAAGTTCTCAAATACATGATAAATAAGCATTATGTGCTATCAAAATGATATTAGGACCGAAATAATCCAATAACCTCATACAAAAAGATACAATTACTAATTAAAATTACTTACTCAACGAACGACTCTGCAGTGTCCTGGGTAAACCTGCAGAGGTAATTCCCGCCTCATTGTGCAGACTGGCTCAGCAATAATGCACGAACGCAAATATTAGCGCAGACAGACACTACCGACGGAACAGAACGAAAAATCTGTAGAAACGAAGTTCAAATTTATTGCACATTTTTTGAGGATTTGGATAGAGTAGGTACAATAGGAATATAATATGAAATGTCAATGGGCAAAACTAAGTTGGTTATTTAATTTTTTAAACGATTTCAAAAAAGGAGGATTATTCTCAAATCGACTGTATTTTTAATATTTTTTTGCGGGAAACACTAAACTAAATATTTAATTGATTGCTTGTTATTTTTAATTCCTATCATTTGAAATTAAATTATTTCTAAATACGTATATTTAATAAACAACTTTTTGCATATCGATGGCAAAGAATAATGTACGAGTATAAAATTATTGAGTATACCTATGTACGCTCATAAAAAAATAAAATAAAACAAAGATTGGCCCAAAATTCAGCAGCTCGTAATTCCATATTTTGTAATCAGAATTTGAAAACCAACTGATTTAGAATGGACCTTAGTTCTCTCAGTATTAAGTCTAGGTTTGCATCATTTGAACATCAATTAAACAATTTGTAACCACAGAAGCTTGGCTCAGTTGCTAATAGTACCTAACATTATTTTTTAAACACTGCCACGTTAGGGTTACACGTGGATACATTTACAAATACTTACAAATTCCATAATTGCACAAATACCCAGACCCGGGACAATTATCGGTAGGCCATAATTTTCAATAAAAAAAAACAGCTTACTAACAATGTGGGTCGCACATTACCAGTATACTTGTTAACCCCTCATGCTAAGATAAATGCTTGTGTTACGAGTGGGTTCACGTTGGTAGTAAAATGGGTGGGTTTTGAACCAGCAACCAAATGATCGCAAGGCCGGCGCCCTAGCCATTAGGCTACTTTTACTTTTTTTGCTACGTGCAGGTATAGAACCCGCGACTAACATAATCAAACATTGAATTCTTCTATTTATCCACATTTACAACCCCATAATACCACAAATAGTACAAACATTAATCCAAGCTTTGCACGGTTTAATAAAGAAAAAATACGACTCATCCTTAATGAGTCCCGGAAAAACGCTGGCAATGTTTAATTTGATGTCGTCATGGACGCAATCTCCGCGATTGTTTAGATAAGGATTTGTACTTGCTGCACTCAACTAGGTTTTATTTGAATGTTAATAAATGTGGTATGCCTATAGGTATTGCGAGTGGTTTATAGGGAAAATTGCTTAGAGAAGTAGCGATGTAGTCGTTTTTTATATATTTTATGAATATGTAATATGGTACTGTACGTCTAGGTATACTTTATCTACTTGTAGGATCTTTATGTAAAGATTTTGTGAAAGGTCAGTGTTCTATTTAGAACACTAAGCTTTAAGAAATAAGATTACTATTTAGTAACCTATTTCTTTCAATTTTTAAAGTGGACCATTCGACATAGACCGAAAAAGTAGTTATCATAACTAAATAATAGTAAGTACCCAGTTATGAATATTGTATATTTAATATCGAGTTTACTATTGTACCCTGAATACTATAAGACTGTAGATCTATTTACGGAAAACCAAAAAAATAAATGGCGGCTTAGATGTTTTTCGCAAATAGATCTACATTTGGATGGATCTAAACATGGATTATAAATACTCTAGGGATCATAGGGTTCCATTAAGTTTTCATACTAGTTTAGTGGAAAGTACTAGTCCTTGTCCATCCCACGTGCGCGTAGGCGGGATCACGACACGCGAATAAACTTTTTTAATAAAAAAAACCGCCAAAACTTATGACCCTCCCACAGATACAGCGTATTTCCGAACGATATTTACTTTTAAACAAACACTTAAAGGGTCATAGACAGCTACTTTAGGCTGATACTAAATGTTTGCTATGAAATTCCAAAAAAGTTTGAAATGACGCAATATAAGAAGTTTATGAATATTGACATAATTTTCATACATACATAGGTACCATCACGTCTGTATTCCCCGAAAAGTTAGGTGGAGGCGTGCTAATAAAAACCCACAGTTCGCCGGTATATTTAGGTCTCATGTAATAGAGGGCGAGCCTATTGCCAGTAACCGGGCACAAATTCCAAATTCCGAGCTGCTGCAGAGAATTTAATAGCAAAACCCAATAACACTTTGCTCGACCTAGGAATGGAGCTCAAGACCTCTAGCGTAGCAGTTGCGGGCAGGACCACTAGGCTAATAAGGTAGTCTATTATCAATAGTTAATGCTTATTTTATTTCATCAATGCTCGTAATGATCTCGAGACACAAGAACAATAGATTTTGTATTGTGTCTATTATGTTACTTCTACTTAACGCAAGCCAAACATTTTCTAGATGTGGTTGTGTCATATTCGTGAGTAATAAATTTTGACAAAAAAAATTAACTCGGGCAGGATTCGAACTTGCGTCTTTCGGTACACCGCCTGGTAGACGGTATTTTTTTTTAAAAGACTTTACCTAGATATAGGTATCAAATAACAGCCAAGAGCATAATGAGTAAATAATGTACAAGTTAGTTTTTATAGACTGCCTCATTAGTCTAGTGGTCTTAAGCGCGACTGCTACGCTAGAGGTCCTGGGTTCGATCCTCAAGTTGAGCAAAGTGTTATTGAGTTTTCTATGAAATTCTCAGTAGCAGCTCGGAGTCTGGATTTGTGCCCGGTTAATGGCTATAGGCTCGCCCCCTATAACATGGGACCTAAACATACCAGGCGAACTGTGGGTGTACATTAGTACGCCTCTGCCTAACTCTTCGGGGAATACAGGCGTGATGGTACGTTATGTTAGTTTTTATTTTCGCAAAACAGAAAAAAAAGGAAACTCCAAAAGGCTTTATGGGGACACATTTTTTCCATTTAAGGAAACACGATAGCATGAACCAAAGGATTTTATGTACAAACTTTTCGTTTCCTTCCGCCGTTCAAATGTATATTAGAACTCCTTAATGTAACTTGTTTTTTTTTTTTTACTTTAAATCATATACACTCGTAAATAGAACTTGTACAGCTTATAAGGAACTAATAATCTATACTTATAATAAATCTGTAGAGAGGTCAATTCTGTATATGAAATATATTTCCAAAATAACTATCAGCGGGTGATTAGTGATCGATACTGACGCCAAAAATGCAATCAGTAAAATTTTTGTCTGTCTGTCTGTCTGTATGTTCGTTATAAAAACAAAAACCACTCGACGGATTTCAACGAAACTTGGTACAATTGTTCTTCATACTCCTGGGCAGGTTATAGTATACTTTTCATCACGCTACGATCAATAGGAGCAGAGCAGTGAAGGGAAATGTTGGGAAAATGAGTGATTCATGAGAATGGTTTCAAGCTATAAAACATCACGCTACAACCCTTAGGAACGGGGCAACGCAGGTGAAACCGCGGGCGAAGAACTAGGGAACAAAGTAACTATTCCACGCGGACGAAGTCGCTGGCAAAAGCTAGTAATTAATAAGTATTATTATCTTTTGTATTGAGCAGCTCTATGTTTATTACAAGGGAAGAGCAATGTTGTCCGAGTTACAGATATTAATTTATCTAGTTCAGACACAGATGTTTTATCAATTTATTAGATTAAGCTTGCTGATGATGATGTTACCTTGATTTTAAATGTATTTAATGATAAAATAAATTATTTATTGCTTATTGCCTGGCGAAGAAGAAAATTAAGCAATGTAAAGATAGTTTCTTTTTTTTTCATTAAACCTTTATATTTTAATCCTAGTGAGGGGTACTAGGATTTTCTCCTACATTGTGGGTGTTTTTACAGAACACAAGTTTTCACATATACATACAGATAAATACCAGGAACCACTACCTGTACGCCATACAAATATTTATCCCGTGCAAGAATCGAAACCACATCTCGTGGCGCGAAAGCTGGTCGTCGTTCAGCCACTACACCAAATCTGTTAACTGTAGAATGAGGAAACTGTAAACCCATAGAGGAGACTGAAGGCATACAGTCTTAATCAGAAGTTGTCATAAATCTTTTTTTTTTGACATAATCATACCATCACGCCTGTATTCCCCCAAAGGTTAGGCAGAGATGTACTAATGTGCACCCACAGTACGCCAGTATGTCTTAGATCCCATGTAACAGGGTGAGGCTATTGCCATTAACCGGGCACAAATCTCAAACTCAAGCTGCTACTGAGAATTTCATAGAAAAACCCAATAACACTTTGTTCGACCTGGGAATCGAACCCAGGACCTGTAGTGTAGCAGTCGCGTTTGAGACCATTGGACTCAAGAGGCAGTTTTTTTTTTATCTGACATAGTTGGTACTCATATTTTTTGTTTTAAGTATGACACTAATAAACTTCAACCAATATAATAATTCACGAAACTCTTTAATGGTATAATTAACATTCAAAACAGCGTTATGCTTACACCGTCCCAGCTCTAAACAGAACATCAACCCAAGTATGTCACGTCTATAAAAAAATAACAGTCTTAATTCAAAATCCCTGTCACCGTTATAATAACTTTCTTTAATTTCCACAACCAAACCATCAAATGTTTAACGAGACCGTTTTTATTACAATTTGGCTCCAATCCAACTTTAGATAACGAAGCCAGGCCCTATTCGTTTAAATGATTGATAGTGTTAGCTTAACACCTCGTTGGATTCGTCTTGATTGAGTGTGGGCTTTTTGTTATGTTTGATCAGTTAACCGATGGTCTGCCTGATTGGCTGCCTTCAACGTTAATTCTTAAACAAGACCCCATTGTGTGAGCGAGAGAGTTGTCTATAGAGAGGACATACGGCTATAGCGAATGGTTAGCATTTTTTTAATTTAAAAAATAACTTTTTTATTACGTAAGACATGATTACGAAGGACATGATTACGTAAGACATGACATGATAGGCTTACGCATACGTTAAACTGTAACTTTAACTTTAACAATAAAACTGTGGAATGAACTTTCACCTGTAGTATTTCCGGACCAATACGACCTTCAAACCTTCAAGAAAAGAGCGTACTCCTTTTTAAAAGGCCAGCAACGCACTTGTTACTCCTCTGGTGTTGCGGGTGTCCATGGGCGGCGGTAATCGCTTACCATCAAGCGATCCGTCTGCTCGTTTGCTCCCTATTCCATAAAAAAAACTTTAAGCATTTCGTTCGGGTTTTTGGAATGTCGAATATTATTCACATAAACTTCGTTTATTTACAGCAGAAGTGCAATTATTTAAGAAACCCCACTGTATTTCCAAGCTTTGAGTAAAAACATGCTTGATTGCAAACTGTTTACAATGAAAGGGTGCCGTTACATTGATTCACTGTAATGCGGGAAAGCAGTGATGTGCTCGCTGATGGAGATGTATTGACCGTCGTTATGTTGTCATGCCACACTCGTTTTCATAGGAATTGTGATACTTACGAGTAGATGCAATCCTTAAAATTGTAGCTCACTTCAGTGCATAGACCCATGTCAAAACTGCCTAAATGCCAGGTCTATTCTTTTGAGTTTTGATTTCCATCAATTTGAGGTAAATAAAAATGAGAGTTTGGACATGCCTACCTACTCTTCAAAAATTTTGTAGATTTAGTTCCGATAAAGAGAAACGAATAATGCGAAACTAAGGCGATACGCACGCAAAATAAAAACCTTTTAAAATATTTCCAGTTCGTCAATGTTTACAGCCGTGTATCCAACGTAAGTGTAAGTAAGTAACAGGCATGTCAATAAATCAAGTTTTTAAAAGTGTCGAGTAAAAAGGCGATCGATTGCAAATTGTGCCCATGTCAAATTGGTAATACACAGAGACATGTAAAAACTTGTAAAATGATTATAAATATATTCCCTTTATTATGGATTTGTAACAAGGAAATTCTTATGTGCTTGATTTCTGCCTATTGTAGTACCACATGTCCGTTACATTTGTTCTTTAGATACGTTAAATTGTCTCAACTTAGAATAGTTCAACGCTCCTAATACGTCTTAATTTAATTTCCATACTTTATCATGCTGTATGCTTTTGGATGTTTTTATTTTTCAATTCCCGAAACCGGAAGGCAACTATATTTACTTGTAATATTCCTAAATATCATTTTATATTTTCCGTATTGAAATTAAAAAATTGAAATATGGTGGTCAAAGTGAATAGGAAAATAATTATAATGCTTATCTACTTCAGCAACAGAAACCTTCCGTGAGTCATATTAAATGCATATAACTGATGCAATATGTGTAGGTACCTACTAATGAGTTAACTAAGTGTTCTCAATACTTTATCTATACCTATAATAAAATTGTAACAGGCTGATGTCTGTACATTATAGATATTAAAGAAAAAAGAATATGGAGAAGGGGAGAAGAATAAGGTTTTTATTAGGTAACTGAAGCCAAAACAATATTTTTTATAATTTTTGTCTAGGACTTTTTTATCTTCGTATCGTTTGTCCAGGCTATAAAAACAACAATATTTTATTTTGAATGAAAACCCAATCAAACGAAATCATAGCCTTACAGCCGTCGCAAATCTCTATAAACATTGAAGCTTTTGGAAAACCAATAAAAATAGACGTCGAAAATCAATACTAAATAATAGCAGACGCATTTCGAAAAGTTAGCTTTGGAAACTGGGAGCTGGGTGCGAGCTTTGTTGATTGATTGCAACACAAACATAGATTTTTTATTCCATCACAGTTGTTTGCCCACCCGGCGCCGTAGGCTTTACTTTTGTTACGTAACTCAAGAGGACTCCACGCATTTAAATTTCGTATTTCGTTGATGAACTTACGTAGGAATGCGAAGGATTTTGGATTGATACTTTTCATTTAGGAACATCTGCGCTCGCGAAGTTTTTTTGAATTACCTCCATCAGTTTTTTTTTAAATAAATCATTCTTTTGTATTTTTTTACTGAAATTACTTTCAAAATATTTTGTCTTCACTGTTATTACAGTTCACTGAACTAGATTTTTCGTATAGTATTCATAGCATGAATAATAAATTATGTCGGAGTTTCATGAAATTTTGTTTTTTATTCTAATCAGTCGGGAAAAGTTTCGAACCTATTCAAACCCAGATATAAATTTGGTTTGAACTCTCAAAAAATAAAAACGCATATATTTATCATTAATAAGGCAGGTTTATTTTTTAATACTGCTCCATAAAATAAAAATGAGTACCTATAATAGCTGTGACTAAACCATTTCATCATCCATTGAAGGATCGCAAAATACCAAACAAAAATTTTTTCTATAAACCGAGCAATATACTTCTTAAAAGCTAATCTAATGGTCCATGGTGTAAACGACCTAATAACTGTTATCACATGCGAAGACAAACATTTGACACGGTTGACATTCTTATTTAGAAGAGTTTAAGTAGTGAGATCACTTTTGCATCACCGACTAAGAATCTCTGCTATCTGACAACGCAGTGGCAATTAAGAAATTTATTGTAATAGCTCTATCTAGGGCGACCATTACGCTAACGACCGCTAATTCCGGCCTTCAATCTCAAAACAAATCTAATATATGGTATAGTATAGGTATAGTTACAATAGTTTTTTTTTAACTATTATCATTAGGCAAGAATTTATTGTTTTCTTTATTTCTTATTAGAGACTTTTATGTAGAGGCTAGTGCCATTGTATCTTTTATCAAATATTAACGAAATGATCTCGCCCTCTTTATTTAATATTTAAAGAGGACGAGATTATTTCACATAATTGAGGATCGCACATCACTAGGTAAGTTAGTCCGATCTATGTAATTTGTAATCATAATTTATAGTATAGTATTGGTAGTAGAATTGAGAGTAGATACTGAACGAATGAAGATGAACCCTACCTACGTCATACTCATAAAATAATGTCTCCTTAAATAACTTCCTCTCGGGCAGGCTGAAACCTGACAAATTCTATCAATAAGTGAAAGATATTTTCAAGTGTTTTCTTTTTTCAAATACCCAAACTTACTGAGCGATAATGTGACGTAATTTTATGTTGCTAGGGGAAAAAATTCAGAGATAGGTTATTAATTAATCATTTGCCATGAATAATAATATCGACAATGGAAAAGTATAATGCTAAATCGTGGGGGATTTAGCATTTTTACTTTTGGTAACTTTACAGGGGAGACGTATTAAGTTTTTGACACGCTATTATATAGTACAATTATATGTAGATAGAAAATACTTGTATATTTATTTCGAGTTCCAATGAAGTAGATACTTCTCATAAAAAATGAGTTATGATTTTTTTGACAAAACTTATACTTTATACAAGTATATTTTACATAAAATAAATGTTATTAAAACATTGTTGTTATATATAATGAAATCTTGCGAAACAAAAGCTATTTTGGACGATGACCCGTTTTATGATGATATTTTGGTGAACATGCATTAACTGAGAAATGTTAATTTATTATTCTTCTATAAAATAGTTGTAATTACTAAATAGATCGCCTGCAGCTTCAACAAAATGTTAACATTGGATAAAATTACATAATTATAGTATTTTGTATTGATGTACGTTTTTAAGGTGCACTTTTGTAATTGCTTGCTGTGTTTGTTGCATGTCCTTTTGTTCCATCCACCCATGGCGGCGGTTACATGACAATGAATTTGTGTAAAAAAGAATGGTCATAAAAAGTAGATTGACATAGTTTCAACGCCTATAAAGATTTTGCAAAAGAAATAGTTTGTTTCACTGCATTATCTGCCGTCATTACCCTGTTACAGTAGCAGCAAACCATGAGGGTTGCCTCCCTAGACAAAATCCTCAGACACTGGTCAGACACATTGAGATTTTCTGTTAGGAAATGCTCAGTAGTAACCTGATGATTGATTTTATGTGTACTGTCGTGTATTAGTACAACTCTGTCTAGAATCTCGGGTAATACAGGCCCCATCATAGCTTTTAAATTACTTAGAGTATATTTACCTATATGATAATCCGCATAATTTGGAACACATGTCACGTCCAAGATGAAATCGAAGTATTCACCAGTTGACATTTTCCCAACAATCTGATACGATCATTTCATACGATGCTAAACCTCGTTTTTGTGCCCATAGCGATTGCAATGATCGATTTGCGACATGTCCCACTTTCCATAAATACTCCAAGAATTACCTCGTTTCAGAACCATGCGAGTACCGAGACAAAAAACGCATTAAACCACGTAAGTAAGCAACATTATTAAAATGGATTCCGTAGCAACAGTGCGTTCACATCAGATGAGCTTGCCGCATCCACTGTTAAAGATGATTTGTTTAAAATGCTGCAACCACAGGCCGCGTGATGAATATCACAGCAGTATATTGGAATAATGATCCTGCCTTGCACTGCATTCAATGGCATTTTGCATACAATATGGTAGATGGATTTATATTAAAATATGGCGAACGTCAGTGCCGGTTGCTCACAATAAATTATTCATTGCACACAGTCAATTTTCGTTCAAGATAAACAGTCCTTGTATAAGTATATCAAATTCACAGATGCATCGTACGGACGCTCATAAATATTCAGATTACGTATTATTGTTCTCGGCTTGTCGGTAATTAGATCGCCCACGAAAGGAAGCTGCCTTAATAAGTTGGTAGCGAGTGTAACGACAAAGTTTTTAATAAATTATCTATGGCATATTCAGCCGGCCCATTCGTTACAAACAAAACCTCATTAAGAAAGAAAATATAACAGAGTTTTTTGTATCAAGATTTGAGAAACGCTATTGTTGAATGGCTGGAATAAGGGTCTGACGGTCTTTATATATTCGCGTAAGAAGGTTGTAGCACCTCACTTTGAGTGAGTGGCACTATATTTTGCTTACATAATAATAAATAATATGTTTTTGAATATATCTATATTATAATAATATGATTAATATAAGATGTAATAAATAAAAATATCTCAATCGCAACTTCGGGCTAAAAATGAATTCAATACTGTTATTTTGTAAAATTAGTCATGGGATATCTCAGCATAAATAGACATATTACAGTACCGAAGCTTAAATCGATTAGCTTAACACTATTTCCGTACATCGTTACTTACAGTCATAGTCAAGTATATGATAATTTCAGTAGTGAAACACGATCGGATCTAATCCGTCTTGTAATGCATAATAGGTTGTTGTGATGGCCGATTATGGAATAGCAATCTGTTGGCATTCACATGCTATAGGTATCAGTTTTGACTCACACTTCAGTTCTGTTCGCCGTCTTTGAATAAATGATCCTGGCAATATATAGCACACTTTGAAGCCGTGTTTCTGTTAATCATATAGTGATTGATCAAAAGTAGCTAAGATCCAAAAAAGTCTTGGGGTCTATTAGAACTTTATTGAAACTTTTGGAATGGCATCGATATTGGAGCATCATGAGTATAGTAACTAGTATACGTTTTTATAAAGTTACCCCCTTTACCCCCCTTAGTACGTAGTAGAATAGTAGAACTGTTAAAAACTGAAATCGTGGAACTGGTGACCGCTGGAGCAGAAAGGTTCTCGAGTGGAAACCATGCACTGTGAAATGCAGTGTGGGACGACCTGGTAAAGGTCGATGGAAGACGATGGATGCAAGCGGCTTGTAACCGGTCCTTGTGGAAGTTTATGGGGAGGCCATTGTTCAGCAGTGGATGTCTTTTGACTGATAATATAATGATGATAGAATAGTAATACGCATCAGCACATTCATATTGTTTGAGCAAAAAATCCATAAACAGCCTAATTTTCTATAGATTTTTTTAGATTTTTTTTTTAAATAAGGATTTTTTTTTAAATAAGGCACTCATGTTGAACATAACATAACATACCATCATGCCTGTATTCCCCGAAGGGTTAGTCAGAGGCGTACTACCTGTACACCCACAGTTCGCCGGTATGATTAGGTCCCATGTAATAGGGGGCGAGCCTATTACTATTACGGTACGGGTGCAAACCCAGACTCCGAGCTGCTACTGAGAATTTCATAGAAAAACCCAAGAACATTGCTCGACCTGGGGATCGAACCCAGGACCTCGCGTATCAGTCGCGCTTGGGACCACTAGACTAATGAGGCAGTCAGTCGTGTTAAACATAAAAAATAATGTGTTTTAAATAAAATTAATTATCAGGTTTATGTTTGTATATCTGATATCTTGCAGTTTAAAAGCACACTCTTTTGGCACAAAATTATGACACCTTACAAGTTTTAATTTATTCCTAAGTAGATACAAAAAAAAACACATATATGTCGATTGAGGGTACTGGGGCAGTAGTTTAGTACAGTGTTCCTAGACAGAAGAGTGACCGAAGAGTCGCCAGTCATTACTTGGGTATTGTGTTACCCTATGACAAGTAAACAATTGAAGTTCCATTAACATAGTTCCTTTGAAAGATGCTCTGTATACGTACCTACTTCAGAGCACTTTGAACAGAAATACAATGGATTCTAGATCTAGATGAACCTTAAGTAAAAAATTGTATAATTTTATCATTGTTATTTATTTTCGCGCAGTAGAATCTGTAATTATTTCCTTGCTGGGTTTAAATTCCCCTATGAGTTAGGCAGAGATTTAGGTAGTCCCTACTGACGTAAACCCACAATACGCTGTCATATTTCGGTCCTATATAATAGGCGGACCTATTGTAATTAACCGGGCACAAACCAAACTCCAAGCTGTTGTTGAGAATTTCATAAAAAAAAGTCTTTAACACGATTCGATTGGATTGGATTTGATTCCTAGGTCAAGCACCTTGAAATCGAATCCAGTTACTTTAGCGTAGCAGTAGACTTATGAGGCAGTATTACCTACTTAATAAATGAATCTTTAGTCTATAAATCTTTGGAACTACCTAATAATTCGGTTTTGAAAAACTGTTCACTGTAGCTACATTAACCCAGAGTGATATGTTTTATTGTGATCACATCTAGGATCTGCTACTTTCAATGACATTTTATCTTCTATGTATATAAAAAATAATTGCTGTTCGTTAGTCTCGCTAAAACTCGAGAACGGCTGGACCGATTTTGCTAATTTTGGTCTTGAATTATTTGGGAAAGTTCAGAGATGGTTTAAAAGGTGAATAAATATGAAAGTACGAAGTCTGCCGGGTTAGCTAGTAGTTAATAAAAAGAGGTTATCATCCTTCAAATGCGAATATTGTTTTGTGGTCAATGTGTAATTTGTAGTGTGACTTATGCGGTTGACCGACCTAAGGTGCAGAACTGTGTTTGACAGCGCTATTGACATTTTATTTCTATGTATGTGCCGTCTTGTCCTGCTATACTGCACAAATTATTATACTAAAGTAAGAAAACAGCATCGCAACTAAGGTATTAAATTCTCAGCAGAATCGCCCGCCCCTGTTCGCTGTGCCTGCGGCCAGGACCAACCTGCTGGCGAGAACTCCTCTCACTAGAGCCATACGCGTGGTGAATGAGGTTCACGGGAGGGTTGATGTATTGTGGTGCAACTTGAGTGAATTCGCAAAAGTTACACTTTATGTAATAAGTTATTTAGATTAACATATTTTTTAACTAAATAACTAAATCTACACCTTATACCAGGTGTAGATTTAGGATTTAGTTAGTAAGGCCACTCTGTCGCATTGGATCATAGATCTGTAATGATAGTGTAGGTAAGATTGTTATAAATTAATAATTAGCTTCCGCACAATTTATTTTATTTTCTTCATTGCAAATAGTATGAGAGAAAGGGACCCAATACTTTTCATGTCACACGTCACTACGTACGGACCAACTAGGATATATCAAATGTATCATAAAAGACAACTGCTTATTGCTATTTCTTTCCATCTTACGCTGCCTGTATCTATGCTCGCGCTCATTAGGAAAGCCTAAAATGTATAGTTTTATAGGTATGGACATGTAGCGCAACTCAATTTTAAATGACATTTACTTTGAACATGGCGTATCTAATAGTATTATATCATTGGCTAGTTTAATTTAAAAGTAAAATCCCACCCACTCAATCATTCCATCATTGAACAATCACGACGAAGTACCTCAAACTTTAAGCTCAAGTTATAGATTCATTTGAATCCCTTTCCTAAATGTAAAAGTAGTGAAAGGTATGTAATACAAACATTCATAAACTTTAATAAACATTGACTCGTGTATAAAATTTGTGGCTGTCAATAGCTGTATCAAGCAAATGACGAATAGCAAGTTTTACTAGCTGTCCATTTGACGGATGTTGAACATGACCTTACAATTTATATCTCAAACCAATAAATCATTGTTGAACAGCCGATCAAAACTGACACGGATCTCTCGTAGCAACCTCTCGAGGCATAACGAACCAACTTTTTCCCGTATCGTAAGTGTTTGCCTCGGATGAATAGCAATAAAAACTTTATGATTATGGCTTTCATGGAAATAAAATTGTGTTGCAAAGAAAGGAGTTATAGGTTTGAGGCAGGAAGCGTTGAGTATATACTCTTTTGATATCCAAAGGAATGGCCGCTTTTTATCTAATTTATTGATTCGCCGACTGTTTGATCTTATATCGTATTTAACTTTGTTCGATATCCTGGAAATGTAAACAACATAGCAGTAATTATATTCGATAATTATCAATAAATGTGACGCATTAGACATACATGGCGCAGATAGAATCTATGTCTAGATTTAGTTAATATGTAATTATTTATCACTCGCATCAACATTGAAGGAAAACATTAAAAAGCAACTTGCATGTCTAAGAACTCAACAGCGTATGAAGTCTGCCAACGCCGTTATCAAATTTTACATGACATACCATCACGCCTGTATTTCCCGAAGGGTTAGGCAGAGGTATATTAATGTACACCCACAGTTCGCCGGTATGTTTTTTTAGGTCCCATGTAATAGGGGACGAGCTTATTGTCATTTCTATTAGCCTATTGCCTATTGCCACCGTGCACAAATCCAGACTCCGAGCTGCTACTGAGAATTTTAATAGAAAAACCCAATAACACTTTGCTCGACCTGGGGATCGAACCCAGAACCTCTAGCGTAGCAGTCACGCTTGGAATCACTAGACTAATGAAGCAGTCATCATAAAATTTTATTGTCATCAAAAAAATTATTTATAATCATGATAAAGTATCATTAGGTAACAGAGCCTTACTAAGCTTTTTGAAATACGGTCCTTACCCATTGCACCAATTAATCTTTTTACTTTATAATACATAAAAAATATAAAATAGAAAAAATTATATTATAAGAAAATTCTTCCTAGCTTAATCCAATTGACGACACGTTTGGCGTAGCGCAAATATTTGTATGATCTACAGGTAATTGTTCCGGGTCTGGGTGTTTGTGTTTGTGAGAATTTGTGTTTGTAAACGCACCCACGATACAGGAGAAAATCCTAGTGTGGGGCAACGTTTTTATATAAAAAAATATTCATTTCAACCCAGTTTAAAAACATCCCACAAACAAACTTCATTTAACTAAAACTCGTTGCACTATTTGCTAACGTGTGGGACGGCAAGTAATGTTCGTACACATATAGGGTACATAATGACGTGGACTAACAAATTGGCACGGGCACTGAGCAGTGATAGATGGGCCCGCGACGTGCGTTCGAAACAAAGCCCAAAGTGTTGGTTGCAATCACATAGCCTATTCAACAAATTCAGGAGCTAATAATGGTGTTATGGATGACGCTTTCGTACTTAAAAATAGATAATCGTTTTTCGATTGATGGTAACCAGTGTATAATTCTTTCTTGTATTATTTTGTACGTTATTTTAGAATCAAATTAATAAAAATGCTGCCTTGACTGTGACTGCCTCATTAGTCTAGTGGTCCCAAGCGCGACTGCTACGCTAGAGGTCCTGGGTTCGATCCCCAGGTCGAGCAAAGTGTTATTGAGTTTTCTATGAAATTCTCAGTAGCAGTCTGGATTTGTGCCCGGTTAATGGCTATAGGCTCGCCCCCTATAACATGGGACCTAAACATACCAGGCGAACTGTGGGTGTACATTAAGTACGCCTCTGCCTAACCCTTCGGGGAATACAGGCGTGATGGTATGATGATGATGATAATAAATAAAAATCCTTATTATTTAATTTACATATTTCATATTTTATTTTAAAATTATATTATACATAAATTTCTAAGAAAAGTACAAAACTACTCTTTGTCTGAAAACTTTCTCGAATGTGATTGGTTGTTTAAATTTATTTCATCTTTATTCAATATTCTAACAAAGAAACTGTAAAATGCTTTTTATATTTTCTCACTAAACTGTCAGCTGGTTTTGTTTTGGGTCAACCTAAACCATTTTATAAAATCTAGATCATTTCTAAATACTTAAAAAATCGCTATAAGAAATGACGCCAAGTTTATTTTATGTACAGAAAATAGAGAAATAGTATAAACCGCTCGACCTAGTGACCCTGTACGATGTTTACGCGGAAATAGTAGAGTTTGCAACAGGCATTGACGAGTCGAACCCGATGACATAAATAAACTTGTTGGACCAACTCGATATGCTTTTGTTATGTGCCGTCGTAAAGTGAACGATTTATTGCAACTGCATAATGCGGTAGCTGGGTGAATTATTTTAACGCTAGATATTATCATAGTATTTTATATATTCATAAATGGAGAAATAATCAGAGTAACTGACCACATCACCTCCAACTGACAGGATTATAGCTAGAATAAGTAAAAAGAGAAGAGTATTGATTTAAGACCTCGTATCTTTTATGTAGTGCACAACCCTAGAAATCTAGATATTAAAGTTTTTACAATCTGTAACTAAAGTTACACGGAAAAAAGTACAATTTAAGGCAATAACTGACGCTAGAATACTCAATATCGATAAAGTACAAAAACCTAAAAAGAAAAATAGAGGCGCTCTTCCCGTTGATACCACATCCGTACCGGGTTATAGTTTCAAGTAAACCGCACTGGCACGCGAGCAAAACTCATTCTACCAATTAGGCGTAGGCAGTGTTGCAACCAATCATCGTTTGACACAAGTCAAATTGGAGTTTGAGCGTTTCGGTTTGATTGATACAAATCGAGGTCATCAACTGATTTATCAGTCCTCTATTCTCAGCCGGGGCAAGTAATTAACTTTCATTAAGGCCTTATGTAAGACTTGTTGCTTTGAGAAGCACAAAAAGTTGTATTGAGTCGGTAATGTAATAGAGAGAAATGTAGATGTAGTGGAATTCATTATACTTGAAGTAGCGAGAAAGAGACTTGATACTTGAAATATATTTCAAGAGTTTGCTATGTCAGTTACGGATCATTTTACGGTTAAGTAAATACATTATGGATATTCGTTTCTATGTTGACGTACTCTACATTTGTAACGAAGTGAGTAATCCATTAATATAAGTACTGCACACAGTTAACGATGAATTTTTAGTTGAAGTTAGTCAACAACCATTTTTTTTTTTTAGTGAAGTAAAAGTCAATCGCGGGCAGGAATCGCCATTAACTTGCTTTTCAATAGATGTCGTCAACTTCACCTTATTACATAAAATCTGAATGTGAAGGCAAAATTTAGATTTGGCTGGTGGATCTCACGGTGGCTTAGAGGTCAGAGTGTCTGGTGTATCTAACTAGGAAACGCAGGTTCGAATCCTGGCCGCAATTGAATTTTTACTTCACTAAAAAAAATACTTTATAATCTTAACATGGAAAATGCAAAAAAAAAAACACAAAAAAGTAATCAATTTTTCTTATCGTACAGATCCAAATACCCATAAAATATATTAAAACTACAAACGTAAACATTCCACCATCACGCAAGATTCCTATAAAACCTCGCTCGATGGAAAATAGCCGTGAAAATATAACAATTTATCATGTTGCCATATTTTATTGTGCTCAGCGGATGCCCGGAGATTATTTACATTGGATTGATGAGCCTTCCAAAGGCTAACACCGCCTGACCTTAACCTCGGCCCCTGTGAAAGTAACATCGACTGCACAGAATGAGCGAAAAATTACTATCGTCAATCGTGAACGCCTTATTTCTCTGGAGTGCTGTTTATGCAAAAAAAACCGGTCAAGTACAGTCGGATATGCTTACTGAGAGTTCCATGTCGTTTTTATTATTTATATTTGAAATATAAATAATAAAAACGACATGGAACTCTCCATGGAGTTCTCTCTCTCATAGTTCTCTCTGACTCAAGTCATAGATAAATTTATATAGTGAAATGTTTTTTTAAAAGTCAAGTTAGTCATACAAATTACAATAGAGGTAATAAACCTCACTTTTGGAAGATTTTTCATTACAGAGGTATAGAAAAAACGAAAAAGAGAAGAAGAAAAATTCGTCCTGTACACACTCATACGACTTATTCCGTGAATTTACAGAGTTATTTTAGTATATAGTTTCAGTATATACACCCCAATATAATCCGTAAAAATTGAATTAGGTAATTAAATGCGTAGTAGGAAATACATAGTTATATAGATAAGATACAAGCATTTAGCTTAGCACGATTCGAGGGGTTAACAAGAATACTAGTAATGCGCGACTCACATTGTTAGTAAGCTAAAAAAAACCTACGGTATGCATAATCAGTCTTCTGGTCTTTTTGTGATAAAACAGGTGAATGTCGTAGTCTTACATAGTAGTCTCTAAAGGGCTCTTTAACCCGTCCTTCACGAGAACGGAACCCTAAAAAGACAGCATAGACTCGATTTTTTGTTGGATTGCAATTTAGTCGGACATTGCTTCAAACATTGCACTTGCGATTAACTTGTTCTTTTGCTACAAATAAATACTGATGCACATTTAAGATAGCAAGTATATTGTATGGTATGTAAGACTATGACATAATCAATTAAGTATTGAGTTGGTCTACTTTTGTACTGTCTGAAATATTCTGGCAAGGACTGATCTGTTATGATAAAGTCAATCTGAATCAATTATTGTGATAATAATTTAGGTCACTGGATTTGAACAAAAGAAAAGGAAACTTTGTTTAATTAAAATGTTACATAAGAAGATATGGATTTGACAGAAATAATGAAGACTTATTTAGTCTACGTCTCTGTAAGTAAGAATAATTTTAGCCTATCTCATTAAAAGATACAAATTATTGTCTGTTTTTTTTTAATCTGTAATTATTAGGTACATCAAAGAAATTGTAGTCCGCCTGTAAATTGTTTTTTTTTTCTCTTGTCCATGCTAATTGCTTTACGTTAGTTAAAAAAAAACAGTATTAACATAGCTTCGTACTAATTTTGTTAATTTGAGTTAATAATTAAAATGATTATATTATACCACTTTATTGATTTAGAAATTAATTTCAATACAATGCGCATTCCATTTTTGAAATATTAAGATCCAAGTTTCTCTCTATGTATCGAAGCTCCCATAAATTCACATCGAAAATTGCAATAGATATGCAACATAAATCAGTAGGCCTTTCCCAGACAAAACTCAGTTGTGTTCCGATCATAAATCAATTATTGAACTGTTTAAGATTACAAACCGTCGGTCAGTAATGATATCAGTAATGAAAGCTCTAGATAAGATACGTATTTGCGTCGGACCGTATTAATGAATGTCGCGACAACTTGTAATCAATTTATATCAATATCGCCAATGGGCCGCACTGTGCTTGTTAGCCAGCATTAATATGAATTTTAAGCGTAGGGTTGGCAAGTTCAGAGATGACCTAGTTTTGGACTATGATCAATATTGGTAAATCGTTGATATTGGGTATTGTTTTTTAAAAATGTTTGATGCCAGGCATGGCATGAATTATCTTATAGCACAAATCTTTCTAAAAGTAGGACGAATAAAATAGATTAAGTTTTTGGGTAGTTCAATATTTTTTTATATTTAGTTAAACACTTCTCTGCCTAACTTAATACAGATATTACCATTATTATGAATTTATTTAGATGACTTGATATTTCTGTGTAGGTAATGTGTAATTTGGGTGTAAAAGCGGCGCCTAATAGCCTAATGGCTAGGGTGTTGGACTTGCGATCATGTGGTTGCCGGTTCGAAACCCACCCATTGCACTACCCACGTGAACCCACTCGTAACACAAGTATTTAGCTTAGCACGAGGGATAAACAAGAATACTAGTAATGTGCGACACAAACTGCTAGAAAGCTTTTAAAAAAAAAATACCTAGTCAAGATAACGATGATATACGAAATACTTTTGTCACTTATCTTGACAATATGACGTAATAGGGTTAGATTGATTAAATTAAAAAAGTGAATGTCAGAAATATTAAGTATCTACTCGGTAACCTAAATAACTTCTAAATAACAAGGTCAAGGTCACGAAATCAAGTAGGTACTCTACATGTGAATTGTAAAGTTAGTTACTTGCTTTCGGATCTATCTGAAAATATTGTCTTAAAATACAACCATAATGATAATTATAGTTTATAGCTTTACAACGCAATATGAAAATCCAAACCTCCTAGAGGCAGCCCTACTCGTCATCTATTCGAATTAAGGCAGAGCATGTGTGGCATCTGCGTATATGCATCGGGACGGGCGGGCCGATCGTAAATACTCGTATCTGCTTTAACAGGACCATGTATATACTGGGCCATTACAGGACATGTCGACAACGGTTTATTGTGTAATTGGATATATATTTTATTGAGAATATGTTCGTTTATCGATAGAGATGGCCCTGATTTTGTTGTATGAATAAACTCTGTTCGTTGTTTACCAATAATTTGTGATGTGCACTTGTTTTCTTTATTCGACCTTCATGTTTCCTTACAACTTCACGGTATTGTCCCTATTGATATATCATTGTAGTATTTTTTTTGGAATTGTTCATACAAGACTGTATCATTAGTTTATTGGATATAAACTTGGCTTGCCAGAGTAAGGTCCTGGATTTGATCAGATCAAACAAATTCAAAGTTTTATTGAATTTTTCGACAATAATCTCAATAGCAGCTTGGAGTTCGGATTTGTGCCTAATAGTAATTGCAATAGGTTTGCCCCCTATTACATGGGATCTCATAATAATTGTGGACATATAATAATATAATGCCTCTGCTTAACCTTTTACGGAACACAGGCGTGATTTTCTTTATTTAGTGTATTTTTATAAATGTATGAAATACAGTAGATAATCAGCCTTTCTATCATCGTTACTTTAAATATACATATTATGTTACTGGTAAAGTCCGAACTACGGTAAATCCTAAGATTTACCAACTTTAAATAGTAAAAGTCCGAAATGTTCCACCATGGTTAGATTAGGTTGTTAGCTTTAAAAAAAAACCTTACCAACTAACCTAACCATGGTAAATCTTAGGATTTACTGTAGTTTGGACTTTTACAATAACATATATAAAAAACGAATACCAAGAATAGAAAAATATTTTAAGATAATTTAAAAACCATCTCTTCTATCTGCAAAAATAGATAAAACTAGTGGACCCAGCAGACTGTCCTGTCCTGAAAATAACCCAAAACTCGATTACAGCGCCACCTACCGGGTCCAATTGTGAATCTAAACCATTCCCAGATCCCCTTGAACACACACAAAAAAATTCATCAAAATCGGTCCAGTCGTTTGAGAGAAGTTCAGTCACATACACACTCACAGAAGAATTATATATATAAAGATTATTATAAATTCGTACTAAATATACTCCTTAGCAAAGGACCCCCACTAGCATCATTAGTGTCACCTAATTAAGAATACTGGCCTCAATAAAATAAAGGACCACCTCTGTTTAAACAATCTTAATTATTTTAGACTTTATTAAGTTTCATGTGGGCTCACACAAACTGGTAAACTAAACACACAAATTGGTATTGATCAAGTTAAGTAACCGCAGTAAATTAATCGCCCAGTGGCCAGATACATTATCTAGAGTTTCGACCTAGCTATCTGTCGGTCATTAATCTATTCATGCCTACATTTTAGTTTGTGGTCCGTCCATCAATTACTTTGGTTCAGGGACCATTCGTCAGAACAAGGGTAAGTGCCAAAAATGAATGCCGTTGAAAATGTGGATGTACTTGATACTAAGTTGTGGTTTTTGATTTTGACAATTTGAACGAATAAAAATTCAAATAATGTTTTTAATTTTGGAAAACTCAGTAACGATTCATCTGATGTCCATACAAATTTTATTAATTAATTCTCACTCTGATCATAGTTAATACTTTTGATATTTATATTGTTTGACAAATACACTTACAAACAATTTAAATATACATACAATAAGTTTGAATGAAATCTTCCCAAAATATAAATTAGAGTTACCTTCCCGAATTATATACTTAAAACAATGTACATTTTAATTGATAATGAACTTTATAACAATGATACAAGTACAACTTTTAAAAAACACTTTGTTGATTTAGATTCAGTTTGCTTCAACGAAGAAACGATTAAATACCATGAACTTGAACTTGATTGACAAATGTGTTCTTTACAACCAAGATAATAGAACATAAAATTAACCAAGATTTCTAATAGAACTACCATAAGTTTGATTGATTGTAGACGATATCTCTTCAAAGTATGTTGAATATTAAACGATGATGACTAAACGTAAATAAATGAGGCAGTGGATAAAAAAAAGTCTGTGTACCTTCCTCTACATATTAGCATAACGTCCGCTGGCATCCAATGATTTGTTTATGATTAATTCTTACCTTGTCAACATTTCATAATATCATGTTCGTGTAATTTTGGTAACGCCTCTTCATCATTTGACGATTTGTTTTGGGCGTTGTTATTCGATTGAAATTCTAAGATAAGATTTTTGTTTCCATTTAAGTATTTATGTTTATAAGCTCCTATACTATTGATATAAGTTTAATTGCTACAATTATTTTCGTCATTACTATTAATTAAAAACACTTTTAGAACTTAGTAATCTATTAGGTTGCAATTATTCCCTTCAGTGTATTGGGGACCATAACAAAGGGTAAAATGGCTTAGTCCAGGTTTAGTAATATCATTACTGTGACCCACTAAGTAGAAGCCAGTAATAAGATCATCCTTTCCCAATACGATATACCTCCTTAACAAAATTTGTTTGACTGTTTTTCTCAGGTATCTTTCCTTATTGGATGGCATTAAGGGTTACAGAATTGCAAATATCTTATTTACTATATTAAAGGCTCTTAGTAACCCTTTTCTTTTCTTTTTTCTTTTCATTTTGTTTAGTTAGAATATTACTGTTTACGCTAATTCTTTTGGGCTTGAATTCATAATTTACCCGAACAACTAAATGAAAATAAAGAAAAATAAAAAAAAGACTACATATGGCCTTATTAATTGAGATTAATGTATGGTTTGCTTACAAAATAAATATTTTGACGCTTAAAACTTCAAATCTCTAAGTAATGATCTGGCCATCAATTTGTCTTGCTGGACGAAAGGGTTCTTGCATTAGTCACATCCTTTTGTGTGGCTGACTTTGAACCGCGTTTAAGTTTTTAGAGCACCCCGCTTGCTCACCCACACACTTACATTATTCGGTGGTATCAGACGAAATCTCTTCATGTTTGTCTAACAAGCGACGTGTCCGATTATTATTACTGTTTTATCTTCTGAAAGTTTTTGTATTTTGTTGGATTTATAAAGATATTCTAGAAAATAGTGGCTTGTATTATATGAACATTGTAAAATTAGTTTGAAATATATATATAATTAATATAATACAAATAATATATATAATTAATATAATACAAAAAATTTTGACAAAAGAATTTATAATACTTACTTTTATTTTATCTGGGGGGTTAATAAAAGTTAAATTGAAAACTGATAGTGTTCATGCCATGGTAAAAAGATTTTTCTTCTTTTTTCCCCTTTTCATATGAAAGCGTAAAAAAATACAAATCCCTATTATGGTTTTATGTACAGACTATTTTCACATTGCAATGACCCATTCTGGTAATAGGTTGATTGCTCAAACAAAATCAAAACCAGGAACCAGTCATGCAATCGGAATCAAATTTGTTGCATAAAGCCAAATTACATTGTCACCCCAATAGTATTCATTTTCTCCTAATGACATAGGGTAGTTTGTCCATTCTATAGTATAAAAAAATTATTCCATAGATAAGCAAACATCGCCCTATGCCAATTTAAGGTAAAAATCATCCAAGCAACTAATGACTTTGAACGTTTTTTGGAAATAATTCTATAAATTACTCGTTTCCGAAACCAATTTCGTGTAATAAACCATTATTCCGAAGCCGAAGGTGATTAACTAATTTAAACTGAGCAATAAAATCAATATTTGAATACTGTATATTAATTAGTCTGTCATCATAAATTGTCTAAATAATTAGATACCTTTCGCATCCAATCGTTTACCATGCCTTTTAAATCACATTAATTTTGACAGTTTAATTATTTCGTTGAACACTTAAGATTCTTTTTTTACAAATAAAATAATGACTACCAACGGAATTATGGATCATAAAAGTAATAGAGACTAACGGACTAGACTGTCTTCTGTGTTATCATATTTTTTTCTTCAAAATTTCAAATCTTGAAGCCGGTGAGCTCCTTTGGGTACTATTTACTAAAGGCCTCTTTTTTATTTCTTTTCAGGTGAGTTACAGAATAAAAGCTGTTTTTCTGAATTGTTCTACTTCAAAGAAACAAAATTATTAAGTAATGTCCACAGTAAGCTAAGCGTCAGTAGAAACATGATTTTAATAAGATTAAAATAATTGTAAGCGTCCTGTGAGATTTACTAGGCTCGAGTGATGGACAAAAACTGTTGCCCACGTTTCTTATTAGATCCTTTTTGTTTCGGACGTGAGAGACATGTTCTTGATAACACAGAATTTTTACTGGTAGAAGAAGAAACATAAATAGGCGAATAGTTAAAATTTAGAAATAGTAAGATTTTAAAAACTCGACTAAAATAAACAGAAAATAAGATTATGACCTTGATTAAGGCCTTGGGTCCTTTGGTAAACAACACCGGAAATATTTCTCATCCTTTTGTATATTGTCTGTTTCTATCAAGAAGTAAGCAGCGTACTATCGCTATCATTTGTAATCCGTTAGAAATGTAGATCAAAGATATCACTAGGATATCCCTAATTGCCAATTACAACAGTCAAGTTCACACGTAACGACTCTGAAGCATCTATACTCCAATTAAAATTAGCTAAACGTTTGTAATTATGTAAATGTTTGTAAGCGAAATACGCATCGCAGATAACAGGGTCTGCCAGAGATTCAACGTCATGCATAATGCAGCCTACTAATGCAGCCGTTAATTACACGCCCTTAGGGTCATTATTGATTGGCAATTTGTGCTCGGTGCCATTTCGTCTATATTGGATTGCTTAATTGCATTACCCGTAACTGTTCAACCTTAAGACTATTAGGTAATTTAATTAGTGGATTATGAAGTACTTACGGTTTTAAATAAATTGAACAACGAATTAGCCGAGGTTTATTTAAGTGACGATTAGTTCGCAGAAAGAATTTTTAATGGTGATTAATTTGAAGAAGTGGGGCAGTAGGACTCCAATTAGCCAATACTAATTCGTTATTAGTTTAATTTTCTTTATTATTTGCTATAATTATATACCTATTATTATTTCAGTAAAGGAGCAAAAGGTTTGGCTACTTCTTAAAATATTTCAGAATATAATCTGATGATTACTCCCCTGGTAGTCTATTAAACTTGACTATTGAGTGTTAATAATAAACATGTACATACCTAACTGAATTTATTGATTGATTACTTGGAAATGTTACGAACTTTAAGAAATTAACTAACAACAATGCTCAAGAGAACAAAGCTTCTATCAATTAAGATTAAACCTCGTCAATTCAAAGCAAAATAAAGCAAAGCCCATAAATGTAAATAATCGTTGAGAAACTAAAAAGGCTATAGCGAGACTGGGCATTTTCCCGAGATACATTTTGTGTAAGCGCCGGATAACATTTTTATTGTTAACAAGCATAGCCGTGGCCACGACGAGCGACGATGATATCTCCTCGTATGAATGATGACTTCGTGCTGGGCGTCTGGAAGCAGGCTCCACAGATAGACATGAAGCCGAGAGACACGGCACGAATATGGAGATTTGGCTGCACTTTGTACACTCACTTTTCTAAAATGAATACCGAATGAGAATAAAATTGCAATTCAATTCGCGAAATTGAATATTCACTTGGCTATTTTAGAATTATTTTTATACTACTGTGAACAGCGCATAAGCAATGACCTGTACCTACTCAGCAGTATGGTTGAACTAATGATGACGAACTTGGAAAATTGTAAACATATTCCTGGTATAAAAATATTGTTGTAAAACGGCTAAAATACAGTAAAATACAGTCATGTTGTGTACTGTGTGCTGCGTTATAATCCTTACTAATATTATAAACGTGAAAGTTTCTGAGTATGGATGTATGGATGTTTGTTATTCTTTCATCGTAATTAATAATATATCAAAGTTGATTATTTATAAAGTAATACCATGAATGTCAAACAGATTTTTAGAGTCTAAATTTAGACCTTTATTAATGACGACAGTCTTTATCTTCCTGTGTCTATGGTTGCGACTCATCCGAGGAAGATAAGGGGTCGACGTTTTTAGCACAAAGCGTTTTCAGATTCGGACTCTTTCTTGCAGGTTATGTGACTCGAAACGTGCCTTGGGAGTACCTGTTTACTAAGACCACCTTTATCGAGACGCAAGCAATATTTTGTTGAGATTATCTGTTAAAATGTCTTTATCATGGAACGACCACATCGAACAGATGCGATGTCTCACTTAAAAAAGGTTTCAAGTTGTCGAGCCGAACATAAGTTTTTAAGATAATGGAAAAGCATTAAGCTGATATGTAAAATATAAGATGTGATTTTTTAAACCTTTTTTTAATCTAACATTTTATTAAACATTGAACTTTTACTGTAAAGGTATCATTTGTAATAATTATAGCCATATTTTTTTAAAAGTAACAAAATTCATCACTTTACGGCATAGTATTAAAAATATTTATGACACGACAAGTAAAGCTATAGCAGCAAATATTTTGTGGTAAACAAGACCAAACATGAGCTTTCAAAGATTAACAATAGTTAACTATGGTGTTTTATTTGCGGCGTTGACAACCATAAAGTAACCAGCATCGTTTTATGTTTAAAAACTATTCTTTCAACGAATTTATAGAGGCAATAACATAATTGCGGTAGAACTCTTTTCTTTTACTGAGACGGACCCAGGCACTACTTTTATTACTGGTCATAATTTTCAAAGGCTCTTTTCTCTCTGGATTCGAGAAACTAGCCATATTGTTAATTTCTCTCTACGGAGCTCTTTTGTTTTTTATCAGTCCTTTATCAATGTTCAGTGAGGACGAATGCTACTCTGAATAGGATGTAAAATGTTCTGGTCACGGTTAATTTTATTGTTCTTAATAGTGCAGAAGTCGTTTTTTGCCCCATCTTTTGCTACCGGTCCTTCATTGTTTTTTTCCTTAGCTACACACAGAGCAGTTTCAATTATATTGTATAGGCTTCCGTTGGATAAAGTTTGTTTACCTTTACCTTTTTTGACAAATTCACAATTCACTTCATTTCATTCTATGTAACAAAGTTGAATTTATTCATCTATAGCTGTAATCGTAATTGACTCATTTCCGTTGTCCATTATACTATCTTCGTTATTACAGACTAGTTCTAAAATCGATTGACCGATCGTCAATAGACTGTTAAATTATAGTGGAACTATTAGCAAGGGCGTTGTCTCTGCAATATCGATTTGTCGCATAATGCTCACGTGGTTTTATAAAACTGTTACATTTAGTCCCATTTGTTCTCAGTTCATTAATTAACAAGATAGTATCTATTTGTTCAACGATTTATAATGAAACCCACACATGGCTTACGCTTTTGAAGCATCCATTTAAAGGCAATCTGTAATAGATAGAAAAACTCATAAACATTAGTAGATAAGCGGAGCCATTCTTTCACATAAAAGTCATGTTGAACTTCTATCTATCGATATTGGGCCATGTCAACACATTCGTTGTGTTATATAACGTTCCTTAGGGAAGATCTCTATATAAGATGTTTTTGGAGTCAGTTGTTACGAGATAAGTGGTAATATTGTGTTTGATGTCCTCTTGTAAATATTGAGCCATCACATAGGCACGTGAGATATTTACTCTCAATATTGACAGAGAATATCAATAGTCGAGCTCCGATACGACCTTGGCCCGACAGACCTCTTTCTAAGAAAGTTTCACTCACTATCCTGCTTTCCGTCTATTTATTGATCAACATTCGAATAGCGACTTGTGTGACATGCAGGATGGCAATTGTAAATACATTATTTACATTTATTACAGCTGATAAGCTATGCAGTATAGTCAGTATAATCGTTGAGCAAGTTGTAGCTGACGCCCCGAAAGGATAATAAAATAACAAAATTGCTATGACTCATAACAAGTTAACTACTCAAACAAACCTATTATCAATGCTGGATACATTACTACCACATACAAACATTTTAAGCAATTGTTACATTTTGTTATCTATAGTAAGCCAACTGAGTTAATTGGGTTAGATTTTATTCTGTACTAGTTGCTGTTGCCCGCTGTTTCACTGACGACCGAAAAAGATTAACATAATATAGGTCCAATTCTAGGCAGTGTATCAAGGTGAAACATGCATTATATTTTAAGTTAGACCTTTAGCAATACATGGATGAAAACTGTATTTAATTCCTTGCGGTAGTTTTTGTGTGATGCGCGTACAAACATACAGATAGACAGACAAAAATCTAATAATTGTTATTTTCGTTTCTGTTGCTCTAATAAATACCCCCATATTAGTTTTTCTTTAATATCTTTAATGTACAGACATCGGCGTGTTACAATTTTATGTATAGATTCGAGATCCTACGTAATTTGTTGTAGCATTAAAGATATTCAAAGGTCTCAAGCCGTCTCCCACGGTAGACGCAATCCGACACGCACGTGTTATGGCATCCGATGGCCCACGATTAGACTTTGCGGTGACGCACGATGCTCTCTTGAATGGACGTGTTTTTGTGCCTAACTAGCACAAAGTAGTATTCCAAACTTTTTCTATTTTCAAATCTAAAGTTTATATTCCAAAAAAATATTTTTGGTGAGCGTCCGCTTTGAAACTGAATAAAACTATTTAGTTGCATCACAACTAAATAAAAGGTAAAAAATATTGGTATTAGGAAAATATTTTTAACAAATTTTCAATACATTATTTCTCAAAATGGTCACATTTATTTCCGTGCAAAAACTAAGTTGCCATTGAAGATGTCACTCTATTAAATCTCATTAAACCAAATTGTTTAGGTAGATTTGTAGAAAATTGCTACTAAATTACCTTCAAACCAATTCATCTTAGAACTAGCACGACCTTTTTCTAAATACTTTAATGCCTGTTCTGTAATTATTTTTATTAAATTCGAAAATACAATAATTGATGTCACTGGTTTTTAATACCAACATATTATTGTTGCCATTTTTGTTTAATTGTATTTACCGAAATATAATAAGTTAAATATATAAGTTTGTATATAATTAACATTGGCTAAGGGGTTTGAAGATTTTTGTATGGAGCGTGGCATTCCTCCCGGGCGCCATTTAAAAAAAATGTGGTTAACAGCCACTCATAAAAACTTCAAAAATCAATTGCAGACATCCATACCAACAAATAATGTCTCTATACAAAATCTTGTAAAGAGTCAAGTTTCCAAGATATAAGCATGCAAAGTTATATAGGTATAAGTTTAGGTTTTATAGGTTTTTTTTATATATCGGAAGTATCGATAAACCTAAGGAACATTTTAGAAAAATGAATTATGTACATCGTTGTATTCGGAATGTTACACTCTATCGACTGGTATACTTGAAATTACTCTATCATTAAAAAACTATCCTTAGGGTATATATTTGATGGTTGGATGATTTTTGGCAAAATATATTATTTAACAGACTTTAATATTTTACCTCTTAAAAATAATAAAGTGAGTCGTTTTCATAAATAATTTAGACTTGCAAGACTTTGAAAATAGTATTTGAAGTAAATTCACAGAACTGAACAGTACAACTTTGATGTTGTTTATCTGGGAAACGTGACGCTTTACAAAAAATATGTATCCGACATTTTTTGTAGGTACCTATTAATGTCAGCTATCGAAATAATAGGTCATAAAGGTGGCTGCACAAAGACTTTAAACCCCTTTAACTATTTAATGTCATTGAGCAAATGTAATATTAATTCCATCACATCACTAAAATAATATTTACCATTGATTTTTGGTTTAATTAAAGTGACAGAAACAATCTTCTTCTTTGAGTGTATTTGTGTACCTACATGTCTTGTTAAACAAAACCATTTATTACTAATATAAATATTATAAATATTATATTATGCTATAATTTACCAATCAATTTATTAAAATAACAATAATTAATATCATTAAAATAACCTATAATTTGAAGAGTCATCGCTCCATTGTGTATCTACTAAAGTCTTATTATTGAACATCTGCTCTTAAATCACTTAAATAATCCAAAGGAAATTGAAACACCAAAATATCTTTTGTGTGCATTCTTTTCCGATTTTAAACTGTCAATCATTTATTTTGCATTGACGTAAAAATGTCCGCCCATGTCATCAAAACTCCATGCACGTCATTCCATTGTAAATATGAAAATTTAAGTATATTAAATTTGTTTCTTAATAAGAGAACCTGAAATAATGTAGGCATTCATTGATAGTTTATTTTTACCCTTTCTTTACTAATTTATTCAGATTTTACTTAACCTTCACCTTATAAAGAAAGTTCAAGTGTGTTTGTAAAAGTCTCAGAAACTTTTTTCAAGTGATGTAACTGCTACTGTTTCAGATGTCACTACGACCTCCTTTGAGATGAAATTTAAGGAGGTGCATCGGACGAATCACGCAGGCCTAAGTCTTCGGCTGCATAACCAATATTTCGAGTACTTAAAAAACACGCGTGCCATCTGTTGTAAGCCGATGCAGTGCCGGGTCCCACCCGTCGTCATTGTGACCCTCCACGTCCCGCACCTTCCCCTTCCCCCAATACCCATGCGGCTTTCGTTCGTTCAAACTTCGTAGGTCAGTTACCGCCCGACCGCAGGGGAGCATGGCTGCGTCAAAAGTTTTACCGCGATCTCGCACTCAGTGTTTACATGCGCTATAAAACGTAGTGTACACAACAACACAGACTTCATAACATTGACTATTTGGTGACATAAAGTTTTAACTAGTACTTTAGTGATATATCAGTGACAAATGAACTATAATACAGTGGCAAAATGACCAAAAACTTTTACGGCATGGTTTCGTTAAAAGTTTGGATGTGTTTGGTTGTCGTGGCCGGTGCGCGCGCACGTTCTGCGCCGCCCGCCCCCACCGGCTGTCATTGGGACTATTCGGACACGAAGTTGAGTGAATCAAACTTTCTCACGTGTAACATTAAAACCATCGGCTCAGTAGACTTCTTGTTTAAAAACATAACCACGGCGCAGGCGTACAACGTCAACAAGTTGAAACTGACTTGTACTGATTTGTTGTTCTTCGAAAGTTCATTGCACATGAATACCGGCAGTTTTTTGGGTCAGCTACGAAAACTTGAGGACTTAAACATTGAGTTCTGCAAGATCCGTTACGTACCTGCTACTGTCCTGTCTCCACTACGTGATTTAACAAGTTTATCTCTTCGTTCCTACAATACGGATTGGCCTGCAATGACTATGGAGTTTCACGCTGAAAGTTTTCGTGGACTAATGGAACTTCGCACATTGGATTTAGGAGACAACAATATTTACATGTTACCTTCTGAAGTATTTTGTCCACTTTTCAGTTTGGAAATATTGAATCTTACCAATAACAGGATTCAAGACATATCTGAAATCGGCTTCTCGGATTGGGGCAAAGGACCTATCGCTCCAGGTAAATCATGTAATACTGGACTGAAAATGCTTGATTTATCCCACAATAATATTTTACGACTTCCCGACAATGGACTTTCTAGCCTGAGATCTTTAGAAGTGTTGAATATTCAGAACAACTTAATTAATGAAATAGGCGACCGAGCCTTCGTCGGATTGAGTTCATTAAAAATTCTTAACTTGTCGGGAAATAAGTTAGTCGCTGTCCCTCCTGAACTATTTCAATCATCACGAGTTATCAAAGAAATCTCATTAGCAAATAATTCGCTTTCTGTGTTGGCTCCCGGATTACTCGAAGGACTTGATCAGCTCGAGAAATTGGATTTATCCAGAAACCGTCTTACGAACGATTGGGTAAACAGAGATACTTTTGCCGGACTCATCCGCCTAGTTATATTGAATTTGTCTTACAACTCACTCGCACGTTTGGATCCTAAGTCCTTTCATGACTTGAACAACTTACAAGTTTTGAATCTAGACAACAATGCTATTGAAACTATCAGCAATGGAGCTTTTGCTGAGCTTAAGAACTTGCATCAACTGTCGATTTCAGACAACAAGATAAAAACATTAAACGAGCACGTTTTTTCAAACTTGTTTGTTCTTAGTCAGCTTTACTTAGATAATAATCTGATATCTACAATTCATGAGCGCTGCTTTGAGAATATTACTTATTTACAAGACTTAGGCTTAAATGGGAACAGCATGAACAGGATCCCTGACGGAATAAAGAAACTAAGGTTCTTGAAATCCCTTGACATTGGGAAGAACAATATATCTAAGGTAGCTAACACATCTTTCGAAGGATTGGAGGAGCTCTACGGCCTACGTCTTGTTGATAATCAGATTACAAGCATACCAAAAGACACTTTCAGCACTCTGCCGTCCTTGCAAGTCCTAAATTTGGCATCAAATAAAATAGAAACCATTGAGCAAGACGCATTCTTATCTAATCCGACTTTAAAAGCTATCCGCTTAGACGGGAACAAACTGACCGACATACGAGGCGTCTTTGACAAACTAAATACCCTCGGTTGGCTGAATATATCCGACAATAAGCTTATTTATTTTGACTACAGTTATATGCCAGAAAGCCTTGAATGGTTAGATATTCACAGTAACAACATTACGAAACTAGAAAACGAACAGAATTCACAACAAAACATCCGAATGCTTGACGTAAGCTACAATGCATTAGAAAACGTCGATGAAAGATCGATACCTGATTCTATTGAAGTCCTTTTCTTAAATAACAACAAAATTCACACGATTCACCCAGGTACGTTCTTACAAAAAAGGAACTTAGAAAAGGTTGTCGTGACGGATAATAAATTGAAAACCGTTGAACTATCAGCGTTCACGCTGCCCCATATACCGAAGCACAGAATGCTGCCAAAATTCTTTATTGGAAATAATCCATTTGTATGCAATTGTCACATGATTTGGCTGCAAAAGATAAATCTTTGGAATCATATGAGACAATACCCAAGATTCATGGATTTGGATACAGTGACCTGTGAAGTTGTAAATAACAAGTATGGTGGAAAAGCCAACTTAATGGATGTTCCTGAAACTCAGTTCCTTTGTTCTTATGAAACTCACTGCTCATCCAGTTGCTTCTGTTGCGATTTCGAGGCTTGTGATTGTAAAATGACATGTCCTGAAGGTTGTTCATGTTTCCATGATAGCAATTGGAACTCAAATGTTATTGATTGTTCCAATGTGGGCTACACAGAAATACCTGAGAAAATACCGATGGATGCTACAGAACTTTACCTAGATGGAAATGATTTCGGGGCCTTGAATAGTCATTTGTTTATTGGCAAGAAAAAACTACATAAGCTCTACCTGAATAACAGTAACATCGCAACGATTGATAATGACACATTAAATGGGTTGCATTCCCTAAATATCCTTCACCTTGAAAATAACCATCTCACCGAACTGTCAGCTGGAGTGTTCTCGCAAACAAAACACTTGAGGGAGTTATACTTGAATGATAACCTCTTGACAAGTGTCGCAAACAAGACTTTTGAGAACCTGTCATCTTTAAGAGTTGCGCACTTCCAAGGAAACAAGATTCTCAACCTTGACAAAAAGTTGGCGCATGTATTACATTTGGAAAGCGTCAACGTTCAAGGAAACTTGTTCACATGTGCATGTGACAACATCCTGTCTATTCAAAACTGGTTCAAGAAGTATTATGAAGACCCCATCGAGATGTTTTGTGCTAGTGATAACGGACTTTTATCGAACTTTACTGTGTTTGATGCAATTGATAAGTGCCGTGATTCTAGTGTAATGGACAATACTATTCCCACTGAAAATCAACCGTATCAATACGATGAAGTGACCCCCATAAAATTGAACTTTGTGCCACTTTTAGCTGTAGTTTTGATAAGTGTCATTCTTATTCTATTGTTCGGTGCCTTAGCGTTCTCGTTTAGGCAAAATGTACGCTTATGGGCTCACTCTAAATACGGAGTTAGATTGTTCAAAAGTGCTTCAATTCAAGAGAGCGAGCTCGATAGAGATAGATTATACGATGGATATGCTGTATATAGTTTATTGGATGATGATTTCGTATCTAAAGTTGTAGCTCCAGAAATGGAACACTCGGGTTACACGATGTGCTTTCATTACAGAGATTTACAACATGCGCCTGAGAATTACTTGTCTGAGCAAATAACAAACGCTGCTGAATCATCAAAGAGAATTTTAGTCTTTGTATCATTTAACTTCTTACAAAATGAATGGTCTAAAGTGACGTTCAAAGCAGCTATCAAACATGTTATTACTTCTATTCACCCTTCAATACGGCGACACAGAGTAGTTTTCATTTTAACAACAGATGTCAGTGCTCTTAACTTAGATCTAGATTTCCAAAACTATTTGAAAACTTGTAACGTTTTATTGTGGGGTGAGAAGAAGTTTTGGGAGAAAATTAGGTTTGTGATGCCAGACATTTCTAATTTACATTGGAACAAAGATACAATGAATTACAATCATGGCGTGTGTCCAAATGGTAGACGGCATCCTTCTAGATATACGGCCTCGCCTACTGCGCCGGAACATTGGTATAAATACGATGCGATACCGCCTCAAACACCCACTACAGCTAATGTGGGCATAACTGTTGAAGATGATACGTCGATGTTGACAAATACAACGTTGACGAGTCAGATTCAAGACGGGGAGAATTTACATCATAGCTACATATCTATTGATACACAAAATTATGAGCAGCCCTACGGTGGTAGACCCAGGCCTCCTAATACGTTGCGTAAACATCCTGGACACCACTCCCCATCTATGCTCGATGAGCAAGGTTACTTACAACCTCGCTCATCTGTGCACGATTGCTTGCCACAAACTCATTCAGCCGCGCACAGATGATAAGAATGTTAAACTCCCCCTTATCGGTTTAAAAACTTCGTAATGGAACTTCACATTCCAAGCGCATGTGTAGGCTAGACTGCTTTTTAAGTTGGCCATGCCTTATTGAAACGTGATAGTTTAAAAATGTTGGTTTAGATAATTTGGCCAAATCGACTTCGTTCCTCAATACTTCGGACTTTGTCATGTTAAAAGACTGTATTGTTAAATGTATTCTAAACGTATCTTAGTAGAGTGAAGCCTTATTGTATTTCATTGTATAAATCTATTATGAATTGTTGTCCATTAAGACTGATACATTATACATTGTATAAAAATAATGCCAGTATCAGGAGTGAAGACTAGCATGAGTATTTTGATATAGTATATCTCATTGTTACCAAATATTTTGTAGATAGACATTACTAATCAATCATTGTATGAAATTATTGTATAGTATTACTAGTCATTAGTTAAAAATTATTGCATAGTGTTGAAAATTTGTAGATACTCAGTCACATAGTTAGTGGTACTCCGGAAACGTTTAGCGTATGTCAAAATTAATTTGCATCGATTTTCTTTTAGTTTGTTACCACTAAATATCTCACTGACTATTTGTATATATGTAATATTATAATATCCTTGACTGTTACATAATATTAAATTAAAAATAAAACAATATCATCAAATAATAATGTGGTCGTTTTCCTTTCCAAACCTAAACAGCTTTAATTATAGGAATTATCAGTTTCTAGTTTGTTTAAAGTTGTCCATAATAATTTGCAACTATTAAATCATTAATTTTAAATGTTACTCATTTATTAATATTGTGGTTTGTTTGAGGAACTAGGTACAAACTTTTTGTGATGCTGCCGCCACAAAAACTAGAATCTTTTGAAATCCAAATGGCGGTATAACTGTTAACTTCGTTGTTTCCAAATCGAAATATAAAGTAAAAAAAGATGAAAAATAATTTCGGCTTGCCGACAATCATCTTAGGGTATAATGATGGTCCCTTTTCAGGTAGAAAAACACACCCAAGTCATATTTCAACCGTCACGGATAGCAATGGTAGCTATAAAAGAGATTTACAATAGGTTCCGTATACATCGCTAGTTATGCGACCTTCTGTTGGACACGGTCCGAGGATCTTATTGATTTTTTTATAATAGTTTTCTAAAGTGTGAGTTTCATACCAACATATGGTGTGACATACTTCGAGTGACCGCTGCCCGTCTGGTTTAATTTTTTCTTAATGATGAACATTTGTGGCCGCATCGTTGCAACTGCCAGTGTTTACTTAGTGGAATTTAGGTTTAACATACTTGATTAAATACTTCAAAAGCAATAAAGAACTTCAATTTATTATTTGTCTTTCTTAAGAAAGGGGAAAAACTTAATGTCCTCAACTATTTCAAACATATTTATTTCTTTATCTTACATTATTACTATTATTTCAATTACAGCAATTGTTTACAAAAATATAAAGTAAAACTAAAAAAATCATTAATTTTTTTTTTAAAAAGCTTACTAGCAATGTGGGTCGCACATTACTAGTATTCTTGTTAACCCCTCGTGCTAAGCTACATGCTTGTGTTACGAGTGGGTTCACGTCAGTAATGCAATGGGTGGGGTTTTAACCGACAACCACACATGATCGCAAGTCCGACGCCCTAGGCTACCGTCGCTTAAACAGTCCATATTACATAATTATGTAGCTAGTGTTCTTTTAATATATTACTGTAATATAAATATCCAAATGTTTTTTATAGGTACCTACCAAACGTTTTCCACATACAATTAATCAATTAGTAAGATAAACTAAAATAATAATACAAATCAATAAATGTGAAAGTAATTTAATATTAATAAGGATGTTTTGAATGCTATTCAACAGCATCTTCATATTTAAACTGACCTAATAACAGTACATTTACTTTTTAAGGTAAAAGGTAAATAATAACTTTAAAAAGTAAATCTAAGGGCATCATAAAATTGAATTAAATATTTTTCTACTAATACTACAGTAACATCGGTATATTAGGAGACTTTAAGTTTATAATCTTCATGTGTAGCTTACATAATGCTAGTTAACTTTATAATAGTATCAGAAATAATCGATTCAGTGAATATGTAAGGCTATATCGATTTGCGGTTGCTGTTCATAATTAAATGATTATCACCATATTAATACGCCGCTGTACTGTTGGGTGATAAATTGAGAGAAAGCGCAGTGAGTATGCGCAGATTACCTGTATCATTAAAAGGTGTAACAATTAATAATATACCGCGCCGATATTTACAAAATATGGAAGTATTACGTTTCATTCCTGTACTATCATATTAATGAAATATTACACACCGTATGATTGGAATTAAAAAAGTACAACACGACAGTATGTAGCAAGGTAATATCAATAATAACTCAAATAAATTAAACTTTCCCCAATATGTTTTTAAGCGGCGGTAGCCTAATAAGGCTAGGGCGTTGGACTTGCGATCATGTGGTTGCCGGTTCGAAACCCACCCACTGCAGTACCAACGTAAACCCACTCGTAACATAAGCATTTAGCTTAGCACGAGGGGTTAACAAGAATACTAGCAATGTGCGACGCATAGCTAGCAATCTTTTTTTTTAAATTTTATTTCAAAGTCACAAAGTATTTGTAAGAATAACCCAAAATATTGATATTTAAAGATTCGTTTGCTATGAAATCCGAAAGAGTGTTTGTCAAGTAAATTCAAATATGATTCTGCATAAAGCGTTATCCAATCTTAGTCATTCAATTCCAAAAGATATCCCTTATTATTATATCAGGTACATCGCTATATCCGACTGCGAAAATATTTGTTGGCTCTTTCATGTCCAACAAATAGAAAACGTCAGTAGCAGAATCATATTCTATTATTGTCCAATACGTTACCAAAACTATTTCTGGTTCCAAGATACCTGCTATCAATATCCGGGGATATCGGCCCTATCTCTGGATTTCACGGTTAAACGCACCATTGACTCCCTCTATCATACTCGAAGCTCCAAGACTAGATAAGAAAATTGACCAGATATCAAACCAAAGTCCTTTATAGTATTTGGCTTTCTTGTTTAATTGTTTATACTTTATCGAGATGAAATTCTGTTTGTTCAATACTAAACAAAATTTGGAATCAATAATATTCTGCGATTTAGATGATTTGAAGCAAAAAATCAATAATGGTTTATTTTATAAATTTATAGATTCAAAAACATAAACTTCGCTAGTCGTCGACTAATGTTATCACTTTATCAGTGACTCATACATAATGAATTATAAGAAAATTATTTAACGTCGATCAATCAAATTGAAGTTGCACCTGTATTCTATTTGTCCGTCCTTTCAATATCAAAACAAACTTCCAATATATTTTTTACAGCCACTCAAAGCACATCGTTCACAATAAAAGCAATGACTAATGCCAGTTCTCAGGGTCACATCAAATCAGATAGATTCGTATTTTTAGTGTGACATTGATCGACGTCTGATATCCGAACACGGGCTGTAAAGATTTTTCTGTTTTGTACTTTACATTAACGAAATTTGTTGTTCGGCTGGTCAACTCACGCCACCCGCTGGTTGGACATGACGTTTCACACTTGAAGTTGCTTCAACTCGGTACAAAGGTCACGTCTTCTCACTCAAATCTCGACCGGGAGCGTTTCGGTCGGAATTGGATCGTGACAACCAAGAGATACTTATCGTGATTTTCTGGCCAATTCCGATGCATCGCTGTTGTTAGGATGGGTAATGGGAGCATGGGAACACGGACGGAATTGGTACTAACTAAATTATTGTAAGTCAAATAAGGCGATGTGTTTGAGGGGCAATGATTGGGGTTGCGCCGGGTAACTTTGTTTGTCTATTAAGTTTTGTCACATGAGTGACGTTCAACCCGACTAACATCTTGTGTAAAGAAGGATTTGACGTACAAATATATGTAGAGCTAATAATTATAACTTCCAATTTATACTTTACTGAATTATACAATGTAACGATAAAAATCTTAATTTAAATTTAATACAGTATATGTTTATTAAATGTAGTTTCCATGAATCATCAGGAAGTAAAACACATTAAATTGTACTAGGGGTTACATGATAAGTTTTACAATAAACTACTGTTTAAACATCACATAAATATTTAATAAAGATGATTCATAAAGTTTATAATACTTAGTTCTTTTTTTTCTCTTTGATGAGCAATATATTAATACAACGATCACACTTGTTTCCAGAGCAGAAACAAACAAGTCTTTGATTTTAAAAAAATATAAATAATTTGAGTGTATTGCTCAGAAATGATAAGAGAACATAGCGCATAATTATTGTAATTTAACATTATTGCTTGATAAATCGTCTAGAGAATTACTAGAAGCTGTAGGAAGAAAAAGTAATTAAAATTATAGTAAAGGATTTATGGTATGAAACGTAAAATAAACATCCAAAAAGTGACTTATTTGATATTTCAAAGAAGGATCAAGTACTTCATGGAGAAAGTTTCAAAACTCGCAACAAAAAATAAGAAAATTATACTTTACACCAAATCCTCAACGCTAATAAAACGCATCAATAGAGGAAAATAAATCGGGTTATGGGAATCTCAACTCGGATAAATCACATCGAAAATACTGTCACGACAGGAGAAAAAAATGTTGGCAACGGAAAACTATGGAACGATTTCATTATCCCAAATGTCCCGGCTAGTGAGCATGACTGACTCTTCTGTGAATGGGACTTACAAATCTTGAAAAAAGTTTCGTTCCAGATAGTGTTGTAAATTCACTCTTAACAAAGTTAATTATGGTAATCAATTATTCTCATCCTAAGAATCGTTAGTGAAATGTGGATAATAGTTAAAGTTAGATAAGATTTAAATTACATAAGTAACTATGCTAACTTACATAAGATATTATGTGAAATATATTCAAAAAGAGACTAATATTATCGTACCTACATGAAAAAAAGGACCCACAAAACTTATCAATAAAGCCTTGTAACTGTAAGTAGGAACAAAGTGTTAAAATAAATTTGTGTACAGCGAAGTTTGTGTCCCAACGATATTTTAATATTCAATCTCTAGCATGCATGGACGAACGTTGCTTACATCCAAGAGCTTATTCGCTCTATGCATAGTTACGTAATAATTCCCTTGGAATCGATCCTAGAATCTTAGTCTCAAACTTCGCGGTATCGCTATTACATCGTGTCCTAGTTAAAGTAGGGCAGATGCCTGGATGGCCTTCCGGAACATCGTATATCATAGTTATTCCACATGGATTACTGTCCATTTCAATTTATGTATTGGTGAAGCTCGTTGATACACCACGATTTATTTTTTATTCCGTGTTTATACAACCGATTTCTTAGATGCCTATAAACAGTTTACATTTTAATCTAAGTGAGATTAATATAATGTTCCTAGAGTTTTATGATTTCAATATTTATAAACTTTATTACACATGAACATTCATATTCGTTACTGTAGTAATTCGGGCCTTTGCGAGTATAAAACCTTCATTTAATATAACGGCATGCTAACATTATTATATACGATAAAATTCTGTACAAATGGCATCCAAAGTGATGAGTTCCAACCAGCTAGAGCTATGAACGTAAATTTTTAACGAGTTCAAAGTTTGACATTTGTCGTATTGTGACGCAGCATATAGTACGCAATTCATTTACGACGTTTTAGTTAGAACTTTTTTATTTAATTCTTTTTTGGGATTCAGCACAGTTTTTACTACAAACAAATAAAATTGTTACTCCTAAAAGTTTTAAATTCTTAGCAAGTATAAAATTTGGTGATACAGAAAGTATCCGCTAACTGCAATTACATTAAACTTAATAATTGTACCTGTAAAATTTTACGTCCATTATCATTTAACCAACATTTTGCTAATTACCTACTTGCTCCAAAATATACAAAGTCGAATATGACATCGCTCTAACCCACTTAGAAGTAAGATAACAATCTTATCAGGACAGATGTTGCAAGCCCTAAGAGGAACGAATCACCGACAGTTAAGTTCATTTTGAACACGTGCTGTGTAACAGTTCATCGACTATTGAATGTAGGAGACGAGTGACGAAACTACTTTAACACTCACTCTTATTAGTGTACGCGTGAATTTGAACTAATGGCTTTGAAAATAGAATCTGGAACATGTCGTATAATTTCGATGACCAAAGATTTGGTAGGTAGTACCTAGTTAATAAAACCAATTACGAAGGTAGGTAAATTGTTTTTCATTTTATGCATCATGTGGGCTCAAGATTACTTCCTGATTAAGATTCCTTCCAGATTCCTTGAATCAGCAACTAACAATCGAAAAAACTGTAAAGAGTTAACCAATTACAGTCTTATTCCTAACCATATAGGTACTTCCTCTTACGTCAAGATAGGCCAACGGTATAGTCAATCATGTTGATAGCTACAAGAAATTTGCAAGTCCCCTCAAACATACCAAGAATCTTCATAATTTTGACTTCTTAATCACTGCAAGTAACAATCCATTTGACATCCACACAGTAACCTTAATATTAGTGTATTTATTAAATTGAATGATAAAGTTGTTCTTTTCATTCATAACATTGAGAACAATGAATAAATGTGTCCTTACCTTACCTTGTCCATGAATTGCCAGTCTAAAGCCATTTAAACTTTTATATAGGGTTTCAACCTCGGTCACGTACCTATTTAGTTCCAGAGACATTAATAAATGTTTAGTAAATTGAATGCTGTATTATTTATTTATATAGAATTACCTTCCTATCTCACTGCGAGTTTTTTAATTTAAAAGAAACTTCTTTCATACAAATTGATTCGTATCATCACGTCATAAATCAATTTTGAGGTTTAAAAAACAATGTAAGCTACTATACATACTTAGTCATCATTCCAAACAAAACAAGGCGCCATTAGCAGTTCCTTTGAATCAATGGTACTTTAAAAAAGGCAATAATTTCGCTGAGTCACACCTACCCTCAGAATCTTTTCCTAACGGTTGGTGCTCTATCTTTGGCTTTTCTTAGATATACAATGACTGCATGGTTTTGATATTTTGTTTGTTCAAGCATGGACCACGAGTAATTTAATTCCATAGAATCTTAAAAATAAGATACAATAATGAAAAATAAATATATACTTATTCCTTCCTGACCTTCATCATCTTAAAATAATTTGTTTACATTTTATTATATGTACCTATATAAAATGTTTTTAATTTTGAAAGTATGTCTACGTGTTTCCTGACTAATATAATAAGGAAGCAAACTACTGCTAACTGGCAGTAACTGAGGTCGTGAGGTCAAATTCGACCACTTAGCCGTCGAGATATTAGTAACGCATCACGCATTACTAATAGGTATTCTTCAATACGCAACCACAAATATAAAAATGTTATACAATTTTTTCGTAAGGCCGATAATAATGTTTTGTTTAGCAAAAATAAATACGTTAAAGTTCAACATTTTATCATGATTTATGTATTCACTGTTCAAAAGTCAAAGTAGGCTAGATGGAAATGTAATTTTCCTGTAAGTATCAAAATTATTTTTTCCTTCACAGCGCTTATGAAGACTGACTGAGATGAATGACGTAGATAATTGAAGTGCCCGTTCAGAAATTAAAAAGTTAGGTACTTATAAAACAAACGGGTGCAGAGTGCACGTAACTTTTATATTTGTACTGTTTCTAGATTTAGGTCAGAAATTTTTGCCGAGTTTTCTTATAAGGCAACACGACTACAAGCAACTTAGTAGCTTTTGAAGACTTTGCTTTTCTATTTTAGATGTTATTTCAAGGAATACAACGGTGACAATAGATTGCACTGTTGTAAAAGGCGATTATAGGATCGTGAATAATTTTATGTAACTGCTAAATGAGTCGAAAGGTGCATTCAAAATTGTCTTCTTCCTGCATTTGACTGCAGATTATAATAATACACATTAAAATATTAAATAATCACAGTCCTGAAACTAAAATTTTACTATGACTAACTGCTTCAATTATTATTTTATTTTAACTATATAAAACTGAACAGTATGCTTGTATAATTTCTTTTGAATATTTTCTTAAAGAGCGCCATCTAATCAGAGTCCAGGGTACTATGACGGAAGCGGGAACGATTAGGGCGCCCTCCCTGAGGACAGAACAAAAAGTTACACCTCGGTCAGTATATCAAGAGGAACACCTTTGAATATTTTTAAGGTATGAGTACATTTATGGCATAATAAATTTTATTATATGTAATGTATTCAAACACCTTTGAAAGATTTTTTTTGCTGTTAGTGTGAAAATTAATAAAAAATAATATAGGTACAAGTGGAATCCTAATCCGTAGATTAAAGTTAAGTACCTACAAATAATACAAATAATGTCAGAAATTTGTATTTTAAGCCCATTATTTGTAAATTAAGTTATTTTTAAAATTACAAATATGTTATTTCGGCCTACCACCGTATTTAGAAGCCAAGCATTTACTGAGCCCAAATATCCAAAACGAGTAATTTATTCAAATAAACTTTCTTCTTTCTTAATTCAAATCAAAAGTCTTAAAAATATACCCTCACAGCACAAGCACAAAACAAAAATCAACGCACAAAAATTACTTTCCAAGTTTTCAGCGCTAACAAACGCAAACAATTACTGCGGCAAAGGCGGCGAGTTAAAAGGCCGCACTAATGACGTCAGGTATTCTACGTTCATTGTTAGCTTTCAATAATAAACTGTAATGTGAGGTGCTAAAAGAAACTGAACCATTTTATAGCCATCGCCGATTTTAAGAGCGAGTGTGAATGCATTCCGCGGCTTGAGTGTTTCACAAATACTGCACGTACAAAATTATGCTAATTATCAACAGTGGATGGCTTTCAGTTTAGTATTGATTGTTATTTGTGTTGAGAGTGAATACGTTTTGATAGAAAATTGGATTTGGATTACAATTTTCAAATCATACATTTTCAAAGGATGAAAATATTAGCAGTAAATATATAAAAATAAATAGTGTTTTAATCCGAAATTACCTAAATGTGTCTGTATCTACCGCACGCATTCGGATCTGAAATTAATTGTTTTTCTGTATAAAAAATATACTTAGATAAGTAATTGCATATAAAAATAGAAGAAGTACAATACATCAATCGAGATAATCAACGACTTAATCTTAAGCCCTACGCATACATTCCTTCTACTAATGGTGAAGGCTGATGTAATTAAGTTAACAGTTTAACTTAATTAGCGTTAGAACTTCTTATGTTACGAATGTTCCATCACGTTAATTCACCTATCACATCTTCTACACAAATCTTTATAATGAGGCAGCTCATAATTATTTTTAATTATAGTATAAAATAATAATTGAATTTTTACTTAGAAAAGTATGGATTCAATAAAATGTTCACACATGCCGTGGACATATTGTATCAGTAACGAATTCTATTTTAATTTAAATATTACCCTACAACTTATAATGATTCCATGAAAAACGATTTAATTCATTCGTCCTTATAACTCGTTACGTAATGTCGGCTTAACTAACCGACACAAAACCTACACAATAAAATATCCTTTTAATGGAGACCCTACGATAAATTGTCCTAATAACAGAAATATTTTATTACTTAAACGGCCGTCACAAAAAGTGTTCGCTTTTACAATTTTTACGGCATATTTCATTTTAAAAAATGCCTCCCTTTGGAGAATGAGATCCGATCTAACGTTTGTGTCAGAAAAGGGATAATGCGGCTATCTTCCTGGCGGGTGCTCGATATTTTTTCTTTATTAAAACCGTTCTATGATCGTCCAATGTTTGGGACCAAGTTGCTTGTGCATTCCGTAGAACGCATGGCCAATATTGGTCATATCTTTAGCTCAAACATTGGTAGAGTTTAAAAGGCGCGTTCCATTTTAATAATTCTAAAATGACAGATGAAGATGACCGTAGTTGGTGGAGGTGCATAGTTGATACTTATAAAAAGATGATGTTTTGTTTTTATGTTAAACTCCATCACAGTATGCTACTTTGTCAAAAGTTGACAGTAATTAGGCAAGAATATGGATAGGAGTACGTTTTTATTTCAAAATACTTAGAGCTAGTATACTGGATTTTTCCCACGAATCATGTATCTAAAAAAATCTTTTAAATACCTAAGTCTACATGGATGTATCAACTTTCTATTTCTACAAAAACAAGAAATCTATATTCGTGCTTTATTATTGTATATTTTTTTAGGTATTTCTCATTCACTAAAGATAGAAAAACTCCTTTAAAGAAATTGATTTTTCTAGTAACCGTTCACCTTAAACATCCTGCCTACATAATCTTTAAAATAACAAAGTTTACTCTGTTATAACTAAGGAGACCGAATCATTCCTGTATCACCATACCTACATAAGCCACATAAAATAAAACCAATGACACACAGTTCTCAAACGTATTGTTTGGAAAGTATTCACTTAATTCTTATTTCATGACTTAGTGTGACCTCCGCCTAGGATAGAGGTCGTCGCGGGCGCAGCTATCTGATCGCGCCCGATCATGTCTATCGATGTTACGAATAAATGCACAGCAATTTAGATCTATACTGCTCTGTTTATATTTGAAATGGACTATGATTTCGTGTTGGAAAATTGTGTTCTTGCTTGTTATACAATATTTCTTTTTATTTTTGTAAAATAATATACGTACTTACCTATTTATAGTTTATAATTTTAAGATCTACAAGTTTCTTAGTCCTTTTGTATTCAGTTGTTTTCTTAATTTGAGAGTAATCTGCAAGTAGGTAATTAATTCCATTGACATTTTAGGTATTATTTGTGCATATATTTTAAAGGAATCTCTCTCTATCTCTCTCATAAAGATTAGGACGAAGGAGGTTGATATTTAGTATTATCAATAATGTTTAATGGTTTTTACAAAAAGTTTAATATTTTTTCAGATTATAGAACAAAAATATGATAGTAGGTAATAAGTTAATACGGTAAGAAGGTTACCTGATTTTTTTCTATTAATGGAAATTTATGTTACAAGCCAAAAATTTTATTAGTCAGAGAGGCATGAAGATATAAGACACGAGATTTTAAGTTACTTAATTGAATATCAGGATTTTATAATGATTAGACCATGGGAATCATTAATAACTTTAAAAAGTAGAACATGAATCCATTCACAATCGCATCCGGATCCGTAGCAGATGCTGCCCATCAAAAGATCCGTTTTTATCAATAAAAATACCTCGACATTATAAACAAACAAGGTGTTAATACTGACGATAAGTATCTAAAATAACTCGCCCCTTCTTATAAAATATTGATATTTAATAGTCACATCACAGACTGTGTAACGCAGGCAGCCCTGTTTTCCTTCGGCATACCAGATTACCGCATCAAATATTCCTTTTGACACTACCTATCAAAGCAAAACCAACCTTGTCTCACCTGAAATATGGTTGAGTGGAGAAATTGGAAGGATTTCGTTAAATAAGTACAGGTGCCATCGTATCGACTTTATCTTAACTATCATATCTTCAATATTAAACTTTTGCTTTTATGGCAGTTTAAAATGCAAGTCGTGTCTTCTAACGGGTAACGGGCACTCAATAAAGTGCGACTTTTCGTTTTTATCAGAGACTGTTATAAGATTATTGCTGTGCTAATTGGGGGATTAAATATTACGTAATCCCGGCAAATAAGTATAATTTACCAGTGGTTGCTATTAAATATCGTACGCATATGACAATGTTTGTATCTAAATTAAGCATCAAAATTTTATAAGCTTCCACAATACAGGTTATGATCCTAAGCGGCACAGATTTAAAAAAACATAATACCAATTCCAATTCTCATTTATTAATCGTATTGACACAACATTGATTACTTTATTGAATATGCCTCATTAGTCTAGTAGTCGCAAGCGCGACTGCTACGCTAGAGGTCCTGGGTTCGATTCCCAGGTCGAGCAACGTGTTATTGGGATTTTCTACGAAATTCGCAGTAGCAGCTAGAAGTTTGGTATTTATTTGTGTTACCTCTGCCTAACCCTTCGGAGAATATCGGCGTGATGGTATGTTAAGTTATCGAAAACGAAAATGACAACAATTCTGTTAATTTCTATAGAATTCACGAATATATTTTGCCATTCTAAATTGTCCTCGTAGAAGGACAAACTACAAATCTCAAACAAATGACCCTCGAAGAAGTATTTTATCTCGCGTCAGTTGTGAAATAAAAAAATGCGGTCAAGCCGACTGTTAATATGAACTTAGATAAACGAATGAGATATGTAATTAGTACTTAATAATTACATGTTTGGTGTCGAACGACTTCATTAAAACTAGACGGCAAAAAAGTAAATAAATCCTGGTGTTTATAAAATTGTTGCAACAATATAACTGTGAATACATTTGAGAAAGAATTTTCAACTCACCATATCAACAGATAAGAATTAAAATAATATTTTAGTGTTAATAAGTGTAATTCTTAATATACCATTTTTATTTATTGAACAGGTTTTTTTTCATAAAATAAATTATTTAAAAAGATTAGAGAACAGTTAAGTAGTCCAATCAGGAAAAAAATTAGGTAAAGTGGTTTCGGCTCCGGGGATAATCGTAGCAAAATCCACAATATGAGTCTTGCAAACCTGTAACTATTCATTTCTACAGTCGATGGATGCTTCGTACTGATATTTCATACATACATGAAAACAAAAAAAAAATAGCTTTTAAGAAAAAGTAAAATCTTAAGCATTGGATTTGATCGGATCTTTTGATTTCGCCACTGACTTCCGAAACTGTTTCACACATAATAATGTTATGTTTTTTACTTTTACATTTACTCGGTCGTTACGTGTTATTGTAATTTTGTTTTAAATTTTGTGATCAGATCCTTATGGGGCCACCACTGAAGTATGAACTATAGATCAAAAAAATAATCATCACAATCGGTTCATAATTGAAGGAATAATCGCATAACAAGCATACAGTCGAATTGAGAACCTTCTCCTTTTTGAAGTCGGTTTAAAAATAAAGTTAAAATGTGTATCATCCCACGTCATTTATTAGTCGATTAATTAAGAAAATTGCTATCGCCTACACTGTTACAGAAGTCTATGTTACCCGTGAGCAACGCCTATTATCTGCCTACTAATTCAATATACTTAACATACCTACGTTATATAATCATCTGACTTGCGATTATAAGCAAAGATATAGCGATTATAAGAAAACGAGAGTTATTATTGATATTAATATTATAATTTACGTTCAAGAATAAAGGTAGGTGTTGACTTAATTTCGCTTTGTGACATTTTATATATCAAAATTTCGCAAAAGACGATCTCCTTGAATGTTTATGTATGCACAGTTAATGTTCGTAAACAACTAAATGCATAACGATGTGAACCAGTTTATTGATTTATTACCGAAGCCCCAGGAAACGGTCGTCAAACGTTACGAGCTGATATATTTAAAATTGTATCCAGTCATAAAATCAACATAAAAGTAATAATATTTGTTGTAAGCTGTAAGGACTATGCCCCACTGATAGCGAGACGCATAAGTGGTAATCAAACGTCAATGAGATTGCTGAATACAAACAAGTTTTTATTTGTAAATGATCAAAGTATCTTTTAGCAAAATTGGAAGTTGAAACGATTCACTGAAACTCTAGACCAATAATCTATTTTGGCATCACGACTAAGTGGTTGGTGCTGGCCATATTATAAGCATCAAATTTCGATGCACAGTCTATTGTAACTAAATAAACTGCAGTTATTGAGGAAGTAATTGTTTAGCTTCCTTGATCTAATTATCTCCTGAAGTAGATTTGGCAATAAAATACGAACATAAACTTCGGTCAATGTGGTTGTACGAAATACAGGAGTATTGTGTATTGAAACTCTTGACTATTTTTTTCCATGTACAGCACCTGCGGTCGAAATAATTTTGCGCGTCTGATGATAGTCGAACAGTCGCGTATGAAAAATCAAATAAATGTTTGTTTTTCAATAATTTATTACAATTCCAATTCTCTCTACACCGAGATTTTATATTATTATATTAACACTGCAACACCACTAGCAGATAACTTCAGACGTGAGACCCGTACTTTATATTTTTTAATTTTGTAGGATAATAATAAATGTATTTTCAACAGATTGTTTCCTACGATGGAACCAAGCCTTATATCAAAACGATTTTAAAATTACTAGTTAATCAGTTACTGTTAACATTGAACCAAAGCCGGCGGCTAAAAATCGATCCACATAACAAACTAGTTTCATAACATTGTAACTATGTTGAAACATGTAACGTGCTTTAAACAATGTGAAAAATCAAATTGTTATTACAAAACAAACCGAACTGCGATAAAGTTTTGTCTAGACCCATAAATATTTAACCAATACGACCAATGAGCTTTGTATTTCCAGCTTTATATTTTCAATTTATTTTGTTTATTGTAACATGCTAAAACCAGATGCTAGTCCTATTAAATGCAGTCTGGCTGCAAAAATTGCTCTCTATAATTTCCGCAAAGGATTCTAATACAAGTTTCTAAAGCAGTAGTGACCATATTTGCACATTTTAAAGGTTGTTCTGTGGTTTGACACAGCTTCCCTGGAACTACTAAGATGATTGCTATTGTTGTGAACATCATTATATTTGTTGAAGGCGAACTAAAGTAATTAGAGTAAATACATGCTATCATTTGTCTCAAAAAATCCTTTAAGATGCCAATAAAACCGCGGGTACCAGCTAGAAAAGAGCAAAGAGTTACCTACCGGTGTACTCAATAGAAAGCATACACGTCATTTCTTCAAACATTTGATGAGCTTGGCTCTACTTACCCAGAACAAATCAGAAGATAATCAACAGTCGTTTCGAGCTGTCAAATGATTCTATTGATGTTACCAAGTGACGTAACGTGTTTCGTAACATAGAATCACATAGTCAGTCTCCAATTTTTGGGAACGCATCGTGTAATTTATTTCTCTAGTCACGGAACAAACGCATCATTCTGCTTACCTCTACTTACTTTCTATTACGTAACTTGCCTAACGATATTGACAATACTTGAGAGACTTTTTCATGTTTGATGCGTAGATTTGTATTTGTTTTTTTTTTTATTATTTTGATGATGTATGTCTAACTGATATCATAGGTAGAAATGTATTATCTTCTATGCTGTTTTTGTTACGGTCACCTAAATTATTATAACTTAAGTAGAATTTATATAGTGTGTTATGGAATACTTGTTTATTTTATGAATTGGTGGAATTGATCAGTTATGTTTTGTTTCCAATCATAATAGACCTTTGAAGTCATGATACTCTAATAGATTCTTTAGAATGAATCGATATATACATCCATTATTTTGAATATCTATGAAAAAAAATTGCTCTCACCAAATTTAGATCTGAAATCGTGTTTTTTAATGAAATATAAATTGAGTGAGAATGACCTAATAGAAAAAATATTATAACTATTACCACATAACTTTAGCGAGAGAGTTATGTCTATTATTAGGATTTCTTATTACTTACTAAATAATGTTAAGGTCAACTTTATTGTCAGTAAGAATTACGCTCAAGTTCAATAGATCTTTAGCATTGAAGATAATGATTGGTCGTTGGCTAATATCTGTTAAAATTGATAGAACCTTAACAGGCCCTTAGTGTATTATGTATTAATACACTAAGGGCCTGTATTCGCCAAAGAGGTTGGCGGAGCATATATTAATTATACAGGACATTTCACAGAGAGAAATGGCGCACATTGGGGGAGGCCTATGTCCAGCAGTGGACTGCTATAGGCTGATGATGATGATGATATTAATTATACCCATAGTTCGCAAGTATTTTTAAGTCTCATGTCAGGAGAGAGCCTATTGGTAAATCAAAATTCCGAGGATTTGAAACCGGACCGCTGGCGATGCAATCAAGCTGAGGCAGTTTGATGTTTATGTATAACTAGAGCATCTTCTCTATAATTTCTAAAAAAACGTCTTTTATACAAACACTGTCCTGACAATTACAACACACAACAAAAAAATTTAAGGTAAACATAACATACCATCACGCCTGTATTCCCTGAAAGGTTAGGCAGATGCATACTTCATGTAGGTACACCCACAGTTCGCCTGGTATGTTTAGGTCCCATGTTATAGGGGGCGAGCCTATTGCCATTAACCGGACACAAATCCAGACTCCGAGCTACTACTGAGAATTTCATAGAAAACTCAATAACACTTTGCTCGACCTGGGTATCGAACCCAGGACGTCTAGCGTAGCAATCGCGCTTGGGACCACTGTGTGGTCTCCTCTGTTATTAAATTACAAGGAAAAGAACTAAATACCACAGCAGATTCAGTTCTTTTAGAAAAACGTGATCTTCATTTACTATTCGCGAATAATTAAAACTTTTTGTCGAAATATATTCCTAAAAGCAATCAGTGAGTTTTTAACCTTCTCGAAATGAAGGGTTGCGATGGTGAATAAAGCAAAAAGTTGGAAAAAAGGTAGAAAGCGCGTTTCGTTCCAACGGCCACCAACACTGTGGGTGGACTACACTTGTCAATCATCGTAGCTTTGGCCCCGCACATTGCAATCTCCATAATAGACTGCACATTCTATAGCTGCCGGTTTTTATCACGTATATTGATTGTTCCCTGTTTTTACTATATTTTTCTAGTCAGTACGTAATTTAATAATCTTGTGTATATTGGTATAGGTGATTGAAAGAGATTGTTAGATGTCGAGTATTATAAATATCATTATTAAATTTGATTAGCCTGTAATAACATTCCGACTATAGCTAAATAAGTTTGATTGATGCTAGTACTCGTATTCATTAATTATTTATTTCCATTTGAATAATATTGCTGAGTTTAGTTGTGCTAAGTGCTTTTAAAAGCCTCGATGAGACCCATTAGATATTCTAGGAACTGAAACGTTAGTCTGATCCATTACCGTAATTTTACTAAACATCAAATCTCCAAAAGTTTCTCAACAAAGTCGAAATGATTTGATTTTATGAAGTCATCGTAACGTAATTATAGTTTTTCTGATTTTATGATTAATGTTGCTCATCTTGAATCAAAACACACGTCAAGAACCCCCATGTTTAGCCCCAGAGCATCGGTTTTTATTGTATAACCGAGGGTCGTGGCCCGATAGCCCGATAGTTAAGAGGTTGTGGAACAATCGAGTGGCGTTCGTGAGAACAGTATGCGCCCACTTCAAGCTAATGCACCTAAACCATAGGACGCTTTCAACAAATAGAGTAAGAGTAGCGTCACGATGTCGTTCAGTCTCTACAAAGTCTCTATACACTCCGATTCTAGTCATGTATGGCTTTACTGCCAATTTCGTCATGTAGTTATGCCGATATTATAAATTATCGTAAAGAAAACTCAGTCCAAAATAAACTCAAGTTTCAATACACAACTAAAGGGTATGCTTGCGGACGTAGATGGAATGAGTGTAATGCGTGATCCATTTATAGAACTGGGAAGTGAAGCTCGGTCTATAACTTGACCGAAGTATAAGTTTCAGTGTGCTAACAAGCTTTTTTGTCACTGCCTGTAAACGTCTACAGCAAAATATGGGCAAAACAATCTCTAGTTTGGTTTTTAATAATAATATACTTCAATGACAATTTGTGAAAAAAAAAACATTGCCTTGTGGAGGTATTAATTTTATATTTACGTTTCATCAAGCGTGGCTAAATGCGCAGTTTGGTGTTATGAAAGTTCCATACGAATATATTTTTATGGAAAGACAATTATTGGAATACAAAGAAACTGTTCAATTATTTTGACAATTAATTTGCCTTCTTTGACCCTTTTTACAAGACCTAAAAGAGACATGCCCTCTTATTCTAAAAGGCTCTTTAGCCAAAATATAGTGAAAGTATGACTTATTCTTTAGTTTTGTCTCACTCTGTTGACATCAAAATAAACAGAGACAGTTATAATAGCCATACAGGTAATCTACAGTCAGTCCGTGTGTTTTGTACAAACATAATTTTATCGGTTAAAACAAATCACCTTAACAGCTTCGGATTTTCCAACAGCTTAACAGATTTAAATTTGTATTCTATTTTGACACTTTTCATTACTCATAATAATAATATTTCTTGAAAGTAAAATAAAGGTGAAAAATTGCAATATTTTTTAAGATTGACTGGCAAATCTCATTGTGATTTCCCGAGTAAAAAGTTACTCTACTTTCTTTCAAAGTCACGACATCAGAAATCTAGTCATTCACCTAACTTTTTGTGAGTATTTAATCTGGACTGAAGGAAACTTTTTCCGCAATTTTTAAAGAAAATATACAGTTACTTACTAAAAGGCTATTCATTTATAATTACGTAACTTTATACTATTTAATAGCTTAATTTACACATGTATTTTGTGTATGTATCGTCAAAATTTATTATGAGAATGTCAATAATTATGATCAGTCAAGGAAGTGAATGTCGGTGAAGTAACGAAGTAATTAGGTACTGTTAATGCTAAATCAATTAACACTAAATAAATTGGTCATACACCTATCATGCAATGGTAATTGGTAGGTAAGTAATTATTTACGAGTATCGGGTTTTGCGTAAAGACTTTTTGCTGACCCGAAATATTTAATAACTTTTGTATTTTCTTTCTTGCAAGAATGCAATATTTAAATAAAAAAGATTTATTAATAATTATGCAATATTAAATCTGGAGTATGTTATAATAATGTGTGCATTTAAGTACTATGTTTACTGGATCATTAAGATAAATTTGATAAAAGGCAATGTTACAATGTTATAAAGTAAACGCTGGCCTGTCACATTGTTGCAGTGCGAGATTTGAATTTCGAATATCAGTCAGTTTCTTTGTTTAGTTTGTAGGCGGCCAGTGACGTTTTAATTACTTGCACTGGTGCAATCTCCTTGCTGATTTCCTTACTATCGTTAAGATCCTTACTAATATTATAAACGTGTAAGTTTGTGAGTATGGATGTGTGGATGTATGGATATAAGGATGTTTGTTACTCTTTCACGCCAGAACGGCTGAACAGATCTGGATTAAATTTGGCACACAGATAGATTATAGCCTGGAATAACACACAGGCTACTTTTTATTCAGGTCGAACCCTATCCTGAAGTCCACGCAGACAAAGTCGTGGGCAGAAGCTAGTAAATAATAATACGATTATACTAATCAAATCAATGATTATTCAATATAGGATTTTGTTGTGTTTATAAATTGGTTATTATGTCTATAATGACAGTATGAATATGATTAATGAGTATATAAATATTAGACTTACTGATTTTTGAAAAAAAAAACCTTGTAAAATTGAAACCACGGTTTCAATGTAACTACTAACTGTATGGATTATTATGTTTTTTTGTGTATAGCCTTTTTTTATTGATTACGTCGGCAAACGAGCAGACGAGCCACCTGGTGGTAAGTAGTCATCGCCGCCGATGGAACTCTGCAACACCAGAGGAGTTGCTGATGCGTTGCCGAGTTTTAAGAGCCCCTACGGACTGTAGACTGCCAGAACCGCAACAACTGAGGGGGAACTGGCTCTTACGCGCAAAAGTCGAAACACACACCAAGGTGCTTTACGATAGATTCCGACGTAAGGGTGATCGCCAGCCAGTCAGACACCGAGAGGTCCTACCACCGAGCAAGTTCTGACTTGCTAGATATTTTCTCGGCTCTTACGAGATGCCTATCTGAATGGCAGTGAGGAACTGTATTCTAACCCGTCCCGACACGGAGAAAAAATCTCCAATGGAACAGAAGAAAAAATATTTAAGACTAAACACTGGAATGTATTTCATAATAAATAACGTAATTTTTCCAATACCATAACATAACACTTGACTTCTGCCCACCGTCTATATTAGAGACTTCAAAATTAGAGACCAAACGTCACTTACAATACCAAAAGCGAGAAACATTCGAGTGTCGGTGGTACTAAGGTCATGAATGCAGTGATACCGTCTGAACTTGAATGTCAGCGCGATTTGATACGACGCATCACTGTGACGGGTCGCTTCCTTTGTTGCTGTTATTAAATTATCTAATAATACATTCGGTTGAACAATATTAACTTTGAAACGTTTACTATTAGGGCGCAGAGATAGTATTGTTTCTGTGAGGATAAAATTATCATACAGGGAACTGATAAACCTGTGCTTTCTTAGTTCAAATGAACATAGAAATCAACTGTTCCTTGGTAGCATGGTATCTAAAGAAATGGAAGCTGAATAGGTTTTCTTTGAGATAGTTCAACATCCAAATTGAAATGAGAAGGTATGAAACAAAGGAAGAACGAGATAGGTAAAAAAATTAAAAATAACATAATAGGTGATCACACTGCAACTGCTTCGTTAGTCTAGTGGTCTCAAGCGCGACTGTTACGCTAGAGGTTCTGAGTTGGATTCCCAGGCCGAACAAAGTGTTATTGGGTTTTTCTATGAAATTCTTCTTTAGTATTTGTGCCCGGTTAATGGTAATAAGCTCGCCCCCTATTACATGGAACCTAAATGTACCAGCGAACTAAGTACGCCTCTGCCTAACCCTTCGGATAATACAGACGTGATAGTATGATGGTGTGAAAGTGACCACAATTTGACATTTGTTAACTAACACAAAGATGAAGTAGACTACCTAGGTAAATTGAATTTATTTTCTATTGATATAGAAAAAGCAATCACTTACAGTAACGGGTATCGTCAGAAATATTGTGATGCAAAAAGTAAATGAAATATGATTTTATCAATAAAATAAACACCCAAGTCATCACATTATTCGATATCACAGCTGGTAATTAAAATGTTTTATAAAGTAATATCCTTTATCTTATTACCCGTATTAACGTCCAATGAACAAAAAGGTCCATTGATAAAATCCGTGACTAATTTATGCGAAAACACTTTAATGCAGATACGATTCGAGATAATTTCAAAGACTTCAATATAGTCTTTAAAACAGACATTCAGATGTCCGAATATTATTGATGAGCGTCGCGGAAAAAATGCTTAAAGGCTCAATGCGAGAACCTGCATTAAAATTATTAATACCCATTCAGACGAAATGTAAAGGGGTTAAAATGATGTAAAGTATGCTTACGCACGTGGGAATACAGGCTAAAATTGTTGGTACAATTTTTAAATAAAGACTTCGTAGCAGGGGAATTTAATATTCGTATTCGAGTCCGCAGGCCGAGTGGGTGTGGTCGTCGACTTGTTCGTGCTTCACCGGAAAGATTTATATTACATGCATTTTCGTATGCGAGTGATCTGAAATTGTCGACCGCGGTCCCCGACATAAGCAGTGAATATCGCGACCGCATTGTGGCCCACGCCCATTGCTCTCTTAACGACTATTCAATACACTCTTGAATGAACGATTGCTCTTTGGTATATAATTCCATGGACAACGATCGCGAATCGCTTGATACGAAAAAAGGTTGTAAAGCGATACGGCTCGGTGTTGAGTTCCAAAGACTTTGCAGTTCGCAAAATACAAATCTTACGTATGGGAATTATTGGTTGTTGAGATAACTAGCACTAATTATTTTTATAATGAGTTAAAAAACACTAGTAATCATCGGAGGCTGTGAAATATCTACATTTAGTTATTTATCAATTTATATATTGGAAATTCACATTGAAAATCGAACAATACCTTTTGTTCATCCCAACTCCTACCTTGCTAAGATTATTTTACATCAAAGATTACTTCGAGCCCATGTGTTTATCTCACAAAAAATCCTATAGGCGAACGAGTTATGTAAATAACACTTCGATGTCATAGATAAGTAAACAAAACAAGAATAGTAAAGAGCGATGAAACGATAGTTTTGGTACGTTTCGAAAAAAGTAAAACCAACCCTTTCGATGTCGGCCGGTTTGAATCTTAACTCACTTGTCGGGACAAAAAACAGACATGTGGAATCAGGCCATTGTGTAATTTAAAAATAAGGTCAGATGTGAGGAGGTTTCTGCTTGAACAATAACGCATTTTAATATATTTCATTAAGATTGACATAACTGATTACAGATTTCTAACCCTTCCATTTCCTTGATATTGTGTTGAGCTTAAATAATTACCAAATGGATAAGACGTTCAAGCTCACCTTGCCAGGAAATGCAAGGGGAATGACCTAGTAATACTGATAAATGATAATTTTATTTCCCCCAATAAAATTGGAAGTCTACTTTATAAAAAAATTAGTTTATTGCTCTGTTGCACATATTTTGGTCAAGGGAACGCAAGTGTGGCTGCTGAAAGTGAGGTTCTTGGTTCGGTTGTCAGGTCTAGCAAAATGTTATTGCATTTTCTTTTTCTAATGTTTAAGTAACCATATTTTAAATAAAATATAGCAATTTGCTTATTTAAGCCCAGTCCAGCAAACTAATTGTATTTTTTTTTTCAAAATACCTTTCACTATTGAGTTAAATACTGTCCAAAAAGGATTAAAACCGCGAACAGTGGCCGTTTTCTTTTGTTACGAGCAAATTACGTCTTCAGCAACTTATATCCAAACAAATTTTCTTTGCGGCAATTGTTTATAAAAGTCCGAAGGGGGATTACAACGGCTCGGTGAATAACAAAAGAGTGTTGCGGTGCTACAAAAGAGGATTAAATAAGGAGGTAGCCGTATCATCCACGGTAAGAGCTTACTTAAGTTTATGGAAAGTGTGTCGGGGTATAAGGCGTATAAGCCATGACTTCCCATTAAAGGGTTGCGCTTTTTGTTAGATCACGCTAAGCAGTCCATAGTCGATCGCACACCGAATGATACTTACGTGGGTAACGTTTTTTATGTTGCCTATTCGGAGCGGCTTAAAACATGGCGTCGTGGGGGTTCTAAAAGGTTTTATAAAGGACTGTGTTGTTTCTTTGTTGTACGGTATAATTAGTGGGTTTCTGCCATATTGTTTTAGTTGAACGCGGCGCTAGTCCTTGCCGACGCGGGCGCACAGTCGTATCTGACGTAGGTGTCTAATTAATATCTTGGCTGCTACGAATTATTCCGAGGCACTAATGTCTGTGGATGAAATCCTTCCGATTCCTTCTAGGGTATAAGGTATTAATATTCGAGTTAGATATTAAATATTTATATATTCTTAAAGATAAATATATTAATAATTCTAGAGTAGACTATAATAAAAACTATTAATTTGAATTAGTTAGTTAGTTAATTAGAAATTATGTCAAAGGTTTTTTTCTTTCTCTTCTTGTTAACCTCTCGTGCTAAGCTAAATGCTTGTGTTACGAGTGGGTTCACGTCAGTAGTGCAATGGGTGGATTTCGAACCAGTAAACACAAGATCGCAAGTCTAACGCCCTAGCCATTAGGCTACCGCCGGTTCTTAATTTAACTAAATTCCTCTATAGATACTTCTTTCATCAATAATCTCTCAAACGACATGTGCGTATCAGAATCACAATTTCACTATCACTCATCGAATCGATTAACGAATATACGTCATCAAACAACTGTTCCACTACTTTATGGAGCCCAAAAACCTTTTTTTAAGTAGGTACCTATAACAATAAAATATTTACCATCGGCTCCTTTTCCCGATAGACACATTTATCATTTTTGCTATTAAAACGGAACAACAATACGAACCCCGAAGGAGCCAATGAGCTCATCACAATAGCAAATGATACCTCGGGGCCGAAACGGCCTGAATGCGCCTTAATTAACCCTCAACTGCTTATTATAGGAATAATGATCCCTTGTTTATTTTATAACTAATATGTGGACAAGAAAATCCGACAATTTAAATGCATAGTAACTTCATAGTCATTAATTTTAAATGTTTCCATTAAATTGGATGTAATAAAATACCTACAGCAAATTTGCAAAAAATATAGGTAATCTTTTTTATAGAAATAATAAATTTATGATATAATAATTATGAAAACAGAAACACTAAATCTTTGCAGTAACATCTGGTGTGCTGTCTCTATTTTAATATCAATGATTAATTTTATAATTAAAATTGTAACATAATACATTCTACTAGTGTTCCAAAATAATAGTAATTTTCTCTCTCTATATTTAAATTTTATTTTATGAAGAGAATAAATTTAGAAAAGAATATTGTTTAATAAATTAAACATATAACATGTTATCTCGCCTTTATTCCCCGAAGGGTTATGCAGAGGTGTACAAATGTACACCGAGAGTTCGCTTGGTTTGTTTAGGTCCCATGTAATAGGAGGCAAGCCTATTGCCATTAACTGGGCACAAATCCAGACTCCGAGCTGCTTCTGAGAATTTCATAGAACAACTCAATAACACTTTGCTTGACCAGGGGATCGAACCCAGGACCTCTAGACCTCGTGTAACAGTCGCGCTTGGGATCACTCGACTAATGAGGCAGTCAAATTTAATAAATTAAATATTTTGTTTATAAAACAAACTATAATAAAGCAACAAGAACAGGTTGAAGATTTAATATTATAATCTTCAAACGCAATATTTTATGAATGTATGATATCAAAAAACAGGGCTCATATTGTTGGCAACGATGCGATACGAATTTATGCTTTTTACTTTTTAATAGTCGGTCAGTGAGTAAGGCAGGTGTGGCACAGGTGTAAGACGCAATTTTTTGAGGCAGTCTTTTCACAAAATAGGGCAAAGGTATCATCATTAGTCCGAAAGTTTGTTTTAAGTCCGTCACGCTATTGTTGTGTAAATAACGTGAAATGTTTTTGGCTTGTGGCAATTTTGCTGACGTCATTTTGATAGGCCGATTTTAGATTAGTTTTTTTAAGGTCGGTTTCTGTAAAGAGAAACTATGTTTGCCTTCGGTTAACTTCGAGTTGGTCCGAATAAAAGCGATAATTATTTTATCGTGAGGGTGTTCCTTGTTTGTTTCTCTAATAGCTACTTTAATGGAAGTCGGTTGCTACGAAGGATATAATACATAAATTAAAAACACTATCTGCTTTTGAGATCGGTTGTTTTTAGAGTTTACATGGTTTTGCTTGTGAAAATTGGTGACTATCATTTTGTATTGATAGTAAGTTATTTTTCAAACCAAATATTAGTTAATTCTCTTTAAAGTTTCTGGGTCCCGGCGCTTGAGAACAATAGATTTTTAATTCGTTATTTGACGGGTTGAAATAGGTAGCTACTTAGATAGTATGCACTGAGGGTGTTTGCAATGCAGTGTACTGCTAACTATAAAAATATATATTTTACTTTATGGGATGTTATTATGAGTTAATTCAATGTTTTCACTAGTGTTTCTCTACCAGCCTAATTAGGCACTGAAAAGGTTAGTAAACAAAAGATAAGTCAGAATAATAGTACATTTGCATGCGGCACTTCCTACAATGTATCCATGTTTAAGTGGCATGACATGTAAGCTGTTTTGCATTCAAGTACATGTCACTGTTATTGTCCAGCTTTGTACACTTTTACCAGAATAGCTATGCCGTCGTAAAACACTATTTTTAACTCAGAAACACCTTGCTCCTTTTTAGTTAAGGGTGAATTTTGATTGTTTTGTGTCGTTGGTAACAGTAAAGTATGGCTGGTTGTTATAGGCCGGTATTCGCATTGTGCCGCATCGATATTTTGTATGCACATTTAAATGCGGTCATCTACGTCTGGGTCCGCGTTGGACCCGACATGTTAATACGCGGCTAAAATCTCGCGAATCGGAAAATTTTCAATGGTTCCACACTGACCCATTGTTTTGTCCGCGCACCGTGTTAAAATTAAATAGATGCAGAGATTTCATAGGATTAGCATGTTGCTCCAAGTATAGAAAACAACGCATTCTCGGTGTATTAGCTATGGAGTAAAAAATAAGACCGTATTTAATACTTACGCTTGCTTCCATAAAGGGGTCTATGCAGTATCGTATAACTTGGCACTTCTTAGTTATATCTACTCCACTAACATTTAAAATATATTCTGCTTCTTGCAGTTCAGTTTCCGTATTCAAACCGAACGGTTTACTTTGTCGATATATGGAATCAATTCATGGAATCCATTGCCTAAATATTCAAACCCCAGTCCATCTCTTAAATATGAACGAGGGAAGATGGACATCTGCTACTCTGTTTTTATTTAATCCCGGGATCTTTTGAACCCGATACAGAAGTTTTATACGAGTTCAAAAGTAGTGTTGTTTGAGTTGTTCTCTCAACGACCATTACAGTGTTATTTTTAAGAACAATGCGGTTTATCCCCTCAATCCATTTGATGCGGGCCGGTAAACATCTGTCAAATTCTGAACTTACTTCCTGGGTTTGCAAAATTGTTTACTGACTTAGCTATAACTATACTTGCAACTAGAAAATAATCATAAACAGGCCCAGTAGTTACTAAAGGTACTAACCCTAGCTCCCTATGATTATAAAATTCGTCAATATCACTAAATAGACACAGAAAAAGATGACATTTATATCATAATATTAAAACTACCATCACGAATTGTAATAACGTGTAATACGGAATAATACTCGGTTCTTTTAATTATCTTAATTCCAATAACTAAATCCTGTTAAAGGTTAATAATATCATCCGAGAAAAAACACGGTGATATAAATGTCTATAACAACAATTTCTATAAATAGCCGTTACTATTTCAGAAAAGGAAATGATATGATGGACTTATTAATAGGTACCTCCTTAATTTAGTGACGTGCGTGTGATTGCGTGCTTCCTTTATTAGCTTAGTCGCACGCGGTTATTCCGATCGATAAATGAAGCGTAGGTAATTTGTTTTTATGGGCGGTGCAAAAACAAAGTGGATTGACCCGCCGTCGCTTCTGCTGGCGGATCGCGTGTTGACTTCGCGGTGAGGACATAGGAACTGTAGATTAGCGGTTGATAGAGCGGGATTACAGGTCCTATCAAAAAACCACTTACTCAATTCCAGATGCAAACGATTGAATGAAACTGTAGTAAATTAATGAGTAACTAACACTAGCTAATAGAAGAAGGTAGTGTTGAGAAATATTTAAAAATATTAAATGATAAACGATAATATTTATTTCTGTAAATAGATATTTTAAACGCACTTTTACATGTCAATGTTGAACGACGAACTGACGACTTCTGAGAAGAAGCACCAAATTACGACGGCCATTTTATTTGTTTTTTTCAGTAGCTACCGTTGAATTTCGACATCTGCGTCCTGCTTGAAATTATAAAAAAAACCTTGATGCTATTTGATTTCAATTTATTATTTTATCTACTAAATGATAAATAATCTCTTCTCTAAATAGTACAAAGCAAAATCGCTGATCTCCGCTTACTTTTTCTAAACCATGCAAAGGATTTTTATACGTTTTGCATTTACGCAAACGAGAGAAAAGTTTAGAATTTCAATGATTTGTAATGTCACATAGGTACATTATACACCGGTGCGAAACCGGTTCAGGACGCTAGTAGATATAATAGTACGTATAAATAAATCAGCGACTTCATCATTCTCACTATGTGTGACCCCTTAGCCGCCCAGTCATGTGAACTGATGCACGCAGTCAGATGGACAAGTGAAGATTTACCCACCTACATTGCGACCCACACCATCCTTACTTTAATGGTTATTACTTTAAAACTTACGTCATATAAGCTAGCGGTGTCTTTTGACACACCTAGGTATCCTAAATTGGATCTAAAAATTATTCGAATCAATTATACCTCTATTCTGAAGATTTACTTAATTTTATGCCGTATCTATGAACAAATCAATAAAAAATCACAGGAAACTTGGTCTAAGCTAGGTGATCAATTTAAAAAAAAAACCTTTACCTAAATAATTAAGATAAATCTTAACTGCACAATGTTTGGTGTCGCGGTTGAAGTGATCATCTCTATGTCCTTCCTCCATGTGACTATGTGTTATGAATTCGATTCTCACCCGAGACAATAATTTATGGGATCTACAGTCATTTATTTCAAGTATCTATATCTATCTTTTCAAATCATACCATCACGCATGTATTCTCCAAAGGGTTAGCAGAGGTGTACTAATGTACACCCACAGTTCGCCGGTATGTTTAGGTCCCGCTGGTAATAGGGGGCGAGCCTATTGCCATAAACCGGGCTCAAATCCAGACTCCAAGCTGCTACATAGAATTTCATAGAAAAACCCAATAATACTACTCGACCCTGGGGACCCAGGACCCAGAACCTCTAGCGTGGCAGTTACGCTTAGGACCACTAAACTAATGAGGCAGTGTTTTCAAAGTGCGTGGGTTTTTTGTTTCTTACTTAAAGCTTAAATATTTAATCACTTTCTCAACGACCATATATTAAGTAATTCACATCGATATCAATACAGCAAAGCGGATGAAATAACTGACAACATTTCTTATTTCGACCATCGTTAATCAAATCCGATGTGAGAAATCTATCTATCATATTTAACTGCTACAGCGCAGTGACATAAATACATCAAATTCCAGTCGCGATGGGCGATGAAACACATTGAAACAGATCTTGATCTATTAACCTGTTCTAATAAAGAACCGTCAAATTATCGTCATAGCCTTTTTTATACCACTAAGGTGGCAAACAAGCATACGGTCCACCTGATGGCAAGCCGTTACCGTAGACTGTGGACGCTTGCAACACCAGCAGTATCACTTTTTCCAGCTATACAATATATTAAGAAAACCCTGTTCGACTCGTGAAGGTATTGTTAGGTATCGAGATCTGATTCTATATATCTATAATATAAAAATGAATCGCAAAATGTGTTGGTAAGCGCATAACTCAACAACGCCTGGACCAATTTGGCCAATTCTTTTTTTAAAATGTTCGTTGAAGTTCAAGGATGGTTTTTACGGCGAGAAAAATTCGAATAATTGCCGGAAAAACCCTAAAAACAGCCCTTTTCTTTTTCCCATACAAACGTTTTCTAACTAAAACGTAGAGTCAATTTGAGCTTTATTGCAATTGCATAAAGTTCATATTAAATTACAAGAACTCATTGTTGTCTAAGCAATGTAGGTGTGTTCCTAACGTCAAAGAGTCAATTTGCACTTCATTACCGCTTTACAAAGTTCAAATTCAATCATATCTAAACATTCGCTAAAGAAAAAGAACATGCAGAAAAATTATTTTCTCATACATTTTGTATCGGGAACGGATTGACAGATTTGACAGAATTAAAACACGAACACAAAATGGCGTTGTTTTCTGTGAGGTTTCTATTTCGGTAGATGGGGTTCTGTGCATTTTCCGACCTACTCATAAGCTGCTGGTGTGATTTTGATTATTATTTTTTTGTGTATGTTTAAATGGGTCCCCCTGGATGATTTAGATTTACAATTTGAGCCAGTAGGTGGCACCGTAATCGGGTTCTAAAATTTTTTTTATCAGGGTAAGACACGGGAAATTGAATGAATGATTGGGATGACGGCTGATAGGGATGAATGGAAGAAAAGGGCAGGAAGATTATGATACAAGGCAAGACAACGTTTGCTGGGCCCGCTAGTAATATAATAATTTTCAATTTCAAGAAAAAAATATCTCGTTTTTTTTTATTATAAATCGAGGAAACTAAAATGGCAATACTTACGGTGGTAGCCGTATGCTAACTGGGTACCAATAATACTTACTTAGGACCAAAGGGGTTTATCACATTTAAAAAAAATGGAATAGGCGGCAAACGAGCAGATGGTTCCCCTGATGGTAAGCGATTACCGCCGCCCATGGACACCCGCAACACCAGGGGAGTCACAAGTGCGTTGCCGGCCTTTTAAAAGGGAGTACGCTCTATTCTTCAAGGTTTGAAGGTCGTATTGGTCCGGAAATACTGAAGGCGAAAATTCATTCCACAGTTTTGTTGTGCGAGGCAGAAAGTTTCTAGAGGAACGCACTGTTGTGGACTGTCAACCATCAAGATGATGGGGATGGAACTGCTGCCGCGTAGAATGATGGCGGAAAGAGGCAGCAGGGATGAATCCGAACAATTCCTTCAAACACTCCACATAGTACAGGCGATAGAAGATGCATAGCGAATTGCTGGATTTTGGGGTAAATGTGGCAATTTTAGCACGACGACCTTCAATTTTAAACTTCAATATTTATATGTTTACTTTCATGATTATTTAACGTTTCTTATTTTATTTGGTAATATGATTGGTATACCTTTATGCCCCTTTCGAATCGGATAGGGTAACATAGTGTATGGTTATAAAATTACAACAACAATCAAAGAGAACCTCTACAATAATCCACAATAAATAAGAAATCAGCTGACATTCATTTCATAATTCATAGGCGTTAAACACTTTGTAAGCATCACACATGTACAGGCGTGCCCAAAAATGTTTTTCACACACTTTATTAATTTCACACGGCGCGAACGTCAGGAATGTACTTGTAGGTACGTGACGGGACATTTTAAAAGGAATATTACACGAGTAAGCGCGAAATGTATTTATATCCGTGTTGAATACGAAATGTGGATTCAATTAATGGCTTAGATGCGATTAAACCTGTCCAAGTTATTTTGTTTAGGAGTATACGAAACAGGTCCTTGTTTAATGCACTGTGTGTAAAGGATATTGTCGTTTCGTCATAGATACTGTACCCAAGAATGTCATTAAATATGTAAATATTAATACCAGAAATGATTTATGGTCTATTGAACAATTTCCTCGTAAAGCTTAATCGCAAACTGTGTTTTCATATAATATTACTTAGAAGGGTCAAAAGGGCAGTGAACATAAATACTGAGTATAATTTCTGAAATACAAATTACACATTTAACATATAAATATAACATTTTTTCTCCTATATAGAGAGTAATAAATTTGATAGTAAACAAAGATACATAAATATGAAGGTATAAAGTCCTAATTTAGCTACTTCTGCTAAGTAAACCAATTAGTTGACACCGAGATTCCTCACTAGCAAGTCTCCTTTGATCGTTATAAAATCAAAGCACACATCTAACAAGGCCTATGACAGATTTATTACGTTTTACTAAGAATTCTTTTCTCGTACCATATTTTTTATGGAAATAATTAAAAATAATTTAGACGAGACATTATTTTATATGCCTCGCTTGGCCATTGTTTTGGAAAATAAAAAAGTTCACAGATTACAAAGAAAACGGATATCGTTAAAGAATACTCACTGTTTTGTTGAATCGAACTAGAATATCTCTTAAAAATAAACCAAACGATTCAAATTAATTCACTTAAAACATTTGGAATTTCATAGCAATAATAATATTATTGGACGTGTGTTACAACATCAAAGTGTGCCAACAGCCCGCGGTATTAAAATAAAGATGACTAGTTTGCATGCTCGAGAATAACTAAGGAAATATTCCAAATCTATCTTAAGTTATTTATTCTCAGCAAAGACAATGTCAATTTACCACGCGACGCATACCAATAAGCATCATCACAGGACAGTTCCCCATCATTTAGCAAGTGCGGTCATTGTACCCAATGCTCATTGCTTTAGATTGAGACAATGCGTCGGTCCGTTACGCTCTATGGTGGAAACCATGATTTTATTTCCCCAACACTATCAACCATAACAAGAATAGCCTCCGATTCCGACCGTGAAAAAAAACCAATGATTACCCGTAGTTCATTAACACTTTCGCAATTGTTTTTACGCTTCTTTAATTGTGACCAATGGCTAAACCTGTTTCCAGTTATGTTCGCTTCACAATGCCATCGGAGACGCACAAATATAAAGACAGGAAAGACCGAAACTAAACTCGGTAAATTTAAAATCGATTCAAGAAAAATGACAAATATAGAAGTGTCAAGATCTTTGCGATTCGACACAATACCATGGGTGGACCTTTAAAATACCGCATGAATACTTTTTAATGCGTCAACGATACGACCAACATTTATTGTGTAGAACGTTTGACAATAGATGCTATATTTTTTCCGTGAGACTTGGCTCTTAAGAGGTTCATTCTTTTCTGTGTATTTCACATAAACTACATTTATATGAAGTCGTATCTATATGAGGACAAAGGCTAGCTGTCGCGGTCCGAAATATAGTTGACAGCTGCAGCATTTCCGAGCGAGCGTTCGTAACCTACCGTGAAACTTGCACGCGAATCAACAAAGAGTCCGTTAGAAATGTTAACAATTCGATTTTCATTTAAATTGTTGCTTCTTGACGATGCATTTTGATGCCACACCTACCCGTACAATGAATGGGAAGCACCTCTGATTTCTTGCGCGTAGTTTGACGGAAAGTCAATTTCAATGCCAATATTTTCTGCAGCCTTAAGAGGTTTTAATAGCCTCCTGCGATTTTTGTGGTCACGCTCGATCAATCACACCTTCAAGTTCAATACGTTTTACGGACACCGTATCATTTATGATTATTCGAATAGTTCGGACTTTTTGAAATTGATTTGCAAACGATGCCTGTCTGCGGCCTTGTAGATTTCACGATGCGCTAGCCTTTTCACGGCTAATTATTTCTTTTTATTTGTCTATTCTTGATCTGCGGCAGGCATGACTTGATTACACAGAATCAAGTATTACGCGTTTAATAGAAATTTATAGAATAAATAACATACTGACGTTTAAAAAAATACATGACCGGCCATAGACCTTTAACGGCTTTATACTGGAACAGTTTTTATATTTGGATGTTCCTCCGATGTAGGTGACATCCAAACAAGGATCCATTCAATGCTTCGGTCTTATCTCAAAAATACATACGTTGCGGTCGTCAACTTGTGATATAATAGTTATTACAAAATATCAAATCACGATGGAATTTGGTGTATATTTTCTTAGGTTCCCGTCTTTATTATGATGAAACTATTGTGCAACCATCTGTGATCTATCTGTCAATGTCGGGGACCTTACAAGATATTCCAATTTCGCTAACAAAAATACCCTTTGTATTTCCGTACACTAACAAAATATTCATATTAAAGTGTTTTAAATTTAATTCTGAATGAGAATCCTGGTACTTACTTAAAAAATGTTCAAAATATAATTTTGGTTCAGTTTCAGTGTCAGAAATATCACAAATGTCACCTTTGGATCAATTTTTGGTCAATTCAGTTCAATCTAAATTGTTCCTTATTGACGTTATTTTTAGTGTAGTTGAAATACCTATCATTTGATTTAAATTCAAACTGCTTTAAGTAACAGATTTACCCTTCAGCATAGTTTTGTACCAAAAATCCGTGTAGATTATTTCTTAAAATGCTGCTTGATATATTTTTAGCGATTTAGGTCTGAGATACAGAATCTGTTCCATACATACCATCACACTTGTGAAGATAGTAGATATTCATGTCAACCTTTGTGGCCTTACCCGTGCAACTTTCCTCATACTTATAATTTTTTCGATTTCAGAAATTCTCCCTAAAAATTCATTATTATCGCTATACTCAGTCTTATTCCAACAGTACTGCTGAACTGTACTTTTAGTTATTACAAAATGCATATAATATATATGCTATGTTCATCTGATTCCAGTGTGCATGCACATTTCCTTTGAAAGACCGATTCTAGTAATATGCCAAGATACGGCGTTGATGAAGACAAAGATGTTCGATGGCGATATTCACTTCTAATGCCACCAATGCTGCTAAGAATACTAATTCTGTAACTACTTATACAGTATCATTGTGTGTAGAAATCTAACCAGTTATTGAACCGTACGTGCCTTCTATCAATGCCAAGGTTTCCGTGGTAATGTAAACTTTGTGAAATATTGACGCTGTTTTGAATTCAAAACAAACTAATTTTATACTTATAGACAAAAAGGTTAATGAACTAGACTGCAAAAGAATGTGAATGTAAGTTTTTACCGATGAAATTCATTTAATTTAAGTTTAATAAGATAAGATAATGGAAACGAAGGTCTAAATACTTAACGGTGTATGTTAATGATAATTTTAATGTATGGTAATGATTTTAATGTACGGTTGGCACTTATAATAAGAAAGTAGCAAGTTGTAGGTATAACTAAGACAATGAATCAAACATAATTACTAATTTTTTCGTCAATAAAAAGTTTACTTTGTTCAATAACATTGAAATTATCTAAGCGGGTTCCTTTATCCCGTATTGAATATTCAATTTTACTCACAGTCTACTGTGTAATTGAGGGGAAACTTATTAGGTAGTTGTATAATCACAGATTAGTATGCGATCGGCTTCTCTGCGACATAGATAAGCTATTCAAACTCCGATAACGATCAGTATTCGAGTTACAAAGGCAATTGTCCGATTTTTTTTGTTCCAGAACTATTGTATTTGAAAATATTCGATTGCGTTTTGAATGCAATTTCTATGTTGTCCCGACAGTAATAGATACTATGTCGCATTTCGTCCCCACAAAAGATAAATTGCGCATTGATACTCGATATATACTCGTACCTGATGTTTTTCTGCCTTGTTGTTCCTTTGTGTATGGAGCTGCGAATACAATGGAGATTTGTGATTAACTGTCGAATTCAGAAAAATATATTGAGTCTGTAATTAGGTGCTATAGGAATCACGGAGACAATTGAGCATCTCAGCTGCATTGGATTCTGAAAACAAAACGGCGCACGTATGCACGTAAGAGTTGATACCGGTTGTATATTTCAATATTATTAATACTCCAGGATTGTTTTAAGATAAAACTGATCGTTAACTCACAGTCGCAGTCTGAAAACTAAACAAATTAAGTTTATCAACTTTAGACATAATATTATACAGTAACTGCGTCACATAATACAAGGCATTAGCGGATGTTGATGGAGATAATAATAGTAAGTAATAAGATCTAAATTGGAATAACCTCAGCGCGTTGAAAAACTATCAAGGGAAACAAAGAAAGACGAAACCTAGACCAATGTGCCTGCAGGCGTAGCCAGATAGACAAGATTCGACAAAATTATTTTTAAGTCTTTATAATGTAATTTTTGTTGGCTTGAAACCCGACATAATACTTTTCTGCCATCGTCATCTAGGAGAAAACATAATAAAAAAACCGGACAAGTGCGAGTCGCACTCGCCCCGAGGGTTCCGTACAAATTTGTACATATTATTATAATTAATTACAAATGTGTTGTTTTTAGATTTTCTCCTATACTTGTAGTATAAGACAGTATTATTTGTTAAATTTTATAGTTCTAGGTCATTGGAATAAATTGGAATAAATTTTGATTCCCTTGAGAGTGTCGAAATATAAGTTTCTTGCGGCATAAACGACCGTATCCTTTTTTACGTTAACTTAGAAGTTTGATTTTTTCACAGCCTGAGTATATGGTTTTAATTTCTTAACGATACCTCCATGCATTCCCGTGATAAACGGTCTTGACAGGCAGACAGACGGATGGAAAACAAAGTGATCCTATAAGGGATCCGTTTTTTTCCTTTTCAAACACGAAACCCTAAAAAGAACCTATTTAAGTAGCACATTTCATGCAATTTATTGACATCGAGAAAAATAAATATTGTTGTAAGATTTTCACGCTTCTGAACAGAAACCAAAATAGAACAAAATGGGAAAGAAACAAAAGCGACACAGAATTTGGACGTAACATTCTTCGAATCTACATCTCAGTGGGCAATCACTTCGCGTAAAGCTCGACGGGGTTTAAAGGACGACAATACAAACAGTAGCCCCTTATTATTTTATTCCACGGAAACCGGACAAGAGCTCCCAAAACTCATTGTAATACTCATGTTTTTACTTCACCATTTGTTTTCTCTCCAAAACATAATAGGGTTACCAACCTAAGAATCTATTGTTCCCATCTGTTACTTACCTTCAATTATAAAAGACGGTAGCAAAATATTGTTTATTTTACAGTTGAAAGGGCTTTTAACAGTGACATATGGACTCTTTCTGTTTGAGTGCATTCAAATTTATGGGCCCATGACCACTGATGGAATTGGGTTATTGTTTATATTTAGAAAGCTGGTTGTAAAGAGAATAGTTGCTTCTGTTATGGCCACACACCGTCGCTAATTTAAGTACCTAATTCTTGTTTTACTTAGGAGTTACTTTCGTAACTGAGGAATCAGTGTTGAGAACTTTACAGTGTAATTTTTGTACTCAATAGACATTGAAATATTGTTTCTGTACGTTGTACGCAAAAATTGATTTATGCTATTAAAATTAAATTTACTTAAAATAAATACTGTTAATCTAGTGAGAGCCATTACGTGGGAGAGCCATGCTACGGCACGAATGGGTCGGCTAGATCGGAGTGATACCACGGCCTCACACAAAACACGGCGTTAAACAACGCTAACGTTGTGTTTCGCCGAGTGAGTGAGGTTACCGGAGGAATCCTCTTTTAAAAGGTCGGCAACGCATTTGTGACTCCTCTGGTGTTGCGGGTGTCCATGGGCGGCGGTAATCGCTTACCATCAGGTGATCCGTCTGCTCGTTTGCCCTCCTATCCCATCAAAAAAAATCTAGTGAGAAGATAAATATATTCTTTAGCTACCCTGCACGAGCGCTAAAATGTTATATGGGGAAATACCCATGAGATAGAAAAAAAAACAAAATCCCTTAAAATATGACGTAGCCCGTCAATTATCCAATTACAGACGATGCCAAATATATTTATTGTTCTTGTGCCCTGAGGCCATAACGCGATTTACGGTGATAACTTCAAAAAATGAGTGCTGTTTACTTTGACGTAAAAAAATGTTAAATATTGACGTTTTAATTACTTTTATATATTTACATACCATCATCACGCCTGTCCCCGAAGGGTTAGGCAGAGATGTACTAATGTACACCAACAGTTCGCTGGTATGATTGGGTTTCATGTAATAGGGGGCGAGCCTATTGCCATTAACCGGGCACAAATTCAAACTCCGAGTTGCTATTGAAAACTTCATAGAAAAACCCAATAACAGTTTGCTCAACCTGGGAATCGAACCCAGGACCTCTAGCGTAGCAGTTGCGTTTAGGACCACTAGACTAATGATGTAGTCTAGTGGTCCCAAACGCAAGTGAGGTGGTGGTGGTAGTGCTAGTGGTATTTTTTATATATTTACATACGTACATACATATTTTCACGCGTGTCTCCTATTGGGGTAGGCAGAGACTATAGATTTCCACTTACTACGATCCTGGCACACCACTTTCATTTCATCTACGTTCATTAACCTCCTCATGCATGATCGTCGGTTTAGGGTGCTCTTAACCTGACCTTTTTTGAGAACGTCCGCAATTTTATTGAAGTACGTTCGCCGAGGCCCTTCTAACTCTTCCATACGTACTCGCCATGTATACCCGTTTCGTCAATCTTCGTTCATCCATCCTCTCTACGTGACCAAACCACCTTAACATACCTTTATATATTTGCCGTTTTAATTTTCAGTTTTACGACATCTCTTTGTTACTGCTACGGAATGGTTATCTTTGATTCCCAGAGTAATTGGAAATTTATCATTCTCTTGGAGTAACACATTATAATTGATTTATACACAAACTTATACAATTCTCCGACAGTTCATGCCTTACGCATCTTAAGCGTAATAAACATAGAATATTGCATTACATTCTTCTTGGCAATAACCCTGTTCACACATTGTTTAAAACAAACATGTTTGTACAGTATCTACACATTTTGACTGACACTGTGTGCAAGTGGTTTTGAATTGGTAAATAATTATACAATTTACAAACTTATTGAAAAACTAGCTGCTGTTACCCGCAGTTTCACTCACGTCCCGAAAATATTAAGATATTATAAGTCCGATTCTAGGCGACATTTTAAGTTAGACCTCTAGCAATACATCGGTGAAAACTGCATTCAATTCCATGCAGCATTTTTTGCGTGATGCCCGTACAAACATACAGACAGACAAAAATTTTAAAAAATTCTGTTTATCTAATAAAGACCCACCATATAGGATTTTTAAAATATCTATAATATACAGAAATCGGCCTGTTACAATTGTATTATAGGTATAGATTAATGTTAATGTTAGGCAGAGGTGTACAAATCTATACTTGTACAGTTCGCTATGTACGAGTCTGTTTTATGTCTCATACAACAGGGGACAAGTCCGTTTTCATTAACCGGAGTCGATTCCAAACTCCGTTTTTACAATAACACTGTTTAACCTGGCGTCAGTGTTTTGTCTAGAAAATGAGGCAGTATTATTGAAGTATATTATGAAACAAAAGTCCATGTTAGTAGATCACCTATGCAAGCACCCACAAGTGTCGCATTCGGATCAGTTGAACTATTGTCACGCTAGTTCCTATGAAGTGAGCGCGAACGAAACAGGATACATGGTAATGTCTCCAATTTCTATGCAGGTGTTAGTGCTGATAATACTGAGAAACTAATTTCGAAAGTGCTTAATTGACAACTTGTTATGGAGATAATGTTGTAATTACTTATTGGCGCTATATAAAATTTGAGCCTTTGATACAAAAGAAACCGAAATCAGTTGGTAATATTAGTATATAATTGGTTTAATGGACTAGTGTTCACAAGCGCGGCTGCTGATCGTGACATCTTGGGTTCGATTCCCAGGTGGAGCAGTCTTGTTAGATTTTTCTATGAAATTCTCTGTTGGAGTTAGGATTTATGTCCGGTTAATGGCAAAAGACTAGCTCTCTTATAATATGAAACCTGAAAACTGCCGGTAAATTGTGGGTACATTAGTAGGTACACCTCTGCCTAACCCTTCGGGGAATATAAGCGAGATATGATTTTCTTATGAATAATTAGATTTAAAACCTTTGTATTCTTTTACCATGAATGTAGGTAATGCAGACAATAAAAAAAATATAATAAATAATAATAAATGCTGATTATCCATCATTATCCATCCATCTCGTAATTATCCGAAAATCAACTGCAAGTCACAAAAATCAACATTGAACATTAACTTAATAACTAAAAGAGTTGTTTTTCAACCAACAGGTATAACTCATCATTAACAATACATTGTAAACAATACATTATTACGTACAATAAACATAAACAGCATAATTACACTAAAGTTTTTGTAAGAAACCAACACTAAATAACGGTATTTTATTTATCAGTGAAAACCCGTAGATACTAAAAAGGGCCATAAAAGGCTTGTTACTTAATAGCCGAATTAGATATAAAAAATACGAAGTCATTAAATTTTGGAAGCTAGTTAAATAATTGTTAAGTGAAATTAGACGGTACATAATCTTTATTGGACACATTAGAATCGACAGGCTTTCGATGTGAAAGTTTAAAATCGAATGAAGCAATTATATAGATGGGTGCAATTAAATTCAATGGAGTGCCACATGGAATTGTGACTGTACACACAGTACGTATCAAGATATTTTCCATTATAAACTAACCTTACATTCTTTAGAGTTTCCGTACAGTGAGGAGTCAGCTTATACTGGACCAGTATAGTTTGAAATGCTTTTTATTGCTGTGAGAAACAATAATTTTGATTATAAAATTGTGGTTTAATATAGCATTGATGATAATAGCACTCAGTTAATAAATGATGTAGGGACAAGTGGTGACAAGCAGAGTACACGCTTTATAATTAATGATAATCCTTTGATTTTATATTAAGTGCTTAATTCTGAAACTGAAACTAAGCTTCCTAAACCTCTAGTGGTCCTGAGTGCGACTGTTATGCTAGAGGTTCTTAACACGGTTCTCAGGTCGAGCAAAAGTGTTATTGGGTTTTTCTGTTAAATTCTCAGTAGCAGCTCGGAGTTTGGGATTTGTGCCAGGTTAATGGCAGTAGATTGGCCCCCTATTACATGGGACTATTAGGTACATTAGTACGCCTCTGCCTAACCCTTCAAGGAATATGGGCGTGATGCTATGTTATGTTTATGCTTAATGCTAAAATGTACCCAAAGCATATGATCATTGCAGGAAGCCAGCATCTTTTGTAATTTTCTGAAATGAAAAGTAAGGACATGTAAGGAACTAAAATTGCAATATTAAAATCTGCCAAATACGCTCACATTACTCACGCTATTCAGGTCTACACTAAACTGTTAAGCCAATGACATTCAGACGGACAGTAGTTGTAGCCTGCGAACGCTAGATCTCAGAAGAATATCTATTCATGTTCATATTCATATTCTTTATTGACATACCATAATGTACAATGAATGATGATCTAGATATAAAAAATCCAATTATCAAATCATCGCTACATAAATAGCAGAATATTCAATACATGTAAAAACATGCATGTAAACTTTTTACCATCACACCATAAAAAGTATGGAACGATTTCTCCTTATCATTATGTTCATTAAGTTAGTCAGTCCTAAACATAACGACTTGTTTGCTTTTATTCGCTAAAATTACATACTTGGACAACGTTTAGACGATGATTGCGCAATTCTACTTATGGTTATGACTCATAATAGTATACTTTGCATCGATAAACATACAAATAAGGCATCATTCAAGCTTACATCCACAATTAGGCACTAAAGCAATGATGTGAAGATTGTATGGATTAAAAGAAGTGTGTTTGCACAAAAAGTAACGGAGATTTTTTTGTTGCGAACGTTATTGGTTTTTGTTTTAAATGTAGAACATTATATAAGGTCAGAAAGTTCAAGCATGGAACACATCTTTATACATCCTGCATAAAAACTACAATATAGACTTACGGCCGGTTTCTTTAATATATGTCTGTACATTTGCTTACTGGAGATAGAATTTTGACATTAGGTCCATATCAATAATGTCAAAATCCTATCTCTAGTAAGTAAATCTACTGACAGGAATGTAGAAACCGGCCGTTAATTACCACCGCTTCTCAATAAAAATCTTCGAGATTGTACAATTGCCGAAAAGATGGCAGATGGATAAGGTATGAGACGTTATTGTTTCCTAGAATAACTCTTGCGCAGGACTAGGTACTATAAATTAGAATCTGATTTACAAAACATTATTCTCTGTTATATTTTCAACATTTCTGAATGGTAGTTTTTTACTATGGCATAGACTATCTAGTAGGTATAAGGATATTTTTTCCTTCATATCTAAAGAAGGAATAAATTAATTCAGATTTCCTTAAAATTAGTATTCTTGAAAGGCCAGTCTAGGGAGTCTCCATCTATATCATAAAAAACGCCGGTTATTTTGTTACCTCTCGGGCAACAAGTCCCTAGGGTTTTGTCATGAAATATTATTTCTTTTTTGTTACTCAATCACGACGCTACAGATCAATCATGTTAAAATTGGGAATCCACATGAGACATCCTTTGGACAGCCGCTTTTGTTATATGTAATGTAGTGTCTTGAAAAAAAATTGAGTAGGCATGAATCATTAATAAATAAATATTAAATTTGATGCTCTGCCGGGTTCCTTCGCCTATGGAAGTTTTCCCAGAGTAAGGTGTATTTTTATAATATTTTATAACGAAACATTCTTATCCCCACAACTAGCAATTCCAAAAAATCTGCCCCAAATATGAATTACAATTATAATTTCATTCATAAATCCCTCCCATATTATGTTATTTATTTATTTGGTGCCTTCCTTTCAGATTCCTACATAATATACTCTATAATGTTCTTACAGTAAACAACTTGACTCATTTTTTTTTAAATCTTCTCCTGTATCGTGGGTGCGTTTACAAACACAAATTCTCACATACACAAACGCCCAGACCCGGAACAACTACCTGTAGATCATACAAATATTTGCTCCGTGTGGGGATCGAACCCACAACACGTGGCGCAGAAGCCGATCGCTCAACCGCTACGCCAATCGTGTCGTCAAAATATGTAGTTTGTTTGCGTAATAAATAAATACTAAAACTAAAATTTAAGCTTTATAAGGAGAGAAGAATGATGAAGGAGTAGGTACTTCAAGGTGTAATACCATCACTACCAGACAACAGTAGGGAAGCACGAGCCACACTATATATCGCAAAAGATTAAAAGTTTAAAATCTCCTTAGAATCCTTCCGTGAAGCAATGCGTAAGTGAATTCTTGAATTTGAATCATACCCACGGATGACTAACCCATAAGAGGGTAACAGAGCCATTGATTTTTCAAGCCTCACATGGCAAAGGGTGAGAAGAGGAAATCCAATAACGTGGAGTCACCCCCTGAATTTGGACAAATCGAATTCCAATTAACGTGAAAACAATTTTGGTTAAGTTAGTTTATCCGAAACTTTTGGTTGCTAGATAGAAAGAAGCGAATATACCTACATTTATGCTAGTATTTTGTTGCAATTTTATCGATAGGATCTTTTTTTTCAGGTGCAATCGCAGAACCAATCTCTCAGCAAAATGTTCGTATGATTCATAGAAAAACTAAATATGAATTTTAATAGTTTTCGTGGCTGTAAACCTTCATCCCAACCGAGTAGTTTTATTTTTATTAAAGGAAAGATTTGTTAATTTTATTCTTCACATCATTGCAAAAAGTTTCTAACAAAACTATAAGAATCTAATTGTTTCGTGCTCATCAATTTATCTTACCTATCAATATAAAATATCATTGGATTTGGAATCCATTGATTCCTACACAGTTCCATTCTTTGTTTTGGGTCAACGTAAATTATATACTGTCAGATATTCGGATACATAATTGTTACCTCTACTAATGCTATGCATTAATTCCTCGAAAAGTTTTTGAGTAAAACGTTTAACTGACTCATAACTCAAAACTACACAACTTAGAATTCTTTCAAGGAATCTTCTTTATTCATTTATGACATCAGTATATATTAATCGATTCTTAGTATGCAATTTTAAAGTCTATAATTAATTTTAATACATATTTAAAAGTTAGACAGCAGTCTATTAACATTTCGTTTAGTGTTATGTTAGTTTAAGTACTCAAACATATAATTATCAACTCCGGTGGTTCGTTCGATTAGTGATGCGAAGCCATAATTTTTAGAATCGAGTCTACTCGATTTATGAAATCGATAGTCTCAGACAGTTAATAAGCATGATGCGAGAATAAAACATTAATCGATGGTATTCACGCGAACGTCGTTATCATGCAATTGCAAAAGGAATATCAGAATCAAAAGTATCGCTGGTAAAAATGCTAGCTTCAGACGAGATATTTATATCAAATTATTAATAAGCTTCATTTTAAAGGCAACTAGACATAGACAGGCAACTTCAAATCTTTAAATCAATTTTAAAGGCTTTTATTACCGGTTTTTAATATAAAAATCGAATGGTAGAATTTAAATATTATACGTAATTTTCTAATTCGCAAAAAATATCTACTGACGTCACTTTACTTATCCAACATATTGATTCAAAAGTTAATACTTATATCGGAAATGTTAATTCTTGAACGATTCTGATTAGGCGGTAATTGTGCTTTCGACGTTTCGACTAGGATGATTGAATATGAAGGCTTTTAGAAGCAACTAATTGGAATCGGTTTGGTCATTACCCGTAACTAGTAGGTTGTTGCAAGTAGTAATTTTGTGTGAGGTGTGTTTTTCGATAGAGTTATGTCTATTTGGATTTAGGGAATTTTAGTAAATGTGATTTGTTCAATTTACTTGTAGTTTTCAGTTTTTTGTAGGTAGATACGCGTTACCCTCGACATATCGTCATTAGAATCACATTTTATGGGTCTGCCAACTTTTTAACATGGCTCACAAATAGATCGCTTTTGTTTCTGCTACTGTTAACATTCTAATAATAATTACTAAATTAGGATTGGACGCTAAAAATATGGAATGCGTTTTAACATGAAACTGATTGATTGGCATAATGATTGAGCAATCTGCAGCGTATCTCGCATGGTACAAATTTTGGGTATTCAAATAGTTGTATTGTGTTTGAGTGATTGTGCATGAGAAAATCTTTGAGCTGCACAATATTTTATAAGAGAAATATTTGTCTATCATTTTCCATGATTTTGTTATCTTAAATTATATACGTATCATATATTACGATCATTTGGAAAATAGACGAGTGTCCGTGCGAGATAGATATTCATTGTATTTCGTAGTACGACGGTACGAGGCGATGCGACTCAAATTAATGACTTCCTATACTCTACTAAAAATTCTTTGGCTATTCTGGCTCGACGAAAATTTGCTTACAGTACTCTAAAATAATATGACAGTTACATAATTATTAGTTATTGACACTTACGCGAATATAAGACATTGGAATAAAACTTATTGCGGATTGTATCGCGTTATATTGATATATCCCCTTAAACAGGTAATGACTAGAGACCATGGATTCTGTAGAGGATCCGAAACGTCATTAATTAAATCTATACATATAAAATGCTTTGACCTGAAACTTGGAGTGTGTGTTCTTTGTATGACGGAGGCATCCGATAAGAAAGGATTTTTGGAAATTCAACTCCTAAGGTGGTGAAAAGGGACCCCCCTTTTCACTTAGGAGTTGAATAATTTGTATGAAAGTCCGTCATTTCTTTCCGGATGAAGCCGCGCGGTACAGCTAGTAATATCAATATAACGCGATAAAATCGTAAAAAGTAGTTTTATTCCAATGCCAATAAGATCTCAAAAATATTTGTTAAAATTAAGCTTAAAATAATGCTCAAAATTGTCACATACCCGTTACTCAAATATCTTAATAACGTTGTTATTTATCTCAATGTATGGCAACGTGGCTTACTTGTGGGTGTTTTAATTCAATAAATTGCTTTATCTGCTCAGAGACAATGGCGTCGGTTATGGGGGAATTTTATTAACACGATCCGATCTACGTCATACGGGTGGCCACTCATTTACTTAACAAATAGAATTGATTTGCTTGATCCTAATCTTATTTTGCTCTATATTAGATTAGTATTTGTTAATTAGATTAGTAATGTTTGTCTACGGGCTTTTCTGTAAACATATTATAAACATCGAACCAGTATAAATTGATAAATACTTATTTTAGAGATAATTAGGTATCCCACCAAAAATTTTTTCATGTAAAATATTGCAAGGCGAGACTATGTTATGGTTCGCACTGTCAAAAAGTTATCAGATCATACTAAGAGACAAGCATCTAACTCTACACGCCCTAACTTCACAAACTCTACAGTTTAGTCAAAATATACCACTACCATGACAACCTGATGTGCCCCCAGATACTTTTATAATTACCTTGCAAATAATAAAACTAACTTAGTAGGTATGCGTACTATGCGTCATGTCTTCATGACAAGTTCCACAGAAAATAAATTTATTGACACTTTTGTCGACAAAAATGACATTTCTGTATGGTTTAGTCGATTAAAAAATCAATAAAGACTGTTTACGTTTACAGCAGAAGTATTGAATGTAATCTATTCAGGATCCGCATAAATATTAATAAGATAATATTTGGGAACCGTTATAATATCATTACATAAAAATTATTTAACATGTTCCTTTATTTAAATGCCTCATTAGCCTAGAGGTCTTAAGCGCGACTGTTACGCTAGAGGTCCTAGTTTTGATTCCAGCAATTGTTATTGTGTTATTGAGTTTATCTATGCCATTCAGCTTAGTAACAGCTCGAAGTTTGGACTTGTGCCTCATAAATAGCAATAGGTTCGCTCTCTATATTACATGGGACCCGAACATGCCGGCGAACTATGGGTGTACATGAGTACACCTCTGCCTACCCTTCGAGGATATAGGCGTGATAATAAGTTATGTTAGACACACTTTGACACAGTGGATTTCATCAATGTAATTCCAATGTAAATAGTGAATGGAATATATCACAAAGTTTTCCCACAGCGTTTCCTCTGTTACAATAGTTCTAGTTTCATGACTTCAACTTGTTAGTAGCTACCAACGAGTTAACTACTGTGGTTCCTACAGTCTGTGCTACAAACATTGTTTTGGTAATAAGAGAATGCAACACGTGGCTTCAAATACACCGACATTGTTGGTACAGCGAGCTACTTACTTCGAAACTGTAGCACCGTGAGAAATATACGATGTAACGTTTTCTGATGTATGTATGTTAACTGTATTCGTATAGGTATTCAATTATCAAATTTTGAAACGATTTTAGCATCATGGATTTATGGACCATCTATAAATGACGTCATAGAATTTTATGATCCCCCGTCCCTGTCATACGTCATCATATTTATATAATGTGGGTGTCTTTAAATCACGAGTGAATCGGTTTCTTCTAGGCAAGCGCGCTCCATCGTAGATCGTAGTGGCGCTTAATATCATGCGAACTGGTGGTCAAGCGTGAGCCTATCTAGAATAAAAAAAATTATATACCCTAGTGTGACGTGACATATTTTGCTTCGTCCGACGCCGACCATGTAGGATAGAGAATGTGTTTAAAGAAGTGTGTGAACCGTATCTTCCTGCAATAAACCAAACATCAAAGGGTGCTTTTCCACCAGATATGTGCTATGCTACGTTGCTATGGATGCGTTTGATATCCACGAATCATATTCATTGGTCCATATAGCTTAGCACTAGTAGAAATAGGTTCAACAAAGCTTTGTTTTTTATATAATAATAATAAATATTCTTTATTAAGAACCAGTTCGTCCATGTGCATCCTTTAGGTGAGACCCTGGCCTTCAAACTAGTAAAAACTGTATCTTGAAAATGGATGGCTGCATGCTCTGGATGCGTGCTCTGGTCGCGGGTGGTACAGCTATGTGCAGAACATAGTACCTACATCTACCTACCTCTTCATAGCACATCTTACTCGCCCCGCTACATAGCTTAGCATAAGTGGAAACGTAGTTTTTTTTCTTTTTTTTTTCTTTTGTTTTAAAAAAAAAACGTTGCCCCACACTAGGATTTTCTCCTGTATCGTGGGTGAGTTTACAAACAGACAACAAACACTCACATACACAAACGCCCAGACCCGGAACAACTACCTGTAGATCATACAAATATTTGCTCCGTGTGGGGATCGAACCCACAACACGTGACGCAGAAGCTGATCGCTCAACCGCTACGCCACTCGTGTCGTAGCTTAGCTTTGACATCCTCACATCAGCACATCTCTGGTGGAAAAGCACCCATAGTCTATGACTAGGGCAGCAAAGCGCTGCGTTATCATCACAATAGTGAATACATACGCGATAAGTGAATCTTAAGTACCTATACGATCATATTCCTCAACCTTTTTACACAATTGTATCACACTGCGAAATAAAGACGTAACAAAATATAAGACCTCATTTCAAAACCAGGGCTCACAAGTTTGTTTGATCATTGTTATCTCACTCACGGCTATTCCGCGAACTGATATAACCGTGACAACACGTGCAGACTTTGTAATGTTTTGCCTGTACGACTACTTTGTCTCGTAACTCACGTGAAAATTTAATTTTTTTCACGTTGGAAGATATATTAGTTGAGCGTCCAGCACCGAGGGTGGCCGACTACGTAGTTCAAATCGTAGATGAATGATAGAATAGAACAGGATCGTGGCAGATAGTACATACTGAGGGAGGCCTAAACCCAGTGGTGAGTGAAGTCAGGCTATGGGTGATGATGATGAAAGTTTCTTAGAAAAAGCTCTCAATCGGACAGAATGCAAGGAAGAAATCCCGGTCCCTATTGAGGGACGATCACGGCTTTTTTTGATGAATTCCCTATATTCTCACTCAACAAAGGTTCCATTGAGCAAGTATTTTTGTTAAATAATCAATTATATTTTATGTAAATATGGATAACTGATAATGTCAAGCATTGTCTAACATAATTGCTAATTATGCCAAAATGGAAAAGTTGTCTTTTTTTTTAATAGATGCACCCGCCATCACAGTGCATTACTTTGTTTCCACTGGCTTGGGAGATCAGTGCCTTTGCTTTGCTTAACAGTGCTTTGTTTTAACCTATTTCTTTACTATTTCTATATAAACTTTACACTCCAACCCTATTTATCTTATTTAATCTATTACTAAAAAAAAAGCTATATATATAAATCTAAAAGACAGGCGTGACTAAGCGTCAAAGTATTCCTCGGTATCGCTGTCGTCCGGGAAGGTGCCCAGAAGACTGGCAGCATTGCCACGCTGAATGGCAATGCTTATGCGCTGTCCTAGGAACAAGCCAGCCCCCTGGTCACGTGAAGTGTCGACCAGTCTATCTATTACTTATATTCTATATGCCTTTTTGTGTTACCTATGCATTATACAATATTCTACTTAAATCTATTGTAAACTAATGTTTATATAATTATTATATAACATAATTATACTTTTATCTGGAAAAGTTGGTTTATTAGTGGTAGCAGCATGGAGATAGTAATAAAAACAAAAAACACCACTACTATACATGAATACTAGTAGTACAGATATGGGCGGTTGACATTGTTACCATGGTGGATGAGACTGGCATAGAAGTGTTGAGATTGGTACAACCAGAGAGGCCTAAACTAGTTGAGGATGAATTCGGGCAGAGGATGATAATGGGAGAAAATTTGAGATAAACTTAAATTCTAAGCTTAGCTCAGAAATTTTTTTTTTAACTTTGCCTCACACTAGAATTTTCTCCTGTATCGTGGGTGCGTTTTAACTATCTGTAGATCATACAAATATTTGCTCCGTGTGTGCATCGAACCCACAACACGTGGCGCAGAAGCCGATCGCTCAACCGCTACGCCAATTGTGTCGTCAAATATAGAAGAAAACATATTATTAAATACTTCAATCACACTGTACCCAAGCACGAACATTACCTACTTATAACCTCTGAAGAAACTAGGCTCATACAATCCGACCTTGAAATGTTGGCTTCTATAAAGGGATCATCGATCAAATCTGTTTGTCTACATTACGTCAGATATTGCACGGCAAAGAGATTGCTCGCGTTGGCTTATTTTATGTTATTTTATTTCCCTTATTCGAAGAAGTTTGTACGAAATGTTTCATTAATATTGTTTAGAGAATTCGTAAAAGTATCATAAGTTGTCGTGGGTTGTATTTGATAGATTAATGGTGTAATAGTTTTGGATACAGCCAATGTATAATGCCACTACTTTTAGGAAATCATTAACTTATTTTTTTTCCTAATTCTTCCGTAATTCATATTTTTGGCCTTATATTTATTACCTTGTATCTCAGATATTTCTTAATCATTTTAAATTATTTTTAAACAGGAACAATGTCAACTCAGTTTCATTCCAGATGTGAGTTATTTGAAGTAAATACCTACAGATTCACACCCTCAATGGCCACTTTATTTTATTAATTCTTTCAATATTCTTCGAGTTTAGTTACGTATTTTATTTGTTGGGTATACTAATTGCAAATTGCTGGACATGTTTCTTGATGACCTAATTTCGTGTTATAGATACCTAACTCAAGAACATAAGTCCTAAAATCCCAAATTGTGCGATATTTTCTCTTTTAGCTAAACGATGCTATGCCCGAGTTTATCCTCCCAGAAAGAAGTATAAGAACAATTATGTATAGCATCTCTGAACACTTATCTCAGTAATTATCATGTCTGACTCATATTAATATGTATTCACGTCTATCTTGCTCGAGGAAAATTAATATTTACGCTCACAATTTCTCCTTAATAACAATGAATAATCTACAGACAAATATTTTGTTACACTTGTATATAATCAATGTTTTCTTTAATATAAAGTTCATTATGATGAGAATAGTCTGTATTATCTCTTGTAGACTTGGAACTATTTGCTATAATCTGTTATAGCCTAATATTTATAATAGATATTCTAATGTTATAAACGACCTTTGGATATTTCCATTAATTGATATTTATTTTATTGGCTAGGTATTTCTAGAAAATGTATATTGTAAAAATGTTCTACTATTACTATATGTTTCTACAGCGTTTGCGCTACTATGCAACCTAAAATGTACTTATGTTGACATGGTTATGGTCAATATAAAGTTTTAATTCATTTATATTTTTAACAATTATATTTAAGCATTTGTTTTAACTTTATTCAAATTTAGCGGCAGGCAGCAGCTGATTTTTGTTTAGTTTATTGAAACTATATTTTATAGCATTTTTGCCAATTTACGATAGGTACATTTCTAAATCCTCAGCCATAAATACTCTTTTAAATCAGAAGGGCCTTATATTATGAGCCATTATATTGAAAAGGGTGTCCTTTTCATTTCACCCAAGTAATATATTAGATCCAGTGTCCCTAAAAGACAAGTAAGTTGCACCTTATTGTAAACAGTCACCGTTAATAATATTGTCACCTGCCACAAGCATCGACTTACCAGTACGCCTCTCTCGACTGAAGGTTCGATTTGCATGACAAGCGACCCAACAGTAAATATAGTTTATTTAAATAATATAGATATATATATATATATATATATATATTTGTTATCCTATTCAAACCATACTACAGAGACAAATTTATAAACTCCGGTTGCTATTAAACATCACAGAGGAAACAAATTACTTATGATAAACGACATTGGAATAAAATTTATTTTAGGGATGTAACGATACATAATTTCGCCGATACGATAACGATTTTATAGTAAATAATCGGCGATACCGATACCGACAGCTTAGTAGATGATAAATCAAATAAATAATATTATTAATTTAATACAGACCTTGTATAGGACAAGAATTATTGCGCAAGCATTTTGAATTTTGAATATTTATGTTCATTGCGCCAATAATCCTATGGATCTTGCATAATGGGAATGTTTGGACGTCTTGTATAAGATTCCACTTTTTCTTGCTCATGATGAGCAGACCTATTTGATAAAGGCTTCTCTTATTCTCCTTCTTTAATCAAACTGCCACAGGCACTCTAAACACCTAAGAAAATCTTATCTTGATCTCTTTGTGACTCTTCAGGATAATTTGCGCTTTTAGAAATATTTGATATCGGTAGTAATGCCGATATATCGGTATCGGAATTGGAATCGTTACATCCCTAATTCATTTATATATTACACGAAACTTTCTACAATTCGACAACACCACAATAGAGTTTACTTCATATTAGACGCGTAAATATCCATTCGGTATGCGGCATTCATATTTATATAGCCAGTAAATTGCTATCGGGCGTAATGTAATAATATGAATTTACATAAATTTTCTATAACATTTACATTAGGAATAAATGAATTGCTGGGTGAATGGTGCCTTGGCCGGAAAGGCTAAGCTTTACGCCCGTGGAGCCGGCCGCATAACAGAAATGTGTAAACTTAATAAAACAGCTGGTAGTATTTATTCTGTTGACCGTACATTTTCTAGTACAGGAGAAGAATTAATAAAGTAGTGGCAGACTGGTAATCAAGATGTTTTTGCTTAGCTCTTACAATATTACGTTTCGAAATTAATGTTGAATTAAAATGTAGTGAATCATAGTTTACGTTCAGAAACGATTCCACACTTGAAAAATTAAACTTCCATTTTTTGATAATAAAACCTCGTCGTAGTGATTTTTTATTGTCAAATTACAATAGACTTTATACCAGTAATATAGTAGTGTGTAATATCATTGTGAATCAAGCTATAAACATAAAGTTAAAATCCGAATGAATTGTAAACTATACACATTGTATCGTAAAAGACTTAGGAGCGCGACTCGCACTTGACTGGTTTTAATTTCCGCATCGACATGAAACTACAATACTAATTTACTCCACTAACAGCAGTAAAACATTGTACCTTGTTGATTAAAACCTATTTTAATTAGGTACGGCTACAAGTATTACTTAGTGAGAAAGCGCTGGGTCTTAAGACTATATAAATATTTTGCATAACCAGCTTATGATTTATGAGTACTAAACTATGGGTACTCATTTCCTTCCTTAACTAAACATTCCATGTAGTATATATAGATAAAGGGAAAGAGGTTAAAAAAGCTAAGAGGAAATCTTGGAATGATCAGATAGATACCATGAACTTTACTATCACAGCTGTAACTATCTTAATAATAATTCATGCACAATTGTGGTCTTACGGCATTTAGGTATTTTCTACGTTACTAAATAACGTTTATCAAATAGTAAAACTGCCTTCGAAAATATAGAAAATAATGTTACGTGCAGTTTCGGAAGTTGGTGCCTTCGATTTTGTTTTTGTTATCGATGTCTAATAGGCGTGATGGTAGGTATGTTATGCCATATCTCCTGCATATTTAGATACATAAGTGGTTCAATACATATATCTACTACCAAAACATTAGCTATTACTGTTAATAAACATTCCTACGTAATCGCAGACTCGAACGAATCGATATAATCGATAACGGTTTGATGTAACCATCCTAGAAATCATAACAGTATTTTTGTATATTGTAAATCGAATGCCGTTTTTGGTACAGATCAATGTCAATATATTTATTTATTATCAATGTTTATGTTATTTGGAAATTAGCATATTATATATATCTTATATTATATTATGTTATAGGTAAAATAAACGTAACATATTTTTTCTAGTAATCAAAGAGTAACTATAGCTCTTAAATATAGTCTTAACTCAATATTTTAATTATCTGTTATGCTGTTAATATATAAGTTGATATATCAACAACTTTTATCAATAAGATTGACAAATATACCATCATTACGCCTGTATTCCCCGAACGGTTAAGAAGAGGTGTACTTATGAACACCCACAGTTTGCTGGTTGTTTAGGTCCCATGCAAGCCGATTGACATTAACCGGGCATAAATCGAACATGGTACTAAAAATTTTATAGTAAAATCCAATAAAACTTCACTAATTGAACCCAGGACCCCTAGAGTAGCAGTCATGTTTGCAACCACTAGACTAAACAAGCAGAATGACAAATCGTTTTTCCTATTAAGGATCCAGTGGAGCTTGAATTACCCACAAAAACGGAATACCGAAATAAATCGTAATCCAGACAATATTCTTGTGAATAAATAATATGTTATTATTCAGATTTGGATATAGTTAATCTAGGTTTCTACGGCACTATTTTGTCTACCACTACTTCACTGGAAATAACAGATAGGAAAATCGTTCCAAACTTGGTAAAGTTATCAAAAATAGTAAAGTATTTTGGACGAAATGGTAGAGTAAGAACCTATCTTAATGGTATCGAAATCCGAATAATAACAGCATTTGATTAACTATCTTTTTGTGATTTTTTTGCATTTTCCATGCTAAGATTATAAAGTTATTTTAGTGAAGGAAAAATTTTGTCGCGGGCAGGATTCGAACCTGCGTCTTCTGGTTACATACACCAGACGCTCACGCCCACCCGCTTGATCGAAATTTGACGCCAACGTCACCTTATGACGTAAATTCAGAATGTGAAGGCAAATTTCGATCAAGCAGGTGGGACTCGCGGTGGCTTAGCGATCAGAGCGTCTGAACCAGAAGACGCAGGTTCGAATCCTGCCCGCGATTGAATTTTTCCTTCACTAAAATAGCATTTGATTAAATTGTGAAAAATTCGGTCCGCGCGGACCGACTCTAAACATACAGTCTTATGACTTGAATCGAAAATCGAAATCAATGCGTATATCAGTTGCGTAAACGCAGTCCAGTAAGACGTACGAACGTATTAATATTCGTGTTAAATGAGCGGAAATAAGAGTAGGGTCGAATGAATGAAGCCGTCATTGACATCGGTTGTAACTATCATCGACACTTTACTAACTACACACTGTAAGTTATTGATACGCGTTTCCAATGTAGGTCTCTCTCACGATACGTCAAAGTGGAGAAAAAGTTTTTGATTTTTTATTTTTCCAAATTTGACGTTAATGTTGCAGTATAATATTGAAATAGTATTTTCATAAGTTTCAAACGATAGTAAATTAATTTTGATTGATTAATTTCTAGAATGATACTGTATTACTATAAAATTATTATAAAATTGTATCTCCTAGAGAAGAATCTCCACCTTGAAGAAACAAGTCAAGTTACAAGACACCAAAACCAAACCTGTACCCTACGTACGTGGGAGAGCTATGCCTCGGCAGGAATGGGCCGGCTCTACCGGAGTGATACCACGGCCTTACAGAAAACCGGCGTTATACAACGCTTACGTTGTATTTCGCCGAGTGAGTGAGGTTACCGGAGGCCCGATCCCCTTTTAAAAGGCGGGCAACGGACTTGTGACTCTTCTGGTGTTGCGGGTGATCTTGGGCGGCGGTAATCGCTTACCATCAGGTGATCCGTCTGCTCGTTTGTCCGCCTATCCCATAAAAAAAAATGTACCCCCGTATATTCTATACATATACGAGAAGATATACCCCGTTTATCTACTCGTGCCAATTATAGTCTAATGTAACTGTCAGTAAGCGTTGATAAACATTAATTACTATTCTTTATAATAATTAATTCTGTCAATTTAAAATAACATACCTACCATCACATACATCATTAGTTTGTCGGTACCTACCTGTCCATGTAATAGCAGGCGCGCCTAATATCATTAACCAGGCCTAATTTCAAACTCCTAGCTGATAATAATTTCATTAAAAAACCCCATAACACTCAGTACCACCTTGTAATTGAATCCAGGAGCCTCAACGATCAACACCGCGCTTTCCAATATAAGAGCTACGAGGCAGTCAACAAAATCGTATCGCTCAATAAAATACAATGGAAACGTATAATCGTAAACCAGTACGCGACAAGCTCCAGCAACAACAATTCCGATACTAGCATAAAGTACTTATACGTGTGTAATTCACCGATTAATTAAAACTTATACAGGCGTGACCGGTGTAATTGCTAAGAGACTTGTGTTACGTTTAGTGCATTCATTTTTATTGGCCCGCCTTTATGCCTAGCTAAGAAAGTAGGTGAATTGCCCTGCACGATCGTTAAGTTTCTTTATTCGAAATTGCAGTTGCGTTTGGAAATTTATAGGTCTTAGTTAAGGTCTATGAGTTCATCGTCAATGGATTCTACTTCGTGTTTTATGTAATAGATAAATAGGTATGCAATAAAAAAATACTTTTTTATGGGATAGGAGGGCAAACGAGCAGACGGGTCGCCTGATGGTAAGCGATTACCGCCGCCCATGGACACCCGCAACACCAGAGGAGTCACAAGTGCGTTGCCGACCTTTTAAAAGGGGGTTGGGCCTCCGGTAACCTCACTCACTTGGCGAAACACAACGTAAGCGTTGTTTGACGCCGGTTTTCTGTGAGGTCGTGGTATCACTCCAGTCGAGCCGGCCCATTCGTGCCGAAGCATGGCTCTCCCACGTAAAAACTGAACTGATTATGAAAAATATTTTTTTATTACAGAAAAAAATCATCAGTAAAATGTGCGTATTTTCATATTTAGGTTGTAGGTGGCTTTTTTAATTAAATCTCTGCATATTCTCCTACCTGTGTTTTGTCCTAATTACAGAGATATCCATCGATATTGCCAAATTAATCGTGTTCGCATTATCGATGCGTTACTAAAATGCCCCGAATGGTCACTATGCCGGAAAACTCATGTTATCTTTAACAAAGAATACCGCACTCTTAAATTAAACATTTATTAAAAAAAGTATCGAAAGCTACAAAATCTAAAGCTAATTTAGAGGAAAACAGGAATCAAAATGGTAGCCTATTTCCTTCTTTAAAAACAGACCGAGTTGCTGTTGTGTGAAGTATATAATGGTCGTTAATACTGTGTATATAAGTAGTTAAAATTCTTCAATAAAAATTAGGCTACAATTCCCAATCTCTTTTTCTTATAAAAAATATTATGCTTAAAGATAATAAATAAACCACGACATCTCTCTTTTTATAGATAACTATGACTGCCTCATTAGTCTAGTGGTCTTGGGATCACTAGATTAATGTTACGTTACTGCGCGACTGTTACGCTAGAGGTTCTGGGTTCGATCCCCAAATCGAGCAAAGTGTTTCTATGAAATTCTCAGTAGCAGCTCGAAGTCTGGATTTGTGTCCGGTTAATGGCAATAGACTCAGCCCCTTAATATATGGGACCTAAACATACCGGCGAACCATGTACATTAGTACGCCTATGCCTAACCCTTCGGGGAATACAAGCATGATGGTGTGTCATATAGATATACCTAGAACATACCATCACGCTATAGCTACCTACTGTATTAGTTATTCTTAATGCACTTCTCCAATAACTAAGTGGTAAAATACATACAGTAAGAAAACATAAAACAGCCCTAGAAATAACCAAGCTCTGTAATACAGGTCGTCAGAATACCGTAAAGCGGCTGAAAGTTATTAAGGTTCTAAAATTAGGCGAGTCAAACTAAGATGACCAACAGATTTCGAAATAGAACGCCGTAACACTTAACTGAGAAGGTTAAAGAAAGTAAAGCAAACGCAAGACTTGACGCTCATATGGTATCTACATTTCAATTAACCATTTGCATTGTATAAATTTGGCCCTGAGGTAAGGTAAGGTAATAATATTAGTTAATGAAATCCAGATTGATGTACCTCATGATCATCTACCCATATACGGTCCACTACGGTAACCCGGTGTTTTTAAAACCAACTGATGGTTGACAGACTTCAAACGCCATCGAGAAAATCTCTCAGGAATCCGCACATAATTTTGAAAAGTCAGATGTGCGAACTTAGCAGTCTAAAGGTCATATCATATTTATTTATATTAGCTATAATTTTTATTGTTAACTGCCTCATTAGTCTAGTAGTCCTAAGTAGGACTGCTACGCTAGAGGTTCTGGGTTCGATTCCCAGGTCGAACAAGGTGTTATTGGGTTTTTCCAAGAAATTCTCAGTAACAGATCGAAGTTTGGGGTTTGTGCCCGATTAATGGTAATAGGCTCGCTCCCTACTACATAGCCTACTAAATGGCTCCCTACTACACCTAAACGTATCGACGAACTATGCGTGTACAATTACATTGGTACGCCTCTGCCTAACTCTTCAGGAAATACAGGCGTGGTGGTGTGATATCGTTATCATATTATATGTATGGATGAAAATAATCAGAAACTTGAAAAATCCCTGTTAGCTTTAACGACGACACCCACAGAGACCTTTCCGACTTGTCTATTTTTTAAGCCTTTTCTGACAGCGACACGGAAAATACGATTATGTCAGCGTAGGCGCAATGTATGAGTTTACTCAATCCGAACAAACACTACAACTGCACCTCACAAGAACACAGAAACGAGACAATTTGAGTATCACACGAATGAGTCACGTCCGGCTAATTGTTAATAAACAGTAGCTGAGGCAAGCTGTCGAGGTGGTCTTTGTTCAACAAGTTAACACCTACTCTCGCCGAATGAGCCTGATAAATGTTTTTATTGCCATGCACCGCAAACGCAACAATTCAACCAGAGAAAATTACTTTGTGCATAACGAAGCTCAAACAATGGTTAATAACGTTGTGCTGTGACGAATTCAGGAGGTCGGTAGTTGTGCCATACAATATCTACAAAATGGCACCCGCTGAGCACAAGAACAGCCTAGTTTGCGATGTTTCGGAGAATTGGACATTCGCAACTTTGGTCACATTTTTGGTCTTGGTCACATCTTTGGTCTCCACAAATGCTTTGTGGATCTTTTTCATTCATCTCGCATTTTTTTATATGTTGCCAAGGTCTATAAGAAGTAGTTAAGTAAGAGAGACGTAAATTACGTAGGCATATAGTTTTTAAGTTTTGAATAATAACCTTAAATAATAATATAATTAATTTATTTGAAATTTACATTTCCATTGGTTATAGAAATAATAATTATTGTTTTAATTAGACTTGGTTCGTCAATTAATATTCTCATTACATTATGATAATATAAAAGAATATTTTAATTCTTATGCAAGCTTGAGTCCTAATTAATATTCAAAATAATAACGAAACTAACTAGACCATGCCAATTTCTTTTTGGTTTACGAAAAAGTCAGAATTAAATCAACTTCAGAGAATAAATACGAAAGATTTTCGTTCATTATATTTTTTTAAGTTCACAATGTGTAAAAACCTTTTTGATTTCAAGCCCTAAACAGCTACCTACGCATAACAAAACAACTGCGTGAGCTGCTGACTTCTCAACACAAATATGTCCACGATTCGCGACGCTACCCCATAAATTAAAGAGATAAATGGTTCACCAACAATGGTTAAATAAACTGTCCGTTTCTTATAACACTCGAAAAATAAGCTTTGTTTGGTATGAGTGTAAAAAGTTGAAATGTCCATACGTGTGGACTTACAATGGATCAGAATATTTTAAGGGGAGTTTAATACGCGCGTGGGCACGTCGATTGCTGCAAAAAATTGAAAGCATTCGATACACTATTTTATGAGCACTTTTGGTCTATTAAATATCTTATATGACATAGGATATTGTATTCTGGCTTCATTATTGCAAGTTATAAGAGTTCGATTTTACAAGGCTTTATTTGGGTTGACGTCTCTTTTTATAGTCAGAATATATTCCCACGTATTTTATGATGCATAACTTACAATAATTAATAAGTTCTAGTTTTATAAAAATATTATTTGTTTACACTAAATTGAAGCAGTTTGATGGCACCAAACTGAAACATAATATAAACTTATTTTACGAGTAAATGTCTCATTTCATTTCAATTAAAAATTGGTAAAATGATGATGATAAACGACAATGGTAGTTCATTGTGAAATTTATATTAGTTTCAAAAGCGATAAGTTGAGATATTTGTGCAAGCAAAACCACGATAATGAATTAGTGAAATCAGAGAAATCGAAGTACTAGGAAATCATAGCTTCAAGTAGGCCACTTTTAAAATCAAATATTAACCCAGATACACGGGCATTCAATTATTGTACTAAAGATCGAAACCGTTTCATAAACTCTTACAGAGATCACAAAGCTGTTCTCATAAAAACAGCCATGTATAAAATAAGTGTTTACTTTGTCGGCGGTCGTGCTTTGAAGTGGCTTCCATTTCTGTTCATAGCAACCCTTCCTAACATGTGTGGAGATAAAGATGAAATGTAACTACTCGTACTCTCTCCCCTTTCAAGATTTTAATCGAATATTTCCATCGTTACGTCTTGGGATGTTTAGTTGTCTACAGAATGGAGACTGATTTAAGATTTTTTTCTTTTTAATTATTTATATGTTCACTAAATATGTTATTCATTATCATCATATTTAACACTAGCTTTTGCCAGCGACTTCGTCCGCGTGGAATAGTTACTTTGTTCCCTAGTTCTTCACCCGCGGTTTCACCTGCGTTACCCCGTTCCTAAGGGTTGTAGCGTGATGTTTTATAGCTTGAAACCTTTCTCATGAATCACTCATTTTCCCAACATTTCCATTCACTGCTCTGCTCCTATTGATCGTAGCGTGATGAAAAGTATACTATAACCTGCCCAGAAGTATGAAGAACAATTGTACCTACCAAGTATCGTTGAAATCCGTCGAGTGGTTTTTGTTTCTATAACGAACATACAGACAGACAGACAGACGGACAAAAATTTTACTGATTGCATTTTTGGCGTCAGTATCGATCACCCGCTGATAGTTATTTTGGAAATATATTTAATGTACAGAATTAACCTCTCTACAGATTTATTATAAGTATAGAATAGATATGCAACGATGGTTTTCGGCATCTCTCTTATTTAACTTAGGACACACTTAATTCTTTGAGCTTAAAGAGTGATTAGGCCATGGAATAAAGAGATTTTTGTATGTTATTTTACACGCTTAGTTCTATAAATTGAATTAAAAGTGTGTCAATTGTTGCATTTACGTTGCATAAATTAGTCAATGGGAACTGTGTTTATTATTCAGTCACAGTCAAACGTAAAAATTACAAAATACTATAATTTTGTCTAACATAGATAGCTAGTGTAAATAATTCCAATTTGTGACCCTCAACGGTTTCAATATTCATAATGTTAGTTATCGACTCATACTTATATGGGTGAAAACGTGGTTTCTAGTTTAAGTTTTTAAGCTAATATTGTATTTAAAAGAATCACCCTGAGAAGATAGCTCGGTTTATAAAAAAATCTTCAGTAACTTAGGCTAACTGTGTGTGGTTGAAATAAAACTACTTTTTACGGATTTTATCGCGTTGTATTGATATTGTTTGATTCCCGACGTTTCAGATCCTTTACAGCATCCATGGTCACGGGTAGACTAAGTTGTTGGACGTCTTAATGTTAGACATTTCTTAATGTTAGCGGTAATTTCGCATAACATAAAAACTTTTTGCTAGTTCACATCTATATAAAGGTTAACCCGATCACGTTTGTTTTACCGGGTCGCGGGTGAAACAAAAGAAGAACTTTCCAAATACCTCAAATCGCTAAATGCCAATGGTTTTCCAGCCAATTACCTCAAATCTCTTGGACCTAACTTATTAACGACAGTGCGATCCCCTGCACCTTGCACCCTGACATCACAAGATGGATCTGCCGAGCCCCCGTCCACAAATTACATGAAGCAATTTCGCCCACAACGTTAGCAATGACATTACTGCAACGGAATCCCACCCGCAATGTTTGGTTGTAAACTGTGGTGGAGCTAAGAAACTTTTCATTTGCCTATTTAAACAAAACAAAACAGAAATATGCATGAGTAATTGATGAATTTGAAACATTACAAAAATTTCGTATTGTATAAAGAATCTTTGACATAATCAATATAAAGATTATTTTTTCCTTCTAATTTTTACTGTACAGATAAATTGGTATACGTTGGAAATATAGCTATATAGCTATATAGCTATCTCTTTTATTAATTGTTCAAGTTCTTTTCCGTTCATTATACCCAAAGATCTCCAATAGGACGTAGTTGAGTGAAGCTACACACTTCTACACATATTACTCAATACTCATTTGCCTAACATCAACGAGGAGTAAGTTACTCCCTGTAGCCAGTGCACTATTCTAATATTCACATGCAAACTGTATTCAACTTAGTAATATTGCAACATGTACGTTCTAAGTTTGGTAGTTTTATTAGAGCTATATTTTATAGACGTAATATTTCGTCTAAAAGTTCAACTGAGACGAATCTTCGTCCGAAAACTTACAACATTATTTAGAAACTTGCCATAAAGTATAGCATTCATGTGAAGATGTTACACTGATGTAACAACACTGATGTTTTAATAAATAGACATAAATCATTAGATGTCATAATTTCAAGGTGCATTTTTGTTTTTTTTCTTGCAAACAATTTAATCGATTTAATGATAATGTGATGGTGACATTTCCATCTTGGATGTGGGTTCAACATTTGAATAACCCTTATTTCTTTGCAATAGCGGTAATTTTTGTAGTGCACCTGCCTATAATATAGCGTGACGAGTTGTCGTGTGTACAAATCTAAGTCCTATTTATCCAACAGTGAATCAAGATGAAAAAATATTAATTAATAAATTAGAAAATAACACCAAAAACAAATGCAAAGTAGAATTGTAATGCAATGTTCTTTTTTATGAATGTATTGGAAGATTAAATGAGATTTGTACCATAAATAAAAGTGGATACCTATGTTGTATGTAGCATTCTGTATTCTTGGCTCTATGGCGTGCCTCCCTATAAGAATTCGTCCACGCATCGCATCCTACCCTCTGCTATACATCCCCTTGAAATTTTAGGGGAACGCAATCATTCCCTTTGATTCCTGTTCCGTCCTATTCAATTAGAAGGCGTCACTAACTGACTTTTGTAAAAAATAGTTTCCTAGTTAGATTTAGATTCAGCTCAAATAAATACGTTTTGGCCCATGTTTAATGTATTTGAAGCTAGATTTAACAAAAATATTATTGATGCATTTTGACTGAACTAACCTTATCGAAACTTGGCGTTAAAGGAAGAAATAACAAGTAAGTAACCTAATTAATGAAATCAATCCGTGGGTCTAATTGATTCCATAAAATACTTCGCTATATGATTGATGAAGTATTAGTAGTAACGGAATCACAATGTGATTTAGAACTTGTGAATTATGAAGAAAATATTGATGGATACGACTTACCCATCTTTTTTGTATGTCAAATCCTTACGAATAGCAGGGTTGGTAGGTTAAAAAAAAATTCAAATTGAGAGAGCAGTCATGCAAAATATGCCTAATTCTCGCAATTCATGCAGGCTTTTAGAATAAAACAATTTGATGTGCATTATTACTCAAGATTTGCTTCCTTCCTCGCTCAAGTCTATCGAATCTGCGAACAAAAGGCTACAATAGTCTGCACACATTTTATACTCATGCTCACTTCCTGTATCTGTGAATATTATCTGGGTTTACCGAATCGGGTCAATGCAGTAGTGTGACAACGAAAACTAGGACCTATGCAGAAATATTTTATCAATTTTCTTTGTTTTGCGGAACTCGCAGATTGACCCAGTTATTGTGAATATTATTCGTATTTTTAATTGGACCGTGCAGTGCCAAAATTTTCCGCCCATGGGAAAACAATATTGAATTATTCAAATTGAAGATATGAATGCAGTTAGTTTAGTAAAGGAAAAATTCAATCGCGGGCAGGATTCGAACCTGCGTCTCCTGGTAGGATACACCAGACGCTCTGACCTCTAAGCCACCGCAAACCCCACCAGCCTGATTAAATTTTGCCTTCACATTCTGAATTTACGTCATAAGGTGACGTTGGCGACATCTATAAAAAGCAAGTTACCTTGCTCCTCAACCGACACGACTTACTTTACAGTTAATTCAATGTCGTACGATGCCACCTTACCTTTAACTATATGATTTTGCCATTTTCTTAATAAAATTACGCGAATATTTGCTTTTAATTTGAGCCAATTCATGTCAAACTACTAATAGTTATGAATAGTATTAATACGGTTGTGAAGAAAGAAATCGCGAGATTATCACAAAACATGATGTGGACCCAAATGTAAAATTGACGATCATAGTTGAGGCACGTTCCTTGTGTAAGTTTATTGACAAAACTTGGTCATAAAATTCACACTTCGTTTATTCCTAAAAATACCCAAAGTTCACACTTACAGGCAACGGTCGCATAAGTTTGTTCCGGCCTAATGAGGCAGCGTCATTCATTGCGCAAACGCAGCGACAGAGCGCCAGCGCATTCGCCACGCTCCGGAACAAATCGTACCCGAATACGGGCGTGTGTGGATGATGGTGTGATTTTTAGTCATAATTGAAATAGATTGAATACTTTCAACTTTTGGTGAGAGCATGCCCACTTAAAACATTTATTCTTAAAAAAAAACACATTTTTACAATTACGAATATTCTGATGTCACGAGTGGGTGCCCAATGTACACACAGCGACACCCCAAGTTATTCAATTTGCGCTATAGACCGTAGACCTCGTATTCCGTCGCAATAGCAGTGATTTTGTATTGCATCTATAAAGATATACATGTTGTCGTGTGTACCACCTATAAAGACTTTGTGATATGTCAATCAGTAGAATAATAATTAACGGTTAATATTAATTAACCTTGCCTTTGATAGTTTTTATGTGACATAAATCCATAGTTCCAGGTTAGTGTATTCTTTACACTAAAATTGAAAGAACAATAATTCTCATGTCTAACTTATAAGGTAAAATAAATATAAGAGAGAATATGTCTACTTCCATCATAGCCAATGACCTACGTAGATATGCAGGTACATGATACAGATTGGAAAATCTATATTCATAGTTAATAGTCATAATGTCTTCTCAAATCGCTTACCACTATAAATATTCAAATCACTTTTCTACGACTTCCTTTTACCGTTAATATTGACACAATACTAAGATGCTTATACACCGTCATGCATAATAAGTGCTTAATTATAGTATTGAAAGATTCTAATTGTGCATACATAATGACTCATTATGGGCTCATCGTTCAAATTAGTCATTATTTATATAAGACTATTAATTTTATTACGGTAAATACTGTATAGTGTATACCTAGTGGTCCTAAATGCAACTGCTACGGTAGAGATCCTAGGTTTGGTTCCCAGGTCGAGCAAAATGTTATTGGTAATTCTCAGTAGCAGCTAGAAATTTAGATTTGTTCCGGGTTAATGGCAACAGGCCCGCACCCTACTACATGGGACCTAAACATACTGGTGAACAGTGGGTGTGCATAAGTACACCTCTGCCTAACCCTTCGGAGAATACAGGCGTGATGGTATGTATGTATCTCTGTCTAAGTCTAAGTCTAAGAATTATACCTTTCCGCTTTACTCAGTATAATTTTAATACGAAGTTATAAAAGCAAATTCTTAAGTACCGATATTTATTAGTTGTGACTTGTGACAAAATTATATGTTATGTTCTATAAAATTATCTACAAAAAGAAAATTGTCCGTTAAACACCAGACATCTAGCCTGATAATCATAATTATCAGGCTCATAAACATATTTCCATAAGCAGATACAAAAAAAAAACATACAAAAAGTACCTACTAAAAATAGTATCAACACTTAATTGAAAAATGGAATTACCAAGCCAACATCGATAAAACTAGATAGATTTATGGTAACATCCCTTTAACGACAGATAAAAATACTAAACGTCAAGTCAATCAAGGTACGTCTTAACACGTAAACGGCAGTAGTATATCGATTTTAAATGCAAATCCGAACAGCTGTTTATCGAGTGAACGATTGCATTAAGCTTGCTTCGAGCTTAATTACCGTGTGTGGGCGACCGCTCCATTTGGTCTTGAGACGAACGCCAATCTAGGAATGACAGAGTTACGACTGTTACGGATTGTAGGACAAAAACCGGTATTAATTAATTAGATGATGTGATAATGGAAAAAAGGGTTGGTCGCTAATGGCTGAAAGTCTAGTGATGTGAATGAGATTACCGCGTCGACTTAATTGTATTGACGTTTGACATGTAAACTTGGCGGTTTGCACTTCTCCAATGAAGTGACTGAGATTTAATGGATTTAAGAAAAGAATTGACAGTTTTCTATCTTGCTATTTTAATTAAAATAATCGCATGAATATTCGGTTTTTTACTGCAATACAGAACGGTATTTTGACAGCTCGATTTGACAGAAATCTTCGAGAACTTGGCAGCTGTGCTAACAATCACAAATATTTGTTTGACCTACAGATAGTTGTTCCAGGTTTGAGGTTTGTGCATATGATATTCGTGTTAGTAGAAGTAGTCACGATATAGTAGAAATATTAGTGTAAGAACATAAGAAGAAATACTATGACAGACCTAGAACTGAAAGGAAATTAGTATGAATTGTCCGGAATAGCTAACCCTCTGTCTACCTCGACGGATAGAAAGATTTTAAACACACTACAATAAATGAAGATTTTGCTGCCCATGGTACATTATATAAAACTGTAATGGTATTGAAACTATTTAATAGGCATATAAATATTGATAACGGTTAAGAAATATTTCATTCAATTATATCAATTTAAACTGCATTTTACCTTTAATAGAAAATACTCGTATATTTTTTATAAGATGAGGGTACTTTATTCTAATAATAGTAGTTTATGGTGCATTTAGAAAATATATTTTTTATCAATAAGTCGCATCATAATTTGAAGGGGCCCACCGACAGTTAATAAATAACTCTCAAGTCAATTCGTCACACTTTTTACATCTATTATTGTCAATTTATAAATTTAAATCGGCAGTGAGATTTTTATTATACAAAAGGATGGGTTAAATTCTATGAACTTTCTTTTTATAAAGTTCATTATTTAGCTTAACTACAACAATGCTTTGATTCGTTGAACTTTATATGTTGATAAATTGCACTTTATAATTTAAGCATGACAGTATACTTCAATGCAATTTCGAACTTTTAAAAACTTGTCTTCCCATATCTTTTCGATATGTATATCACAATCTTATTAATTCAGCAAAGCGGGTAAAAACCCCGGGGGTACAAGTACTTGGATGGGTTAAATAATTTTTAACTTCGTTAAAATATCTTCTCAAGGTGATATATTTTAATAGATCTGTTGGCTGCAATATTTGCTCCAATAATAAGCGGTGTTTGACCTATCACGTTGAGAAAATAAAAACGGCTTTGTAGATCAAATGCCAAACCTCTCTCTGTTTACTTCCTCTGAAGATTGAACGGTATCTTGTGTGTACAGTTCGAGTATTGAGAATTGAGAGCTATCGTTACCTAACTCTTCTGTGAGCACGCTTTGATCAGTTTTTGCTTTTAATGATTCTTCTAAAGTATGCCAAGTGTTATTTAACTTAAAACTACATGACTATATTGACACAGATCTTAATAATGCCTGATTGGGAACAGCACTTTGCTTTGGCGTTGTTATGAAAATCACCGAATAAATTATTACCTAAGAGAGTCATTAACTTCATTGGTCTCGATTTCTTAGAACTATCAATAAGTTCCTGGTTATTAAAAGAATGAAGTATTATTATTGAACTCATAGAAAGACCACATCTTTAATAGTATCTATGTCCTGTATATGCTTCTAATGTTGCATAATACGTTAATACCTGCAGTAGACATTATTTAAATTATTGTTTAGTAGAGACACTTACTACCTTACCCGTGCCGTGCAGTGGGTTAATAAAGTGGATATATTATAATGATAAGAAACACCATCTTGATAATCATTAACATGAACAGTTCCCTCATCTTTTAGAGCTGAGATTTGAAATACATATACATAGAAAGTACAATTTTTCGCCCTACCGAAACACTAGATCAACCCAACAAAAGTGCCATTTCGTGAATTACACGTATTTTATCCAAAACGTAGGGCTGATGTTTGCTCTAACTTCGTCGAAGGGTGCTAAAAGGTTTGCAAATAGAGGTTAAGTAACGCGTCAACTTAGACAATAACGTCTGTTTCACTCACGAACGTGTTTGACCCCTGTTTGTTGACGTGTAGTGTTTCCCAGCGAAACTAGGTTATTTATAAAATTTTGGACACAAATAGACGGTTTTGTTTTTATTCACTGCTGATTCATCGGTTTAGTCTGAAATAAATTCGACCGTTGGAAGTAATCTATGAGCTCTGATATTGACAAATATTTTCGGGAATAAACGGCGATTTTGGCGTCAACACAACGTGGGACGTAGACTAACAGGGACAGCAACGCTGCCTATCCTCTGTTGAACTTCTGCAGTCTCCATCATAGTCTCTATACCAAGTACCACCATAATCCACCACCTCCATCGAGCAAAGATCAACAGCAATCTACCAAGCCACGGTTTTACTTCTGTAGTGTCCATCCTATCATCCGTCTGAAGTATAGAGGAGTAGGTACATAGACGGTGACCTCCATTAGGCAAAAACCATTAGAAGAAAAGTACTCCGAAATAATTATTGTACTCTTCTGTAGGTATTATCTCTAAATACCAATAAATTATATCGCTATATCAATTAGCCAATAAATCATAGAACAAAACAAACTGCAAGCCAGCTATGAACACACAGTTACTTCTTTATTAATATCCCATACAGGCGACAAAATTAATAACAGAATGACATATCAATTAATTAACAAAAACTCGAACAATAAGCTGTCGTAAAACTAATTTAATATCTGTGAGCAAACAGTTTATTTGCCGATCCGCTATGGCGCCAGCTGTTGCGACGAGGGTACTGGCAAAGAAGAATCGCGTAAATATTGCAGAAGTGATATTGACATTACCTATATGATGAAAATAATACCATTGTAGAAGATTCTAACTAAGATGACTAATTATTATTAGTAGACCTACCAATGGTAAAAATAATTTAATTATTCATCTAATTAAGATGCATAAAGTGCAAAGTATTACATTACGTAGTATTCATATATTTCTCTGGCATGATATCCGATTTTGTTTAAAATTATATTGATAGGTTTTGGTGGTATTAACCGTTATTTTGTTAAGAACAGTCTAAATTATTGAAAGCAGGTTGAAATTGAAAGCCAGATTTTAAGGTAGTCTAAGCCTAAAACCTAGATCAGAAGATTCAAGGTATATTATTTTCATTATCAATAATTCACATAGGTCTTTTATTGAGGTACCAGCGAAAGTGTTATTTTCTATTTTTTTTTATGGGATAGGAGGGTAAACGAGCAGACAGATCGCTTGATGGTAAGCGATTACCGCCGCCCATGGACACCCGCAACATCATAGGAGTCACAAGTGCGTTAGCGACCTTATGTGATCATATCCATTCACAACAACAAATATGTTATTTTAAGGTATTGTCAAGCAGTTTCGGTAACTCTGCATGCCTCTGAGGTATGCAGAGGCATTTTGCCTGTCAGTGTTCTGTCATTAAAAATATAAACTTATATTATTTATACGTGAAAATAGGTACTTATTTGATAATTGAAAAAAAAACGATAATAATTGATATTTGTAAATATGTTCACTTCTGTGCACTTCCAAGTCTTCAGCTATGAAACGTTGCAGATACAAGTTTTTGTTTCACCATCGATCGGGACCTGAATGGAGGTCGTTTAATGGATGCAGAGAAAATAGAAGAACAAGTTTGTGCACTGGTATATTATCTGCACTTTGTCAAATCCCATCGGGCTCAATTCAAACTATCATTAAGCGATTGATAGGTAAACATAAATATTATCAGCTCTTTGAATGGCAGTAGAATCTGTGCTTATATTACCATTTTACACTGAAATATTTATACTATTGATATGATAAGAATATATGTAACTAATAATTTATTCATTCTTATTCCTGTCGAACTGACTGCCTCATTAGTCTAGTGGTGCAAGCGCAACTGCTATGCTAAGGTCCTGGGTTCAATTCTCAGGTCGAGAAAAGTATATATAGGTATTGAGTTTTTCTATGAAATTGCCAGCAGTAGCTTGGAGTTGCAATAAGCTCGTCCCCTATTATATGCGACCTAGGAAAGGAGGGGTTACATTTGTATACCTTTGTCTCGGGGAATACAAGCGTGATGGTATGTTATTCCTAATGAATGTTTCCAATTAGAAATATTTTTTTCCTATTCTTATATGATTATATATTCAATAACAACCATGTTACGTAATTCGACGAAAGCCAATAGAAAAGAATCTTAACGTGCCAATTGCTATCATTGCACTCTTAGCGGCTATAAAATATCCATTAAAGTAGTTATATAGTATGTTATCTCATATACATGTAACAAGTTATATTCTACAGATTTAATTTTCAATACTTTCATTTCAATCTTACTACCCATTGCAGATTATGTAACTTTAATTAAAATATTGATGTTTAGTACAAAACCTGTAGGGGCAGTAGACACTGTGTAAAAGTTCTTGTGACAAATTCGATTTTTAAAAACATGTTGACTTACATAACCTTAGCTCTTAGACCTTGATTAGTTAACCAATTGCGAGTATTTTTCCCGTGAGAATAAAAATCTCTAATCAACGCTAGATTTTAAATTACAGACAATATTTTTAATACCTCATTACATAAAATAATTTCAATATTTAAGTCCGTTTAATACAATCATCATAGCCAAAGAAAACTTTCATTCAGGCCGCTTACTACAAGTTTTAACGATGGAATTCCTCTAAGACGACCTGCTTGGTCCCCTGGTTATAAATATAAGATCATCTAATGCCATCATTCGGTGCGAGTCAAAGTGATCTCTAACGGAGATTTGGTCCGATGTCACTGATCGTATATTGTCGCCCGAGATGACTCCGATAGCGTATGATAATGTTGAGGTACGGTTCTGCTCATAAGCGGAGCGTGTAGCGAAATGCAAAATAAATTACATTAAAGTGTTATTATTCAAATTTACCTATCAAGTTCTATAAATTAGGAAAGAGACATTAATTATGTCAATTATAAATTTTAATTAATTTTTTTAAGACAACGCATGCACTATGTAATAAACCCCTTTTCCGGAGGTACTTCACAAATATATTGCAATAACAAGTAGGCCAAAAAATAAGAATAAAACTGTAAAACAAAAAAAAAATGAAAAATATTACGTCGGCACTGCACTGGCGTGGTGAACACACTGAATACCATAACTGCTACGACAAATGTGTAATCCAATGAATAAACGACAACATTAATGTAATATAAAGCACCATTGTACTGATACCGAGTACTAATTTTACTGTTTCTTTTAACCAATAATCCTTAGCTCATAATGAAGACGTTCATCTGCTAATAAAGGTGACTCACTAACAACCTTAAATCCAATATTTCAGTAGTAGAACATAAATATTATCCAAATCGATGACCATAATATCGTATTCAATTATAAACCAATAATGTTAACGGCTAAGATAAATCAAAAGACAATTATAATATTACCAACGAAGCGGAAGACCATAAATTGATATCGATAATTTGAAAGACAATTAGAGATAAGCTATTACAAATTGTGTCACTGAATACAAACGATAAGGCAAATTTAATAGGTATAATGGGGCTATAGAGGCAACATTGAGCAATTCCTTCTTACGATACATATTTTGGAGCTATAGTAGATTCCAAGCAATATTCTAATGTAAATCATACTTATGATTCATCAAAGCGACCATTTTTGCCGAGCGGTTCTGTCAATCGACAAAAAAGAAGAAGAATAGATAAACGTATTGCATTAATATCGATAATGAATATTTGCCTGCCTCATTAGTCTAGTGGTCCCAAGCGCGCCTGCTACGCTAGAGGTCCTGAGTTCGATCCCCAGGTCGAGCAAAGTGTTATTGGGTTTTTCTATGAAATTCTCAGTAGCAGCTCAGAGTCTGGATTTGTGCCCGGTTAATGGCAATAGGCTCGCCCCCTATTACATGGGACCTAAACATACCGGCGAATACTGTGGGTGTACATTAGTACGCCTCTGCCTAACCCTTCGGGGAATACAGGCGTGATGTTATGTTATGTTAATTAATATTTAAAATTATAAATTATAAGAATATTAACGGAATTAAAACTAAAAATCGTGTAAACGAAAGTGATTTTGGCGTAACTAGGTACGTTTTGTACGATAAAGGTCCTAAAAATAAAATGCAAAATGAATACACTCCACTTTATCTTACTATTTAACTAACCATACTTGTTGATCAACTTAATAGAATGAAACAAAACAGAGACGTCGATTTTATATCTAAATCGAAACGCGAGCTACATTAATTCATGCTTTTAATTCAGCCCATAAAATACATTGGCTCAGCATGTTCTCTATCTTATCTGATGTCATTTATAGGATTAGGGCTAGATGAGACAGATATCGTATAGATGGGTGGTTGAACAACCAAGGAATGTTTGAGAGAAATCGTTCAATGAGTTTCTAGCTTTGTTTTTATGTTAATTAGTAGGAACCAGTCCAACGAGATTTGTGAACAAACTTCCGTTGGAAATGTTTGATGTATCATCACGTTGCAGGCGTTCCTGTGACGTTAACTGTCTTTGTCTTTCGAAGTAAGAATGAAAGAGAAAAATTATACGTAGACTGAAGTTGGGTGAGAACTAAAATATCATTTGAACAAACAAATTTAATACAATCGACAATGTTTCATTATTACCGTTCATGGAGGAATGATTAAGAGCACAAGACGTGTAAATGTATGGAGTCAACATCTCGTCGTAAGTACAGATTTATTAAGTAGTTACACTGGATACGAGAATTACCTACCACAGACGTGTACTTTAAAATTATCCATAGCACGGCTAATAACGTGCTCTATTTTATGAAGACATTGAAATTGATTTACATATTCATGAGAACATGAAATCTTACTTACTGCATTTAATTTGATTTTATCATGTTAATAAATTATATCGAATAAACAAAAATGACAATCTTACATCTAGATATCTGGTAAAATATGCAACAAATCGATGCTGAACTATTCTGAACCACTTTTCAAACATGGTGGTCTCGGCGACCGCAAACTCGATAGCCAATGATGGGGAACGAAAACCGCTAGTCCACAGAAATGAGGATGTTCTTGTCGCGTGGTTGGTTGTTTTCACCAGAATAACAATTTGAAACGAAGAATCGACGTAAAAAGATTATATTAAGGCTAATAATGATGACAGAAAACAATTCAAGACGGATAGAAGCCACATTTTACTAATCAAAAAAGCTACTTTAAATGTTAAACTTATAAAAACTAGATTTGTTTATAAGGTAAAGGGTAAGTAGGGAACATATGGCGTGGCGCAAATTGAAGACTTGCACTTGCCATAACAGATCATGTTGCAGTAGTAAAACCTGTCTATAAGCAAAAAGTTAGCAATGCACACCGGTCTACAGCGAAAGATGGTCACAAATGTCTTTTTTGTAGACCAAGAACCATATAGGAAATTATAGATGACTACCAACTTGTCCTCGACTTTTCTGATGAGCCTTGAACTTATTTAAACACAACTATGTCGCAACAAAGTAAAATGATTGCAGTAAACTATTTACTAGTAATATTGCAAGATTTAAGTAATACACTTATCTTGTTAAATACACAATTCAAATCTGATGAATTTAATAACCAAAAACAAAATACATAGAAATATACTTTGGTTATGAAAATACTCCAATCTATCATTTCAAATACTATCGATCTCCAACATTTATCCAAGTTAAATTTGTAAATTCATATTCCAGAGTGTACGGACGGTCGATCAGCCACAGAGGCGCGTGTCAATCGACAACGGACACCATTTTTTGTGTTTTTGTCTCCCAATGTGGTTTATACCGGATCTCTGTCTGTCTCATTATCTGTAAGCGGTATTACATCCTTTAAGACAGAATCATCACTTCATTTAAGGGTAATAACACAAATAACAATATTTTTATTAATCTTTAAGAAGGATAATTCTAATAATTAAAAAAACGATCAAGTAGAAAATGTCGTTAATTCCATAAAATTATAGACACTAGAATTGTATTTTACTTTTTTATAGAACAATATTATTTGACATTTAAGTAACTGAGACTAGGGCCCACTTGCACCAACTTCATAACATATTTAAGAAGTTGGTGCAAGTGACAGTAATTCGGAATTATATTTTTTTTTTACTACCAGTATTACCCTCCTATTTATTATTTACTTTTCGTCTTGTAAGAAATATTGATATTATTTGAGCAACAAGCCGAGGCACTCGGTGAATCACTCCAACGTTATAGTTTCGTACAATTTCGAAGTTCAAACAAGATCCCAAACAGCTTCAAAATGTTTTATACCAAGTGGGAGTGTCAGTCATCATTCACTCCGAAGTACATGTCTATACACGGCAATAAACTGGCCAACGCCTACATTTGTGACCACTTTACGGACGGACGAAACTTCTTACACAATGTTACCTCTGTTCTTTAACAATCACCACAACAAATCTATGGTATCTCCTTTCAACATGTCCACTTATACGTGCATCGGTGGTCATTGTTGCATGAATGACAACAATAAGCTGTTATTAGCTTCGCCTTGCCTTCGCCTAACGTTAATTTTAATTAGCATGATTTGATATTTCCGTATAAAAACATGCTCTAGGAAATTTATTCACTGCCAATTATTTTGGGCATATCCGATCTGTAAACATACCCTGAATGAATATTATAATTATAATAATACGTTGTTTGTGAGTTAAATTCAAAGTGTAGTATACGATAAAACAAACCGTGAGAACTTTCAAATAAATCCATCAAGTATAACATATATTAATTGAAGTGTGAGCTACACTATAATATAATGGATTTAAAAGACACTGAATTGTCATAATAAATGACAAATACTTCATGGTGAAACGGCGAATGAATGAGCGAAAGTTGGGCGAGTCAATCACAATCCACGTCTTGTTTTATCATGCAAACCCACGATGTTTGTGCGGTTTTTAAGAATATATGTATTATCATTATTCATTCCCCTGTTTTCCTTTGTGACCTTGAGTCATCGTTTGAATCATGCTGCCCGTGGAATTGTTATGTCAAATTATAATGGACCGGAAAAATATTTAATTTTTGGTCTACTAACGTCATACGAATCAGAATTGAAAGATAATCAGAATAGAAAATTTACTATAAGTTCTTTGTTACTATTTGTAAAGCTATAAAACAGAGTTTAGACTTGGTTACATACCAATGTATGTGCAGCACAGAACTGTGAAGGATGTCACAAACTGAATGTGGCCTTTGCCTAGCAGTGGGTGATACCAAGCTGTGGATGATATTGAGGTAAGTAAAAATAAAAAATAAAGGGTAACATACACATAACATATTTATTTATTTATTTATTTAATATTTATTTGACAACAAACACAGGTACATTAAAGGTGTTATAAATGAATCATGGCCCACTATGTTTTGCTCTTACGAGCGTACAAATATTTTATGAAGCTAAGAACATTACTAATTTTCAAAAGCACAATCTAACAATATAATGTCAATTTATAATTTAAATTCAAAGAAATCATGAATGCTATAAAAACATTTTTCAGCAAGTCACCGCGCCCATATATAACATACCATCACGCCCGTATTCCTCGAAAGGTTAGGCAGAGGCGTACTTATGTACACCCATAGTTCGCCGGTATGTTTAGGTCCCATGTAATAGGGGGCAAGCCTATTGCCATTAACCGGGCACAAATCCAGACTCCGAGCTGCTACTGAGAATTTCATAGAAAAAACCCAATAACATTTTGCTCTACCTAGGGATCGAACCAAGGACCTCTAGCGCAGCAGTCGCGCTTGAGACCACTAGAATAATGAAGCAGTTCAATAAAGGGTACTAGAGGAAAAAATCTGATTGACATTCAATTTAAAAAAGTTATTCTTTCTCAACATAAAAGGATAGAATTGTGTTATTCTCGAGTATGTTTAGAAACTTTTTGCGGCACATCAAAAGTTATGAATCCCATATTTTTCCTTAAACAAAGAGATACATTAAACAGCATATTTTGCAAAATGATAATCGTTTGTCGATAAAATCTTACGCGCTGTCATGTAGCAACCCTTTTCGCTGAAGAGGAGTGGCTAACAAATGAACCGCTGGGAACAAAGTGTGGGTGAATCATTAGCCATGATTTGCCTTATCGCTTTTAGGCCCTGAATACCAAGTAGGCTTATAGCAATGATGAATCAGTTTATCGTGGTTTAGTCATCAGAAATTTTACGACCGACAAAATGTGCATTTCACAAGGACTCAAAGAAATGGAAGCGCAAATTCAATTCGAATAACAGAAAGAGAAAATCATAAATGCCTTTACAATATCTTGAACTTAGAGAATGTTCGATAGCATTATAAGTTACGATTTACATTTCCGTCTAAAATTGTGGTTTCATTGTTAGTACTATAAACACTATCTTCAAGTTGTCTAAAAAGATCCTCTTCAGCCCATCTTAACTAACTTGCCACTTACTAAACTGTCTTAAGATAATAAGTATTGAAACCCTTTGGAAGGGTGCGGGCAAGAGTCAATATTTGCAAATATAAGACGTTATTTAGATGCAAGACACGATCGTCTGCCCCCAAGAGTCGGCCATCCGGCCTTCTTATGCAAATCTTGCCATATCTCCGACTATTCACTAAGAGGTTTATTTGGCGAGGTCCTTTGAAACTCTTCATGGTGGGTGTATTAAAATTTTCAAACTGCCCACATCGCATGGAGTGCGATTATTATATTTTTCGCATACGACGCTCGCTATATGACATTCTAAATTTCCGCACAGAAAAGTTGAGCTCTGGAATTTTGGTCGTATAATACTAAAAGTATGTTTATTTTGTAATGCATGTGAATTTTTGCTTTGTTGTTTTTTCTTGTTCGGAAAATGTTGAGTTAAAAAGTGCCTCCTTGTGTTTTTATTGCATAAATAATATTTCAAAGTTATCGACTGCTTTCAGTTTAAAATTGGAATTAAAAGCAGGTATTGCGAAAAGAATACGGTAACATGTGTTTGAAATTGGCCGTATCATGAGAAAAACACGCACGCTTTTGGTTATCAACGTATCTTGTCAGCACCTTCCAATTAATGCTGAGGGAAGCGATTTAAATTGAAAAAGTAAAAACTCAACCTTTTATCATTCTTATTACAACTCTGTTAAGTATCTATGTAAAAAATCTAGATGGATAGTAATTTTATTTTTTATACTAAATTTACTATTTTTATCTAAACATTTAATTAACTTAGGTAATGTTACATTTTCAACGAGTTCACAAATCAAACTTTAAATAAAAACTGCAATTTCTTAAACATCCTGGGTCACACAAGCAACTCGTGACACAATGGTATCTTACCATCAGCGATGCATCAGCATTGCAAACTTACTCGTACCTACTTGCGAAATGAGTAAGTAATATAAAAATTCTCGGTCACGTCATACTAATCTATAAAGATAATCTATCTCACGCTTCTAAGGAAATAACGGTAAATCCTTTTTGAAGCATTTGACCCCGCACCCCACCTGTTAAGTTATGAATTGAATTGAACCTTTGCATGTCTACAAGCAGTAAAATCTATAGCAGCCGAAATAACGATATCAAAATATTTTACAAGCCATTGTTGTTGTCAAGGGTGAGAAGATAAGTTAATAATATAATGACATATTATTGTTCCTACTATGCTTATTCGGCTATTTCCACGATCTTAACCCCATAATTTATAATTTTAACACTGCCATCTACATCATCCATATCCTTGAAGCACAAAGTTTAAATTCCTCTAGCTCGTTTGACTGTATAAGGTTGTTGACAAGAAACAATCGTGTTGTTATTATGTTTATGGTGTAATGTCGAAATAAAATGTTTTCTCTAGTTGTGAGCGCGTCATTAATTCGAATTTTATTCACATTACGGTTCGTGACTGCATTTTGTATTTGAGTTTCAAAAGGTTTCGATAACGCATCTAAATTTTATTAAATTATATTAAGTAACTTCCTTTATAGTTTTTAAAATTAGGTACTTGTTTTATTTTATTCCTTAAAGTTTCAAGTTCGTATTGTTAAATTTTATTTGTGTAGAAAAAAACTGCGCTAACTTTAATCTTAACTACAGAACTAAAGTTAACCATCATTAATATGCACCAAGAGTTAGTATCAAATGGTCTAATTATGCCGTCAACATTCTCGGAGTTAGTCTCACAGTAAGTTAGTTACAAGACTACTGATTGTCTGTAACTAAGTATTTATTTGCTCAGGAAACTAATAACAAACTGGAATGGCTTCGAGGGATGAGGAAGCTGAAACCGGTCTCAAGGATGTTACTTGTTAGTAGAATTTGCGAATATGTTTATTTTATCAGTTTTACGTTTATTTGGTTTGAGAGTTCGAGAATAGTAAAGACTCATTTTAAAATTATTTTATGTTCAAGTAGAGTATTAAGATTTGATTCTTAATGTAAAGATTTTTATTTAAATCATTTATTTTTACTACAATTCAGCATATAATGTAGATATAGCTAGCTAAACTATATATTTTTTTCAATGGTAAATCTTAAGAATTATCTGTTTGATTTTTTTTTCACTTTACGAGTGTTCTTGTTAAGCCCCTTATAAACGAATGATAATAATTAGTTATTTATTAATTCTAGACTACAAATTTTTGACAAGAAGAAAATTCTACCGATATCGCAATAAGAGAAAATAGAAACCTCAACATTTTTACGCAATTAGGGAATCTAGCAACTGTGCGTTTGCTTTTGTTTAGAAACTTTTGCGACACGGTTATGTGAAGTGAAACCTGAAAAACTACCGTATCGGTGAACCTGCTAATAGTTAGAACAAAGTAGATGGTCTAATTTGACCTGTGTGTCATAGTTTTCTAGCATAGTGGTGCGATACAGTCATACTTGTAAGTTTCCCCCATAACGTTATTTAAATTAACGGAACCATGTTTTATGTGAAACTAAATGTAAGCTATTGCCTACATAGGTTCAGTTCGTCAATTTATGTGTTTGTTATTCTATCACTGGGTTGACAGTACTCTTCAATAAAAAAAAAAACGTTTATTTGGTCAACAACACAATACAAGAATAGCCATTAGAATTAAATTTTAATTTGCAGTTGCTAGTTCATCGCATCCTGTAGGTCCATCGATTTTCAAAACGAGTTTGTTCACTCTCCCAATATCGTTTTAAAGGAACCTATCAATCTCGACCCACCACACCATTTTTTATGTGTTATCTGTAAACATGGGAACGTATGCGGGCGATATAGCGTAAACAATATCCCGGACTACCCCCAAAACTACGTAAAGAACTCTATACAACTCATCCATTGCTCCCTAAAGTCTACAATGCCGTCGATACTTCAAACTATGCCAGCGATGGAAAGCAGTTTTTATCAAAGTTTTAGTTAAATGCATTTATCAAAAGATAAACGCGCTCAAAGCGAATCCGCTGGACATTATACGCGCCCTTGTTTGAACTAACTTTTTTAATTTTCTTCATAATATCTATTCTTTTTGAGCGGTCAAGCGGGAGGGAAAGTTTTAAAAGCATTTATTCTCTGTATAACAGTTAAATGAAGGTTTAAACAAACATAAGATGGGCTCTCATATTGCTGAAACCTAACTAAACATTGACTTTAAAGTTTTTGTCATTGCTATTCAGTTAATACTCTGTGGATAAATAGAGTGACTTTATTCTTTGTCTTGATAGAGAGATAATTGGTTTTTAAACTGCTCGCGTTTATACATGCATTTATATTCTGCACACGATTTCAATTTGAATCATTGTTTTATAAAAGAAAAAAATATAGCAAGTATAAAATGGGTACAACTTCGCAATTATAAGGTACCACGAAGTTTTACTGACGATAAACATTTTGATAATAGAATTTAGATACGAATTTTTCTTCAAAATATAATTATAAATGTAAGAAAGCCAAATTAGGATACCTACTGTAAAATACTAGTAACTCCTACAAATATCTATCTATTTTTATGAACATATACAAATTAGTAAACACCTCATTGATATTCCAAGCCTATAAGGGTGACCAACAATCTAGAAATAGTAGGACCGTTACAAAAATTCCCACAATTTATTGCATCAGAATGACGGCACAACTGCAAATTGCACATTGCTTTAAGAATGTACGTTCATTTGTATGAAGACAACGCCTGCGGGCGGCTCACAGTCTGTAATATCGGCGGGTCATATTAGCACTGAATGACACACGTACTGAACCTGTGAACTGAATTAGAAATGAGATTCGGTGCCATATATTTTATTGTATTTGGGATATTTAGTGGAAAAAAAATGAAAGTATTGTAGCCTGATTAAAAAGTGTAAATAATATTTTATTTTAATTTTTAGAAAAAGTATCGTTGCAATTCATTTAATACTTTTTATACGAGAAGAACAAACTAAAATTAATTATGTCATATTTTTAAAATGCAATGTGAGTCGCACATTACTAGTATTTTTGTTAACCCCTCGGTCTAAGCTAAATGCTTGTGTTACAAGTGAGTTCGTTGATAAAGCAATGAGTGGGATTTGAACCGTTTTTTTATTTTATAGTATCACTCGGAAAATAACAACTGTTTAGTAGTGCTTAAGAAGTTTACACAAACAATAATTTGTTAAAAATGGTACTTAAATTAAATAGTACTTACTTATTAATTTTTCATTATAAAAAATTAGAGATAACATGCGATACCTGTCCGACCAAGCTCTCACGCTTCGTAACCCTACACCTTTTAGTACCTGAAGAATAGCCCATGACTCTGCAATTGCTATCGCTATTAGTTCTCGAAAGTTAATCGTCGTAGTCTCTTATTACATATCATAGGAACTGAGTTGTTTGACAACTTGTAATGATGCGGAACTTGATCATTACTTGACAGTTTGAAATGTGTTTTGCTCTATGTCAATGACGATATCCAATGGCGTGGAAAGCAGATTGATATTAACAGTAATTTTACGCTGAATTGTGTGATGTGGACTTTTACTTATTTATGGTAGGTACTTCAAGCCTTGAATGAACATTTTATTGAATTGTGAAATATCTGATTGTAATAATATATCAACCGGGCAATGGGCAAGCTTATATTAGATTGAGATGGATCAGTACATTGTCCTAATGAGGGTTGGCAGACTACATACTCCTTCAAGAATTTGATGGATTTAAAGGAAATTCGGCTTTGGATACAAATTATGGGCAGTGTGCGAGCCAGGGCACTAACCAAAAGGCACTTTCGTTACTAATATTATGAACGTGAAAGTTTGTGAGTATGGATGTATGGATGCATGGATGTTTAATACCTACTCTTTCACTCCAGAACGCTGAACGTATCTGAATGACATTTGGTACAGAGACAGATTATAGTCTGGAATAACACACAGGCTACTTTTTATCTACGTCAGATCCAATTCTAAAGTCCACGCAGACAAAGTTGCGGGCAGAAGCTAGAAGTCAATATTTTCAAATTCATAACATACCCATTTTATATCAAACTGTTCTTCAATATCATCACTAAGATCTAATATTGATAATTTAAAATTATTTTTTTACGAGAAGTTTTATTAAAATTTGAATTTCCCTAAAACCTTTTGGGTCAATTTCGGTTTACCCTAAGGAGCGTAAAGTTAAACCTGTGATAAATCATATTAGGACTAATAAATTCACACCACTTCACACCTTCACAAAAATCGAAAACCAATTAAATAATATTTTGACGCAGCGAAACCATAATAATATCAACTTTATTGAAAGTAGTTCTACTTTAGCAGCTAAGCCTTTTCCGAGCGGGATATTTTGCAGGGTTATGTAAATAAGACCCCAAAGTATACGTCTAAAGTAAAGTTACTTTTAATAAGTTCAAATGCAGTCAGATCGGTACTAGTAGGTGCGAAAGTGCAAACTTCGCAAAATTTTTCGTTTTACGTGAACTGGCTCCAATTTACATAAGGAGCAAATCCTGTGCGAAATTCGCTGGAGACTACTGAGATATTAAAATAGCGGTATTATGGGTGTACTAGCTTTTACTCGTGACTTTGCTCCGGTCACTTTATTTTAATTCATTTAATAACATTTAAGCTGTGAAACCAGTTTACAATAAAATTTATACGTCTACTTTAAGTTGAAAATTATTTCCATTTGAATTGTTAGCTTTATCAATTCAGCGTAATTAAATCTAAAACCAATGTAAACTTTTTCGTGATTATATTATAATAACTAAAACTGATGCTCATAGAATAATTGATACTTAACTAATCTCTTTATAAAATAGAAAGTAATTGAGTGTACGTTTAGCGTAGTGCTTACGGTGATAAGGTGATAAGGCGCCGCTGTAGAGGGATCGATTCCCACCAGGGGAAAATATGTGTGTGATTCACAGGTAGTTTTTTCGAATCTGGCTATACATCGTGTCTCCGTGACACAGGATTAATTTCCTAGAACAGGCTTTGTTCTCTAAAAAAATATTCAATATTTCATACACTCAATCCTTATCACTTACAGTTGATCAGAATCAAAATCATACAAACACTACATTTAACAGTTTAACGAACCATAAGCTCACGGTCTTAAAAACCCATTACTTTGCAGAACAAGCAGCTAATATTCTATTTTCCTGTTATTTCAACATCAGCATAGGAATTGGCTGACTTCACACATAATTTCAACTAGGTTCCAAGAGCTCTTTTAATGCAAGTATGTACATAACATGGCTATCCACAGGTCAGTCTCGTGTTTGAATTTGTAATGTTTATAAATTACCCGTTTCACAAAGGCTATTCTTATGGTAAATAGGGAGCACAATTACAATACAACAATACGATTTTAAATTAAACAATTGACGTTATGTAGGTTATAACAAAGACAAAGAAACTAAGGAAAACGGGAAGCGTACGTCCAGGATTATTTTAAACGGTATTTTTTACATTTTGTGCTAATATTTTTATATATAGGATTCAGATTGAAGACCCAGTTAATTACTCAAAATAATAACATAATATCGTTTACAATAACATAATGTCGGTTTGGTCAGTACGGTTGCAAAAAGTCCATTTCCCAGAACATCCATTTCCCAGGATGTCCATTTCCCAGAATGTCCATTTCCCAAGATTCTAACCACACCCGGAAAAAAGGTGGAATAATGTCATTTTTTTATTCAAGGCACAGCACAATAAAGAACCAATAAACACAAACTTTAATCAGTTACAAGAGAGAGACTAGTGATTACACCAATAAAATTACAAACACGCGCTATATTTGGGATAAGGTTTGAATAGAAGACAGTATCCATAATTACAAGGCTTCACAAAAACATTACACAATTTATAAAAAAAAAATCATAGCAGTATGAATTTTCTTTTTCGATTTTCGAACTGTCTCGTTAGCCTAGTGGTCTTAAGTGCAACTGCTACGCTAGAGTCCTGAGTTCGATTCCTATGTTGAGCAGTGTTATCGCGTTTTTCTATCTCTCTCTCTTAGTGCCTCTCCGACTAGCGAAGGTTGGCGGTCAATTTAGCAAATTCATTTCTGTCTCTAGCGAGGCGAAACAGTTCGGCAGCACTCGCTATTCCTGTCCACTCCCTGATGTTACGCAGCCATGACTTCTTCCTCCGACCGACACGTCTTTTGCCTGCGATTTTTCCCATCATAATAAGCTGCAGCAACTCGTACCTTTCATGTCTTATTACATGTCCTAAGTAGGCAACTTTTCTTTGTTTGACGGTTTTCAAAATCTCACGGCTCTGCTTTACTCGTCGGAGAACTTCCTCATTCGTGACCTTTTGAGTCCAGCTTATAGCAAGCATCCGTCTATATGCCCACATTTCAAACGCCTCTACACGTTTCCTGAGGTCTTCTTTGATCGTCCAAGCCTCACATCCGTATAAAAGGACGGGCCAGATGTAACAGCGGAGCATTCTAATGCGCAAAGGAAGTTTGAGGTTACGATTGCAGAGAACACGCCTCATCCTGTCAAAAGAGCTGCGAGCGATTTCGATACGGGTCTTTATTTCCTGCTCACTATCCCAAGATGCATTTAACCACGTACCAAGGTATTTGTACTTCTGTACTCTCTCAAGTGTGTGCCCATTAGCAGAAATACACGTGTCTGAATATTGCGGTTTGGCTGAAACGACCATGACCTTTGTTTTTGCTACATTCAACCTAAGGCCCGCCCGCTCACTACACACATTCACCCTGTCAACTATCAACTGTAGCTCTTGCTCCGATGATGCTATGAGCACGGTGTCATCTGCATATCTGAGGTTATTAATTAATTGTCCATTAATTTTGACACCACAGTCCAGATCTTCTAACGCTTCAGTCATAATAGCCTCCGAATAAACATTGAAGAGTGTAGGAGACAAGACACATCCCTGACGGACCCCCCTTTTTATTTCAACCTCTTCAGATTCTTCACCGTCTACACGAACAGTTGCTCTTTGATTCCAATACAAGTTTTGAATAATTCTGATGACTCTGCTATCCAATCCGATGTCTGCCAAAAGCGTGATAATTCGATCATGTAATACTCTATCGAACGCCTTCTCGTAGTCGATGAAGCACAGATAAACATCTTGTTGCATGTCTTTACATTTTTGTACTAACACTTGTATTGCAAAAAGAGCCTCTCTCGTACCCACTCCAGGTCTGAATCCAAATTGGGTGTCTGAAAGCTTCTCTATGAAATTTTTCGTTTTTCTATGAAATTCTCAATAGCAGCTCGGAGTTTGTGATTTTTGCCCGGCAATAGGCTCGCCCCCTATTACATGGGACCTAAACATACCTGTGAACTATGGGTGTACATTAATATGCCTCTGTCTAACCTTTCAGGGAATATAGGCGTGACGATTTTCGAACCTTATTCAAGAAAAGAAATATAAATAAAGTACGGTTGATTATCAATCCTACGCAGATACAGCTACCGTATTCTACAAAAATAATATGTAGGTAATACATATATTCGTAGTTCCGCCTCGAGAACACAACACACTAGGTGGCATTCCCCGCAGGCCACAGCATCACACTAAGAGTGTATTGATGTTGTCGGTTATACCACTTACCACGTCTCGGTCCCGTTATGCAGTTTGACTTACAAATAAACGATCGACGATCGAGATGTTTCACTTTGGACTCGTGTGTACTTAGGCACGGGCCCAAGACGATTCTATTATGATAGCTTTTGGAATTGGATCAAATATTTGTAAGGTTTTAATTGAGGTTTGATGTGGTTTAGAGCTGCTCTTTACAGCTAGAAGGTGGTATAATAATTATAGTTTTCAGTTTCTTGTTGTTTATATCTATAAAGGTAGGTTTATGATCCAAATATAATATGTTCAAAGTATCGTATTCATCTCTCTACAAATTACAAATGGAGCAGGAGAGTCACTGAATGGTATGCTGCTCCATTTGTATTGAGTACTTCGCAGAATATGGCCTGTCCAGCTCGAGTTTAGTTGGTCAATCTTTACTAACACATCTGTTACTCTAGTTTTTGATCTTATGAAGGTGTTTCTTTCTGTCCTGTTTTTTGACGCTAATCATGCTCCTCTCCATGGCTCTTTGGCAGTGTACTAGACTGAGAGATGGCAAAAGGAATAAAGGAAGACAAGGGAGAATATGGAAGGATGAGATTAAACTAACAACCGGTCAACTGGAGAAAAGTGGCTAGGGATTTTCCTATCCCTAGCAATGGAAGACGTTAGAGGAGGCCTATACCAAGAGGTACACTGAACTGAGAGACATTCTGTAAAAACACCATTATATTCTAAACAACAACCTTAAAAGTTCAGGATAAAAAGGCTCATTGATTGATTGATTGATGATATTCATTATCTACTGTATCCTGTATACTCACATCTTAGAATCTTAATACACTAAATTCTCAAATGATGGATTTTAAAAATCAGTTTTATAATTTGACAAATCTTAACAACTACAAATATATTGTGTTTCGTTCGAATTACATATAAATTGTTATATTTAATTCATTTTGGAATACAAAGACATGGTTGGCGAGTAAAAGTTGCCAGGTTTTCATTTTTAAACTTAGATATGTATATCTTATAATATTTAGACACAAATTATGATCACAATATGATGTAGAGATCGATTTTTTTAACAACTTATATACCTAACGTAAAAATACTTAGAAGACGTTATTATAAGATACACACGTTCACAAAAAATATCCAGTAAAGTCTAGTAAGATTAATTATGATGCAAAACTGGTACAAAAATATTAACTAAGGAACAGTCAAACTTGTCACTATAGAGCCATCTTTATCTAGCACATGAAAAGACATGTAATATTTACAAGGGGACATATTATCGGCACCCCAAAAAGGCTTTTCATAAATTTCCCACAACACCTCTGGATGGGCCTATCCTTCAAGATAGGATAGTAATAAAATCGCCCTCGGAAATACATATTATAGTGGTATAGGTACAGGGACACCTCGAGGGATTCATCTATTCTGTTTAACCATTAATACTGTATTACATAATCATGGGACACCCTAAATCTCGTTGTTTTAGATAATATTATAAATTAAGGATGTTATTGCATTAGTTATTTATTACAAATAAATAACAAATATTAATCTTGTGTTCATTCAAAAGATATAATTAAAAAACCACAATTCAAAACTATTATTATTACATTTTTATTTTTATTTAATTTCAATCTGTTGTTCTACAAGTTACTTTTACATTATAATTATAAAATCTTAAGCATGATGTGGCCTCCTATAATTAAGGAAATATATTTAAGTTAATCATTAATTATTTGAATTTATCATGTATTCCTTGTTGGAGACCTAATAAATAAATAAACAAAATATTCTGGTGAATAATAAAATCATTAATTATATCGATGTCAGTGATAATATATAAGTATTAACTTATTTGTTCTATTTGTATTCAGTCAGTAATTTTACTTTTTTCAAGTAGTTACCAAAAAAGAAAACAAATTCCTTTCTAAAGAAAATTCAGTAACAAAATGTTGGATACATACAAGATAAAACTAATTTAATAGCTATTTCATCAAACAACATTTTTTTCAACAATGGCAATGCCCGGAGAAAATTTAACTAGGTAATATGCAAAAGATAATTTTCATAATATATCACACAATTCGGCATCATAATATGGTAAACTTTCTAGTATTAGGTGACAAATCTATATAGAACTACTTCCCATTGGCTATACAGCCAGTTTGCCACCCTGAAGCACAAAAACTTGCATTTACTTAATGAATGTGAGTAATTGCTGGACTTAATAAAATTAATTGTTGGTCTCCCTGAGCCGCTTTAAATATAGCGATTAACTGAACCCAAGAGAGATTATCCAATATTTTAGATTAGATATATCCACCGTTATTGTAAGTTATTTGAATGGCACAATATACGAATTCGACCAACTGACTATTTTTTATTGGCAAGTCTTGAGAAACAGATTCAAGAGTTCTAGTATAGGTATATTACAAGAACACTAAAAATATTGAAATAAAACTACTCTACTCACGGATTTTATATATGTGTTATTGCAAACATTGAGAAAGACGCCATTGACAAGAAGAGAGATGCCGCTCTAAACATTAAATAGCGCCACCTTCTTCCCACAACCTAAACATGATCGCATTGCCACGATGTGATACGACTAATCTGGGTGTCAGTGTAACACATAATATCAGATTTTGTCTGCAACCAAAAACAATATGAGAAAAAGAAATAATTATCCATGAATAAGTAGAACTTGATTTCAAACAGCAATACTTAGAGCAATACATTTATGAAATATGCAAATCCTCAAGCAAAATATATTAACGAAAATGCTCATGAAAGCAAAAAAAAAGCACAAAGATAAAGGGCGCGTACTTAAAAATTTACATTTTAAAGGACTCCAAAACAGGGGTTGTAAATTGCATCTTAAAAATACACAGGTTTACGAGATTAGCTTAGCATCGCTTGGGGCTGCTTTGATATCAGTAACAGAGGAGATCAAAGTATCAAACAGTTGCATTTAAAAGTCTGCGCCGTTACAGAGTAGGATGTACTCTTCTGCAAGTATCTTAATTGCACGGTTAGCGATTAAAGTATGTGTACTTAAGTGTACAGTTTTTGATCTTTGGAGTGTCTGGTGGTTTCGCCTTTTCAGTATTTAACAGGTGAAATAATTTCTTGATGATTATTGAAAAAGTTTTGAAACAAGTCGTTTCCTCCTCGTTTATTATTTGATAGATATAAAAGTAAATATAAAGGGTTAAATTTCAAAGACCGGCCAAATTTTAAAATTAAGACATTAAGGTCACACCCAAGATTTTAACTTTTTTATTTTGTAGATCGAAAATATTATCGATTCTGAACCGCCTCTGTAAATTTGGCCGGTCATTGAAGAATAACCCCGTGTAAATTTGTGTAATATTGACTTAATTTCTATCAAATGATATAATATGGGATTTATTATAAGATTAGTTCACTGCCTCAATAGTCTAGTTGTCCTATACGTTTCTGATTCTGTGTTCGATTCCCAGGGCCAGCAAAGTTTTATTATATTTTTTCTATCAAATTCCTAGCAGTTCGAAGTTTGGATTTGTGCCCGGTAAATGGTAATAGGCTCGCCCCTTATTAAATGGGACCCAAACATACCAGCGAATATACTAGGTGTATTATAATTATGATGAATTTACCGTTGGCTTTCTCAGAGATATTTTTTCAATAGACGTCCTCACTTTATTACGCAGGTACACATTGGTCATTCAATTTAACACAGCTTTATGAAAAGGTCAACAACCTTGTTAGGATTTGTCCCAGGAAAGTAAAGGATAAGTATCTTTTGTCATTGTCCATATTAACATCTTTAAACTCGTATAGCATGTCCACGATAAGGGGCAGAAATCTTGTTGACAGAAAATGACTCGATTAATGCTGTATCAATTTAAATTCCTAACTTCGTAAGTTAATGAAGTCTGCAATTTTTTTGTTAGTGAATATACCTAATTACTATTACTGAAATTTAAGTTATTCAACAAAATAACTTTTCAAATTCTGGATCCAAGATTAAAAACGTCAACTCCACCGAAAACCGCAAGAATTACAATGGAGAGCGCACGTATGATTTTAAATTATTTTCTTAAATAAACATCAAAGAAAGTAATTTAAAATTTTATGAGAAAAATCTTTTCTACTCATTGTTTCAAAAACAAATGTCTGCCCTAAGTAAACAGAATGCCGAAGTAAATTTATCACGAAGAATGCCTTGTCATCGCAACTAAGAGCTTTGTTTAAATCATTGGAGCCCGTCACGCCTCCTACAATGACTTTATAGAAAGGGTTCCAGTTAACCAATTTGAAATAAGTGTTGTCTGTTAAGCATTAGAAGAATTTTAATTGAATAATTCGAATGAAGCCCTATTATTCTTTCACTGCTACTTTTTATAGCTTTCATATTGGACCTTATTTTTTAGCATTTTTTGTGTCGTAATTTGAAGTAAGACACTTTTACCTAAATGACAGATGAGTTTATCAAATTTTTTAATAAAAAGAACAAATAACACCGTAGAGCAGCTGCGTTTTTTTTAGTAACCCACCGTAAAATAGATGTGGATGATCATTAATTATTACAGGGTCGCAGTTTGTTTTAGCTCGGTCACGGCCTACAAATTTATGTATGAGCAAAACCATTAAGGGATTGTCGCTTCGGGTCATTTTGTTTGTAACATATTAAAAAAAATCTTCGTTACGCATAAATTAAAAGCAGAATTGGTATTAACCCTCCTTTGTAGGAAAATTTACGCTCACGTAAACACATTGTGCCCATGCCTGGTTAATTTCAGAGTGACCAGAGTAAATTAAGCACCCATAATACTTACATAATTATAAATTCCCCATGATCCTACGTATACACTTATAAAATTATACCTATAGCGCTTAGGATTTTAAGCACTCATGACACTATCAATATTATAGAACTACATAATATAAATCTTAATAATAAAAAGATAATACTCAATTATCACGCATTCACGCCCGTAATTTCCACTTTCTCAAAAATATGTCGTCAGATGGAATATATGGAAGAGAGAATTCGATATCAATGACAATGATTACGGTAGTTGGATAAGCGAATTGTGTAGTTAAATAATCAAAGGTCGAATTCAAAGGTCAGATTCGAATTACGCCGCATTGTGTAAATTTTGCCCCTTTCTCAAAAAATAACTTTACGATCGCAAGAAATATTTTAAGTCTCTGAATTCACCTATGGCGATTATAACACGCATAATATCACCTATAAGATGTGATATAAAGTAAATCATTACATTTCTTGCTCTACTTGCCTAAAAAACATCAAACGAGTTTACCTAACAAATTCAGGAAAGGAATAAAAATTAGGTTGACACCCTAATAATCGTTGGTCATTAATAACATCACACTAATAAATCAACCTGTTCGATGAAACGTGTTCCTACATCTGTAGCAGTATCGAGTATCCGAACATTGTGACAGGTGAGTGTAAGTTTTTTGTCTCCTTTGCATATCATATGGTCGATGAACAAAAATCTAAGCATTGTCACCTGCGCAACACATTGCGTGGGAGCCACATAGCAAGGAAATTATTTTTAACGCAATTAGAGTTATGTGAAAAGTTGAATTAAGTTGCAAATAGATCCAACTTAAGTTCCCACGGTAATGATTGACATGAGAATATTTAAAGTAGAGCATAATAGTAGACTGATTTATGAATAGATAGTAGAAGAAACACTTTCACCTAACATGTCAATTTTACGCGAATATCGAAACCTACAACATGAATGGATATTGTATGACGCAATTGAAAAGAGATGCTCATTTGAGCATTTTTTGCGAGGGTCACACCTACACGTGTGCAGAATCTGCGTACAATGAAATAAGTCTAACAATTGATTGTGGTGTATCGCCAATATTGTGTCGAGACGAATCCATTGTTGTGCATTCTGGTGACCTAATGACTTGCTTTGCACAAGCCCGTATCAGGTAACTGCGACAGATGTACGAAGCCAGATAGTGAGAAAGTATGAGATGCAAAACTAAGACAGACGTGACTTTGTTAGACTTTCTACTATAAAATGGTCAGGGTGCACTTAAGTTGTCATTCGTGGGAATATAAATAATGGTTATGACAATCTTTGGTGTCATCAAAGAAACAATAAGAAAGCTTTAGCAATTAGGGCTGTTGCTAAACAAAGTTCAATGTGCAAAACTGGGACAGTTTGTTACGGGATACTGTTTAGGCGTCGACCCGGGGTGTATTCGGAAATGTCTTAAAATAGTAAAAGTCAGAGTAACTCCACGGGAGATGCAGACACCTTGACAGGGTTTTCTTGAAACCAATAAGTTAACCGACAGGTAAACGGTGCAAAATAGATAGTTTATTATGATATTATGCCTGATATTGGCTGAATTGGCTGTCTATAATTTAAATAATGCTCGATATAATCTTAGAAATACGACTGGCATGAAGGCTGATTCCTACGTATTTGGACATTGGCATTTTAAACCCCAAAATCTCTTTAGGCAAGTGGTCTAGGTAATGTTTTTACCCGAGTGCCAAGGAAGCGTTTTTCTCAATCTTGTTTCGGTCTTTTTAGTTCATTTGCATTGAGAATTCAAAAATATTTAATTCTCTTTTTTTCAGTCGGTTAACTTCATCCCAAAGTTAAGAATTGAGGCGAATAAAACTACAACTATAATAATGAAAACTTAAACTACACCATTGCCGTCAAGCAATAAGATAAGAATAAAATCAATCTGAAACATGAAAGAGAGAAATATTATGATGGAAAGAATGATTTGTTAAATAATGTTCAAATATTCACGCAATTAGCACATTATAGTGATGTAATTCCGCATGATGAAAAAAATTCTCGCATTTGGTTTAGTGATTAAAGGCATCTCGCCAATATCATTGCGGCGGGGTTAATAGGTTCGATTCCGACCTGAGACAAATATTTGTGAGCTCCACGCATAATATATTAATTTTGAGGTAAGTGTACTTTGCGACCGTTATTTGCGTATTTGTGAAGGCGTCGTCGGCTTGTTCCCTAGAATAGTCATAACATAATCAACCCATTATATTATCCCACCGCTAGGCACGGGTCTCTTCTCAGAATGACAGGGATTACGCTATAGTCCACCACGCTGGCCTAGTGCGGGTTGGTAGACATCACAGGTTTCCTCACGATGTTTTCCTTCACCATTTAAGCGCGTGATAATTAACTATTAATACGTTAGTTACGTTACAGGAAAAGTCAGTTTCAAAAAAATCTTCATGGATTCTGCTCCAGCCGTGGATGGAACAGGTAAGTAAATTTTTCAAAGGCTCCAGCATTCATGCCAATTTTGACGTATCTGCCAACGCCATCACCAACATAGCAGTTACATAGTTTTATGATCGTCGCGTCGCTTGTACCATAGTCCATGGGACTTTACTGGTCGTGTCCCTGCCCTATCAACGTACGCTTATAAACCACCGACTAGAAACCTAATTCGTGCACTATTATAGACAATAGTCTATTATTTGAAGCGATCACACGCTACAGTGAAAGCGAACAGACATACCCGTTGGATTAGGGATAATTCCGGAGTACTTACTAGGTATATCAATATTACTGTGTACATGCAGTCTGAACTGGTAATTAGGAAATGGTGTATGTCTAAGATTAACCCTCTTATTCATAAAAATCTTATAAACCTCCTATAGCTACAATATGTTTTATCTTGTTTTGATACGTGTTATTTTGTGACAGGGAAAAGAAGACAAAACATATTATAGCTATAGGATGTTTATAAGACGTATATGAATAAGAGGGTAAGTCTTTACGTACACTTTAAATAAATGGACTATTCCTGTATGTATGTATAAATGCAAAAGATAATGAACTACTTTCATTTTTAATGAAATATCATTTTTCAAAAACTTCTAACCTAAATTAAGTATCTTTCCACTTTTTCTCCATAAAACTCAATTTTGGAAACCATGCAACAAATTCTTAACTTTTCAAAAAAGTTATTATTATTATCTCTAATAGCGAAATAAAATTTATTGATTTTGTTTTTGGACTTAAACGTAGCACTTTAACGTCACGACTTCTTGTAATAAAACTCCAAATGTAGGTATTCTTCGAAGTAATAATTTATTACCACAATTACTCTACCAATAAGCTTATTAGCACAATTCACAATTAACACCTTAGGTTCAGTACTCTAGGTTTTTCACACCTGAACTGTCGCTCGGCCCTCCGCCGAATGCCCGAATCGATTCGCCATCTCGCGCTCCCCACTTCCGACCCCCACCAACTTCGTCATTTGGTGTTGCCACAAGATAATCGATTTGTCTGTTTAGTCGATTTTGAAAAGTAATAATTTAACCTAACGGTGTTGCCACATAAAATAATCGATTTGTCTGTTTGACAATAGTAATTTTAACCTAACACTCGTCCATCCTGACCCTGTGTATGTCCTCATACACAAGGTAGGCTCGGAACCTAGCACTCGGCCAATCGATTCGGTTCACAAAGAGTATATAAAAAATAATAATAATAAGGAAGTAACAGTTTATGAGGATAACAATTTTAATTCCAAACAATAATTTGTCTTAATGGATGCGTAGTTAAGTTAAGCTTTGATAATTACAATTTTAGGGAATTTATAACTAAGTTCTTTTGTTTAACTTCACATATAATTCTACACTTTACTAATAATATACTTATATCATGTGAGCAAGTCAGCGAACCAATCACATGGTTGCTAATCTGGCGAACCAATCACATGGTCGCTAAACTGGCGAACCAATCACATGGTCGCTAAACTGGCGAACCAATCACATGGTCGCTAAACTGGCGAACCAATCACATGGTCGCTAAACTGGCGAACCAATCACATGGTCGCTAAACTGGCGAACCAATCTCATGGTCGCTAAACTGGCGAACCAATCACATGGTCGCTAAACTGGCGAACCAATCACATGGTCGCTAAACTGGTACATACAACATAATCTAATTATTTAATAAATTTCTTACTCATCAGAGACGTAACTACGAAGAATCAATTGCCATTACTTTTACAATAATATTCTGTCCAGGACTAATTAATCACTATGACCAATATCATTGCCTTCATTATCTGAATCATTGTCATTTAAACTTAACGCAGCTATATGAACCCATGGCTTCATACGATCGGCAGAGACAGTCGTTTTGCGTTTATGCTTACTACTACTCAATCCTGGTATAGCCACAACTCTGTATCTATCATTCCCTAGTACGGATGTGACCCGATAAGGTCCAGTATATTGTGGAAGAAGCTTCTTACTTTTTCCATCATTTTTAAAATTTGTATTCGTAATCTTAACTAACTCTCCCTCAGAATAGACACGGGCAGGACGTCTACTTTTATCATATTGTGCTTTTTGTTTTTCTTGTTCTTCATTAATTCTATCTTTAACTTCCTCTCTGATTGTTGCAAGATCACTGTTCTGTTGAATTTCTTGTCTAACATCATTAAATCTAGGATTTAACTCACTATTTATGCATTTACCAAACATGATCTCAGCAGCCGTCCTCCCCGTGGTCTTATTGACCGTGTTATTAATTCCCCATTGAATTTTACCAACTTTGTCATCCCAATCCTTTTCATTGCAATTAAGGTTTTGAGCGGTCAAGGAAGCAAGTATTGTACGGTTATACCGTTCTACTTGTCCATTCGAACGTGGACTAGCAACTGCATTTAGAATATGCTTAGTTCCTCTATCCAAACAAAACCTCTTAAACGCGTGAGATGTGAAACAGGATCCACGATCGCTAATGATTCTGTCAGGGACTCTAAAGGTATAAAATATTTCATCTAAAACTTTCATAGCAACAAGGGAATTTGTATTTCTTACAGGTCTAATAAAAATAAATTTGGTAAACGCATCCACTAGTACTAGCATATACGAATTCCCTCTTTTTGAACGCACAAAGGGCCCAAGATGGTCAATGTGGATTGTGTGAAAAGGAATCTCGACCTTAGGGATAGGATGCAAGTAGCCCTCTTTTGAGGATGACTTTTTTGAATAGGCACATTCAATGCATGCCTCCACATATTTCTTGACAAACTTAGTCATCTTGGGAAACCAATATGCATTCCTTATACGTTCGAGAGTCTTTTCCACACCAAAATGACCTATGTCGTCGTGATTCATACGACACAATTGCCATCTTGCGCCCTTCGGCACAACCCAACGTAAGGCTGTTTTGTCAGCGTCAATATATCTGTAAAGTTTGTTGTCCTTTATAATGTAATTATCTCTTATTTGTTTTAGCCCTTCCACGTCTAACTCCGAGGATAAAATATCTCTGATTCGACTAAGTTCACTGTCACCCAACTGTAATGTATGTAGCCAATCATCACCGGTTATGACCATTACTTTTGGATATTGATCAGCAATGTCTAAAACTGTATTATAATTGTTTCCGTCATCTACAACTGGATTGCGTGACAAAGCATCTACATGAGCCATTCTATTCCCTGGCCTGTACTCTATTGTGCACTGAAATTCTTGTATTAAAAGATACCAACGTGCAATTCGCGGTACTAGGTCGCGTTTAATAAACGTGGACCTCAATGCACTACAATCAGTGACTATTTTAAAGTTTTGCCCTAGTAGGTATACTCTAAATTTCCGCAAGGAACATATTACAGCCAACGTCTCCAATTCGTACGCGTGAAAATTTCTTTCTTCTGGAGAAGTTTGGCGGCTGTAAAATGCTACTGGCCTAAAACTATCACTACTACCCTTCGAGCGTTGAAGCAGAATTCCACCAACGCCGATTTTACTGGCGTCTGTGTGCAATTCTGTTTCTTTGTTTGGGTCATAAATTGCTAGAACAGGTCGATCAATCAGCTTCTCCTTGAGCATTTGGAATGAATTACCTTGCTCATCAGTCCAGGTCCAAGCGTTATCCTTTTTTAATAATTTATTTAATGGGTGTGCAATCTGGGCAAAATTCATTATAAATTTCCGAAAGTAGCCTACAAGACCAAGGAACTGACGAACTGTATGAACATTAGTGGGTTGAGGAAAATCTAAAACACTTTGGACTTTCTTATCACCCGGCCGAACTCCTAAGGCACTTATTTCATAACCTAAGTAATCTATTTTGTCCTTTAAGAATTCACACTTGGATAAGTTAAGGGTTAGGTTGGCCTGCTTTAAAAGTTGTAATACGTTCTCTAGCCTATCCAAACACTGTTCCACGCTTTTCCCATAAATAAGCACGTCATCTATATAAGCTGTAGCTTCGCTATATCTAGCTGACCCCAACACTTTATTCATCATGCGTTGGAACACCGCGGGCGCATTTGCCAACCCGAACGGCATTCGATTAAACTCGAACTGTCCGTCCGGGGTGACAAAGGACGTCAGCGGCTTGGATTGTTCCGATATAGGCACTTGATAGTAGCCAGAAAACAGATCTAGTGTTATGAAAAATGCTTGACCTGAAAGCCTGGCAATCTCATCATCTATCACCGGCATCGGATAACGTTCCTTAGTAGTCACAGAGTTTAACATCCTATAATCTATACACATTCTCATTTGACCGTCTTTTTTACGCACAAGTATTACGGGGCTGGCATATTCGGAGGTGGATTCCCTTACAATCCCTGCTTCTAGCATTTCCCCCACCATTTCCCGTACCTGATTGCGTTCCTTATGGGACAATCTATAGGGCCTATACACAACTGGACGTTTACTGCTTAATTCTATGTTCATTTCAGTGACGTTAGTGCATCCTAGTTCCTTTAAATTGGATGCAAAGCAATTCTTAAATTCATTAAGTAGGGTTAATAGTTTCAATCTATGTTCGTCACTAATATGTTCTCCAATGCGGATTTTACTACTATCAATGCAGTCACTATCAACTGTCGGTCCGTCACTTAAGTTAACAACTCGATTAACTAGGTGAACATTAGTAGCGCGACTTAAAATCGATCCCTTATTTAAAGTACAGTTATCAAATAAAGGTATAATATTTATATTTACAAAGCCATTTTTAGAGTGATAAACACCACCACAGATCACATACTGTAATATTGGTTTTCCAATAACTTTACTATTTACTATAATATGCCCGCTAAACCATGGTTCAGTGACGGCTTTAATTACTGCAGGCCCAGAGATTTGTATATTAGCTGGAGATAATATTTTTACTAAGTGATCGTCATATATTTCGGTTTCATTAAAGGGAGTTTCTTTAATAGCGTCTATAAACTGTAACGTTTGTGGCGTTTTTAATACGAAAAGATGAGACTGTTCCGTAAACGTCTGACCTACTAGCAACGGTACATCTAAAAGTTTGTCGTCGACTATCTGGCAAACAATACTGGCACTAACGCCATCAATAACTAACTCTACAGTCACATTTCCCAAAGAATAAACCAAGTCATTCCCAAAACCTTTAATTGGACTACGCACATTATCAGAATCTAGCTTCAAATTCTCTAACTCAGATTTAGCTAAAAGACAGATCTCACTTCCAAAATCTATAAAAGCTTTTACCGGTACCCCATTTATTAACACTTCCTTATAAAATTTTGAATTCGGACTAGCCAATGAAATGCACATTGTTTTTTGTACATTCGGTGGTTTGTCGTTTTTATCATCTGATTTAGTAGGACATTTGTCAATTTTATGACCTACCCTATGACATTGATTACATCGAATTAATGGTTTGGGACATTTCCTATATATATGTCCACGCTCTTTGCAGTTAAAACAGAATGTAACGCCATCATTGGGCATACTACTGCTTTTATTGTTTGCCTTGTCACTCAATCCACCTGTTGTAGACCCAGATCCTAACTTTCCTCTAGTAATTACATTAAAACGATCAAAGAAATTAGATGATTCCTTGTTGCTCATTAAAAATTGCAGCAATTGATCAGGTTGTGAACATCTTAACGCAAGAGCACTTGATTTCATGGTTTTATCACTCAGACCGTGAATAATACAATCGACCGCGCGCTTGCCAACTATACCGCACTGGTTTAATAGAGCTAACTTCTCGTAGTAGTATACTTCAATGGGTTCATGATATTTGCTTTTTCGTCTGAGCATGTCTTCCAAGGACTGGCCATAATTTTGCTCGAAAGGGAAAGCCTGCGATAACTTCTCTTGCCATTCAGCCCAAGAAAATAATATTGAGTCTAAACTTTCATACCAAGTCTTGGCCAGTCCTTGTAATTTCTGCATCGAAAAATGAATGGTTGTCTTGTCGTCCCATCCATAAACAGTGGCACACTCGTTCACTTTCTTTAACCACACATCTATTCGTTGATTTTTCGATGATGGATTGAAATCAGGCAAAATATTTTTATGATTTTTAACTACGTTATTGGAATGACTGATTGTGCCAGATGTTGATGGTTGGTTCTTGATCGAGTTTAAAATGTTAATAACATCTTTCGCAGAAAACGCAGGACTAACTGATCGTCTGGGATTTTTCGTATCATTAAGTACATTATCTCTGACCTGAGATCCATTTTGCGTTGCTGTGGCATCGCGACCTCTCCTTCGCTCCTGTTGCAATTCATCTTCCAAACACTGCAGTCGCTCTCGTGCCACCTCGCGTTCTTGTTCAAGTTGAGCAGCTCGGCCGCTTTTAAGGCTGCCAGCACGTAGGCGGCTTCGGCTGCGTCGACCACTTCGGCTGCATCGACCACTTCGGCTGCGTCGACCACTTCGGCTGCGTCGACCACTTCGGCTGCGTCGACCACTTCGGCTGCGTCGACCACTTCGGCTGCGTCGACCACCTCGGCTGCGTCGACCGCTTCGGCTGCGTCGACCGCTTCGGCTGCGTCGACCACTTCGGCTGCGTCGACCGCTTCGGCTGCGTCGACTGCTTCGGCTGCGGTCGCCGCTTCGGCTAGGTCGGATGCTTCGGGTGCGCTCCGGGCTCCGGATGTGCCGCTGCTGACTTCCACGTAACGGCGTCTTCAACTGTCTTTGCCTTAGATGTTCGTGTTCCATGATAGTGGCTCAGAAAAATAAAAGAAACAACTATGTATATTCCTTTAATTGTAGGTAAATACATTATAAACAGTAAGATTAATTACAACATTAACAAAAATTTCGCCCTTTGAACTCCAGACATACTCAAGTTCTTACCATTGGAACTAAATTATGTTATACCCTAAATTATTCATTAAAAATGTTCGTCTAAATATATTTTTTTTTTAAAAAATCACCTTTCGTGGTGAAACGTCTACTAGGTGAAAAGTATAACCTGTATTTAGTTGTCTCAAAGTGGCAACTAACACCTAAAATTACGGTTATTTTCAAATCTGAACGGTCATGGTAAATACCCACGATAAATTAAAAATATAAGATGCCACTAAAACCGATAATTATCTGCTTACTATGGTTAAAAACTTATTAGGAATAATGAATTCGTATTATCATTTTGACTTCGGTTCACAGTGAAAAAATAACTAACAGCAGTAAAACAAAAGTAACGTTTTTTTTTGACATTTACATAGTTACATTACAAAACCTATCATAATTAAGTGAGCATGTACATCCCACTTCTGATATGTAATAAAACTCCAAATGTAGGTATTCTTCGAAGTAATAATTTATTACCACAATTACTCTACCAATAAGCTTATTAGCACAATTCACAATTAACACCTTAGGTTCAGTACTCTAGGTTTTTCACACCTGAACTGTCGCTCGGCCCTCCGCCGAATGCCCGAATCGATTCGCCATCTCGCGCTCCCCACTTCCGACCCCCACCAACTTCGTCATTTGGTGTTGCCACAAGATAATCGATTTGTCTGTTTAGTCGATTTTGAAAAGTAATAATTTAACCTAACGGTGTTGCCACATAAAATAATCGATTTGTCTGTTTGACAATAGTAATTTTAACCTAACATTCTTATTATAAAGTTTTGATTAAACTTCTAAATGTAGGTAGTTATTGTTTCATTGATTCCGTGACAATGATGGACCTAGTCATGTTCAGTCTTAGGCGTCTGGCGGAGCTTGAATTGCCCACAAAAACGTAATACCGAAATAAATCGTAATCCACACAATATTCTATCTAATTACCTTTTTATTTGGATTTGGATACTGTTAATCTAGTGTACTAATGTACTATTTCGTGTACCACTACTACACTGGAAATAAAAGACCGAAAAATCGTTACACACTTGGTAAAGTTATTAAAAATTGCATTCGCTTACATTTATTTCCAGTTAAGTATTTTAGAGGAAATGGTAAAGTAGAAACCTAGATTAACGGTATCGGAATCCGAATAATAACACAATTTCTTTAAATTGTGTTTAAATTACGATTTATTTCGGTATTACGTTTGTAAGAGAAATTCGGCCCGCCGGACTCATAAAGAAGAAATAATTGGTACAGCTGTTGGTACTGAAATATATGTGTTGTTAAAAAGCAACAATGCTATATTGCATATAGTCATGAAACCTACCTATTCGAAGCACTAATTAATTGGTCAAATTCACTAGAAATTGCTGAAGAGGTGATTAGTGAAGTGCTTAAACCCATCTCCAAACCCCAATGCAAGCCCCTATTAATTTGGGACGTACGTGTTCCATACAATCGAAACACAGTAATGGACAAAGTACGGTTTAACACGCTTTGTGGACAATTATGGTCATCCAATTGCATTGGACACATAATGATAAAGGGGAAGTTCGCTATTCGAAATATCTACGAAAATTATTTTACCTGGTAAGTAACAAAGTTACAGGCACGATAGAAAAACCATTGTTCTTGCACGCGAACCCACGTCGCGTAGAAGCCGATTCCTCATTATACGTGTCGTCAAATTCAATGCACTTTACCCCCGAAGCCGCACGGAACAAATACTGGTATGATCTATAGATAAATGTTCCGGGGTCTATGTGCTAGTGTGTGAAAATTTATATTTATAAATTGAAAACGTACCTTCGATACAAGAGGAAAGTCCTTAAGAAAGAAAGAAGAAATTAATATAATATTTTTGTCATTTGCTCCAAATACATTATAACATTACATTGTCAATCTACTAATTACAACTTTATTTTTAATCAATAATAAGTAATCAAGCGTCCGCGGGGGTTATAGTACCCATTCCGGGTACTAGCGACTTCATGTGCGTGATTATGAAAGTATTTAGTATCCGCGAAAATTCTCTAAATATAACTTGAATGGAAAGTAAGTAGTATCACTATATACATTATGCAAGTAGGAACTTCCGAAATGTGTATTGTTCTTAAGGCGCTGTTTTTATTATACACATAAGTAAAGACTTTACTATTAAAAAAATATATTTTTTCAATTAAATTAAAAACTACACAGAAATCGTCTCGCTTTACAGTACGCGCGACATAACTTGGCCGGACTGAAGTTAGCTGTTTGTCAGTTTTTGGTTGCGCAGTACACAATTTTTAACGTAAACAATCCACTGCGCATTAAAACGGCGAACTTCACTCCGGCCAACTTATGCCGCGCGTACTGTAACTGGCGCTTAAAATTGTACTCATATGGAAAACCTAAATTACCGAATTGTACCAATTATTTTATTTTAATGTCGTTCGCTAGTTGCGGTTAAATAATAAATTGATTTTTGAAATGTTTTTATATGGTTTTAACAACTACCTATGTTTTAATAGCAATATTATCGTGCTAGTTTGAAGGAACACAAATGTAAACGATACGAAACAAATTACATACATACACTTACGCCTTTCTCCTACAGGGGTAGGCAGAAACTATGGACTGCCACTTGCTACGATAAACTATTGTTAAACTTTTTTATACTTTTGTTTGCACTACGTAGGTATCTACATATTATTCCACACTGCTAAAGAACGAATACTTCTTAAAATAAAATAAATACAAAATCATTATACATTACGCATAATTTAAAATTCAACTTTAATTCAAATCTGCGTTTTCCCTCTTCATTTTATTTAATCTTTTTATATTACAAAAAACACAGCCCTATAGTAATACAAACCACCATTATTTTCGCATTCATATCTACAGATTTTATCATTTCAATCTGTTACTATATATACATTTCCCCTTTGCTCCGTCATTAAGCCATACCTAATTTAAATGAACAAATTTAACTTCAATTATTTGAAGTGAGCCGCTGTACCGTATCCTTTTCACGTTCACCCTTCCCTTCATTACAATCCACAGTTCTCCGTTTCTACATCTAGATAAGGACACCCATCTTTATTTTTCTACCGCACCCTCCCGTATTCCTGGGGGCTCCGTTCATTTAATTCCGATTCAATCCGTGACAAACGGAATCATTTTTTGGTAGGACAGATGAACTTACTGATAAAATGTTTAATCCCTTGTTTGTGACTGCTGGATATGCTTTCATGAACTCTTTTGATGCTGATTATAATGGTGTATTGATATTTTTGTATTGTGTAGAGGAAGATAAGAATCTTATGTGAACCTTACCTATTTCTAGTGTAGTTTACCTGATGATATTATTAAAAGGTATCGATGTTAAAATCTAAAATAAAAAAGAACTTTTATTTTATACTAACATGCATCGCAATGACGACACGATTGGCTTAGCGGTTGAGCGATCGGCTTCTGCGCCACATGTTGTGGGTTCGATCCCCACCCGGAGCAAATATTTGTATGATCTACAGGTAGTCGTTCCGGGTCTGGGCGTTTGTGCATGTGAGAATTTGTGTTTGTAAACACCTACGATACAGGACAAAATCCTAGTGTGGGGAAAAGTTTTAAAAAAAATGCCTTTATGTTTTTTATCAGTAATTTTCGCGGGTGCGCACAATACCCAACCCCTAAGATGCATACAAGCATATATTTATTGTTATACATACATATATTATGATTATCACACGGCAAGTTATTCAATTTTGATGTACTATTTACCTATATTTCTCCCTATATGACAAATAATGTGTGGTAGTGAATCTGTTCCAATATGAATTTTTGATGAAAAACTTTTGTAAACAATTCTTATTAAAAACTTGTAATCGGTAAATTGTTACTTTTATACTCCTACAATGTAAAGTGTAGCATTATCGAACTATCAAGTTGTTGATACGTAATCGGTAGGTAGGTAGGTACTACCAACCTGTGTGTGTCTCACGCACTTGTTCACATTTACCACGAACATCGTGTCGTGACGTACATTTTACTATCGGTGGCGCCATCTCACGATCCAGTTGTCAAAATCAAGAGCAACTGCACCCACGTGACCGGCCATTATAACCGCAAATTGGCCCCATTAGCCTCTTTTCGCGAGGAATCGCATTCATCAGCAGCCGATTATACTACTTTGTTGCTTCTTTTATGTACCGTTGAATGTGGCTAGATTGCATATAGGGCAATGGAATTTGTAATTGAATATATAGCTCCTTTGATTTTTGGGACGTCGTAACACGATTAGTCTAGAACCACTGATAATTGTTTATGCTTCTGTGCAGTGCTTTTAAACAGACCCAAAAATTCTACACCAATCCTTCACCATGTATTCTCGACTGCGATGTACTGGTAAAAAGAATGAAATATTTAAATGGTTGGGCAAATTAATAAAACACTTTGTGAATTGTTCATGACAGCGCATTTTTTAGAATTTTTCCGGCAAGGTTCTAATAAGAATATCCTATTTAGAAAGAAAAATTTAATGGAATTAGAAAAGCATGTAGAGCCAGCAAATTGTTTTTAAAGGGAATTAATCCGATTTTCTTTGCTATACATTATAATAATGGTGTAAGTAAATATTACAGCTCATTTGGCGTCATCAAAACGTAAGTTTTTAGTCTAAAGTGACACACTTCCATTTTTAGTTACAAATATACAATAGCAGTTCTCACGATATTAGTCATCCACTATTTTGAGTAGTAACATTAATTTCAAAGCAATAGCGGCTCTTTGCTTCCGCGTTTTTGTGGGCAGCAGAAAACATGGAATGTGTCAGATATTTATCATATCATCTAATAAATAGGGTTACCGTTGTTAGGCCACTTTTAATGCGAGTATCGTAATTAAAATTGTTTATAGAAAACACCCAGCATTTTAGGTGTTACATAAGATCGAAATCAAAGTCAAAATGTTTTATTCCAATTAGACCATTAAAGAAGATACTTTTGAAAAGTCAAAACTAGCTGCACGGTTCCAAAAAGTGGATCTTATGCAGAAGAGCCGGCTAGAAACTCCATAGATATCAGTCGAGTCCCTGAAATGTAATTCAAAGATATGTAATAGTCTGTTTAGACGACATTTATTAATCTATTTATTATTTGTTGGCGCTAAAATTAATTGCTACAGAAATTCTAGATAGAAATATCTAGTAGATGAATTACGATAACATACTATACTACACTATACTATACTACATTATACTATACTATATTATACTATACTATATCCATAGGTACGATAGCCACGTTTGAATTTGGCTGCCTAAGCGAGCATTTTATACATAAGCAGCAGTACTTCCATGGGAGGACTTTTCACGTGGGAGAGCCATGCTTCGGCACGAATGGGCCGGCTCGACCGGAGTGATACCACGGCCTCACAGAAAACCGGCGTTAAACAACGCTTACGTTGTGTTTCGCCGAGTGAGTCAGGTTACCGGAGGCCCAATCCTCCTTTAAAGGTCGGCAACGCACTTGTGACTCCTCTTTTGGTGTTGCGGGTGTCCATGGGCGGCGGTAATCGCTTACCATCAGATGATCCGTCTGCTCGTTTGCCCTCCTATCCCATAAAAAAAATGGAGATTGCTATTCCAGTGACTCTATTATGTATCATTTTTGTGTGGTGTTTTAGTATAAAGACCCTTTCAAGAATATAGCAGAATATGACGAAATGTCGCCCTAATAGCAATTTCATTTTTCTGAAATGGTATGTGAGGGTTTCGTCACCGATCTATTTTGTGAGTGTTGTGTATGAAATGAAATGACATATCGACTGCAAAGTTAACGCATCTTCCAAAAAATTGTAGTCTACCTTATGGATGTATACATAAAGGTGAATTTTGTCTTTTTTGTGTGCTGATTTATCGTGGTCTAGGTTACTTGCACCGTCAGCTCTCTCCCCAGTGTTGCACCCTAATCGAATTGCTCCACGGATGGTGCGTCCCGTCTTGTGGGTCCCAACCCCTGTTCCGGACATCAGAGGTCGTGCTGCGAAAAATAAATAAGCACCCAAATCAAAAGGCGATGCTTTAATTGGACCCTCTCGTTCTTTGAAGATTACTTAATTTGATATTGTCATTGGCTTTCACATAAATAAATGTAATGACGTAATGTATCAGAGTACGATATGGGTGCTTAGTAATATTTGTTAGGATAGTTAGGTGATTGGAAAAAATATCTTATTTGATTACAGATAAATTAGGGTCTTATTGTAAAAATTAAATCTTATAAGACTAACAGACCAGAAACTCGAATGTTATGAATTCTGCTTCCTTTATCTTAATACTAGCTTGTGGACTTCAGGATTGGGTCCGACCTGGATAAAAAGTAGCCTATGTATTATTCTATCGGTGTGCCATATTTTATCCAGATCGGTTCAGTCGTTCTGGCGTGAAAGAGTAACAAACATCCATACATACAAACTTTCGCATTTATAATATAAGTAAGGATAAGTGTAGTATCCGCGCAAATTATGTATGTAGCCGTGACTATAGGACCTATAGTAAAACCTAGGGTTATAGGGGTATAGGTCTTGGAAAGACAAATGTGGATTTTAGTCTGTACGAGTCTGCCTCTCCAGATGGTAGACGATACATGAACATTTTCCGAAACACAAAAAAGCAAATTCTCAACGTTACCCAATTCATTATTTCGTCATAAATTTTTACACACGTGCCTCTATCCTTACTAGTCTCATTTATGACAAAGATCCTCAAGACCATACAAACAAGTACCTTCATTTCCTATAACTCATACATCGTTTACATAAGGTTGATTTTTGAGTAAATTTGTGTTGTTTACGAGTTGGTGTTTGTGCTAATTTGTAGTAGAGTTTGTAGTACGCGTGGCTGGGACTTGACAGCGCACGGCGTAGTTTCGTCACGCTCAGCCGGAACGAATTGTCTAGCAGAGGGAGAGAGTATGTTTGTAACCATTTACTTTTACTCCAACCAGAGTTGAAAAATTCTAAATAGAGGAAAATAAGGTTTTATTGCTATCCTATTAGATTAAAATTGTCTAAGATCTACACCCGTCCTTGTATAATTATTGGAACAACGACGGATTTTTTAAAATGGACACTACAAAAAAAGAATGAATAAAATAATAAAATAAATAATGCGTCTGTCTGAATCAAATATAGATATAGAGTTTACTGGTTTCTGACACGCGAATATTAGACATTGAAATAAAACTACTTTTTACGGATTTTATCGCGTTGTATTGATATTATTTGATTCCCGACGTTTCGGATCCTTTACAGCATCCATGGTCACGGGTAGACTAAGTTGTTGGACGTCTTAATGTTACAATTACTAACAGCTACCTTACATTTTTGTTAATTATCAAATAATATCAATACAACGCGATAAAATCCGTAAAAAGTAGTTTTATTTCAATAGATATAGAGTTGTTTACTCTTCAAATACTTTCCCTGCTAAGAAATATGTGGGTAAAAAAAAATAGAATTTAGAGAAATATAACATACCATCACGCCTGTATTCCCCGAAGAATTAGGCAGAGGCGTACCAATGTACACCCACAGTTCGCCGGTATGTTTAGGTCCCATGTAATAGGGGGCGAGCCTATTGCCACTAACCGGGCACAAAACCAGACTCCGAGCTGCTACTGAGAATTTCATAGAAAAACCCATTAACACTTTGCTTGACCTGGGGACCAAACCCAGCGCGACTGATACGCTAAAGGTACCATTAGACTAATGAGGCAGTCCATATGAGAAATATAATTATTATTATAAAGATTAGTTCTTAAATTACTATACATACCTACTATGGCACCAGAATATATCGTATTAATCAGATGTAAGACTAGCTGAAGAGTTACACGCTAAGTAAAAAACATAAACTGCACACAATTTCCTTCGAAATACTTTTATCTCGTAAAGGGTACGATAGAGCTAGCTACCATTACTCACACAAATACACAACAATTACAACAAATGCAACATCCGGAAGATATGAAGGACCCCTTTCATACATTGTCCCCCAAAAATCACTTCCATTAAGTGAACTTTGTCACATGTCCGAAACAATGAACGCTGTCTACTGCCATTTTGTTGACGTCAGTGTTCAATTTGTTTTACTTTGAGTGGAAATGATGCAAACCAAACACTATTCAACAATGGAAATAAAATTAACACAATTTAATATCCATTAACAAGAAGATATTATAACTGCGCTAATTAATCTATTGGTCCTTAGTACGACTGCTACGCTTGAGATCTTGGTTTCAATCCAGGTGAACGCGACGCCTTTGCCTAACCCTTCGAGGAATACAAGCGTGATGGTATGTATATCAAGCAAAGTGTTATTGGATTTTCCTATGAAATTCTCAGTAACAGCTCGCCGTTTGGATTTGTATCTGGTTAATAGCAATAGGCTCGCCCCCTATTACATGAGACCTAAATATACCGGCAAACTTTGGGTGTTCATTAGGACACCGGAATGTTGTGTTATGTTTATATTATATAAAAAGAATACTATCTGTATGTCGTTTATAAGGTATAAAAATATTGCTCAATTGTTAAATCTGCGTCCATACATATAGATAGTAGGTATCTTATTGATACTTCAATTGGAAGATGAGTATCTTATCCCACATCAGTCAATCACAATTATTTCATCGTTACTCACCCTCATGCAACTGAGTTTAACACTAATCTAAAAGATTCGAATGTAATCGATTATGGGTAAAGAGTATCAACAGATAATAAGAAGCCGCAAACTGAAATCCGCCGAAACTGAACCATCGAATTGAAATTATTATTGGTATCGAACATCCGAATCTGAATGTTGATAATCGATAGCTGTATCAATCTAAGATTAAATATCTATTACATATTATACGGTATATATCATCTTATGACATCAGCTTATCAGAAATTCTCTGGCGCCTAAGATAAGGCAATAAAAATCGTATTACGCCCATTTTAATTTAATATATTACTTTTTTGTTGTAAAAAAGCTTAGTAATTCCGATTTCTGTTTTCCCTTATTCCGCTCAATATACCATAAATTGTGATAAGCGTCTACCTCCAGTTAAAGAATGAAATACTTTTACTTTAAGCTGTCCCATTTCGATTTTGCTATTGGTTTAACTGTTAGATTGTCATTCTAATCAATGATATAAATATAGATGAGAAAATGCTTAGACCACCAATGGATAAGACGATTCTGGAATAAATTTATGACCCAAAAATATTATGGAAAAGTACAAATGTTTTTTACACAATCCAAGTAATATCAGTCTCATCAATTGTATTAGAATCACAAGTACAATTTGATCTATTGTGATTTACTGTATTTCGTTATAAAGATCTATCTAAAAAATATTATGACTATTTTTTGTTTTTTTAATTACTTAAATAGGAAGAAGTACTATTACAAACTTATAACTAAACAAACAAAGACAATTATATCAAGTTTCATGCTCCAAGCAAAACTGCGAACATGTTAATACGTCCTGTAAATTGCTTAGATTTTTACATTTCCATTATCTTCCCCGTTTTGAAAACATCTAGCAATCATATTTCTTTTTTCTGATAAAATAAGCAGACAATTGTAATTTATCGCGTCACTGCATCGCGAGGAGAAAAATGCTTCAGTTTTTCTGGCTGACGGGGATCTAAGCGACGAGTTTTATTTTTTATGACGTCATTAACTCGAGGAAGCCGGGGTAAATAGAGCCTGCGGTCGGGCCCTCTATTTTAAACTGTTGATTGCGAACATAACGGCAGGGTAGTGATTTACATGAAGCCTTAGACGAGTTCTTGTTGGTTTAAGTACAGTGGTTACTTAGTAGGCGGAAGATAAAAAGTAGGAGATAGTGTGGTCTCTAGTCAACCAAGTAAATAGGTAATTTATACACAGAAAATTGGTGAAACAATCATGATTAAGATGTTACTACTATTGTGTTTTACTTAAAAAACAAAATGTTCAGAACTCGTTTCAAATTTAAAAAATAAAGTGTCAAAAATTAGAGGATTGTTTTACCTCATCAACTTGACATTCTGCAACACTATCCTCACACGTCAATGTCACACCTAAAATAGAGGTCCCCCGCTGATACCAAAAATATTTATGTCATAAAAAACAATTTCACACCATCGAGATCTCGGAAAATGTAATTTTAATATCGAGAAAACAAATCGGGTACTCGACGGGGGGCGCTTCGGTCACTCGATCCCTACTGCTACCGTTTACGCCGTCGGCTCCCATAAGTCGGTTATTTGAGAAGGTAAACTATCGAGTTTCATACTCAATAGATTTAACATGACTCGACGGCGACTCGAATTAAATCGAGTGACAGTTTGAGCACGACACTGTTCGAGGATCATTAGAATAATAGAGCGAGAGTTTTAAACAAATTGACAATAACATATACGTTTCTAAGTCAGCTTTATTGTTGTTAAAAATAAACTGCCTTGCAATATCAGAAATATACTTATACTAGCGGCCCGGTACGTGCTTCGCTACGTATAAAGCGAAATACAGCGGACAGCGGACAAAACCATTCCCAGATCCCCTTGAACACACACAAAAAATTTCATCAAAATCGGTCCAGTCGTTTGAGAGAAGTTCAGTGACATACACACTCACAGAAGAATTATATATACTTATATAACAATTGAAATAAGTAGATTTGCTTCCACAGGTCGGGCAAAGTACTATTGGGTTACTTTTTAGAACATTCTCAGTAGCAGCTTTTCGCCTCCAGGCTGCGACTAAAAATTTTCTAATAAGTTAACTATTTATCACACAAAAAGGTAATATTACTTGGGATCCAAAGATATGCCGATTAAACGTGTTGATGTTATTTAACCCTTTTGAGAATAAAGATAAGCATATTGCGTATATGTCAAGTTCTCATCATGACCATCATCATCGACAATCAATTTAATATAATATCACTACTGGAAACAGATCTCATCAGCTCATCAGAATAAGAAGGTTGACGCTATATAGTCCATGATGTAAGCTGGTGTAATCAAGTTCTATAAATCATATTTTGCAACTTCTAATGTAATTTCAAATGATTTACTAAGATTTAATTTGTAATATGCCTCGTTAACCTGGTGGTCCTGAGCGCGACTGCCACGCTAGAGGTCTTGGGGTTCAATTCCCAGGTCGAGCAAAGTATTATCCGGTTTTTCTATGAAATTCTCAGTTGCAGCTCGGAGTTTGGATTTTGGGCCCTATTATATGGGACCTAAAGATACCGGCGAACTGTGGGTGTTTTAGTACGCCTCTGCCTAACCCTTCGGGGAATACAGGCGAGATGGTATGTAATTTGTAACAATATTACACAGATAATAAAAGATCAACAGACATTTCACAGTGACTTGGTAACCACATTCACAATTTTAATGATAAACTCGCAAAAACAAGGCTGCGGGTATCCGTTACTCGCAATTTGCGATAATCACTGTTTAAAGAAAGCTTCACCCTTCCCAGTTGATTCCGAAACTCATTTGCGGTATATGTTTTTGATCTGCAGTTTCTCTGCGAGCAGTCAGTAGGAGCACCATGCTTTTTTCAATGAGTAAAAAATATTAATAATGACCAATTTTACAATTTTATACTATTATAATTGAAATTACGGATTGTACATATTGATAATTTTTTATTCAGTTGTTTTGGATTGTTGATTGTGGATGACAGAAATCAGTATAGGACTGCTCTTATGTTTCTTTGATTCTTAAAAATAACGATTATATTAACCACCGAGTACTAAGTAGTCTCAAAGTACCAGAGAGTGGTATTTTTAGATTTTCACTATTTTGCCAAAACGACCTAAGGTTGACGATGACAGATGATGCAACAGCAAGCGTCAGCAGCTTTTCATGATGAAATCGTTACTAAAGATGCCGAACAGGAAAAGTCAGATTTTGATAGAAAAAAAAATTTAAGACAAGGACTTATTTTTTCCCCAAAGTATTGTCATACTAAGTCTCATTACAAGGCGCTCAAGCGCATAATTTTGTGGTTACCACCAAACGAGAGAAGGTCGCGGGTTGCGGTCACAAGCGCGTGGCTTTGACGCGCAGTGTATTTGAAAAAATATTATATGTAATTTTAATGAGACTATTATTTTAATTATTAAGCTGGCGGCTCGTGGGAATTAAAATTTTAATGATATTTGGTGAGGAAAACGAAATTGAATTTGGTACTAACCAAATATCAAATGGCTTCGCCAGTATGTTTTAGGTTCCATGTAATAGAGGGCGAAGATATTGCCATTAACCGGGCAATAGGCTCCGAGCTACTGAGAATTTCACAGAAATAACACTTTGCTCAACCTGGGGACTGAACCCAGGACCATAAGCGTAGTAGTCGCGCTAGAGAACTGGACAACGAGGCAGTCACCCGATGACCCGACTTACCTACCAACCGACCCGAGTCTTCAAAATTATTACCAGTATAATTAATTCTGTGCTATCTTTTTACCACAAGTTACATAAATATAACAAGAAATTAAATAAGTATTAAAACGATGAAAACCATTCTCGATGCGTTTCTGTGCATACATTTCAAACACATAAGCCCAGGCTTAATCTTTTCTAACACCAATGTGACCGATTATATACGGTTCCGTTTGAAGTCATGGATTCAATTGTTACAGATAAAGCTCATTGATTCAAAAGCCGTCGCATTGAAATTTTATAGTTGGTTTTATTACTTATAAATGAGACTATTAAATTTATAGTCCTTATGATTAGCTTTACGATAAACCGGTTAGTTAGGCGTTACATCACATTCACTGTTTCTTTGACTGTCCACATCGAGGTCTCATAAGACAGTAACCATTAATTAAGCAGTAAAATGTTAGCTAATAAGAAGATATCATCTTTGTTTTATATCTAACATCGCGTTGATAAGCGAAGAGATGTGGAATGCGCTTCCCGAGTGGGTCTTCCCCGATAGTTATAATCTGGGTGTCTTTAAATCACGAGTGAATCGGTTTCTTTTAGGCAAGCGCGCTCCGTCGTAGATCCTAGTATCGCTTAACATCAGGCGAACTGGCGATCAAGCGTAAGCCTATCACTTATAAAAAAAATGTTTCCCAAATTGAATACTTATTCGACAGAATGTACCTAAAGGTAAATGGCTACATGAAATCTTATGCATACGGTTATATATATATAAAATGTAAGAAGACTTACGTGTAGATTGCTTAATTAGGAATGTCTATACGTTAGATTTATACATAAATACAAAATGTGTGGATATACACGATTTGATTAAGAATTAAGTACAGTAGGTACTCTGAAATTTTAATTCATAAATATAGTACTAGAGAAATATGATCATGTTATTTATCGCAATATCAATGTCAGTGATCGATTGTATTGGGTAATAAAAAATATTGACCTCATTTCTTCAATCAATTCCAATAAATCGCACAAGATGAAAGCCAATTGACTCCTATTAAAATTCATATCGTGACAGACACTGTTTGTGTATGCATTTTTATCAACGTCTTACCTAGACAAACTACAAATGCGCAAAGTTTGTAGCAACCTAGCGTATTCTCTTGAACAGTACCTAAAACTCCTGCTTCTGTTTTCCTTAAAGAACTTTTGCCAGTTATACAAACTATTACAAACAGATAAGCAACGGTTACAACAGTTTGTCTTGCAGTTCATTCATATGCATGAACGTAAATACTTATCTTTACATTCATAGTCCCTCACAATATCTACAGAATTTCTGTTAGATCTGTTCCGTCATTCATTGTATGACGACTTCCCAGTTTTAATGTCATGCAGCTGGTGCAAAGTAATGATTGACTTCCACATGTTTCATGAATATAGAAGAGAATAAGTTAGTTTATTCACCTTCTATGGAAACATTTTTCTGAATTAAAATGATCTAGTTTGTGATCCTTAAATCAACTCTAATAAAGGTTTAATTGCTTTAGAAAATGAGTCCTCTTATATAGCTGGACCAAAAAGGTTTAAGAACAAAATCAATAGTTTAGATAGTCACGAAATTTGTTGTAACTATGTCAAGGCCAATTAAAATATTTCAGTAGTACTATCAACAAGAAAAGATTTTGTAATCGAACACTACCGATTTAGAAATCTTGACGTCTACCACAGCTTCTAACGAGGATAATAATAGCGAATCAGATAAATTGAGTATGTTTTGACAAGATCGTTTCGTTTCAATTTAGGTACGCAAATAAACTGAATTGTAACGTTATGATGCCAAGGCTATAACAATAGAAAATGTTGGTATAACACTTCAAAGATCATACGTGAAGTGTAACGGAACGTTATAAGAAAATTCCATCTCATAATTCCACAAAGAACTTGTGAAAACAAATAGAATACTTGAGCAGGTAAATAGACAGATTTCGTACAAGGTTGTGTTGTACTTTATGTTATCATAAATATGATGTTTTGATAGTAATTTACTCAAGTTAAATTTGAAATTATGTATTGTACGTACCTTCCTACAATAATGGAGATAATCAATTTTGGTAACCTTTCAGTGAACAAACATATTACGAGTATTATTGTAATCGGGATCGGATGAATTAATATCATAAAGCCTAAATTGGTAGTTTTTAATCGACACAAGTTCAATCAGCTTGAGACACGCCATAGAAATTTATTGATATTTATTCAATAGGAATGACGGTTATTTTTTTAAATAACCGCATGCGAACTAATAGTTATTACCTACTTAATATTAACTATTGATTTACGATTGGAATATAACTAGAATTATTTCATCGGTTAAAAATTATAAAGGGTCATACATTTACAACTCCTAAAGCGTGTAATTTAAGACAAGATTTGCATATGAAAGCTTACGTAAGCTACAACCGTTTGCAATCACATAACTATTGAAACAAATGGTCATATGCGACAAATATATCTAAAATAAATTGGTGTAAAAGAGAAAGCAGATAGGAGTCAAATGAGTTGACCTGAGATTCCTTGCCACAATCAGCGTGCGAAGTCAAGTCTTGTTGGTCCTGTCACTCCAGTTAAATATGAAATTCAAGCCATATTCAATTAGGCATACATTACTTGAATGAGCAATGAGCCTGGTCAAGTGTATGGAAAGTAAGCAGCTCTATATTGATATAACTGTACTGCAATATGGTCTGTATTCCTATCCTATATTTATGTAAAGATATTTTCCGTTACATTTGCATATATGTGTTTAAAATTTCCGAGTAATTCTGATGTACTTTAAGCTAGAAGATATAGAAATTCTGTTTCATATCTCTACACGAACAGTCTTTCTAGAAAATTTTCTCTGTTCCATTTTTTTAGCCTTAAGAGTCCGGCGGACCGAATCATACAAACGTAATACCAAAATAAAACGTAATTCAAACACAATTTAATCAAATTGTGTTATTATTCAGATTCAGAAAACATTAATCTAGGGTTCTACTCTACCATTTCGTCCAAAATACTTCACTGGAAATAAATGTAAGCGAATGTCATTTTTGACAACTTTGCCAAGTTTGGAACTATTTTCGGGTATTTTATTTGCAGTGAAATAGTAGTAGGAGAAATGGTAGGGTAGGAACCTAAATTAACGGTATCCGAATCCGGAAACAATAACAAAATTTGATAAAATATTGTATTACGATTTATTTTGGTATTACATATTTGTGGGCAATTTAGGCTCCGCCGGACCCTTAAGCTAGTAGATATTCTAGAAGAATTGTGTTTTATATCTCTACGCAGTGTTTCTAGAAATTTTTTGTCTGTTTTTTTTTTCACTTTGGTTCACTGAATTCTTTTGCTTTTATGAACACTAGTGTGATAAAAAATATACGTAAAATGATAACAGTCTGATTGCTGTAGTTTTGCATCTCACTGCACTTCATTATTCAGTATCTATCGTTGGCCAAGGTCAAAATTTGTAAAAGCCAGTTTATTATCTTTCCCATTTCATCCAGAAAATTAAGTAACTGTGATTTTATTAGTAGAAAATGTATCTAAAAGCTCGTTAGTTTAATGAATTCCGTAGCGTTCGTACTATCTTTTATGACTATAATCATATCAGACTCCTACGCATCTCATTTTATTGTACGAGTTTAAAATAAAGAGGCGGTTATTTTAATAACATAACTTTTAAATTTGTGAAGGAAGTTAGTGTAGCTAATAAGTAGTAGTGTTTGAAATTTAGGCATTAGATTGAGTTTGAATTAATATGTTTTTGCACTCACGTGATACTATAAAGTTGCTAAATTATCCCCGAATTGTTTCAAAAGAAATTTTTCTTCGCTATTTTAACCCATAAACATTTTTTTTTTAAATCGTTGCCCCACACTAGGATTTTCTCCTGTATCGTGAGTGCGTTTACAAACACAAATTCTCACATCCACAAACACCTAGACCCGGAAAAACTACCTGTAGATCATACAAATATTTGCTCCGTATGGGGATCGAACCCACAACACGTAGCGCAGAAACCGATCGCTCAACCGCTACGCCAATCGTATTGGCATGAGTCATGAATAATTTTTTTAAAGCTTATTAGCAAAGTGGGTCTTTGTCATTATTAGTATTCTTGTTAATCCTAATAATTTTATTTAAATAAAAATAATCTTTATTGTTGTGAAGAAAATAATCACGGATTGCCACTTGTGAAAGTGGGAGGATATATCGGACTAATACCGAATAAAACTTTAAACTTGCCTTTCGTTACCCAATGGACATGGGAATCGATATTCGCCTGTAGTCTTGCATTCGCAGGACTCCTTCAAATGACCAGACTTTACCTAGAACTACGCGTATTGAGAACACTCACACCGCCTACTGGGGATATAAAAATACCCTTAAAAATAACTTTGTCTACCAAAAGTTCAAATAATGTCAAAGAGAGATGACGTAACTAAACGAAATGTGTCGCTATATCATCGTAAAGAAATTTTAATTAAGTAAATCAGTGTAAACAGTGGGTAGGCAGCAGAATCGTCATTAATACACGACAACTCACGCTAATGGGTGTGGGTGGCTGACTGTTCAAACGCGAACCGATTGGGTTGACGACAAAAATGTTACGTTATATTTAGATGTTTGCTCATTAAATTTTAATAGGTTTATCATAAATGTATTTGGAGCTGATGCTAAAATTAATATTATAGCCAAAGCCTTGGATAACTACTAATTACTTTTAGGTCTCTTCAAAAGTAGGGTGAATAGGCATCTTCTGGGTGTGCACGCTCCACCGTCGACCTCATATTTGCCCCGGTGGCAAGATTGAAGTCAAGTAAGCTCATTTTTAATAAAAAAACGTGTCTTTTGATATATGAAATATCCTTATGGCTGACCTATTTATTTCTATAACAATAATTATTATAACGCATATTACTGTGGGAGGTCTGTTCAAAACTAGCTTAATTCAGTAATTATGCGTGTGGTGGGACTGTATTGAATGGAGTCTCAATTTTTTTTGGCAAAAACTTATCTCATAATTGGATCAACAACGTCTTTATAACCATTTTGATGCTATTTGTAAATAAAAGGGATGGAATTTTTATTCCACCAAAAATCAGTCACAACAAAATTAAACTGATTCCAAAACTAGCCGCTTGTCGCAAGAAGTAACATTTTTAGCCGCTCGGTCAGATATGATTTAATGGAGTGGCGAGAGGTTCGTTAACATTAATAAATTCTATACCCCTACTACGGAATATATTTAAAAAACAAATCTTTATGTTTATGTTTTATGTTTTTTTAAAAAAACATTGCCCCACACTAGGATTTTCTCCTGTATCGTGGGTGCATTTACAAACACAAATTCTCATATACACAAACGCCCAGACCCGGAACAACTATTTGTAGAACATACAAATATTTGCTCCGTGTGGGGATCGAACCCACAACACGTGACGCAGAAGCCGATCGCTCAGCCGCTACGCCAAACGTGTCGTCTTTAAAATTGTATCTACATTTGCACTGTCAAATATTACTTACAACATCATGGTTGGACATGATGAGACCCGTTGAGAAAATTAATGAATGACGATGAATGAAAGAGAAATATAAGGTGAATGTCAGCGTCAGCGTCGGAAGTGGTCGCCGTAGAAGGACATAGGTAGGTTACTTCAAAAAGGTCAGGTGCGTAGTTATAGCAACGGCGCGTAGGTATGAGAAGATGATTGAGTGTGGAAGAAGCAAAAGAAGTATGCAAGGATCGCAGAAAGTGGTGGTCCTGTGAGAGAAAAGCATGTATGTATGCATATCATCATCATCATCGTTCGCTTTCCAGTCTAACGATGGGGCTCAATATACACGAAACAACTGCAATCCGACCTGCGCTGGGTTCGATCGCCGGTTAAAGGGATTGACGGTAGGTATCTACTGTCAATAGAAATATGAAATCCAAACTAGAAAATCTCGATCCAGCTAAGGGCGTGATTTATACGCATCAAAACGATTGAAATTCCACAAAAAATGGTACCAAACAAAAACCTGATTGATAAAACCTTTTGCAATTCAAATATTTTTACGCAAATCAAATCGTAAATTTTTACCATCATACTTATATCTCAATACCACACTTCAAACCGTTCTTCACAACTCCATTTCCCTCTTGAAGAATCCAATTAGAACTAGGAAATCGATTCACCACACGGCGACGTCATCAAATACAAAACCAGTAGTAGGGAACAAACTCCTTCCTTACCAGACGCTTTTAACTTTCCTTCGGCACTTCGTTAGTCTTGTTTGTATTTATTTAAAGCGTGATAAGTTATCCGGCGACTGAGAACAGGATATGTGCCTAACAAAGTCCTGGGATTCATTTGCCACTTCCACGCCTAATCTGTAAATATTTTATGCGATCGTATTGGCTTCGTTTGTTTCCAGGAATTTAGTTTTAAATGGTCTTTAGAGCGTTTTGTGATTGGGGAGCTAACAAGCATCTCACAGTTTATATACTTATAACAAATAAAGATTGACACACAATATGTACTAATACCATTTACAAATAATTTCTTATGGATTTAGAAGATTGTTCTTAATATGCAGGAAAAAAAATTGTTCATTATGCCATAATTACTTGTTGGTTTAGAAAAGTAACTTTTTCCTAAAACAGATTGCTCTTAATATTTTGAACCTCATATGGTAGTCCAGAAGGAACATAGGCGAGACATAAGGGACTAACCAGGACCCTAAAATTTGTAACTGTTAACTGTATTCTACGCAAATAAATGGTTCTTTCTTTTTTCTCTAACTCAGCACTTTGTCAGGAATAATTTTGTATGGTACATCAATAAATTGAAAAAAAAAATAGTACACAATATGGCTTATTAGCGTGCGCTCCAAATCTATTGTTCTCTAAACTAAAACTACTAAAACATAAGTAAACACTTGAAACCATAAACCTAAGTCAAAGCAACAATTTCAGAATTATCATATTCATTGACATGTATATTAAATGCTTTTTTAAAGTGTATTTTGATCCTTATAGACTCTTAGAATCATGTCACATTATTAGTGGCAATAGTTTACTAAGTGTATCGTAGCCCTTTCAATTTTATTTCCATTATTACGCCTAGCTTATAGGCAATAAAAATTCTAACACAACAACGCCAGCAAAGTGCCTCATGTTCAAAAATACCTCTCTTCAAATAACCTTGGTTGAATAAATCGTTTCAATTTCCTTTAAGAGTTGATGCAAACATGAAAGTTGGCGGTTTATTTTAAAAGTATGCGTTAAAGTTTATACGACGCTCGGGAGAGCATGTCGCAACTAAAGAACAAAATTGAATTTGTAACGTGAGAGGTCGCTCGTAAAGAGTTATTATTATAGGTGTTTCTTTTGTTTGTTATAATAATGCGCTCAGTCGACGCTGCGCTAAACAAAAAAAATCTCAAAGGACCAAGTTTACAGTTTTGTGCAAATGAAAAATAAATCTGTATTGGATTTTTTACGCTGCGGCAATCTATGTTACACCTTAGCGCTAGTAAAATGTAATCACACTAAAATATTAGTTACACACTCTACGCAATTGAAAAAGTTAACTTTGTTTGTTTTATCCGATAGAAAATAGAATCACTCTGCGTGGTAGACTTAAGAGTCCGGCGGACCGAATTTCTTTTACAAACGTAATACCGAAATAAATCGTAATTGAAACACAATTTGATCAAATTCTGTTATCATTCGAATTCCGATACCGTTAATCTAGGTTCCTACTTGACCATTTCGTCCAAAATACTTCACTGGAAATAATTGTAAGCGAATGCAATTTTTTATAACCTTACCAAGTTTGGAACGATTTTGCGGTCTTTTATTTTCAGTGAAGTAGTAGCAGACGAAATAGGACCGTAGGAACCTAGGTTAACCGTATCTAAATCCGAATAATAACATAATTTGATATAATATTGTCTGGATTACGATTTATTTCGGTATTACGTTTTTGTGGGCAATTCACGCTCCGCCGGACCCTTAAGCTATCTACATAAAATATATTAATTTCAATATCCACCTTTACTTTCTAACTATTGGGCATACCTACTAGGCATGACTTCCTAAAAGGAATTGGGCTTTAGTCCACCACGCTGGTATAGTGTGGATTCGTTGCACATATTGTCGAGAAAAACTCTCAGCCATTCTTTTTCAGGTTCAATTGGTCATACCAACTATAGTACATTCGCAATAATATCATGTACGGTTACTTTGATGTTAATTTTGGAATAAAATAAAACAAGATCATCTCTTGAAGTTGTCACCTCCTTTGTGATCTGCAGTAGGTACCATATCGCAGTAAATGATTTTTCAGTACTGTCATTACTGAGCCAAAATACAACAAAATAACTATGAGAAAAACCAAATAACGTAGCTCCGTGCTGTATTGTGTTCCTAATGGTGAGCAAGGTCGCCAGAGTTCCGCGAGGAAGCGTAGTGTTAGCAGTGGTGGTGACCGGTGGTGTTTTGTTACCATCGCTGTAATGCATGGCAGCATGTTTCTTGCCAGTCCAACTATTCCTCCTTAATTTACAGGTTCAGCAACGCGCGAGTGATACCCCTGGTGGTGCAAGCGTCCATAGGCTACGGTAACCGCTTACCATCAGGTGGGCCGTATGCTTGTTTGCCACCTTAGTGGTATAAAAAAAATACTTAACCGAATAAAATTAATTAGTTTGTTCTATTAACGGAATGTTGTTTACGATGCGTATAATTAAAACAACTAATTGTGTAATGCTGATAATATTGCCCATAATTTCTACAGTAATGACCTTTGATCGATAATAAAATGTCCATAAAAAGTTCTGCCGGTGACTTATTGCTGTTATCGGCTTTAGTATTGTTAAAGTAATGTTAATGTTGTAAGTTACGATTGTTACGACTTCTATTCATTTATATCGATGCTAATTGTAAGGTTAAGTAAAGGAGTTTTGTTACCTATGATTAAAAAGCAATTATAGTTTGGCAACTATTAATTATACAATACCTACTTAATTCTAAAAATATGATCGTAAATGATTATATTTATGTACATTAACTTATCGCACGCAGATATTCCAAATAATAAATTGACGACACGATTGGCGTAGCGGTTGAGGGATCGGCTTCTGCGCCACGTGTTGTGGGTTCGATCCCCACACGGAGCAAATATTTGTATAATCTACAGGTAGTTGTTCCGGGTCTGGGCGTTTGTGTATGTGAGAATTTGTGTTTGTAAACGCACCCACGATACAGGAGAAAATCCTAGTGTGGGGCAACGTTTTTTTAAAAACAGAAAAGAAAATAGTAACCAATTGAAGAAGTTGGAACCATAGCGATCTAAGTGATATTTTTACCAGTAATATATCTAATAATAAAAGAATTGGAGCAAAAAGGTATGCCTTTACTTTGCAAACCGCGCCAATTCTATAGTGAGATGTTGGGATCCTTCACAGAAGAAAGCACTTAAGTGTGGTATGGAAGAATTATGATTTTTTTATGCCATTCTGTAATAATTTCATTATTGGTAATAATAAGAATGTGCTTCCCGAGTGTGTCTTCCCTGATATATATAATCTGAGTGTCTTTGAATCACGAGTGAATCGGTTTCTTATAGGCAAGTGCGCTCCATCGTAGATCGCAGTACGAGTATCGCTTAACATGAGACGAAATGGCGGTCAAGCGTAAGCCTATCTCGAATAAAAAAAATGTCACTTAGTGCACTCTGGTTCCAACGTCGTCAATTACAGTGTAGTAGGTATTATATATATCATGCTATAGTATTAATACGATTTGCAACTCTGTATTTTTGATTTCCATTTTTTTTCTAATTTAAAAATAAATCCTAGGTAGGGAAAAAAGGGTGGCTGTACCAAAAATGCCAATGATCCACACATAACAGTGCGGTCCTCCCGGAAAATACGTGGCAGCAAAATGACGGACAGCATTAATTAACGCGATTACCCTATTCGTGATTGGGGTCTAATGGCAGGGCTGTTTGAACTGGCGACCTATTTGTCGGACATTTGCTTTTGTAATTAAAAGTACATATGAGTTTAATTGGCAGAACAGGACTGTAATGTGTAACGTATTATTTTAATTTGCAAATATTAGCAGGAGTAGCTATATTAAAATGGAATGTTAAGCTTATATCATACAAAAAGCTAATTCTAATGCTTAAAAATCTTCAAAATAAAATTCTCCTCCCCCTTCATCATAATAGACATAAATGTCACTAGGTAATGTCATCTTTGGATCAATTTTCGAACTTATTACAATTCAACTTGTTGACAATAGATGTTACTTCTTAATACTAGAAGACATACCACCATTTTTTACATTTAGGTAACAATAGTTATTTTTAACATTTTGAAAATGATTATTACTAGAACTAGCCTTCAGATGTCTTTCTCTCTTTCTGATTATAATTATTTGAACTATACAAATTTGAAACCGCAGACGGATGACTGAAAATATGTTCCTCTCCACACGCTGGGAAGAAACGCGTGTATATATAAAAATCAATGCCACTTTTCGTTATAATTTTATAACTCAAGAACGGGCTCACCTATCCAAACCAAATTTTTAGGCTTTGTTCAGACTATTTAGTAGATGGTTTACGTGAAGATTGCACAAAATCGGTCGAGCGGTTCTTTATTTATCACATTTTTTGTAACAAATGATGAATTTGATGTTCCATATTTTTTTTATTTCACTTTATACGTAGCGAAGCACGTACCGGGCCGCTAGTAAATTATAAAGACTGTGTCTAGTTATGCTCCATCTAATATAATTCTTAGGCTTCTCCTAGTGAACTATTTCTTAATATAGCTTAATTAATAATGTTTCAAATTTTTAATTTCCACTGTATCAATAACTCACTAAACATCTACGATTAAATATTAAGAGGTTGTATCTATCAAAAACAGCTTTGAAACCAATATAAGAGAATCCCATAACTTCATAAGTGTTCTATCCCAAGAAGGATTTTGCGAATTACACTCGAGTCCCATATCGGATGACTACTTCATAGGAGTGTTCCTTTGATATCAAACTCTGAACAATTTGAGATTGAACAAGTGGACATTGGGGAGACGAGTGGACTCAATGGGATGGCGTAAATTAGAACTGTAAGCTTCTTGTTACATGTCGTCCCGAAATCCTATGCTATTGGGATCGTATGGACCCTTTAAGGGACTTCCGTAATTGTGAACCTTAAGATCCGATCAGTGTATATTAAATTTATAGGTGCACACAAGAATTAATTGCAATTTGAGTATCCTGTGTTACGTGAATTAATTTGGTATTATCCGAGCTGGTTATAAAGTTCAATGAATTCACGGAAACCCTTTTATGCGATACTGTCTTACGTCAGTCAGTGCCTTGATTTAGCCCCCACGTTTATTAACATTAAGAGGTTCAATACAGACTAGCTTGATTGATATAGGAAGATGTTAGGTAGGGTTGTTGGAAATATCAAAACTTTTAAGAGATAGCATAATCATTCCAACATAAATCCCCATGTTTATTATAATTGAGAGTGTCAATGAGTGTCAGTTTGATTGAGAGGCGTAGATTGTAGGTATTATTAGCTCACTAGAAGTTGGATTATTGATAATACGAGTACTAAAACTTGTAAGATATAGCACGTCAAACGTGTCCACTGGTGTATGACGATTTTATTGCCTTTGTCTCTGTCTAGACAAAATGACGGATAGGACAAGTTCTGTATCTAGAATATCGTGTCCCTATTTTCTTATTCCCCTATGCCCATTAATATCTTGTTTGTTCTGAATCAGATGACAAGAAGTAGGTCAAATTGTAATAAACAATGCTATAAATAGTTCTTTGACAGTAATATCTATCGATATGGCCTTTATTTTGAACACAAGTTACAAGTATGAAATTGAAAACTCAAAGTTCTTAATTAAAACATTAAGCTACTCATAAAATCCAATGAACCATTCAACTCCCAATATCTCTACAGTTAGACGCGTAATTTAAATAATTGGTCCATAATCGACCGGATAATAAAACATCCAAATATTTCGATACTAGCTTTATCTTAAAAGTCGGACGACAAAAAGCAGAATAATTAAGCAACTTCTAATTATTTTCTATCGACGAAAGATAACTCAATTGATTTATTGCTGACGAAGTAACTGAAACAGATAATACAGAAAATTTACGATGTTTGTATGATAACCGCTTTATAATTGTTTGTTTCGATATTTTATTCGGGCTTGAAAACACTTTGTTCTAATGAATTATTGCCGTTGGAAATTGATCGTTATTTATTGTTAATACGGATTTTAATATGTCACTCGTGAGTTATTTTGTACGGTTAGTGATGACACTTCATAATTTTAATGGCTGATTTTAACGGTTGTATATGAACTTAATTTATTTTATCACTGTTGTTCATCGTATCGTTTGTTAAATTGGATCATTACTTATGAGTTGATATTACTGGATTATGTTTTGAATTATTTCCATTACATTTATAGCATCTGTTGCCAATATTATTAATTTCAAATAACTAATTACTTAGATACAAAAATAGTATGCTACTATAGAAGTAATTTTTTGCGCTTTAATCTAAATGTATCAAGCATCTTCTCAGCATGCTAATAAAAAAGAAACATTCAAAAGTAAAAACACCATTAACTATTTTTTATTTTTCTCCAAACTCCTTAACATTCGGGGCATTATAAACAGCTATCAAGGTTATAATATCTTAATGGTTCAAGTTTAGTACAAATAGTCGTCGAGAGACCACTATTCTTCATTAGCAAGGAGCTCCTGTAAATTATTCTTTGGGTCACTTCGGTGCTATTTAAGTTAATTTAATAGTAACTTTGCACACTCCTCACGTACTTGCGACGTTCCGGGTGATATTAATTTTGTGTTCATGTACTGACTGACTGGATTTTTATTTATTTTGTTAGGTATCTATATTTTTTTTTTCTATAGTGGAAAAATCTTTAAGAGTCCGACGTCCGAATTTTCCATACAAACGTAACAATCCAAATCCAAAATTAATCGTAATTCATATATAGTTTAATCAAACTGTGTTATTATTCGGATTCAGATACCTTTAGTCTAGATTCTACCTCTACCAATTCGTCCAAAATACATCATTGGAAATAAACGTAATTGAATTTAATTCTTGATAACTTTATCAAGTTTGAAACGAATTTCCGGCCGTTTATTTCCAGTGAAGTAGTAGTAGATGAATTGGTACGGTAGGAAGGTTCCTACCGAACCGTTTGGATACCGTTAAGAAATCCGAATAATGACAAAATTTGATAAAATTGTGTGTGGATTACGATTTATTATGGTATTACGTTTTTGTGGGTAATTAAAGCTCCGCTGGACCCTTAAGTAGTTATGTGTTTTATTTAGAAAAGTTATAATGTAAAGAAGTTTCTATACATAACATATTTCACTTTTACTATAATATAACACACCATAACGCTTATATTCCCCGAAGGTTAAGCATAAGTATAGGCCCACATTTAACCGCTATGGTTAGGTCCAATGACAAGCCCAAAATCCGAGCTGTTACTTTTATAGAAAATCACTGCTCAAAATGGAATCAAACCCAGGATCTCTAGCATAGCAGTCGGCCTTACAACCACTGGACTTTTGAGGCAAGGATTTTTGTTATCTTTAAGTATAAATAAAAATGTATGTTCGCGCATAACTTCCAAACGACTGCACCAAATCGGATAATTCTTTTTTGTTGTGTTCATTGTTGTCAGGACAAAGTTCGTAGAATTTTTTTTTTTAATTCACTGGAAACATCGGGAAAATCTGCGCAAGCGAAACTGCGTACCGGTCACTAGTTTTTTATATTTATGAACTTCTGTAAAATTGAATAGTCATACGTAGAAATTTATTCACAAATTATACAAATAAAAAATACCTAGGTAATCTATTTGACTTCTTACAAATTTATCTTTAATAATGGAATTGCCAATGCCTCATCAAACATAAGTTAGAACTTCACAACGTACGAGTAAAAAACAACTTAAAAATAAAAAGTCAACTCCATTGAGTGCTAGCCCGCCAGTGCATTCCTATACGAGATACGTAACTTACGATACACGTTGTGTGCCAGTGTGGTTTGGAATGCGTGCACGTAATACAACACTGGTCATATAGATGGCGACACACGTATTTAAAACGGCCTAATGTAATTTTAAAACGAGTGTTCGCAATTCAAAAAAGTTTCGTTATGAATTTTATACCTACTATCTATTACTTTGAAATCGGGAATGTTTTGTTTGGTAAAATTAAATTTTATAGTCTTGCAACAAATGAGTTTTGAATGAATTATGTAAATGTTATTTCCATTGTTTTATGAAAACCATCTAACATTTTTTTTAAGATTTAAAACGAAATAGTGTCTGTACCTAATTAAACCTTTTTGAGCCTTTCTTTCTTTTGTAAAAGTCTGTTCGAAGATGAAAAGGAGAATCCTTTTAAGTTTCACATTTTAGATTTTTAAATTTTAAGTTTACACTGAACCTAAACTGACATAGAGCAGCGGGTGGGCAGTTGGGCACCCGAGGCTAAAATATTTTACTGCGTATAATTATTACTATAGACTTCAGAACATTTAAATAGGACTCGCTTGGCCTTAAAATCTCAATATTTTCTACGCTTGTTTTTTTATAGAATAGAGGGGTAAACGAGCAGACGGATTGCCTGTTAGTAAGCGATTACCGCCACCCATGTACACCCGCAACACTAGAGGAGTCACAAGTGCGTTGCCTTTTAAAATTGAATTGGGCCTCCAGTAACTTAACTCACTCGGCGAAACATAACGTAAGCGTTGTTTGTCGCCGGTTTTCCGTGAGATTTTTGCTTTAACATTAACCTTTTGGCGTTCAGTTTGGCATAGTGACGAAATGATCAGCTTCTTCGTCATGAAATGTGACTTGTAAGTTCGATCGCCGCACAGAAAATATGTCTTTGTCAAGCCAAAAATAACCTTATCTCTTGTCGGTGAAGTAATCTTCCATATTCTTTATCATCTCTGATTACTTATTGCTTTTTAGCAATCCACAATCAGTCCCCAGTCGAGTCCAGTCCAAAAGTAATCCAATCTAAGAGTAAATAGTAAATACCAATATACGTTTCTACATTCGCTCATGTTAACAACATCTCAAATTTATTATCAAACAAACACGATAAATCCACATTGAAACGTTAATAACACACTGTTTGATGTTTTGTTTTTAAATTTATTGGGCGCGTTGAATGATGAATAAATCATACACTAGCGTAATAAAATGTAACAATGTTGGGTGTGTTGGACCAAAAAAGGATTAGTAATTGGCTTGTGGTCGCTCTTGGTTAACTAGGAGTTAATGATTGTAATATATGAGGTTCTAAAGTGTCCGTTTGTATATCAGTTTGCTATAGAAAAGTGATATAGAGCAGACATTGGGAACATTTTTATACAATAATATTTAACTATACCAATTTGATTTGGTATCTCTCTCTTTGTCATCCTGGCATATGACAGGATTTGACAGATCTTAGAAACAAATAGTATTTATATAACTTTGAGCTCTAGAGACGTGTCTCTCTTTCTAAATTTGGTGGGAAAGGATGTAAATATTGTAAAATAAAAGTAGTAAAATATCATGTTTTAAACAATCATTGTGTTTTCAGGGGTCATAAATTTGTTAAATATTGTTTCTTTATCAATTTTCATTTTACAATAGAGGTTTGATAATGATTCCATAACCAAAATATAATATTATAAAATAATCCAGTTCAAATGAAAAAGTGAAAAAGTCTACAATATTTAAATAAAACTAGGTACTAAAAAATTTTTTTAAACTTTTTCCAGGAAAAATTAAAATACAAAAGCTCAGAAACCGAGTCACATGACACGCCTAGGTTCATACCTTTAACGGTAGTAATAAATAATTCGTGTATAGGGATAACGACGGACGATCAAAGCAGGTTTGTTATGGAATTTGATTGGTCCGTAATTACATTCAGTTAAACTTGCCGGTCATGTGAAATTGGTTAGTAATAGGCCAACATATTTGGTCTACTATAATCTAAAAATTCATATATACCTCATAGGTCTATAGAGTTTTTACAGGAGCAATTAAAGTGTTGTTTTCTATACTAATATTATAAAGAGGAAAGATTTGTATGTAAGTATGTTTGTAACGAATTGGCTCAAAAAGTACTGGACCGATTTCAAAAATTCTTTTGCCGTTAGAAAGCTACATTATCACTGAGTAACATAGGCTACATAACATCACGCTACGCCTCTTAGGAACAGAGCAGCGCGGGTGAAACCGCGAGCGGTTCGCTAGTTTTTAATATAGAGGTATAGAGTAGTTGAGGAAAAAGATTAGGACTCCCTTAAACGTTATATATTCAGCTTGGCAAATGTAAGGAATATTTATTTTTATCGTCTAACTTTAAATAAACTGTCATTTATTTTATTTTTAACTAATAGGTATCTATAATAGATCTCTTTATGATAAGGAACTACTACCTACTTGGAATATCTCGTCACAAAAGATATGGTCACTATGTGTTAGTATATAGGTAAGTATTGTTAGTATTACCATAACAATAGTATGTACCTATGAGACTAAGGCAAATTATATTATGGACATCAGATTTCTCTTGTTTATACTTAAAAAATAAAATTGGATCAATCAATGTATCCGCTGTACGTTTTCATAGCAGCTTCTGTATATAGCAGCGGTAGCGTCATCCTATTAGGTGAGCCATTTATAATGAATCTTTTTATGATGATAGATATAATAAAGATAGATTTATAAAACAAAGGTACCTACCATATATGAACAATAAAACATAACTTAATTTTAAAAACAAGTTACATGACTCGCAACACAGCCGTATCTAAAAGCTAAAACAAATGGAACGGATATAACAATCAAAAAACAGATTCGCAGAAAATCTCCGTTCAAAAATACATTAATCTTGTAAAAAAATAGAAAAGGCCAGCTAATACCTACCGATTCTGAACACTACTGATAGTGAAATAAGAGACATGACTAATTCTGTGATACATATTTGTGGTCGCGGTATTTGTAAGTAGACATATTTTTATAGGTGATAAAAATGTGAGTATATTTGGTGATTTTTACGATTCTGAGAATGAGAGACATAATTAATGATGTATAAATCGCCCGTTATCCGTTTTTTCTCGATTTTTGTCCATCCAATGGTTGTTTGTAAGAAATTGATTTTATAAGACCGCCAATTATTGTACTTTTTTATCCTTTTGATATACAATAAATACTATAACTATCTAACATAAACATACCATCACGCCTGTATTCCCCGAAGGGTTAGGCAGAGGCGTATAAATGTACACCCACAGTTCGCCGGTATGTTTAGGTCCCATGTAATAGGGGGCGAGCCTATTGCCATTAACCAGGCACAAATTCAGACTCCGACCTGCCACTGAGAATTTCATAGAAAAACCCACTAACACTTTGTTCGATCCAGGGATCGAAACCAGGACCTCTAGCGTAGCAGTCGCGCTTGGTACCACTAAACTAATGAGGCAGCCATAACTATAACTATCTATAAAATGATTATAGTGACGCAATTGGATTGGCAAAATTATCAGTAGGTATTATCTAGAAAATATAAAGCACAATATTTTTATAAACTTAAAAAATAAAATGAACGCTTAAGTAAATACATTTTAATAAAACTTAAGATATTAAAATACCCATAATAAAAAATATAGGTAATATAAAAAAAAATATTAATATTAAACTTGATATTGATGACAAAGCGTTTAATATGACATATGATTCAATAAAGGCTATAAGTTATTGTAATACTTAAATCCCTCCGAAAGATTACAAAGGTGACATAGTATCTAAAGAAAGTACAGGCAGATCTAAAAAATCACCTTCATAAATTATTCAATCTCTAATAAGCTTTCGAAGAATAACCGCGGCAATTCTTTTCGAAGATCAAATATTTGACCTGCGATTATCGCAAACCGCATGTGAGTCAGTGTGAAAAAAGGTGTTGTGAAGTGTGACTACAACAGTATCAAATTTAACGACTCCCGTGATCACGATAATGTGACAATGTTTATTGCTATCATCGCTGTTTTATTGGTTTTTCGATATATTTATTATCTTTACAACAAAAACCCACGGCTTTTGCACTTCGTTGAATTGTATTTTGTGGTTTACTGTTCTATCTCTTGTTCCGATGAATAAGCAAGAGTCACAACGAAATAATAAAATCACATTTGAAACACATATTAAGATATTTTCTATTGATATGCCATAATATTGTTGTTCAAGTATCATATTTACGATTATAAACAAAAGTTTACAGAGAACCTATCAAATGAGGTGATTAGAAAAAGGAAATAATACTCAGCTTACTTATTTTATTACGTGTAATAGGCTAATTTTAAACTAAAACTATACTTAAGTACTAATTATAATATCATTCGTATTTTTGTTTTATACCACTCAGGTGGCAAACAAGCATACGGTCGCCTGATGGTATGCGGTTACCGTAGCAAATGGACGCTTACAACACCAAGGGTATCACGCGCGTTGCCGACCCTGTAGATTAAGGAGAAATAGTTGGGCTGCCAGCATAGGAGACATTGTGCTATGCATGACAGCGGCGTTAACAAAACACCACCGGTCCCCCACACTGCCAACACAACGCTTCCTCGCGGAGCTCTGGCAACCTTGCTCACCGTTAGGAACACAATATAGCACGGAACTATTATTACAATGATATGATATTATCTACTATATATTATTATACTATATATTACTATATACTATATATTATTAGTACTTAAAACTCAACAAAATAACAAGTAAAAGCACACAGCTATCAACAATCTCAACAAATTATAATCTTTCACAATAAAACGGTAACTAACCTAAAAAACAGTACAAAGTGTGTTTTGTTGCCGATAAAGACGTTGTTAAAAACCACCATAACTTTGTTGGCGTATTACTGCATCATTAAGATTAGGCTTATCACACAGCCATTTCTTTACGACGAAAATATTTACCATACGAAGGTATCCGTAAGATAAAAGTAAGATTACAACGGCCCACATTCGGTAGTGCTTTATGAATTTCAAGTGATTCATGGCGTCTAGTTCTGTATGAAATGGGTTATCTTAATTGTTCCCTGTGGTAATTTATAGTCCAAATTTGTTGTTGTTGCACTAAACAGTAGGTGCTTAATATAAATGAGGTACATTAATGTGGTCAGATACATCAAGCGCCGTTTTTCACCGTTTATTATACTTTTATACAGTCAACATGTTCAAGAGATTTCAACAAATGAAAGATAAATCTTTTGCGTTTTTACCATGTTTGAGTATATTTTTATAACCGTTTCTCTTTGAATTAATAGCTTCATTATGAACTATTGTGGCATTAGTAATGCGTTATAGTAATACAAGGCAAATCTTTTTTGGAATGTGCACCAAATGTAAAACTTTACCGCCTTAATCATAGTCAAATGAAATACTATTAAAATTGCATCATTTATCTAGTATCCGTAGATAAGGACCTGAGTTCGGTATCCAGATAGGGCAAAGTATTATTGAGATTATCTTCTGTGAGTTTTTAGCAGTCCGGAGTTTTGACGGGCTCGTCCAATTTATAAATAGGAACTAAAAGCTTATTAAAAAAAACGTAAATTAATCATCTTGGATCGTCCGCCACTAGACCAGGCGACAACAGAGTATATCGATCCCGATCATCAGAAACTACACTGACCTCTCTTTGCCTTGAGATTCGTGATATTAGTTACGACCATGACAGGATATCACCACTTCAAACATAGGTACACACAGTTGCCTAAACTTTCTAGGAATAAAAGCGTGATGGAACCGTGCATGTAGTTTTGACATTTCAAAAGTACCTGTATATGGTCTAATTGAAATAAAAAATTTGAGTTTGAGTTTGAGTTTGATGGTGTTAAGCTTTCTAGGAATAAAATGTATGTGAATTCTCGAATATTCTCTTCGTGATCACTCTATTTCAACTGAGCCTTGTATAACTTCGCTCATATTCTGAGTGTAAATTAAATATTTGCGGGCATGTTGGCCTGACGTGGGTTTTTCTTAATGAGCTATCATCACAAGCTTGTGTCAACCGCGCGGCTTCTTCGGCAGCCCTCACTCCTGATTCATTGACACTTGGACGTTCTCATTTAGTGCAAATATTGTTTGAGATAATACTAATAAGGCCGACCGTCCTTTCCTCTGTTTGTGTTTGGTATTTTGATTTAAAGAAATATAAGGAAAATGCTTGCGAATTTTTATTTTAGGTTAACATTGCATAAAATCACTACGTTATAAATTAAAATCCCCGCCACGCTGAGTTTATGCAGGCTAATCTTAAAGACTGCTGTATGGATTATCATACGGTTTTCACCAAGAGAAAGAATGATTATCTACAAAGGTTATAGCCTATCATTTATGAACAACCCGTTCAAAGCCGGGACACTACTTAGCTGTGTATAAAAATATTATATACTAGCTTTTGCCAGCGACTTCGTCCGCGTGGAATAGTTACTTTATTCCCTAGTTCTTCGCCCGCGGTTTCACCTGGGTTGCCCCGTTCCTAAGGGTAGTAGCGTGATGTTTTATAGCTTGAAACCTTTCTCATGAATCACTAATTTTCCCAAGATTTCCCTTCACTACTCTGCTCCTATTGATCGTAGCGTGATGAAAAGTACTATAACCTGCCCAGGAGTATGAAGAACAATTGTACCAAGTTTCGTTGAAATCCGTCGAGTGGTTTTTGTTTCTATAATGAACATACAGACAGACAGACAGACAAAAATTTTACTGATTGCATTTTTGGCGTCAGTATCGGTCACTAATCACCCGCTGATAGTTATTTTTGAAATATATTTCATGTACAGAATTGACCTCTCTACAGATTTATTATAAGTATAGAAGAAGAAGATATACTTATGAGAATATTATATATTGTGAGAAATACTTATTTCATATTCAAATAAATATGATGAACGTTCACCCACTCGACTACAATATAGAGATATCTCAGAGGCGTTCAATAAATTTTCTAATATCGTAACAAATCGGTCATAAGCGTGTACTACCCGATAAAGCTATATTCAGCTTCACACTATCAATCATAGTTTAGTAAAAGTTATATCAATATCCCATACTTGCTCACTCATGCTGCTTTTATGAGAATTTTTGTTCGGCAGTTTATACTAAGCGCTGAAGAGGGTAATGTCAATCATGATTCTAAGATATTTGTTCAAAGCTCGGAAGAAAACCTTCCTATAAAACACGAACTATTTTTTAACATCATAATGTGAACGTCGTACTTCGGGAACATTCTTCTTTTTCTGGTTACTATGATTTATTTTTTGCATTTTACACTTTCTTTTAAGAACGTATGTCTTTTCAGCTAACCAAACAAAGAACGATTACATATTAGGTACATACTTACATTATTACAAAAAAAATCAGCTTAGATTTTAGGCTTTAGATAATGGCATTTGGCTTAAAATAATGCAAATGGACTTTTGAGATTGTGCTGGAGCTCAGACTGCACTAAAATACCTAAAAAAATGAGCTGGCTTTAGGGCCACAAAAAAACATAAATCTTGCATCACAGCAAACAAAAATACGTGACCATTTCATACCCCACGCCATTCAAATATTTGTAGAGCAATCTATATGTTTGTGTATTACACTGAAGTGTTCGCGTGCCGTCATCGACCTATTTGACTGTTAAATTATTTAAACTTACCTACACGAATATTTCATTCTAAAAAATCGTTTCCAAGCATTTCGAATTTGAGTTTTTTTCTTGCTTTGAAAGTTTAAGAGTCCGAAATTGCCGACCGAATTTCTCTCACAAACGTAATACCGAAATAAATCGTAATTCAAGCACAATTTGATCAAATTCTGTTAGTATTGGGATGCCGATACCATTAGTCTAGGTTCCTACGTTACCATTTCGTCCAAAATACCTCAATGGAAATAATTGTAAGCGAATGCAATTTTTGATAACTTTACCAAGTTTGGATCGATTTTCCGGTCTTTTATTTTCAGTGATGTAGTAGCACACGAAATAGGACCGTCGGAACCTAGATTAACAGTATCTAAATCCGAATAATAACATAATTTGATAAAATATTGTCTGGATTACGATTTATTTCGGTATTACGTTTTTGTGGGCAATTCACGCTCCGCCGGACCCTTAATTCATAAAGCTTCTTAAACCGTTTTTGTTTTCGCATAATTATTATCATGTTTTGGTCTCTAATTGTCCTGATAACAGCTTTAAATTATGGTATTTTATCTTTAATCTAATTATATAACGTAAGCAAAATGTATTATAGTGAAATTATTTATTTGTTAACTGGCCCTTTTATCGTATCAGATGTAAAATGCCAATGTTGCTATATTCCATACATTGAGTAGGTGCTTCCAATTATTATACTATAACAAGTAAAGGCCTTTAAAATGAAACGAGCTCAACCGAACTGGTTATGTTCCATAATAACAATAAATAAAAACACGACAAAATATACGGTATAAACAAAATTTACAATGCAAAGACCCAATTAAGAAAATATAAAGAAAACTGCACTCAATTTCGTTAGCAGAACTCGATTGTAAAAGTGTTCTGGTCTTGCAAAATTGCACAGACGCAGTATAATGCAGTTTAATTAAGCCACACAATCAGCAGCCGTTACCAAAGGAACGCCCCAAACGTGGAATAAATTCTTGAGGGGCTAGGAATCAGTTCCACTGTCTGTGGTGATAACTTGCTTAATCTTTTATTTTCATCTTCTTTCATATAATCTAGCCCTAAAATCTATACCAATAGGAACTTTGTGAGATCAGTGTATTCGTTTGCAGAAGTTACCGTATCATGGGGTTTGACAACACTCCCTGAACGTTTAATTTTCTTTTAATCCCAAACGCTTCGATCTTTATCGTGGGGGGTTGCCGCGTAACGAATTAAACGGATTGCATTGGTGTCACAAATGAGGCTATTTTATTCCTCCTGAGAGACGTCTCATTGGCAGGGGATAGAGTGACGTGATTGTTTGTGCTATACTCCACTGCCTTGTTATTGGCATCGTGAATTTCGAATGTATCTGCGGTTATGAGATTGAATTGTATGCAATAATTGCCTTTATACGACTGCCTCATTAGTCCAGTGGTCCCAAGCGCGACTACTACGCTAGAGATCCTGGGTTCGATCCCCAGGTCGAGCAAAGTGTTATTGGGTTTTTCTATGAAATTCTCAGTAGCAGCTCGGAGTCTGGATTTGTGCCCGGTTAATGGCAATAGGCTCGCCCCCTATTACATGGGACCTAAACATACCGGCGAACTGTGGGTGTACATTACTACGCCTTTGCCTAACCTTTCGGGGAATACAGGCGTGATGGTATGTTAATTGCCTTTATAATGTAAACACGGTATGTATACAGCAATGCATTTTTTGTTTAATATAATATTTAATAATTTAGTACATTCATTTAGCCATAACAAAACTTCTCCATAATGCAATTAAGTATTATTCGCATTTCATTTCATTTTAACATTCACAAAGTTCGTTTGTGTAGTTTCAATATTGAAATCAACGAAATAATTAATAATTAATTAATTCAGATAATATAAAAGGATTGTTTCCGAAGCGCTCGATAAGAAAATGGATTTTGCTTGAGCAAACAAAGATCTTTTACAACGATAGGATTCATACACAAAACTGGCCTTTAACTAAAAAGAAAATTACTTGAACGACGAACTACAAAGTCAGCACTGTCATGGAGACGTAAAACAAAACTCCACAATACATTTCAGTGTAAGAAAGGTTTTCAAAGAACTTCTAAGATAGTCCAGAGCGCTTTACGATTTGCGAACAAAAGCCAAACAATCCATTGTCTATCGATTGTAGCCCCGAGTGCAGTTTGTCGTCAAAGGCCTTAAGTTGCTCTTTTTAGAGCCACTACGATTTGCCAGTTCGATCGTTCCTGCGTAATTCTGTGAGAAGTAGTAATAGTAATTTATTAGGCTAAAACATTAGTAACAATATACCTTACAATGTATCTAAGCAATAGTTGTATAATCAACGATAAGGTTAACGGTGGCAACTGTATCACAGTTGTCAGAAAGTGCTTACAATAATATGATTACATTACATTGCTTCATATTCATTCGACGACACGTTTAGCGTAGCGGCTGAGCGATGGGCTTCTGCGTCACGTGTTATGGGTTCGATCCCCACACGGAGCAAATATTTGTAGGATCGATAGATAGTTGTTCCGGGTCTGGGCGTTTGTGTATGTGAGAATTTGTGTTTGTAAACGCACCTACGATACAGGAGAAAATCCTAGTGTGGGGCATCGTTTTTTTTTAAAGAAAAAAAAAATGAACTCCGCGTTAATTCAACAAATACATTTGTGAAGTTGCACTTGGTACTGGTTAATACGCATTTGTATTAGTTTTATGGTATAATCAGATTTGTTCATCTCGTCAGCATCTTTTTTATTTTTTTCATAAATAATTAATTTACTATCTACTTATCGAACCTAGTTATTGAAATTTTAAAAACGAAATACGACCAATGGTAGGGTTCATGTCTAGTGAACATCCCCTAAAGCCCGCCGTGTGTTCTTTACTTTGTTTCAAGGCTTAAACATTATCGTTCACTTGTTTCTTACTTGTATGACTTACCATCATGTGCTTAACTTGTAAAATGTCTATCTTCAAGGTTTTTTACTTTTGTTTTCTGTTTTTTTACGAATACTTTTAAAAAGTAACGATACAAATTAAAACTTTCAATATATAGGTATCTAATACCTAATCGTTGTAGTTTGTGCCAAAACTAGAAACTTTTGTTGGGTTATGGTTCTACCAAAGCTCCTTGATATTTTTTCTTGAACACGATATATAATTCATTACCAAACTATGAACACGTCGACCCTTTAATTTAGTTCACTCTAGTCGGCTCGTTTTCATAACATAATAACAGAGCTTAAAGCTGGCCATTTAAGCTCTGTATTAGACCGGAAATAGGCTATTAAAATATTTACCTAAGAACTATAAAAATCTAATCTCCATACTAAGTTTAAGACAATAATAAATCATTCGTTCTCTACTGAGATCTCTACTAGAGCTTTACATGCCAAGAAAAGGAACAATACTCAAAGGATTCAAACCACTCACAGAAAATTGTTGGAAGGATTCATATTCATAACATCATCCCTACTTGCTTATTACAAGAACATATCAGCTATTTTGTTCCTTCCTTTATAATAACATGAAAGGCCCAATTCACAAACAAGATAATACGTTTCTACTGCAGTGCGTGTTTTCTCCCTAATACAACCATTTTGAAGCTTACATAAAATATGGCTGTTCCAATTATTATTGTTTCTACTCAACTCGTTCTCGTCATTACCATATGAATTAGTTCGGGAAATTGGGAATATTTACTCAGAAAATATTGGAATGCCAATGCAGAACGTACATCATATCGTTACTCTATATTTTAGGCACGCAGTGAGACAATGTTTTGCCAACCAAATGGAAACTTAGAGAATTCAATCGATTCAAGTTTACTAATTTATACATACCTATGTGTAAAAATGAGTTAATAACGTCACCTTGTACTAATTAAAAGGTGAATTTAAATCCTTCAATTTCAATACTAACCTTAAAATACTCCAGGACTAGTGACATGTTTCCGCAAACGATTCTAGACAAATTTTGGTTCCACATACTTACAAAATTAGTATAGTATATTGGTAACCATTATTTGGCCTCGTCAACTCAGCTGGTCCGCATAAATATTTACGGTTCCGGATCACTAGCTTAGATGATTGCATTAAATGCGCATACGAAATGCGTCGCAACGGACCGGAACGAACCGATGGGCGGAATTTCGCTTTCATTTAATAAAGGGCGTTGCTAGTAACATTTTAGTAAGAGCAAAGCGGTTTAATTTGAATTAACGTTCGCCCGCGTAGAGAACGTGCACGTTCTCACGAGATTTTTCGTAACCCTTTTATGAAAGATTATGGACTGCATAATTTTATGCTAAGTATCTAATTGGATTTGGTAAATTAGCTAGGTTTATTTTTAAGCTTTTTTCAGATTTACAAACGCGTAATCTTTTGAACGCCAAAAAGCATTTTTTACTGTGAGAACAATTACTAATCATATCCTTATACTCAATTAAACTATAGCAAACTCACAATATAAACCCTAGTAACTGCTCATTAATTTGTAATTGAACTTGCCATCGATTTTACAAGGTCGTAAAACTAGTTTACGAACATAGAACTGGAAGAGTCCTTCACTTTACAAGCAAAAGATTTACAGAATGCAACATTTCAAATAAGCAAGGAAAGGGTCAGACATCAGGGAATGTTGATTGCACGTTCATTCGCCATGGTCCATTTGATTTACTACGCTTTGCTCTAAACACGTGCATTTCACGTAACGAACAACATTTTCATAATTAAAATATTCAAATCTCAACTTTATTTTACTGCTTATAAAGGTGTTTCAACACGCAAAATAAGTTCGCTTGTAAACGTTAATTAAGCGATATTTCACTTGGTGACGTTTGGCGCCGTCTGCTAAACGCCTTGACGAAATAATCTCTAGAAAGCTGCGTTTCTTTGAATATTATTTTAGGGATTCAAATCAACCGTCTTCACAACAAGGCGATTTTGCTCAAGGGCTATTATAATTGGTACAATATTTCTTATTTAAAGTGACCGAGATATTCAAGTTTCTTTAAAGTTGTTACATTTTGTCTTTAAGATCGTTTTAATAATATCCAATCATTCTATACTTAATAAAAAGATATTGAGACTATCTCACTACTCACTACCTTTGACACATCAGACCATCACGCAATCAGTCTCTCTGAAGTAGAGTAAGAGAGAGATTATAGATACGTACTGATCTCTTTCTCTTTTCACAATTGAAGCGAAACGGTAAAGCCTCGGTCTATTATTACTCATCGATCGTTTATTTACACACACAATAGAATTTTTGAAAAGTGGTACTTACAATTTAACGTAATATCCTACTTCTAATTTGTTATACAAGCTAGCAGACAGCAAAAATAATTATTATCTTTATCGCTGTCTCACTTTACTTTCATCAAAATGACAAAGACGGTTTTTAATATTTTATTAGTTATGTAATTAGTTGATAGAGGTTTTTGGAATAAGACCCTTAATTGCCGATCATCTATGTCCATATCTGAACTGCCCCTTTCAAGCAGAGTACGCATCATCATTCCATCTTTTGCCTCGGTAATCAATTGTGAATAATTCAATATAGGTAACAGTAATATTTTATAACACGCCTCATTTCGCCAGCGGGCATGCATTGCTGAATTTACATGCCAGCCTTCCTTTAGTAAAACGTTTTAAATTCTCATTAAGTCCACAGACTTACCCAACCATTTCCAAGACCAATCATTTTAATGTTAAAATAACCAAATGATCCTGAGGTCTTGACTTGTGTATGGACTGAGCGATTGTGGCAGAAACGTTACTCGTTTTTTTTCTCCCACAGATCAATGATTAGCTTTAGTTGTTCCGAGTCTGGGGCGTATGTTCATGCGGAATTTGTTTACATGTAATGCTAGAGAAATACTTACATGTGTCTTAACAATGCTTTATTTCAATTTAAATGTATTAGTAATCACTGTGATGAACCCTTTTTATAACGGATGGGAATCTTCAGTTTATAGCATATGTCAAACAAATGCCACGCACCTTTTAAGGATGCTAGTATAATCATTTAATAAGCCCCATGATAACTTTGAGCCCCGACTGATAACTTGACTGTATTTTCCTGGAATATTGGACCCGTATGAATAACTGCGGATCTGATGCTGCAGGAAAATTTACCTATATGAAATAAGGATTGTAATTTTAATTTTTACTACTAGCATAGTCATTAAGCTGTCTCACTAACAAACATCTATGGAATGATCTTTTGAAATAGATTATTTAATATTAATAATAAATAATACTAAGGTTAAAACTTTTGGTTATTTCGGTCTTTAAGCTACTAAAGCCGTGTGTGATTTTTCGTTTTTTACCTGGCGTCATGGTAGATATAAAATTTTCAGTCTGACACTTTTTCTACGTTACATAATACAGGACGCTATTTACTGTTCTGATGGTAGTGAGGAAACGAGGTCACAAACGTATTACACAAACACCCAATAATTCCGTTATTTCCTACATTATCGTAGTTCATACCATGCATACGCCATCAAAAGCTAGTTAAAATTATAATTTTCCAGTTCATACGCCAATAATGAGGCTTATTTGAAAATTCATTGCAAATAACAGTACATTTTCTATGAATTGGATTCTGTTTTGATTGTTGGAACACAATAACGTGTTAAATATTCCATTGAAAAACATGTATAGAATATCTTTATCGGTTTCCGGTCATTATATTTGTGGCTGTGTTTGTTAATTTCATTAAAATTTGACCAGAATCGTATTGGGAGGGAAACAAAGTCATTATAAAATGATTATTACTGTTATATTCGCAGTAACTGTAAATTACATTACGAATATAACAGCGATAAGTTATTTTTTAAAGTTTGTGAGGTGGTAGAATTTTTGCTTGTTCGTCTGGGTTGGTACCACCGCATTGGATATACCAATGGGTGGTACCAACCCAGGCTGCTAAGTAATAATGCGATGACGTCACTGTGTTCCAGAAAGAAGGGCATTCCCCTTGTAACTAGGAAATTACTGGACGAATGAGGCTTAATAAGGTGTCAAGATGACAACGCGGAGACGTTCTCGGAAGTCCTATTTCCGAATTAAGATCCTGGATACGTATTTTTCGCGTTAGAATATACTCCTGAATCGTGAGTGCGTTGACAAACACAACCACACATACACAATTAATCAGACTTGTAAGTCATACTAATATTTGTTCCTTGAGTAATACTTATTAGAAACCAATCGTTCAGCCATTGCCTTTAGGCTTAACAAATGAGGTGTTGATTGATTTGTCTTTGCAGAAAGAGTGTCGTAGACTATGAATCTGAAAAAACATGACAATAAAGTCGGCAAAAAAAGGGATCGCAATTTTTTTTCTCAATACATACATACATACATTCGCGCCTTTCTCCCACAGGGGGAGGCAGAAACTATAGACCGCCACTTGCTATAATTCTTGCATACTTCTTTTGCTTCTTCCACATTCATACATTTTCTCATACATACACGCCGGTTGCGAATGCTACGCATCTGACCTTTTTGAAGGATTTTGCCAATAAGATCGACATATGTCCTTCTAAGGCGACCTCTACCGGCGCTGCCGCTGACATTCGCCTTATAAATTTCTTTCGTTAATCGGCTTTCATTCATTCTTTCAACATGTCCAAACCATCTCAGCATATTTTTTTCAATAGGTGTCACTACATCATCTTTCAGCCCGCAACGTTGTCTTAACACACTGTTCCTCAATCTATCAATTAGAGTTTAACAAAATTTTAATGGTAACAAATTACAAATACAATGCAAGATCTATTTTTGTGCCCCAAGGCCCTTACACGTTTTGCTGAATTAAATCACAATAGAAAAATATCTCTAACATCATCCATTATTATCAGATCAGCTGATGCGATAGTGAACGCCTCAGAACCTACAAAGTGTGTCAACCGGGTGCTAATATAGTTCATTTATCACGTTGGCGGGTGTCTTGAAACAATACGTGTCAAATGTTTTAGCACTAGTGAGATGTTCTACGTAATCTGTGTGGGTATGATGGTGGATTTGTGATGTTCGTATGTTTTGTTTTCTGACATAAGAAATGCTGCAGTTGTTCCAAATATTCGATAGCTGCCAATGTGTGAAACGTGCGCCTTCGAGTAGGATGTAAGGTAAAGCCCGTGAGCGGGCACGCTGACGGTCACGACCATGACATCCATCCATCCCACGGCTTTAGGGCGAGGCAAGGAAAGGTCAGTTTTTAGACGGCACGAGTCCGCTGCTATCTCCTCAGGTGACTGACAACATTAAAACTATCTGCATAACAAAAAACAGCATTGTATGGTACTGTCTACGATCACCTACGTAATTTAACTGTATGAGAAAATGGTTTTATCAACTGTCGATGAATACAACATTAATTTATGATACAATTGCATAGCTTTCTTTGCAAAATAAATTCGTTAAACAAAAATAAATGAAATAAATACCCAAGCGATGCTGTAAACTTGTGAAATCAGTGATTTTTTGATAGATACTTTTCTGTTTGTAATAGCAGCTTAAATCTAGCTAGCAATTGGAATATAAATTTTAATGATTTATGCCCGAAAATAACTTATTTTTTTTTCTCTTTTGCTCTTTACAAGCAATGTTTACAGTATGAACAGCCATTGACACTGATTGCCAATAACTGGAGCGATAAATATGACCCATTTTAAATGCTGAACACAAATTGGACGACGTGTTTAAATGTGTTTCATTTTTATTTTCATATTATGTACGATTTGTATACTTCTTTTAACTGCCGACCGACTGCTGAGCGGTCCCCAAATCGAAAAAAGTATTATTGGGTTTTCCTATAAAATACTGTATAATAAAAATGAGTATAGATTTGTGCCCGATTAATGGCAATATGGTAACAATGGTATTTTGTAATCAATAACGGTGAAGGATAACATTAACTTTTAAAAAACCCCGCAGCATTAAGACATGTTCACCTACCATGTTCTTGCAATATCATTGAAGTAACAGGATACCAAATTACAAATCCATCAAACCTCTGGAAGTTGCGCACATCCCTTCATGAACCATTAAAGAGCTGATAATGTTCAAATGGCTGACCAGAATTTCTTAAATCATAGCTAGAATACTCTCGAAAAGGTCTTCGGACAAAAAAACTGAATCAAAATAGATGCATTCGTGGGCGCTACGATGCATCAGACAGACACAGATACACTCTACAAACTTATAACACCCGTCTTTTTCGTCGGGGGTTAATAAGTAAAAAATAATATGTCAAATGTAAAATTCTGATCGAAACGATGAAGCTACATAATTAATAACAGGATCGAACTTCATACAGGAAGTGAAATCAGTAATATTTAAAACAGTGTATGTAAACAATGAACAGAAGAATTAAAATCGCTTAATTACAATTGTTCGACATGTTTATGAAGTCTGGTTGTAATCCCTATCCATATAGAAATACTAAGATAGAATAGATAAGAAGACTATCTATGGCCCGCACTCACATCCTCAAGGATTTTGAGACAAAATGCTTAGATCCTTTTCCAAGGCCTAATATCTATGCAAAAATTTATCAAGACTGGTTCTACGATTCCACGATTTCCACGTCTTCACTATCCTCTTACGTCCATTACCATTCCAGTAATTGAATTGTTCTTCTTACGTTACGAAAATCTCGATTCCTGTTAACTAAGTATGAAATATGTATTACCCATTGTATTGTTTTTAGTTGATGTTTATGTTCTGTTTTAGTTTTTTTTTATTATTCTAAACTACTAAATAACTACTAAATCGTAGTACGAACAAAAATTATAATTATTATTATCCAAATCCCAATTTCATAATCCGCCTCTCAAAAGCCATTACAGTTTATCAAACCAGACGGAATCGCAGACAAAAAGCGGTTAATAATAAATGATCGCAATGAACGATTGATACCATTCGGCATTCGCGCCAGCAAACTGCCAATGTATGGCGAAATGTGTCTATCTCACCACTAATAGATCTCATTTGTCATGGCATATGACACCTCGACGATTTTCTATAATTCATCCATGTATAAACATATTTGAAAGACTATTTGTACATTTAAAAAATAAAGTTGTAATGATTGATGATAAAATTTAACCTTACATGTATAAAATATCTGCTAATGAAATGAAATATGATTTGAATTTTTTATTAGCTTTTCAACTAAATAAATCGATATTAGCGCCATCAGTATAGTGATACTCTGTCTTTTATTAATAACTAGCTTTTTGCCCGCGACTTCGTCCGCGTGGAATAGTTACTTTATTCCATATGAACATTCATCCCCTATTTTATCCCCTTGGGGGTAGAATTTATCAAAATCCTTTCTTAGCCGATGCTTACGTCATAACATCAATTTCAGGTATCTACCTGCATGCCAAATTTCAGCCCAGGCCCAGGTTTGGGCTGTGCGTTGATAGATCACTATGTCAGTCAGTCACCTTTGAGTTTAATATATATTAAGATACAAACCCATAATGCGATTGTTACGAGGAATATGTGCGAATATAATTTTGTATAGAAATGTCTGTCTATTCTGGCGATGTTTTCGTAGAAAGTAATTAACAAAAAAGTTCCTTTTTTGTTGTCATGTATACAAACAAAAAAGATTAAGTTGAAATTCAAAAAACGAACTAGTGTACGTATTGTAAAATATGACATTATCGATAGTCCTATTTTAGAAATTCGCTCCTGACCAAAAACTGCTTCCATTCTTTTTTAGTGATGATAAGCATTCACTTTATGTCGATGTATTAAAGTAGATCAATATAGAAATCTTATCAAGAACTAACCCTAAGTCACATATACATTAAAGTCTTAGGCTTGACTCATAATTTTATTCACCACGGAATGATTGACCGAATCGAGTGCGTCCATTGTCTGCGGGTAGTCGAGGCACCCTGGCCGACCATTTGTCAGCCTACATCGTTTGTCGTACGTCGGGTACATAACTAATTGCTGCTGTAAATCGTCGGCACACGCGACATTCGCCGACGCCTGCTATCGAATGAGTGACGCGACCGGCGACATTTTTGTTTGGAGTTTTTTTTTCTTTTATTTTTAGGTGGGCTGTGAATGTGTTATAATGAGTGGGATTGTAAAACGTTTGGTCATGTTTTGGTGTAAAGTAGAGGAGACAGGAAATAAAGAATGAACGTGGAGGAATTCAATATTTTTTATAGGTTGTAACCTTAGGTTTATGGTCTCTGATTCTACCAAAACTACATAAATTCATTTATTTTATGGCTGTTGCAAATTATTTTTCCTTTAGAAATTATTAAAATTTTAGAACCGAAAACAAAAAAGCAAACATCTTAATCAAAAGTCGAATCGAAAATTCAATTCCTCTCAAAAACAAGTCAATTATATTTCAGTTTGCCGCCGACTTACGCCTTGCACACTGGCCAACAGTCGGACAGATGATCTGACAGCGGAATAGTTCCGCAAAGTTCCATCAAAATCCCTAACGAAACGTTGAAAAACCTCGCACAAATCCGTACAGCCTAGACAACGGACAGCTCTATGTAGATACACAAAAGCACAGTCCACTTGTACATTAGTCGAACCACTCCAATTAGTTACCAGAGTCTAGTGGCTACATGACACGTCGAGTTAATCCCGGCTTACAAGCGCAACTGTACTAAACAGTTGAAATCCTCTACAATGCAGTGCATTCGTGTCTTTGAAGCCTATGACAGGATCAAAGGGTCTCGCTGCTAGCGGATTACATTGTGAACCTATATTGAGTGAAGTGTGTGCGGAAAATGGCCCGCTGTAGCTTAAAGAGCATTTTAGATTGGCGTCAAGTGAGCTCGATTTTAACAACGTTTGGCGCGATTGTTTGAGTTACGGATTCATCGTTGATATCAATACTGAGTAAAATATTGAGGTGGAGTTTAAAAGAAAAATGTAGTGAGTACATAATTAAGAATTGGTTATTTTTAATCCAAAGTTTTTATTAAAAACGAAATATTGACGAAAGATTATGTTACTGGTTTCTGACACTTACGTGAATATAATACAGTAGCTTATGCCCGCGACTTTGTCTGCGTGGACTTCAGAATTGGATCCAACCCAAAGTATCCTATGTGTTATTCCAGACTATAATCTATCTCTGTGCCAAATTTCACCCAGATCCGTACGGCCGTTCTGGCATAAAGGGGTAACAAACATCCATACATCCAGACATCCTTACATACATACTCACAAACTTTCACGTTTATAATATTAGTAAGGATTATATAAAACTACTTTTTACGGATTTTATCGAGTTATATTGATATTATTTATTTATGAATGAAAGTTTACCTATATTCTTCGTGAGTTTCACTCAATTCACAAGCTCTCAAAAAAAATACAATATCAGTCATAAAAGTTAACAGCTTGCTACGTCTTAAAAGTTCAAGCAAAGCCAAGTAAAAGTTTAAAATTTTGCGATCATTTTTCTTAAACAAAAATAAAGGCGTAAGCATTTTGCACAAAAAATATTGAGGTATAAAAGTTTCAAAGCAGTGCACTCATTTACAAATGACACAATTTCTCAACTAAAACTTAAATTATAACATCCAACAATAATGTTGAGAAAGAAGTGGTCCCACTTTATTTTGTAATATGTTATATACCATCACGCCTGGATTTCCCGAAAGGTTAGGGTAGAGGCGTACTTATGTACACCTACATTTCACCGGTATATTTAGGTCCCATATCATAGGGGACGAGCCTATTCCAAACTCCGCGCTGCTACTGAGACTTTTATGAATAGAAAAACTCAATAATATGTTGCTCGACCTGGGAATCGAACCCAGAACCTCTAGCGTAGCAGTAGCGCTTGGGACCACTAGATAAACGAGGCAGTTTTTTTTAATGTGTAATAAAGGATATTCTATCTATCCTACAAAATAATACAAATTCTTAGTTCCATGTACAGCTAGAGAATGCAGAATACCGAATTAGACCGGCGCCATACAACACTGCTTTACATCGGAACGGATCGGGGAAAGGAAATGAGTTGTGTACTTACGGTATCAACAGCATGCATATGTTAACGAGGTGCCGTTGCCTTTTTGTTCTACAAATTGCGAATAATGTGGAATATGTTGGGGTGGCGTAAAACTGGCTTTTTGATGGAGACAGGTTTTTTATAAAATACTAGCGACCCGCTCGCGGTTCCATAAGTTCTTTTGTAAATTTGCTACTCTAATTAGGTATTATTATTATTTATTTATTCTCGAGTAACAAACAGACTCATAATATTTAGTAATTCACAAATTCAATAAAATAAAACAAAAATTCAAACATCATAAAATAATCAATCAAAATCATGTCATCAAAATCTAGCTAGATTTTTACGTATCAAAATTCTCATCTCTTCACAGCATTTAGTCTTTAAAAGGCTGCAATTATTCTCGTATCAAAGACCACCTACACGTCATGGCATCCGATTACGAATTATTCATGAACCTTATAATTCTCGCCGCATCCTCCGGCAATAAAGTAATCAAAGATTGAGCGTTGACAACTTGCACGATACACATTCAGTTAACAGTCATACAATTCATGTTAGTTGCTTTTTAAGTAGTCATTATATGCAAATTACTGAATCGTGATGATGTCTGTCTTGATAGACTGAACGTGTTTCACTGCATTTGTGATACATGGCCTTACTATGCAGCGAACATGTTAGTATAAATGTTTGGAGATATTTTTATTCATCATTTATTTCGATTGAAGTCTTCTCATCGGCTCGGTTTAGGACATTTATATTACATTGCAATGATGTATTGTATAATATTTATTTCCTTAATCTAATATTTTATTAGGTACTTCAATAGCAAATCCGTAGAAAAAAAAATACACTTAACTGTCTTAAGAAGAAAAAGTCGACGTCAAGCCGGAATCGAGTAACAAACAGTCATAATAGTTATCAGAAAAATATGTGGGGAATTTAGTTTTTTTTTTAAATTAACTTTTTAATTTAAGTAATTTTGATTTTAATATATATTTTTCTAATAACTATTATGACTTAGCCTGTTTAACCAGTGTATTAACCAGATTCTGGCTTCACTTCAACTTCTGGGACGGCTTGTATATTTTTACCACCATCGTCGTGTCGTGTGTATGTTTTTGTACCAAATAAAATAATTTATTTTCATTTTGAAAGCTATATTTTTTACTTTATCCGCTAATGAAATAGTCCTAATACGTACAATAGTATTTCAAATGCATAGTTGTATTATAAGAAGACTATTCTAGTAGCATATTAGTTTAGGTTTTGTAGTAAGGATTCATCAAGCTTCGTAACAGTGTTTCACATTCCAAGAAGTAGAAGCGTAATTGTTTTGAAAGTAACTGTCAGTTAAGATCTGTGTGGGAGTTTGTATGGCCAATCCAACTTGCACAATTCACAGAATGTTTGTACGAAAGCTTCTTGAAACTACGAAGCTTATAAATCGTTACTTGTAACATAGTTTCTAATGATGGTAAATCGTAAAATATACGATTAAATTCCCCGAAAATGCAATTATTCTAAGTATATTTTAAATCAAAAGTCTGAATCGACTCTATGTACTAATGTTATGCTGCTGAACAATAACCAATGCTACAGTATTAATTCTTAATTCTTAACATAAGCATAAATAAAAAAAAATAAAGGCGTTATTATTGACTACAAATTCAATGGCATACACTAGGTCCTGTACAGATTTAGAGCTGGATATGAAGATTGAGTATGTTTTTTTTATAAATCCAAAATTAAATTAATAATCCAAATTGCCCAACAAGAACTTTCTACTGGTGGGTGCCCTTACAAACACAAATTCCTACTTACAAGTACATCCAAACTCGGAACCACATGTAGGTCATACAATCTTTTCCGTGCGACACCGCAACCAAAGACACGTTGCAGAGAAATAAGTCGCTCAGCCACTGCCCCAATCATGTCTTTACATTCCAGTATCTACCATCCCCCAAAATAACAGTGCGCGTTTGAAGTTAGCCGTTGCGAACAGCCGCGCAGGTCAAATACCTTAAGTGTTCTTATGCAAAAATAACGAAATCAGTAAAGACAATCATCCCGAATGCGACACATTTCCGACCCCATCAGTCTTTACACGGAGTTTTTATATTAAAATTGACGACAGCAAAACCACCTGCGTATAACTTCAGACGCGCTCTGTTATTTCGGGGTATACACTCATGCCGCTTAGTTACATAACACGTAACATATCATCACGCCTGTATTCCCCGAAGGGTTAGGCAGAGGCGTACTAATGTACACCCACAATTCGCCGGTATGTTTAGGTACCATGTAATAGCAAGCCTACCTATTGCCATTAACCGGGCACAAACCTCAAACTCCGAGCTGCTACTGAGAATTTCATAGAAAAATCCAATAACACTTTATTCGGCCTGGGAATTTAACCCAGGACCTCTAGCATAGCAGTCGCGTTCAGGACCACTAGGCTAACGAGCCGCTTGGTTACATTCAGTGTTTATACTTTGGTCACTTAATATTACATACATACATACCATCACGCCTGTATTCCCCGAAGGGTTAGGCAGAGGCGTACTTAATGTACACCCACAGTTTGCCGGTATGTTTAGGTCCCATGTTATAGGAGGCGAGCCGACTCCGAGCTGCTACTGAGAATTTCATAGAAAAACCCAATAACACTTTGCTCGACCTGGGGATCGACCACTAGACTAATGAGGCAGTCTCACGTAATATTGTTTCGACAAAACGTCGCAGTAGACTGATACGTCTTAAATTCATGGACTGCACACTCGGGTGGTATGCTAAGCAGGCTAGCCAAAACAATGGCGGTATCAGATCGCTCAGAGGAAGGGTTTTTGCGTTAATGTATGTTAGTACCGTTTAGATTTGTTGAGGAAATCTAGGTGTTTAGGTAACTAGATATGTATTAGAGTGATTAACAAGCTGGTAGTATATGTATCACTTTAATTTACGGATTGATTTTTCGTTTTAATAATTTTAACAACTTTAAATCAAGCGCACTAAGAGCTACATTTTATCCCAAAAGAAAGAAAAGATGAGTTATACACACCATTATATTAATACGGGTTACATCTTGATAAAGATTTGTCTCCAATACCTACCACTTTTGGAGATATCAAAGATGTGCATGCAAGATGGTCATAATCGGCATTGTCAATTATGTTTAAGTAGTTGTTTTGTTTGTTTTCGTATTTTCCCCGAACTCCTCAGCATTGGTTTAACAGAATAACTCAAAAAATTAAAAGCCTTCAGTTCTTTATAAAACAGAATCATTCGCTTCGATTCCATGTAGTAGAGCAAACATATTGCCATTAATCGAGCACTAGTCCAAACTCCTGTCCAAAAACCTATATAGAAAATGCTAATAATACTCGATCTGGGAATCGAACCCGGGACCATACGTTTAGCAGCCGCACTCATATTCACTAGACTATTGATATATTGTCTCAGTCAGACATAATAGGTACGCCACCTATTTATTATGTCATATAAAGTAAAATGAATACTGCAAAAACTGTTATATCATAAATCGCAATTTGATCAGTTCCCATAACATGACAATAATTTATTTGTTTTGATAGATTTTATCACCTCTCTCAATAATTGCTGCGGGTGGGTTTTTAGATTTGAATCAGTACATTTGAAACCAAATAATCTTTTGGGGCGCTTTTGATTTAAAACAGAAGCGGATATAGAGGGTAATCGGAAAGCAGAAATTGAATTCTTATCTTGAATCTTTCTGAATAGGATTTCGTTTCCACACAATTGTTCTATAATTAATTTTGGACTTAGTATAATTTAGACTCTCTACTCAATTATTGTTCCGCGTGTTTTTTATACTTAATTTAATTTATTGTATTTTTAATAACATCAAAGGGCGTCTATGCATTTTTTGTTTTATCGAATAGTGAAATATTGGTGAACTGATTTAAGATATTACAATTCTATATTTGGGTGGGAATTACCTATAATAAAATTATAACACACATCATCTTATCCCAACAATGATGGAGTACTTTCAATCGGATGAATATCAGTATGTGCTTTACACTAAGTGACTGTCCTCAGACATTTGCAAACCAAGATAATAACTAGGTAATAAATAATATTAAATCAATAAAAAAAAAACCTAACCTAATAAGATTTTATAACGACTTACGGCCAGTCCCAAATCGAATCAGTCAGTAGATTTGCTTACTTAGGATTTTGACATAAGGTCCATACAAGTACTGTCAAAATACTATCTCCAGTAAGCAAATCTGTCAACAGATTTGTTATTGGAACTGGCCGTTACTGTACGGGGCCCAGTCCCAGTTAGACGCATTAATAATCCCCAAAATCGTCATCATGAATCGCCAGTTGAATGACGCGTTAAATTGCAGCCATGGCGCCACTGGATGACGTCATAAAGTTGAAAAATAGCGCCCCGATATTATTCGCGCGTTTGATGATTTGATTCCGGCCCCTTCAAGGGGTACCTAAAGTTTACTGTTTTCTCCATAAACATAAATATAAAAGTAACGTTTAGAGAAATGATCTACACTAGTAGAATACAAATTGCCCTATTGAAGTGCATAAATATGCTAAGAAATATTTTCTCTCCTAGAAAAATACAAACTACTTAATTACGCAAACGATATCTACATAAATTGATAAACATTAAACGCTTCAAGAAAAAATGTAATGACTAAGAACGGACTGATATAAAAAATATTAATAAGCTTTTGAATGTTTTAGCTGTATAAGGGCATTACATCGCTCAAATCCCCTAGCTTTAAAGAAGTTTCTACTGGAATCCTTATATGTGCATTTGCCATATAAAAAATAAACGTTATACTTAAGGTCATTACAAACAAATTGTATTGTTTAAAAATTTTATAAATTTGCCCCAATTTTGGATAATAATTGAGGTAAATAGGCCTTTTGTAACCTAATTTATATATATTTTTATTTATATATTTATTTTCTTATTTCTTTGAATATTTTAAAATAATAATGAAATACCCGAACCCTCACTAGCACCCCGCGTGAAGCACCCCCGCAATACCTGTGACTAACAAATACTAGCACAAAGACTAAATCCTCCAGGTCATTTGGCAATGTAATACCCTTATGTACAAACATTATAGTAACAATGCAGGATGCTTTTGAAATAATAAAGAATATCATAAAAGAAAGAACATATTTTCCCAACAACACTACTTTCATTTTGAGAGTGAGCACTTGCTTGGCCGACTATAAAAACAAAAATAAAAGTATATACTAATCAGCGACCATTAGAAGTAAATTCTTTTAAAAGCAAAATGTTTAATACAGAATAGAAGCACAACGTCAGAGGTCTTCATATAAGCTCTGTGGTAGCCGTAAGTAAGGGAGTCAATATTAATGTATATAAAAAAGCAATTCACATGCCAGACGCGACTTGAGGCTTTCAAGCCTGCCCATTCAAACTTCTTATGCAAATTATATAATGTTCTTTACGACATGAGATGGCAAACTTTACTTAAGGAGTAAATATTTATGTAGTTACATATATTATAGGGTTTTTTCGTTCCAAATAAAAGGAAACATTGTTTTAGTTTGACTGGCAAAGTAAATGTTGAGAGTATTCACCTGAGGTACTTGTAAGAGTTTGAGAAATAATTACTTAACAAGGAAATATAAAACGCATTATAATAAAAATATATAATGTAACATGAGTGTGCACCAAAATTCTGTTAGCCTATATAATTTAACATAACATAACATACGGTTACGCCTGTATTCCCCGAAGGGTTAGGCAGAGGCGTACTTAATTGACTGAGAATTTCATAGATAAACCCAATAACACTGCTCGACCTGGGGATCGAACCCAGGACCTCTAGTGTAGCAGTCGCGCTTCGGACCACTAGACTAATGAAGAAGTCTATATAATTTATTGACCTATTAACTAGTATTTCAATTATTACAAATGATAGGATCCAATAATGAAACACCCCAATGATCGAAACAAATTAGTAGGTATGTATTTATTTATTTGCTAGAAATACGGTGTTTAACAAGATCTTAGTATTACCATTAAAAGTGGAAATATTAAATAAATCAATAGTCTGGCGGTCTATCGTTTCTGCCTACCCCTATGGGGAAAAAGAGTGTGTATAATGTATGTATGTACCACTAGAAATGAAAAGTGTGATGAATGGATATCTTATCCAAGGCATAGTTTTAGTAAACGATAAATAAAAATCAAACCATCTATCAAATAAAAAAAAACTATTACTAACTTACTTACTTACTAACTATTACTAACTCGAAGGACAAATAAAATTTTCTCCAAAGCCAACATTTGGAGAACAACTAGAAACTTTTGCAGGTGTATGTGTGTGACATCTGTTCCTATCAGAAATCTTGCCAAATTCGACGGAGAGCCCACTTGGAGATATTCCAACTTGGCACTTGATGCCACATGACCCGTATTAATAAGCGACTATAGCTTCTATGTGTTATTGGGTAAACTATGTTACATCAGAAATCTGATTCAATGTTAGTGAAGTACATTAAGCTGTATATCCGGATAACATTATGTGATTATACAGTAATCTATGTAGCTACTTTGTATTTTGAATGGATTAGTTTAGCCCAGTTGCAAAATTTGTGGCTACGGTAAATGTATAATTAATAGACCCACTGATTCCTGCTATATTTTAGATCCCATATAATAAAGGGCGAGGCCACTAACCAGGCACGAATAAATTGAGAATTTCATAGAAATGCAATAACACTGCCCAATCTAGGGATTTAAACCAGAACTTCTCGCTCAGCACCCGCATTAACGATCACTAGACCATTAATGAAGATAAACTTGAATCTGGCAATCATGATATGCAAGGAGGACAAGCAGTTGAACCTAAACAAAAACTAAAAAAAATATTCAAAACTAGAATTCCCAGAAGAATAGGCAAATCCCTTATTATATCTATAAAAATAAAAGGGAATTAAATTGAACACGGCTAGTGACCACCCTCTTTCATAACGCAATCATGGGACCAAATCAAATATCAATTGGAAATAGATTTGGCCAAAAATCTGTGCAAAGTTAGGGGGAAGAACGTAAATGTCCATCTTTAGTCCCCTGACACTTATTTGGAATAATCGATGAGGCTTATACTATTATCTTATTACCGGTAAATAACTCAATAAACATTTTATCATCCTCAGTGTTTGAAAGCAGAAGTAATACTGTTGAAGTATGTTTTTCTTTTGGGGTGAGTTAATTTATACATGTTTGATGGTGAAATTGCTTAGACAGGTGGTTTAGTTTGCATTTCCAACCAGATCTTTGATTCAATTTGTTAGGAAAAGCGGGATTTCTAGTTTATTTTTTTTCCATATTTCTATTTTAAATAATATTTTCGGATATCATAAAAAAATTCAATAGCAATAATTAATCCCTAGACCAATATCTAACTACTATATGGTCCCATAAATATTTATTATCTGAATTAAATTAAATTATTTTACTATATACACTATTTACATAAAATACATGAACGTAAAAAAAAAGCTTTAAATATAAATCTAAAAGACAGGCGTGACTAAGCGTCAAAGTATTCCTCGGTATCGCTGTCGTCCGGGAAGGTGCCCAGAAGACTGGCAGCATTGCCACGCTGAATGGCAATGCTTATGCGCTGTCCTAGGAACAAGCCAGCCCTCTGGTCACGTGAAGTGTCGACAAATACGATATTCAGGACGTTTTCCCAGTTGTCGATTTACTACTATATTAGATAATAGCAAAGCTAATTGACTAATCATAAAATACCCTAATGCCTCCAAACTTGAAAAAGCTACCAAGAGATTTTGCGAATGCGAGTCACTATAGCAGAACATAGCTAGTCAATTGCAGTTACAAAGCATAATGATAATTTTGCTGGTTTAATTACTAACACATTCGTTCATAGAGTAATTACAAACTCAAACCGACTGCGTTACCGCCAATAATCCTTGAAGCGTACAGATGCATTCAAAATTTCACACCATTTCACAGTTGAAGTGGCGATTAGTAGTTAGCGGCAGGATGTGTCGAACCTCTCTATTAATTTGGCAGTTCCAATTGTCGTCTCCCGATAATTGCTGTATGTAAAGTTGCGGTTAAATATGGCGGGCTTGAGTTGCTGTATTTTTGCTATACGTTGGGTATCTCATTGTAAGAGTATAGAGTATAGGTATGCCCCTATACTCTTTGATTTTTGCCGCTCTTGTTGAAGAACATTACAAAATTGCAAAAAAATTACTACGGGCTTCTTCATATGAACTAATTCTAGAAGAATTGCTTAATATGGCCCCCAGGTGATGACATCAAACTGAAACCAGAAGTTATTTAATTCTGGTACCTAAAAATCGTTCAAAGTATAATTAAATATAACATAGCTACAAATCAATAAATAAGCCAAATAACATAGCTCCGTGCTGTGTTGTGTTCCTAACGGTGAGCAAGGTCAGCAGAGTTCCGCGAGGAAGCGTTGTATTGGCAGTGGGGGGACCGGTAGTAACAAAACACCAACATGTCTCCTATGCTGCCAGCCCAACTTTTCCTCTTTCATTTACAGGGTCGGCAACGCGAGAGTGATACCCCTGGTGTTGCAAGCGTCTATAGTCTACGGTAACCGCTTACCATCAGGCACCACGCTTGTTTGCCACCTTAGTGATATAAAAAAAACCACTCTAGTCTGAATGTATCATCTGTCTGTCTGTATCTGTCGAACGGTATTCTCTTAAATTAGCAATCAACGTTTAATGTGATTCATTATTATATTTCTAATGAAATCACAAATTTGATCTACCTACCTAATGTTGAAATTTACCAGAATTTACCAGAATCAAAAGAAAACTACAGAAACAGAAGCAAAACTATATTTGAACTCAATCTTTGATGGATATTCGATCTCTATTTTCCATCTCGATAGTTATGGAGTAAAACCTTTTAGGATTAACTAGATTGAAACTAGGTAATCCTATCTGCATGAAAGCTCGTTATTCATGATCCCGTATGAGTATAATAGTTCCCGATATCGAAGACTTTAAATAATTTAACGTCGTAAGGCAATTTTACGGATCTCATATATTTTCTGGTGATTAAAATAGATTTCGTAATAGTATATTTTGTTTTAGAATGATAATTCTAAGAAATGCATCAACTTAAATGCAATTTAAGTTGATGACCTATGGCTGTTTTCTATCATCCGCTGGATATGGAAGCAGTTTTATCTACTGAAGTCTGACATTTTCCCTATTCCTATGTAAGTAAGGTATGTTCCTATAGTAAATATTTACAAGTATTTCTATTACCGTTCAGTGTTTACATCAAGTTATTACAAAACAAAACAATAGAAATGATTGACGATGCATTTTCACCAAGAAACAGCAAAACAATAATATTTTTATGGTCCATAATATATAAAATATTTTCATTGCTCTGGTGCCACATACAGTTACCTAACGATTTGTAATATTTTTATTATGAACGATTTAGTTACATTTACGCTTGTTTAGCATTTACGAGCATTTGGCAGCAAGCGTAGGATACTTAGTTCTGAACATTTGTTTCTCAATATAATAACAGCATCTATCCATAAGCAGGCTTTCTATAATCTCAAACAGCTTTCTTTCTCTTTAGATGATATTATGTGATACATAGTTAATGCTAGGATTAATAAACTATACATAACTAGCTTCTGCCCGCGACTTTGTCTGAGTGGACTTCAGAATTGGATTCAACCGGGATAAAAACTAACCTATTTCTTAATCCAGACTATAATCTATGTCTCTGCCAATTTTCATCCAGATCCGTTCAGCTGTTCTGGCGTGAAAGAGTAACAAACATCCATAAATCCATCCATACTCACAAACTTTCACGTTTATAGTATTAAATAATCATTTTTTACATCACTTTTAAATTTCACAACACTTGGATGACAACAAAAGGGAGACAACACCGACCTGATATTTACAAGTGTTAACTAAAACCCAGTAAATAACACAAATAAAGCCATAGGTTCCAATGCAGTTTTATGTCTCAAATTTTATTACTGATTATATCTACTGACTTATTACGTGTTCCGCCCGCGCTTTGTTTTTTATGATGTTCACACAGATTTGAGAAGGTTATGTCATCGGTGCTATAAAATATCGATACCAAGATTGTAAAATGAGCTGATGTCTTATTGGGAGATTTGAAACGAGATATAGAGGTAACACATTACATTCATTCAACAAATCGCGTAAGGACCCCGGTGCCTAAGTTTTTTTTTTATTCGTGATAGGCTTACGCTTGACCAGTTCCAGTTCACCTGATGTTAAGCGACACTGCGAGCTACATACAGCCAGTCGCTATATTAAATCCGTTGCTTGATTTGCTTACTAGAGATAGGATTTTGACATAAGGTTCATACAAGTAATGTCAAAATCCTATTTCTAGTAAGGAAATCTATCGACGGATTTGATATAGGGACTGGCCATTGTGTCTTTAATTGGTTACTTGACTGGTGTGTTTTACAACTAACAAATTATAAATTATCGTCCAATGCACCCTGAGCAATTCAGCGGATTATTTTTTTATAATAAATAGAGAGTCCACCAATATACTGATATAATATCCTGACTTAGCCTTTTTAATAAAAAAGTATAAAAACGAAGGTTTATGTAGGTACTCATAACCCGTTAACTTATATACAAACATTAAAGCATATTTTTTTGCAAAAATTGTTACAGAGGAAATAACTATCAGCTTTTTCACGTAGGTGCTTATTTAAACGATATTATATCTGTCCTTTCTGTGAAAACTATTATTCATTATATAAAATAACATAACATACCATCACGCCGGTATTCCCCGAAAGGTAGAAGCAGGGGCGAAACAATGTACACCCACCGTTGGTATGTTTAGGTCCTATGTAATAGAGCGGTAACCTATTGCCATTAACCGGGCACAAAATCGGAACGGCTTCTGAGAATTTAATAGAAAAACCCAATAACTTTAATTTGATTGGCCTGGGAATCGAAGCCAGGATTTCTAGCAAAGCAGTTACTCAGTATTACTAGGCTAACGAAGCAGTTCATTCCTTATTTATCTCGACATCTTTAGTAACATCTATACTCACCTATTTAATGCGGTTAAGTAGGGTACGCTCGCTTAGTTAAGGATAATTAATTCTAACGACACCCATCGCGGCTCTTAAAATGCTTTCTAGGCACTTTTTAATTCCTTTCACAAGCATCTTATTTAAAAGCCAAGGAAACGAGACATAAGTCCATGTTAGAGGGTTTTAAAATGGTTAATTGCCCGATTTATAATAGTTCATTATATTTAAAGTCTCCACTGTTTGACAGTTATTTTAATGTCCCTCTTTTTGAGGCCATAAGTGTCAAGCTCTTTAAATTAGGAATGTCCCATTATGGCAAGAGTGATGTTGGAGACATGGTAGCTGATAGTTTCATTTAGTTCATTTAAATGGTCACCTTGGAGTTCCAAGGTATTAATTATAGCTACTGAATAGTTACTCAGTAGCTTTATTTAACAGTTGATGCGCATAATTCAAATGTTTGTTAACATCTTTTTGTGATTTTTTTGCATTTTCTATGCTAAGATTATAAAGTTATTTTAGTAAATGAAAATTCAATCGCGGGCACGATTCGAACCTGCGTCTCCTGGTTAGATACAACAGACGCTCTGACCGCTAAGCCACCGCGAGTCCTACCCGCTTGATCGAAATTTGCCTTCACATTCTGAATTTACGTCATAAGGTGACGATCAAGCGGGTAGGACTCGCGGGAAGTAGGAACTGTTTGTTAACATAATTAAATTACATATTTAATCAAAAACAGTTACGCAAAAGTTGAAATTATTTTTTTTGATTTTTATGTCCATATCTATTAAGTTATTTAGTATAGTTATAGAAAACCTATATTCTCTCCGGTGTAAATGCTCATTTATCCTTTTACATCAAACTATTTAAACCAATATCTCCTAATTGACGTACATTGTACGTGTGTTTAATAAAGTACTTAGGTAGTTTGTAACTGATAGATTTTTTACAACAGCTATTTTAACAAAAATTGATCACAAAAATTATAGTTAAAAACATCATTATCATAAAATAACAAAACATGTAGATATCACACAGCTATCTACCGATTTAAAACGATGAGTTTAATTCTACCTCGTACTACAAGGAGCGTTAGCTCATAAAATCATACATAAATTATTCTAACCAACGTTTATTACTGCCTAAATACATACGATGAAGTAAGGCCCTATACAGACCCACGGGACGTAGTTACTACGTAACAAGTTGATAAGTAACCTAGGACAGTAAATAGTGATTTACTACCTATTATGTGTACTAGGCTTAGCAATTTGCGGCCAGGGAATGTCTTATTACGAAATAGTTTTTAGATAGGACTAAATAAAATGGTATAAAGATGACGGTAAAAATATTTTATGAAGGTAGGAACAAAATGTCAAGAATAATCTTGTAGACTCCTTAGTAGGTACATGATACATGATAAATGATGATGACGATATCATTATATTTTATTTCTATAAACAGATCTTTCAAAGACCGTCTTCCAACGTAATATTCAAAATTTTAATAGACTTTGATTTTCCGGTTATATTTGAAGTCCAACACTTTGCAAATTTAGGAGAAAAGATAGCATGGTCCTATGGCCTACTTTCTATGCCCTATCCAAAAAATAGGTAATAGTCATCTGAAGGTATTCTGTAATCTCTGATGCCATAAAAGTGTATACGTTTTTGTGGGCAATTCAAGCTCCACCGGACCCTTAATGCTTCAACAGTTCTAAGTATACAATCGGTTCTTTTCAAAAAACTTCTCATACCTAAGTCTGCGAACTCGCATTAGTCAATCGGAATGGACTGCTATAGTCCATAAACCCCTCTGATAGGAGATCTGTGATCAGTAGTGGGATTGTAAGTAGGTTAATGATGTAGAAATCCATGAAAATGTACAAGGAGACAAAATTACGACAAATAAATCGTCATAATTACCACTCCATCCTAACAAACACTAATTACAACCACTACTGATTATGTAATACTTACTCCACTACAGTACTCGTAGTGGCTTTAATATGTATGTAACGGTTGTCTCTAATTGAGACTTATGTGATAGTTAAGGGTGCCTTTACACATAGTCCTTGTGGGCGTTCTAATTATGGTGACAGTAAACAAAATGGTCGCTTATTCGTGGTAATGTTGGATAAAGAAACCTTTTCATATTAATTTCTATAATTATGTATACATACCTATAAAACAAACATAACTATGAGATAGCTGCTGACCACCAAAGTACTGATCTAATAAAAATAATTAATTTATTACATATTTTGCCTAAGCTTTAATGAGTTTTTGAAAACTTGTTTTATTTTCCAGTGGGAACAATAAAAATTGTATTGAGATCTTGCTCATTAGTAAATTAGAAATTTAGGCGAATTATTTATTAATTAAATGAAAAGGCAATTCAACGATGAACTAAAACATAAAAGTTTTATACTATCAATGTAACGTAACGATTAAAGTAAAGTAACTAGTATTCTTAAAAAATAAAAACAAGTTAGCAGCATGACGCCATCTATTGACAACTGTAGTAAACGAAAGTTACAGTTTGGTGCTGCGAGATGTCGCTACAGAGACCTGCGCATAACTTTCTCGTCAGCAACAATTAACACCCAATCCTTATTTTATTTGTATGTACCAATAAAATAAGGATTGGGTGTTACCTGTTTAGATTATCTTTTGCTTTTTTAAAACTATCAGTCTGTTTTGCCCGTGTTTTCGCATTTGCCAATGAGTATAAAAATGCTCAAGCATAGCAGAGATCGGAATTTAAATTTACATTTATTATTATTGTGATTCAATTTGTCGGTTAGGCAGTCTATTTTTTTTCCTCGTGTAAAAATGGTAATAAAGTGTCCACTAATAACAGGGACAATGATGACCTAGACAGATAGACAGTTTTGCTGTGAACTTGCTGACTGCCCAATCTTATCATATCAAAATCAGCCAGCCACCATAAATTCCTTTCCAATTTACAATTCAAGCTCAGAAAAAAGTGAAAACTGAATTTCCATACCCACTCCGTTTTATGAAAAACCGTTTTAGTATTTTTTTTTTAAGTCCTTTTAAGTTATTTATTTGTTTATTTGGCAGGAATTTTCATAAATATTGTGTGCGTGTATAAACATGAGCTTTGAGATCAAGTTTGGGTTCCATCTTTTAAATCTGACATTTGATCTTTATACAAACAACATTTAGGCTAAAAAATATATCGATCAGGCACCAATAAGTTCCTATCTTCATCTTCGATCCCCTTTTATGGTGACCATGACATTTCAATCGTTTAGAGATTAATTGACTGATAGCTTTGTGGAAGGTAGTCTTTTGCGCCTCCGCGTGTAGGTAAGATTAGGAATTATCATTTAAAAATCTTTCGTTAAATTAGAATTAAATGATTACTTTTTTATTTAAATTTAACATAATAACTTCTTTAATAGGTATATAAAAATTATTCAGTCTAAGCTGCCTCATAAGCCTAGTGGTCCTAAGCGCGACTGCTATGCTAGAGGTCCTGAATTCGATTCCTGAGTCCAGCAGTGTTATTAGGTTTTTTTAGGAATTCACAGTAGCAGCTCGGAGTTAAGAGGCAATAGGCTCGCCACCCATTACATGGGACCTAAATATACCTGCGAACTGCGGGTGTACTTTAGTACGCCTCTACCTAACCCTTCGGGTAATACAGTCGTGTATGTATGTAAATTATTCAGTGCATTAATTACACTAGTTTACAATTATTTTTTTTGCCCCAGGATTGAGACACATCAGTTCTTGTAGATTATTTGATGCTTAATCTAAATCCGGCAACATAATAATTCTAGGACTTCAGAATTTGGAGATAGACCAATCTCAAAGAGCTAAAAACACGGATTTTGGCTATATTTGTAGTAATTAGCATTGCTAGTTAAGTATATAATATAACATACCATCACGCCTGTATTCCCCGAAGGGTTAGGCAGAGGCGTACTTAATGTACACCCACAGTTCGCCTGGTATGTTTAGGTCCCATGTTATAGGGGGCGAGCCTATAGCCATTAACCGGGCACAAATCCAGACTCCGAGCTGCTACTGAGAATTTCATAGAATACTCAATAACACTTTGCTGGACCTGGGGATCGAACCCAGGACCTCTAGCGTAGCAGTCGCGCTTGGGACCACTAGACTAATGAGGCAGCCAGTATGTATATAATAACAATATATAATAACAATGCTAGTGTTATTATATACTTAACTAGCAAACCGTGCCTAGCTTTGCCTGCGTAAATTTTCTCCATCCGAATTTCCGATTAAAAAAAATAATTTTCTATAAACCTTGTCATGATAAATACGAATACAACAAAATCATGCAAATCGGTCAAGCCATTCTCAAGCAAACCACAAGTATGAACTTTCATAGATGAAGCAATTGATTTTATTTCGTCTCGAGTTTTCGTTATATCGATCCATCCAACCAATTTCGAAAAAGTATTATATACGAAAGAGCTTTTATTTTCATCTTATAGCTAAATAAGAAAATCAACTTGATCAAAACACTTTTTTTATCAAATCGCGATGCGACAAATCCGTGCAATAAATCTCCACATCTACATTAATATTTATCAATTCAATCTTATTACCAACAACAGTGTTTTGTTGGGAATCGTACCGGCGACTACACGACCCAAGAATGCAATACCATCCCGCTAATTGACAATGGTGTAAGCAAAAAGTTATGATATCATTATGTTGACGATTTCATTTAGTACTACGTGTTAGGATTACTTAATTTTGGTCATCGGTTAATAATAAAACAGTTATCAATATCACTTGTATTCCCCGAAGGGTTAGGCAGAGGCGTACCTACAAATGCAAACCCACAGTTCACCGGTATGTTTAAGCCCCATGTTATAGGGGGTGAGCCATTACCCTGGCACAAATTCCAAACTTTTCTCGACTTGGGAATGGAACCCAGGACCTCTCGCGTAGCAGTCGCGGTCAGAACCACTAGGCTAATGAGACAGTCATCAATAAATGTATGTAACTGTTGTTAATATTCATACGTTAACGGTTTATTTTAAGTAAATGTTGAACAACTTGCGTTGCAATTACCTACTTCAACTAAAATTGAAATTTATTTATACTTAATTATCATTTAACATTTACCTAGTAATTTACTAGCTATATTAACCCTTTAAACCTAAACATAATAATTTTCTTCTTATCGAATCGACAGCAAATGGAACGAGAAGAGCAAAAGAAAAGAAATAATTGATAAACATTTAACGTAAGGACCTAAAGGCCGCTACAGAAAATGCCGTGCGCATAGCGGAATACTGGGCCAATCTAGTTTAATGTTTAACATAATAATGATAGCGTATTATTGCTCAGTGGCAGGATATTTGGCAGTGCGATAGTATCAACTCAAATATTTAATAGGTAAATAAGTACTTAGGGCAACACTTATGCTATCCCTAAGAATACAAATATGTGGACAACACTATAAAGAGATTAAGTCGACTAGCAACCCTCTAACACCGCACGGCCGAAATAATTTGGACATTCTAAAAGCCGTATTATCCACATAATTCGGTTCGGATATAAGGGCCATGTTAGTAGCGTTTGGGTCCGAAAATGTGTCCGTTAATTTGACAGCACCCGGACATAGACACAAAGCCATGGGAGATCCAGATTACAGGCCAAAGCCTCTGTTAGCTTGTGATTTTCTTATTGCTTTAATTTTACTACTGTATCAGGTTTTTATGCTATTTTTCCTTAGGTTTACGTTCACAAAATATTATCTTCATCAAAACCATAATAAAATAGGTATAGATAGGTATTGAATTTCTTGATAATACCCACTTTAAAAACTTCATGGAAATTGATAATATAATTATGATCATTAAAACAAAAAAAAACATCATTCAAGCATAAGGAGAGTTATAGGTACTTGGAATGTACTCTCATTTATTTTTTATTTTATGGTGATACGGGTTGTTCCGATGTCATCCTATGGCATCTCATCATATTTCTTTACTCATCCTAATCTATAATTCCTAACTCGTCCGATTACATTATTTCAATAATTTCTTTATTCAACCGAAATGTGTTCCTTACTCTACCTGTAGCAAATATATAAAATTTAAAAATAATAACTTCTCATAATTTGTAATTCCAATTGTAAATGGTATCAGCTGATTTCGGAATCAGATCCTGCATCCAGTAACAACAACTCCGTAGTTTTCAGTTTATATTTAGGTGTTTCTAAAGATCAATTAGCAGATACGATAGAAAAATAATAGTGTCGACCACTCGGGTGTCACGGTTTCTTTAATGTATTAAATGATTCCCTGCAGAACCTTAGGTGTCTTCAAAAGACTCACAGTCACAAGTCAGTAGGTATACAATTTAAACTTAGTCAGTTATTGTGAGAATTGTTTAGGCATTAAACAATCAGAACCTACAAGAACTTTGTGCATATCTAATCATAATCATCATCATCGTTCTCCTGCCCCAATTTTTCTTCAATATTGCTTTATCAGCTGTTTTCTCATCATTCACTTCCCATATTATATTCACTCGGTGCATTTCCATAATATACGGAAGATACTATTCGCCATTAGACAAAGCGCGTTTCGTTGTCTCTACTCTAATATTCTCTTACTAGATGTCCGACAAGGCCCAACTACATCAAATATCTAGTTATACCTACTGTCTAATTAACTAGGATTAGCTCTCTATCTCGTACCTCCGTGAAATGAGCTTGTTGTGTTCTCCGGAATCGTATGGTTAGGTAGCTCATGGGAAAAGTAATGTGTTTATAATGCAGACGTTGATAATGAAGATTGTTTTGAAAAGATATTTATCCGTCTCTTCATAAAACAATTCAATTAGTAGAATATATCAGTACGCAGATCAAAATCTGTAGATAAAAAGCATCGTAAAATCGTCTCTATATTTCTCTCTTACCTCACTCATGGTAAGAAGTTCGACGTCATCGTCGAACTTCTCTGTCTTGATGACATTTGTTTTTGTTTAAAACGATAAAATATTATGTTCAGTTTCACAGTTCATGTTACCACCTCCCTAACCATTATGCAGGTAAGTATGTACGTAAGTACTTTAAGTGTATGTAAATTTGAAAGGAATCGATTAGGATTAGTTCGTTTCTAGCATCTGATTACATGTGCGGCTCTAACAATTGTTAGGGATTCCAAATGTACCTTGCTGTAATTGCATTGCAGTGCATGTAATTTGCTTGAGATTTTTGGACTAATTCTAAACAACTACTGTCAAAAATTTAAAAAATATGAATTATAAGATTCGTAAGATATTTCAAATGATTGTGGATGGAATCTTATAAAATGTAATTTTAAAATAAGGAAATTTTAAATAAGAATATTTTATCATTCATACGACCGACGAAAACTTTTACTAGCTTTAGAATAAACACGAATGCGGATATTTGTAGGTATCTTAAATGCATTGTTTTTCTAACTAGATATTACGAAGACAATTATCACTTTTTTACTACGTTTTAACAACATTTTTACTGCAAGCCTACGTAACATCTCTATCCACATCGAAGTAATTTTACTAAGAGTATAATAGTAAACGAAGTCGTTTGCCTAGTTTACGATCGCTGTACTAAGACTAACATAAACATTAGCAATTAACTATTCAATGTAATTGCATTACCTCCGCAATGGATTAATGTGTTCCTTGTTCGATTCCTGCGCTTTTACCGTATTTTTCTTTGTTTGTTTCTTCATCTGGTATCCCAGTGGCTTTATCCTACGTTCTTTTAGAGGGACGCACTTTAACTTGAGGATAAATAAAATAGTAGTACCGTCCTTTTTAAATATGGGCATTATCGGGGGTTGGTATTTCCGTGTTTATTCCAAATACCCCCTATATTATTAACTTCACGTTACTTCTAATTACAAGTCTTCAAGCTGTAAGGCTCACATTTCCATGACTCCCCACACACCCCAAGCAACAAGTTCAAAAGTCCCGTCGTATCAATTCGCTGGCCGGTAATTATAAGATTTAAATATGGAAGTCTGGAGTAAACGGAGTCCGTGCAGCGGAAAGTAATAAGTCCCTTGACACACCGTGATTAGACTGTCATACGGCGGGGGAGCGTGCATTGTAATGAGGTTCGCGGACACTGCGCTGCGGATTGTGTAAGTCCGCACTTAGATTAGGTAGCGGACTGTATTGATAGACGCGGATATCAAAATAATAAATATTTACTCTATCTACTAGTATATTCGTGGCTATGAAGCAGATTTGAATGACAAAAAAATGACATAAATTTTCGCGTTCTATCAAAAAGATTTTTGTTAGGTATACATAACGCATATTGTAACGCAAGTATAGTATATGCAAGTTCACAGTCGCCGTAGCTTCACACCTGCCTCATTGCATCATTGCGTTAGTAGATACGGTTATAAATCGTGTTTGGCATTGCAATATCATTCTTTATCCGCCTTTTCTTATCACTTTATCCGAAGTCTTAGACTGGAACAAAAGCTTTTTTGTAACCTGGGCACCTCGAGGACGGACGGAACGAGTCATTTACATAACTGCCTTATTTTATTTAAGAGTAGTCTCGCCCGCACTTTGTTACCGACACGGATATTTTTATGCGGTTCCCATTTTGTCTCTTTTCTTCGTTTTATATCCGATAGATCCGCGACCAGTGTTCATGTGTGTCACTGTATTGTTCTAGATAAAGCGACGTGCAGACAGTACAATGAATTCTTTTGCTCAAAAAATTCGAAGTTTGGTGAAAATTTACGGAAAAGTAGAGTATTTATAACGATTTTCAGGGAAGTGTAAATAAAACACTACCAGACCTTTAAATAAAATGACAATTCCACCAAACACAATCGGTACACAATTTTGATTATATTACAATAAATTCATACATACACACTCACGCCTTTCTCCCACAGGGGTAGGCTGAAGCCACTTGCTACGATTATTGCATACTTCTTTGCATCTTTCACATTTATGCATCTTCTCATACATGCTACACGCTTGACCTTTTTAAAGGATTTCACCAATAATTTATGTACTCCGAGGGCGACCTCTACCGATGCTGTCGCTGACATTCGCAGACAAAGTATATTCCGTGTTTTCAGTAGCAGCACGGAGTATGGATAAATTATTAAGGATTTTCTTGAAAAATTACTTTCTCCAAGGTCCAATCTATATCTATACCAAAGTTCATCAAAATTGGTTCAGTGGCTTAAGTATACGTAATAGCATAACAAACTAACAGACAAGACAGAGTTACTTTGAAGCAGTGATAGCCTAGTGGTATGACCGTTGGATTGCCATGTCAAAGGTCTTGAGTTCGAACCCAAGGCACGCACCTCTGACTTTTCGAAGTCATGTGCGTATTAAATAGTGAATTATCACGCCCTTAAACGGTGAAGGAAAAGATCGTGAGGAAACCTGCATGCCTGAGAGATTTTCTCGATGGCGTGTGAAGTCTGCCAACCCGCACTAGGCCAGCGTGGTGGACTATAGCCTAATCCCTCTCATTTTGAGAGGAGAACCGTGCCCAGCAATGGGAGAGTATAACGGGTTGATTATGTTATATATGTTATGAGTTACTTTTGCATTTATAATATTAGTTTGGATATAAATGTCTTCATGAGCTTATTCTAGAAGGCAGATCTAAAATAACTTAAAATACCAAGTAACAGTAACCTCATCAGACATCCATTCAGACTATTTTCACCATTGCAGCACAAAAGATTTGGTACTCCAATCTTCATGTTTACAGGTGGTAACAGTGTCAAGTATTGTGGCCGCGGCTTCATACAACCTGTGCAATGTACCGAATCATTTGTAACAGATGAAATGTAAATGCACACTCGTTACTCGGCGCCGCCGCGCGCTTCGTATTCATGAGTCCGGTGTAGTTGGCTCCAATGACAAGCGGAAGCGATTAACCGGATTTTAAAAATCTTATTAGCTCAACATAATATAGCATCACGCCTGTAATATACCATTCCCCGAAGGGTTAGGCAGAGGCGTACTAATGTACACCCACAGTTCGCCGGTATGTTTAGGTCCCATGTAATAGGGGGCGAGCCTATTGCCATTAACCGGGCACAAATCCAGACTCCGAGCTGCTCCTGAGAATTTTATAGAAAAACCCACTAACACTGCTCGATCTGGGCATTGAATCCAAGACCTCTAGCGTAGCAGTCGCGCTTGTTACTGCTAGACTAATATGGCAGTCTTACCTCAAACTTACCTGGCTCAACTGCCTCATTATTCTAATGCGATCCGATTACCAGGTCGAGCAGTGTTATTGGGTATTTCTATGAAATTCTCCTTAAATTTGTTTTCCGATTAATATCAAATAGCTCCGCCCCTATTAGATATATAGGACTGTGATAAACTGTATATCGCTTAACTGTGGGTGTATATTAGTACACCTCTGCCTAACCACTTGGGGAATACAGGCGTGATGGATTGTTATGTTATGATTTTTGAAGACACTCAAATTGAGACATAATATACATATAACTTGGCAGTCCAGGTTGTGGACTATAGCCTAATCCCTCTCATTCTGAGAGGAGACCCGTGCTCAGCAGTGGGACAGTATAATGGGTTGATTATGTATGTATGTATGTATGTATGTATACATATAAGAAATGGGATGAGAGAGACACTTAAGGAATGAGAGGATGCACATGGATACAATTTTCTGTATTTAATATGTATTTGTTCTTTTTAAAGAACATAATAGACAAATAGATTGCTTTATTTACCTTAATTAGCCTTATTTTCCTTAACAACATGTAATGTAAAAATAAAAAAAACATAAAATGGCACTCGGGGACTGCCGCGGTAAAGCTATTGCATAGCGTTTTTTATCAACTTATGTATACAACCAATGCCACCTAAAGCCGGGTTGCTGAACTAAAGAGACAAGCATGTTTCTCTTTAATTCAGCAACCCGCCTTTAGGTGGCATTGGTTTTTATCAACTTATGTAATACAACCAATGCCACCTAAAGGCGGGTTGCTGAACTAAAGAGACAAGCGTGTTAGGTTTTTTCGTTACGGAATTTCTGGATTCGGTCCCCACGCTCAAGGCCCGCGATAGAAGCTATGCAATAGCTTAATAATTTTACAATTTTATTAAAAATAATAACAAAAATACTACTTAAAAATATTCTCATACGGACCGCTCTGCGCTTGCGACTTTCGCCCAGCTCCTGTCAGAGGGGTATGCGCACATTATCTTCAAATGTGTCAACAGCTTACGTTCTTTCTCGTTTACTAGGCACTATCCGTCTATTGTGACTTTTTCGACTTATTGTGCACTTTTTATGAAAGGGTAAACGTCGCTTGTTATTTTTTGTCGTTCACTACTCGTATTAGATTAATACAGTTATATTTAAAAGATAGAATTTATCAAATATTTTTAGTTTAACATACCATTACGCGTGTATTCCCCGAAGGGTTAGGCAGAGGTGTACTAATGTACACCCACAGTTCACCGGTATATTTAGGTTCCATGTAATGGGGGCGAGCCTATTGCCATTAACCGGGCACAAACCAGACTCTGAGCTGCTTCTGAGAATTTCATAGAAAACACCAATAAACACTTTGGTCGACCTGGGGATCGAACCCAAGACCTAGACTAATGAGGCAGTTTTAGGTTAACTTTTTAAAATATTAAACCTTGTGTATTCTCAAAACCATTAACAAAATACAATTCCAAATTTAAATAAGACTATAAAAAAAATCTCTAGAATATTTTTTTTATTTCGAGGATTGTACTAAAACTACTAAACCAGTAGGAAGACATAGAATAGGTAAGTAAAAATAGAATTTAATTAATCAACCACTGATTGGCCTATATTATAAACACTGTCCGAATAACGAACTCCTACGATTGATTTTATCGTACGATTTGCGGTGATATTATAATGTCGCGAAATTATAAAACGAAGTGCCACAGGGTCCAATTCTCAAGTCAAAATTTATGCGTTCCATAGAGTCGAGCGATGCATCTCCTTCCCATGTCACCCGGCCGGGGTCCAATTAAGTTCAACTCACGACCTCACATTGAAGCGACGAGGTGAGCGATTGAATCCGTACAAGTTTTGGACATACGGATGGTGTAATTGAAATGTTTTAAATTAAAATCATACATCAAGTTCGTTACCTTATATTTATATCTCCAGTAATTTAATCATATTCCGGATGTTAGTTGTACGAAAACATCTCATACTAGGGATATAATTATGCCACGGTTTCAAACTAGTAGCTAATGGAACTTAATGAAAACTTGGTGACAAATTTTCGGATATTTAAGATTTTGTATACCTTACCGGAAAGTTTAAAAACGAAAGTTTTCAACCAGTGCGTCCTGGTCACGCGTATGGTCGACCTGTCATAACTTACGGTGCTGAGATGTAGACACTCTGAGAGAATCCACAGCTAGTCCACCAATTAAAGTAACTCAGCGTGCCATGGAGCGTGCTATGCTCAGAGTTTCTCTAAAGAATAAAAGCCGCAACGAGGTTATTCGACAGAGTACCAAAGATACTGACATAGCGCACTGAATTAACAAACTTGAGTAGCAGTGGGCTGATCATATATGTAGAAGGACCGACAACCGTTGGGTAGACGTGTTCTTGAGTGAAGACTGTGACTCGGCAAACATAGCCCTCCGGCAAGATGGAGTGAAGATTGCTGGCGGAAGCTGGATGCAACAAGCCAAGAACAGGGTGAAATGGCGCACATTGAGGGAGGCCTACGTCCAGCAGTGGACTGCTATAGGCTGATAATGATGATTTTGTATATACGAACATTTACATTAACATAACATACCATCACGCCTGTATTCCCCGAACGGTTAGGCAGAGGTTTACTAATGTACACCCACAGTTCACCATACAGTTCCGCTTATGTTTAAGTCCCATTTAATAAGGGGCGTGCCTATTGCCATTAACCGGACACAAGTCCAGACTCCGAGCTGCTACTGAGAACTTCATAGAAAAACCCAATAACACTTTGCTCGACCTGGGATCGAACCCAGGACCTCTAGCGTAGCTAGTCGCTCTTGGTACCACTAGATTAATGAGGCAGTCAAGATTTTGTATACACGAACATTAACATTAGCTGCCTTATAAATTTATTGGTACCGTGGGAGAACGACTTTAGCCTACTGCTAGATTTTTTTGCACTATTGGAGCCTCACACATCCGCAACAGTGTGAGACCTCAATAAAATATACACGCAAACAATCTGTTAGCGCCATTTGAAGCAATTTTTTGCTCAGTTAAATCGGGTAACTTGCGTGTAATGATAAACGCTAATGATACACTCTGTTTCACAGTAATTCTTAACTCAGTATTGTCATAAAGTTAAGAGTAAGATTGATCTTTTGTGAGGCTATACAAGTAGGATATTATTGGGCATCCTACTCCACCTGCCGTTCCTACGTCTCACTTCGTTCGCCTCCGTCACTTTCGGTGTTGTAGAAAGCCCAATAATATCCTACGGAATAGGCGCTGTTCCACTATTTTCCGTAAAACTCAATTGACATGAGAGCCATGAGGATCTTGTTTTAGTAGAAAGCTCTCATCGGCCCATTAGCTCAGTTGGTTAGAGCATCGTGCTAATAACGCGAAGGTCTTGGGTTCGATCCCCTCATGGGCCATAATCGTCTTTTTGATATTTTTTTTTTTTTGACTAGACAGATGTTGTCTTCACCAAATTTCAATACCGAGATATATTGTATCAGTTCATTGTTTCACTTTATAAATATTGACGTGATTGGTAAATTTTCTCATTATTCAATAAACCGTTTAAACAGTCGTCATGAAATTTGTAAAACAACCACAATCGTTACATTTAAACGAACTCTGCGTTGAGCCACGAAACACTAGTTTTCGCCATGGAGAATTATTACCTAACACGATACGATGCATCATTTGCGGGCCCTCAAATTGTGGAAAAACTAATTTATTAATTGGTCTTCTTATACATGAAAATGGTTTAAAATTTCAAAATGTTTATGTATATTCGAAAACCGTGCAACAACCCAAGTACAATTTTTTAGAAAAAGTTTTGCAACGTGTACCAGGTATCACATTTCAGAAATATCATGAAAATGAGCAAGTACTTAATGTTCACGACGCAAAATCCAATTCTGTCATTGTATTCGATGATGTGGCTTGTGAAAATCAAAGCAACATGCGTGATTATTTTGCAATGGGCAGACATAAGTTTATCGATTGCTTTTATCTAAATCAGACATATAGTAAAATTCCTAAGCAGTTGGTCAGAGACAACGCAAACCTAATCGTACTTTTTAAACAAGATGAAATTAATATGAGACATGTGTATGAAGAACACGTCAGTACTGACATGACCTGGAGTGAATTTCGTGAAATGTGTTCAAAAATATGGAGTGAACCATTCAATTATGTTGTAATTAATAAAGATTGCTTCAAAAATAAAGGTTGTTACAGAAATAAATTTGACACTTTTGTAGTCTTTGATTAAGGATATACAAATATAAAAGACTGCACCAACATGACTTCATCATTCTTCACACGGCGCTACACCGATTACGATCAATTTTTACCAATATGGATAAATCATTGAAAAGACAAATTGTAAATGCTGCAGAAGCTGTAAAGAAGAAAGTACGAAAAATGCGAAATTTTGAGATTGATCGTAAACAAGCACTGGATGCAGTTTTTAAGCCTGTAACAGAATCTCTTAGCTTAATTGCTAATAGCAGCAAACCAACTCCTCGCCTACATACTATTGAAGAAGAGGAGTCTGAAGTTCCGTTTATAGACGAAACCTTGCAGAAAGAAGGACCCGATGGGGATGAAGATGAATCAGAAATTAACAGTGACTCTTCATATGAATCAATAGTTGATCAAAATCAAGAATGTGACACATCATCCTGGTCAGTATCTTCAGAAGCGTTGGCAGATATTCCATTTGGGGTCAGAGTAGAACGTGATAAATTGATGCTAGGTTCTGCTCCCATAACAATTAGCGATCAATTTATAATCGTGGCTGGTCAAAAATATAAAAACACGGTTGGTTTAAAACAACTGCTGCTCAAAAAAGATCCTGATTTAAGTTTGGTTACCGAAGACGATAAGAAAAATTATAAATTGATGATGCTACATACAAATGCTCATAGACGTGACTATGATCCGAAAAAAGCTATAAAAAGCAACAAGGGAAAAAAGTATATGGATGTTATTAAACCTTTATTTAAATTGCCAAACGATTTTGGGGGAAAGAAAAATTTACCTAAAGGAAAAGGGTTGCTAATGCTGAAAAAATTAAACAAAGATGTTGATTACATATATTGGGATGATCCTAACGAGTTAGTTGAAAGATTAAAACTTCTTATGGCATCTCGGGAAGCTGGAAATACAGGAGTAGATAACGAAATAATATCTATCATAGAGGAACTACGTGAAGGTCAATTTATAAGTTAATAAATATCTTGATAAACAATTATTCTTTTCATTTTACTTATAGCTTTCTTTCTGTCTACACATCATGAATATAGATAAATTTGGTCATCATGTTCATAAAAGAATGCGACTATCAGAATTATTTGATTTTAATGAAAAGGCATTGTTAAAATCAGAAAATGGAGATTTTGACGTTAAAACCTTGAGATTGAGAGGAATTAGATCTCCTATAGAAGCAGATGATGCTGTGAACAAAGATTATGTAGATCATTTGAATGCTAATACGATAAAAGAATTTAATAAAATGATTGGTTTATTGCGTTCTCAAATCATAAAGGATGCTCGAAGCGCAGTTCAAACTTCTTTAAAAGCAAATACACCTGAAGTTTTAACTCATTTGCAAGAACAGTTTTACACCAAAGCAGAAGTAGATAAGTTATTTCTAAAAACTAAAACTCCATAATGGCAAAACAGCAAATCGTAAATGAAATACATAAAGCAGCACGACGAAATTTTCTCCGACGTCATGTTATTTTGAAAGGAGTCCGCGACTTGTGGCAAGCAGATTTAATGGATATGCAACACCTGAGAAAGTATAACAAAGGCTACAATTTTATTTTAGTAGTGATTGACTGCTTCTCAAAGTACGCCTGGGCTGAACCGTTAAAATCGAAAAATAAATTTGATGTTACTCGTGCATTCGAACAAATACTGTGTAGCAGTCTTGAAAATCCCGTTAACTTACAAACTGATAAAGGAACAGAGTTTTATAACAGCACTTTTCAATCTCTTATGAAAAAGTACAACATTAACCATTACTCATCATTCTCTACTAAAAAAGCATCAATAGTAGAGCGACTGATTAGAACTATAAAGAATAAATTATATAAACATTTCAGTCTCAATGGAAATTATAAGTGGATAGGTCCACCGTTGAAAGATATATTTATAAGATATAACAATACGAAACATCGTTCTATCCAATTTAAACCGATCGATGTGAATAAATCAAATGAACCAGCGATAAAAGAAAATTTAAAAAAAATATACAATAATGATTTTGCTAAGGGGAAGCCTAAATTCAAAGTAGGTGATTATGTTCGTATCAGCAAATTTAAACATAATTTTGAGAAAGGTTATACTCCTAATTGGTCAACTGAATTATTTAACATAAAAAAGATTAATAGTACCTCACCAGTGACTTATCTACTAGAAGATCAACGAAAACAAAACATATTAGGAGCGTTTTATGAGCAAGAACTTCAAAAATCTAGCTATCCTGATATTTATTTGGTAGAAAAAATTTTAAAAAAGAAAGGAAATAAATTATATGTCAAATGGCTAGGTCTTAATAATGGTGAAAACAGTTGGATTGAAAAAGCTGCCATAATGGGCTAAGATGTTATATAACCTTTTTAAAAAAATAATCCACTCATTATACTTTTAGTAATGCAAGGTGGTGGACTAGTTAATAGCATAATTAATAATCTGCCATTCGAAGCTCATTTACCAGGATATAATTATTGCGGACCAGGAACCAAACTTTCCAAACGGTTGGCGCGAGGTGATCGAGGTGTAAATAAGCTAGACGAAGCTTGTATGCATCACGACATTGCATATGCAAACCATACAGACTTAACAAATCGTCACAAAGCTGATTTACAACTACTTAATATGGCTAAACAAAGATTGAAATCAAAAGATGCAGGGAAAGGAGAAAAACTAAGCTCATGGTTAGTGAGCAAAGTCATGAAAGCTAAATTGAAGTCTGGTTCCGGGATTAAAACATTTAAAAGTTTAGTCTCTAAAATAAAATCAAAAATTAAGAAACTCAAACACAGCGACAATAAGTCTTTAATAAAAGCAGCTTACTTAGTCGCAAAAAAGTTATTTCCAAACAACCATCCTCGAATTCGGGTGCCACGAGTAATACCCATACCAAAGACTGGAGGAGTTCTGCCTTTGATTCCAATTTTCGCTGGTTTATCGGCTTTAGGAACTTTAGCTGGCGGTGCAGCTGGCATTGCAAAAACCGTTAATGACTACAAAGCAGGTCAGCAAAATTTGCGAGAGTCAGAACGTCACAATAGGGCTATGGAGGCGTTAGTGTTGGGCAAGGGTTTATACATTAAACCGTATAAAAATGGTAATGGATTGTATGTTCATTCTTCAAAAAACTGAAGAAGATGCTACCTAATCGACCTCTAACTAATTTAGACATCCTAAAATATTCAAAAGTTATTCCTCATTTTCGTGGAGTCTACATGAAGGATCGATTACCTAGAAACCCTAAACGGATCGAGTGTGGTATCGTAAACTTAGATGATTCTATGAACGAAGGGACGCATTGGGTAGCATATGTTAAGGTAATTGATTATTGCGAATATTTTGATAGCTATGGAAATCTGAAACCACCGATGGAATTAATTCGATATTTAAAAAATTGTAATATCTTTTATAACTACACGAGATATCAAAAATTCAATTCTGTAAACTGCGGTCATTTATGTTTAGAATATTTGTGGAGTTTTTGGAATAAAAATGTATTATAAAATATAATGCTTATGTTTCATTTCAATCATTTGCAAGATGTCGCTCACCTTGTCGATAACTGGAAACTCGTCAGTTTTATCTACATACTACCCTAATAGTTTACAGCTTGATGGAGAGTATGAATGTGCTTTATTACACTTTTCAACATTTAATTCTATTCCAAACATTGATAACAGTAATAATAAGTTCTATTATGGACTTAACGAAGTTATAGAAATACCGGAAGGCACATATGAATTGCAAGATATCAATGATTATTTAAAATCAGAAATTAAAGATGCATCTATCAAACTGCAATGCAATAATAACACTTTAAAAACAACTATTTTCTGTACAAAAGATGTTAATTTTACCAAAGAGAATTCTTTTAGAAGAATGTTAGGATTTAATAAACAAATCTTGAAAGCAAATAAATGGCATGTGTCTCAGTCTCCGGTCAACATTTTACCAACGACCGTGGTCAGGATCGAATGTGATATTGTAAGCGGTTCGTACATAAACGGAAAACCAAGTCATATTATTCACGAATTTGCACTTAACGTACCACCTGGATACAGGATCATAGAAATCCCAAAGAACGCAATATACTTTCCAATCAATCAAAACAATATAAACTGCATAAATATCAAGCTATTAGATATAAACAATAACTTAATTAATTTGCGTGGTGAAGAAGTGCAGCTGTATTTACATCTCAAAAGAAAACCATGATTGACTACAATAAAAATGTACGTCAAGAACTTAAGAATATCAGTTCTACTCGAGCTTCATACCAAAGAAGACCTTGCTCTAAAAAGAAAATAAAATTAACTAAAGACAATAAAGCATTCCTCAGAGCGATCAAATTGCTGAAATGAATATCTTAGATGTTTTATCTGCTCCAACTTACGATAACACCATAGAAGGAATCGAATTTCATTCCTACAAGCCTTATGTGACGAGTTTCAACAGAAACGATGAAATCCGTATACCTATTAACCAACAAGACTTATACATACTACCATCAGCTAGCACTCTGTATTTGGAAGGAACTGTTATCGTTAGTAAAAAAGACACGAAAGAAAAAGCTTCTAGTGTCAATTTCACAAACAATGCGCTAATGTACTTATTCCAAGATATTAGGTATGAGCTTAATGGAGTGGAGATTGATAAAATAAAAAATGCAGGTATAACTACAACCATAAAATCATTAATATCCATGAATGAAAGTGAATCAAAAATATCTAATGCTTGGGGCTGGAATATTGATGGTATAAAAAATATCAATGGAGGAAGATTTTCAGCTTCTATACCACTGTGTCATATCCTCGGATTTGCTGAAGATTTTAAAAAAGTCGTGATAAACAGTAGACATGAACTGATATTGTTACGAAGTAACACCAATTTGAACGCTGTAAAACTGAGCACAGGTGAAACGGTGGATGATGTTCAGATTAACAAAATTATATGGCGCGTACCACATGTTAAAGTATCAGATAAAGAAAAAATTAGTTTGTTAAGACTCCTAGAAAAAGATCGACCACTTCAAATAATATACAGAAATTGGGATCTGTACGAATATCCCACTTTACCTAAAACTACAAAACATACTTGGTCTATCAAAACTTCAACTCAAATAGAAAAACCACGATACATAATTCTTGGTCTACAAACAAATAGAAAAAACAATGCAAGTTCTGACATGTCTCAATTCGATCACTGTCATGTTCGAGACGTTAGAGTTTATCTCAATTCCACGTATTTCCCGTATGAGAACCTAAATGTAAATTTTGCTGACAACAGAATTGCTTTATTATACGAGCAGTACACCAGATTTCAACAGTCGTATTACGGACGTCGCTCAGAGCCCATATTAAGCGAGAAACAATTTAAAGACTTAGCACCGCTGTTTGTCATTGATTGCTCTAGACAAGCGGATAACTTAAAGACAGGTCCAGTAGTGGATGTGCGAGTAGAAATTGAGAGTAATTCCGAAATACCAGAGCAAACTTCAGCCTACTGTCTGATTCTCAACGATTGTATAATTGAATACAAACCCTTAAGTAACATCGTAAAGAAGTTATCATGAAACCGGATACCATTATAGTCGATCTCCAAGGATTTAAAAATTTTAATAACAATTTTATTGTGAAGGAAGTGGCTATTGTAAGTCAAGAACACACACAAACATTCGTGGTAAAACCACCATTTTCGTTCCATTATTTAACGAAAGAAGAAAAGAAGCAAGTGAGATGGATCGAAAAAAACAGTGGAATTTACTGGAGTGAGGGCTACATAGACTACAACGAGTTTAAACGTGTCATAGTGCCATATTTCGAAAATAAAAAGATTATTACAAAGGGTTTGGAAAAGATAAAGTGGATTAAAGACTTATGTGGAAACTGTGAAGTGATCGATATAGGTGAGAAGGGTTGTCCTAACCTTTCAGACTTAAAAAATAAATTTAGTAAAAATAAAACTGAATTTAATTGTGTGAATCATAAATTTAATTGTGCACTAAATAATGCTGTGTGTATAAGAAAATGGTATTTTGATAATAATATGTCTGTATTCAAATTATTTTGTTGTGGTTAAGCTACATTTAATAAAAATATTTATGTAACTACTCTTGGTTTTTTATTAGAACCTTAAAAAATTAAATTAGCTGTAGTTATGTTAAATTTGAGGTATACCTACAATAAATGTAAATTAATACTGATGACCTGCAAATCTAATCTTATTTTACAGCTAATTTAATATTTGAATTTGGTAAGTCATATAGAATAAAACATAAAATTTAAAATTAAAATATAGTCTTTATTACCTCATATAAGTATTTACAGTTATAAACTAATTATACCTAGCTACATCGTAATAATATTTTATTTATTTTATCATCTTAACTTACAAACATTGTGATTATTTTAATTAAAATGGAACTTATGAACTACATAGATACACATTATTTATTTTTATATTTCATTTTATTTAATATACACAAAAAGAATGTGAAAGTACTTAATTATTTGTATACATACTTCAAACAAAATAAAATACAGTATTTATTGCCTCACATATTTACAGTAAAAACATCGATTATTTTATACCACTTACCTACATACACTATATTTCATATCGCTATACTATATTTGTGTCTTTCACATATTATACATTACTAATATTTATTTTATTTATACCCACAAAAAAGAATAAAAAGGCAATACTTGCATAATATCTATTAATTACATATTTTTATATTTAATATTGTGATGAAATTTAATTTAATATTTTTACTAACAAAAAATTACAAACTACATTACTTACTAATAACAATTGTCCCCACAAAGTTTTTTGGAAATTTTATTTATCAATGATTGTGTCTCTTCCATAACATAGTCCACTGGTTCACTCACTATGTATTGCGCACTCATAATTACCGCGTCCTCATTATCACTTGCAGTTTCTTGTTGCTCACTTATATCCAAAACTTGTATTTGGATCAGTCGCAGACCTTTTCTCTTCTCATTATTTATGACGTATGACTGGCAAGGCGGCAGCTTCCGCTTTTGATAATCCCTTTTCGCTCTTGGTTTCTTATTGGATAGCCTTTGTTGCTCAGATAATTGTCGTTGCTCGGGTACATGCCAACTCAAACTTGGAGTCGGGAAACCTTGGGCGTATTGCGAAAAGACGAGGTCAGGGGAATCACACATTTTTGATGATCTGAAACAAACAAAATAAGAATCAATATAATGCTAATGAATATAAATCTAAGTAATTATAGTATAAATAACGAACTACTTACTTACAATAGGTTTTCAATTCGATGATGTGAACTGAGAAGTCCGACCAGTCCGCTCACTATCAGCCAAATGTAATGGAGAGACTATATTGTTATGATTGTGTAACAGTACTCCGGAAAGCATTGTGCACATGTTTTATTACAAGTTCGAACTTGTTTCCTATGTGCGCACGTTCGGCGCCCTTCGTCACTTGCAAGCACCTGGTCGGTGTTATGTTTCACACAAGGCTACGGAAATTTCAGGAATCATTTGCAAATCTTCATGTTCGTACAAGTTTGAAGTGATCCTATGTAAGCAATATGTTACGGAATGCGGTGCGCTTTGTCATCAGGAACGGAAATGAAACAGATTTATGAACATAAAATATTATTTATTTAAGTATATATTTAGTAGGTACAAAAGTACAGATAAAAGCAAACTTATAAGACCTATATAGGTAGCTAAGTAATTATCAGCGGTCGTATCGTTTCACCTCTGTTTAGCTCTAACTAGTACAAGGGGCACCAAGAATACACACATTTTAGAATTGCTTACATAATAAAGGCAGGTTCAAAAGTAACTTCTGTTGATACTATGAAACAGATTTATGAACATAAAATATTATTTATTTAAGTATATATTTAGTAGGTACAAAGTACAGATAAAAGCAAACTTATAAAATACCTATATAGGTACCTAAGTAATTATCAGCGGTCGTATAGTTTCACCTCTGTTTAGCTCTAACTAGTACAAGGAACACCAAGAATACACACATTTTAGAATTGATTACATAATAAAGCTAGGTTTAAAAGTAACTTCCAAACATACAAATATTTAAACTCACATACACAAACAGCCAGACCCGGCACAACTACCTGTAGGTCATACAAATATTTGTTCCATGCGGGAATCGAACACGCAGCGCAGCAGTCAATCGCTTAACCACTACGCCAACCGTCAACACACCACATTATACGACAATAGTACATTTCACATTATTAAAAGAGTAACAAAGATCCATTCATCCAACCTCACAAACTTTTTATAATATGAGTAGTAAGTAAGACAGTAGGTAGGCTGAAGGATTATCTAACTTTCCACTTAGGACGTTTTACCATTTACAATAAATAAAGTACATGTTAAAAATGTAACTTCTGTAATTACGTTTAAATTGTGGTAATGCATTACATAAATATAGTTGCGTTACCCCAAGCTAAAGTAGAAACTTTATCAAACGATAGCAATCGTTTATCATCATTGCTTGAAAGTGCTATTTTATTTACGTCCTGAGTGAATATTTCATGTTTTATTGACCTAAACAATACATTTTTTTTGTGAATAACATTGCAATTGTATAAAACATTTTTATAATCTAACATATTTAAATTTTTGGTAATACATTTTTTTGTACCTTTTGCCTTTTTAATTGTTTTGTTTGAAGTTTTAATACAATAAAGCTTTGAGCGCAATCCTACGAATTCTTTGATAATGTTGCCACCCATTTCATCCTTAAACAGTCCTGGAACCTTGTTATTCATAATTGGTAAGTTATAGTCGTTGTTACAGTCATAATTGCTGGTATCAAAATATTTTAGAAAATGTAGCTTGAAGTCTTTATAAACGTTATTACTCTGTACATCATATACTAGGCTATCTGTGTCAGTATAGCACAATTCAATTCGATTACCATAAAAAGGTTTTATGATAGAGTAGTGAAAGTCGTACATGTGAGTCTTAGATAATTCTAATACTGCAAACCCTATGTATATTGGTTTATTAAGAATAATACGCACAGGTTTCATTTGGATTGCCACTAGATCATCAGAAAATACAGAGGCGCTATGAAAATATGGGCTGGCTATCAATTTTTCAGCACAAGTAGTCTTTTTTGTTTTATTGTTCGAGTCACACCACTTGTTTACTAACTTAACGTCTATTCGATGTTCAGTATTTTCCAGGGTCTTTCCAAAAATACTATTGTTCAATAATTTGAAAAAGTCTTGTTCAAACGTTGACTCTGCTTTTTGGCGTAACTGGGTGTTAATATCAATATATTGCTTTAAAAAACAACTTTGCTTAAATGTAATAGCGCGATGGACCCTTCTCAATACTAAACCGTGCTGTAAACACTTTTTTAAATGTACGTAATGAATAACATAGTGATATTTATCGTACAAATTTGGTATTAGCTTTTTATTCTTACCACCAGGTGGCAAGCATTTTTCTGGACAAAAAGGAAAGTCATTGTGTTCCATGTGCAAATTCTCCGGATATATTAAATCAACTTCAAGAATGTAACCGTTTTCCGCAGTATCACTGATGCCTGCTAAGTTCAATTGTAAAAAATCAATTTCTTGTCTATTCATAAATCTAAAACCGGAATAGGGTAGGGATTGACACATGCTGTAGCCGTATAAATTATTACAATCTAAATAAATGATAAATGAATTTGGACGGGTTGGATCGTATGTATCTAAATATTTATTATTGGCTTTGGCATGTCTTTTGGAACACATACAAACACCTCCTCGAATACCTTTTTGTATCATTCTAAAAATTTCAACATCACTAATCAATTCTAATTGAACCCCTGTTTTTAAAAGCATTGCATCAAAAGATAGACTTGGTGCTGTAAGATAGAACGCGGGATCGAGCTTGTAATGTAGTTTACAAGTTTTTCGAAAATTTTCAAATACATCTGTTAGCAAAAGAACATCTGTTTTGAGATATAAATCTGTGTACATACCCATGTTTTGAATATTAAATACGGACCAGACAGACCGAGCGTGTTCATAGTCTTCATCGGTAATTGCCTCATTAGTTAAAGAGTTAAAAAAAAATTTTTTAGAGGGTAAACACGTATCTTCATAACGTTCCCATTGAGACATATAGTCATATGGATACACTCCTTTACGGGTGAGTAAGTTAAATTGTTTTTTATTAGGAAAATAAGATTTTAATTGTTTAAAGTCTTGTTTTTTCATTGTACTAACTAACTTTTCTAAGCTAGTTCCTAAAAACTTGAAAGAATCTACAAACCGAACCTGGATGCTTTCCCCGGTAGAAATCGGAATAAACTTAGTGAATGAAATATAGTTTTCTTTTGTTTTAGGTATCACTTTAATAGATCCAGGAGCTTCACCTAATTCTTTTATGAAAAGGTGGCAATCGTATCCGGATAAATTATGAAAAAATACTGGCAAAAATGTTGGTAGTTTGTATTGTATGTTACAGTAACTATGAGCTGCACCACGATATTTACCAGTCAAGTGACAATGATCGCGAACCCTATCGCCCAACAAGAAGTGCTCACAAATATGACATGTCATCGCGTTTTCAAAGTCGCGAGCATTATCATTTGAGTAAATCATAGAAGCATTATTTTTTAAAATATCGTAAATTTTTTGTGCATCTTTATAGATAGACTTCACAAAATTTGACACACAATCCGCACCGCGATAAGAAACGTAACGATTGTGGCTTTCGTCTAGCGTACACGTAATATGATAAGCGAAAGCTACAGGCACATGTCGCTGTCGCGTTACAGTACTCGCCTTAGTGGGGTCAGGGTCACAAGATTCATACCGTTCTAGCATTGTTTCAAAATCTGCGTATATAACAAATGGTACAATTTGCTTTCTATTATAATTTTTAAACTGAATGAAAGAACCTCTTGGAGGTAGTTCAGTGGCGACACCTCCACAACTATGCGAACTAAGATCATCGCATGAATTAAAAAACATTAAACAAACGTCACAAAAGTACAGTTTACTGTGGTGTTTTGTTATTTGATTTTTAACAAGTCGCGGCAAGTCTTTAATGAGACAGTAATGTGACAAATCATCTCTTTCTAAATAAAGTAAATGAATCACCTTTCCGTTCAAGGCTTTTGGTTTGTAAAGCGGTCCTATGACGGTATTATTTTTTAAACCATAAATGTAAATACAAATTTCAGGGTTATTCACTTCGAACCGCGCAATATCTAAGAAATTCACTGGAAATGACATGTCCTTTACCTTTAAAACGTTACGAAAATCAGGGTAAGAAGATACTCGTTCAGGGTGATTCTTAGCTGGATATAAAGCAGCAACAACAGACCATAAAAAACAATACTCGTCATTATTGCGGATATTAACACATGCTTTTCTCGATTTTATTGCAGAAGGTAATTCGATAAAGCCTGAACCGCGCAACGGTTGATATTTGTTAACATTGACTTCCAAATGAGAACTGCTCAAGAACGTCCATCCACTGTCTCGGTCCTGAAATTCTTCTATCTTTTTTGTTAAAGTATTTTTTACCTGAGACATTAATGAATCAAATTCATAATTCTGATGCAGAGTAACGTTTTTTGTGGCAAATGATTTCATCTCCTGAGAATCATTTTTAAACATTAAAAACAAAGCAAAATATTCGAAATTAACTTTTAGGCAAGCATGTTGTTTAAGAGATATGTCAATTAACTTTTTAATTTTGTCCCAATTATCATTAAGAAAAGGTTCTAGAGAACAATTCTCAGACGGATCGACAATTCTATAAGAAGCTATACGATTCCGAAATGCAGAATGTATTATTTCAACACCTTCGCAAAAATGCGAAATAGTTTTGTTTTTATGATTAGTACTACGTAGGTGACCTGTCCAGTGACTGCGCTCAACAGATGTGTTACAAACAGTACAGAAAGGCATTTTAGATTAAAATAGTTTTAAACTTAGTATTAGATGTTGCAATATATTATTATTACGATTATGATGTACGATCGCAAAGATACAATAATAGAATAGAATATAATGTCTGGTGCCCCAACAACTTAATTATTTATTTTATATTTATATTGTCGCTATAAAAGACGGGCTCAGAATTATCGAATAATTCATGACTCCGTCTCATAAAAACTTGTAGACCGTCCCACTGCGGCGTGTTACGATTCAGCTGGACTTTAAGGGCCACCGAGGCTTTTTTCCACCGATCCTCTTTAGGGGTGGAGGCAACTTCGGCCTTGTTATAGACTTTTACCTCCACATAGAAGTCCCCGGTTAAGTCCGCCTTTCGCCGCACTTTACCGTTGGCGACACGGCTGGTGAGGGTCGAACCGAAGTCTCCAATTATTGAGGTCGACGACGGAATGTAGTCCTCCAAACCAAAGAGGTCCGAGCCCGAACTGCGTCTTTTACTGTAAACAATTTAACATATTCTTTATAATAATTTACACAACACATTACATTGCATTAGTTTTAGTTAATTGACGAATTGAGGGTGTATTATTATACTCCTCTGTCGAACCCTACGAGGATAGAAGGCATGATGTTATGTTATAATATTTCAATAACAATACCTCATGAACTAACTGTAAACATTCCTGCAAGGAATATAAATGGAATCTGATTTCAGCGCTCTCTGCGTTACAGTTCTAAATCCACTAACCAACGTATAACTGTGTATAACAATTTAATTGACATAACATACACAACAAGCACCTAAAGGTATAAGCAGTAACACAAAATTACCTTGATTTCGATTCTGATGGCGTGGTGCTCTCGGAAGCTTTGCGCTTCGTCACCTTCTTTTTAGGTCGCACCTTCGCAACCTCGGCTACAGCTGCGGGTCGTGTCGAAAATTCTGAATCGGAGTCAGACCTGAAATGGAACACATAAAGATTAATTTTAGAACTAATAACTGTGACTTAATAAAGACTACCGATACACCAGCCGGCAGGCAGAAACCAGGTCCGTAGCTGGGTAGCGATTAAATGCATTAGCAAATTCAGTAAACTTAGTAGTACTTACTTACATGTTATAAGTTGAAGGTTTTATAATGTAATGAATTAATTATTATAACGAAAGTAACTGGTGTTGATCACTGGAAGATACTGGAGCGAATGTAATATTGTGATCAAAATTGATTGATTTTATTCATAAAAAATACCATTTCAGCAATATTTATTCCATTATAAAATTAAACCTTAATTACATGGTCTCACAGTTGTATGGCTAATTTACGTTACTTACATCTAATTAAATCGTAGTGATTGGAAATCGCTTCCGTCAAATTGCAATTTTATCGTGAGAAATGACATATAAAACCAGCTTTTACCCTCGCCGACGAAGCTGAAGACGATACATGACACTCATGATTAATACATTATGATATTGTAATAAAGTATGTATGTTTGTTTAATAAACCTTGATGTAAAACTCCACATGACATCACACATGTGAAATAAAAAAAATTAAAAAACATTTTTTCAAAGACGCAAATAAAAACGAGCTGAAAGAAAAATATCCTGGAAACATTTTTTTTTTGTGCAGACTAATCCATGTAAACGAACTCGCGTCAATAAGTTAGTTCACTAATATGTTGCAGTAAAACTTGACATTAGTTTAAGTAATATCATCTAACGACTAAAACGAACTTATGGGATGCAATAAAGTTATTGAGTATTGATTATTGAGTATTGAACTTTCATAATCATTTCATGTAAAGGTTCAATAGGTACTGATATTAAGATTAATCTTTCAAACAATTCCTAGATTGATAGCACCAACAATTTATTATGAAACATTATAAAATAATAAGCGAAGTTATCAAAACTGGTATAGGAACATCTTCTATTTAAATTAAGTAATTGCATTGGTTAGGAGATCTTCTAAAAAACCAATTTTAATCAGAGACTGCAACATGCACGATGATCATCTTACATGCAGTGTAATTGTTAAATACATGGAAATTACTCATACATACACGTGTTCGTGTAACAAAGCTCGGATACTGCAAATTTACATAATGCAATTTTGCAATCTTTGAGATTCTATAGAATTATTTACACTGTGTGTGTGTGTGTCTGTTATACTGTGTAAGCTTAACACGAACCGTTTCGAATGCGATTGTATGAGTGCGAAATAACGCAACAAGTAACAGCAGAGCAACCAGTAGTTGTTTGTTAACGTCTAAGGTAGTGTTAGCTGTATGAATTAATTAAATTAATATTTGGATGTCCTTGGTGTCCAAACTGGGACCATAGAAATAGAATGTGCGTGTGCCTTTGGGTGTATGCTATTTCTTGCTCTGTGAAGAGACATGAGACAATCTGTCCCAAATGTTAGTTTAATGTTTACGATATCCTAAAGTTCAGATGTCCTTGGTGCGCAAACTGGCGTCATAGAAATAGAATGTGCGTGCGCCTGTAGGTGCATGCTATTTCTTGCTCTGTGAAGAGACATGAGACAATCTGTCCTGAATTTTAGGCTAACGGTTCAAGCAGCGAGCGCTCTTATTTGTTAACATGTAAGCTAGTGTCGACTGTATGAGTTAATTAAATTAAAATTTGGATGTCCTTGGTGTCCAAACTGGGACCATAGAAATAGAATGTGCGTGTGCCTTTGGGTGTATGCTATTTCTTGCTCTGTGAAGAGACATGAGACAATCTGTCCCAAATTTTAGTTTAATGTTTACGGTATTCTAAAGTTCAGATGTCCTTGGTGCGCAAACTGGCGTCATAGAAATAGAATGTGCGTGTGCCTGTAGGTGTATGCTATTTCTTGCTCTGTGAAGAGACATGAGACAATCTGTCCTGAATTTTAGTTTATTATGCTCGTATAGTTCCATTAGTGAACGAAATATGTGTGAAACTTGTTGTTATAAAACTTGTCAACTAAAGTTATAGTGTTCAATTCGAGGATCTGCGGTACTTGATCGTGGTAAGCCATCGGTAATAATAATATACTCAGCCCTTGAACTTATATATTCATTAATCACTACAAACAATTAGTTCACATTATTAAACGTTCAGATTTACACAGTTATTACTCTCTAGTGCTGATATAATAGTGGTTCAGAACCACTGCCCAATTTGGTTTTCAGCTAAAACCTAGAAGTAATAATTTCGGGTCTATAAAATAGCTCCTACTCATTAGGATATTATAGGGCTTTCTACCATACCAAAAGTAACGGAGGCGTTGTTATTACTCTCTAGTGCTGATATAATAGTGGTTCAGAACTACTGCCCAATTTGGTTTTCAGCTAAAACCTAGAAGTAATAATTTCGGGTCTATAAAATGCTGAAATGTGTAGTGAAACTATGAAAAAATGACAGTAAATTAGTGTAGTGAAACAACCTACCGTGTTCACAAAAGGTTCTTTTCAGAACCGCCAATTCACGTCTCTTAAGAGAAGTCGAAAACGTACCATTATAGTGTATAATACAGTCTCGAGGCAAACAAGTGAGAAGTAAGAACGGTAAGTAAATCAAGTTTTAAAACGGAAATGTTGAACGGCTCCTACTCCGTAGGATATTATTGGGCTTTCTACAACACCGAAAGTGACGGAGGCGAACGAAGTGAGACGTAGGAACGACAGGTGGAGTAGGATGCCCAATAATATCCTACTTATACATAAGGCAAAAAAGGTACAAATCATAAGGCAGAGGTGTATTGATGGACACCCACAATTCACCGTCATGTTAAGCTTTGCTCGAACACTTTGCTCGAATCGAACCCAGCACCTCCAGTTTGACAGTAGACAAGACTGTATATATAGTAGTCCTCTTAGGGATAGGCAGTTTGATTTATATTTAAACATACAAATAAATTACATAAATAAGAAAAAAAAATATGGGAGATGAAACTTCGATTTACGCTTTAGTCTAGTTTAAAAGCAATGTAATAATTAGAACTTTCTCCTCGCCTTTCTCGGGGCTCCACGATAGCCCCAGTCAGGACTTCGTGCTAGAGAAAGCGGAAAGCGGGTCGCAGCTAGATCACCACTATTAGATTGTCATGCATGTTGGATGAGGTAATTAATTGTGACAGGCCATTTTGCAGGAGCCCATTTCATGTAAGTAGGAATCATTGTAGGAATGTGCTGAACAAGAACACAGCAGGTTCGACGTTGCTAATATTGTATTAGAGAAGGGAATTGGTAATTAATGCTTGAGTATTAACTTCGATGCCATAATATAACGTGTGCAGCAAAAGCATGAGAAGTCGGTGATGGGTGGGCGTTTTGGAGGCTGTCTATAGTGTAAAAATTAAGTTCAAAAAGTATAACCTAATATATCTTGAATAAAATGTTTAAGATTACCAGTTTGACGAAAAATAAATTATCTTACTGCTTACCTACTATTTGCTATATCGAGGTAATACTCTTCCATATTTCACAATTAAAAAGTTTCATATATAACAAGTTTAAATTAGAAATATTTAAAAAATCTTTACTGTTTCCATATTATCGTGAAACGTATTAGATAGTATAATACGGATCTATATATGCTCCACTTAAACATGAATAATCTCAATCTAAATACCGCCTATTTCACACATAATTATAACTTCATCGATAATTAAACCCTAATAAAGCTTCGGCACTAATTAGAAGCCTACTTATCTTGAGAGAGATATGCGTGATTTACTACAGAATGTATCGGGGTCATTGGCTACCTAACCCACTTATGAAGTTATGCAATTTATGGACACTAGTCTGTCGTGACTTGTGACGACATAAATACATACATAGGTACAGTGAATGATTTGTCATACAAGTTGAAAACAAACGAGCTACATAAGTGGTTAAATTATCTACGGAAGTACTGAAAGTCCTTAGATTCAAGAGGGTAATGTATACCTACTAATACCTATGTTATTTCATGACATGACACTAAGGCTCCTTAACAGCAGATGGGTAAAGAGAAGTGGAAGAAGAGTGGAGATTAGATTTAATTGCCCCGCAGTAGGACATTACAGGCTTTTAATAATAATGTCGGCTTTGAGATTTTTATCTGGCCTACGAAAATGTTCCACTGATCTGGTATCGTCGTGCGACGGGTTGTTTAGCTCCCTAGATTATGATCGAGTTATCCAATGACTGATGCATGCCTGCCGTCAGATGGGTCTGGTCTACTTAAAGCCGCAATGGCTCTTTCTTCTAAAGACCATTTCAGACATTGTCTTACATTGGAACTCACATAAATATGCTACTAAGTATTATGTCTGGACTTTAAAAGAGACCATGATTCTCTGAAATTGTTTCGGTGTTTCTTCTCAGAGGTCGTCAGCTAGGAAATGCCGGTGTCATCAGTTTAAAAAAAATTGACTTGTAAAAGTGTCCTTATAAGATCTATTTACAGAAGTAAATATCATTTAATGATTATATAATATGTCTGTTTATATCTATGTGTGTAGTTTCGTCTATCGTTGACTTTTTATTAGTTTGCTAGTTTCTGACACTTACGCGAATATTAGACATTGAAATAAAACTACTTTTTATGGATTTGATCGCGTTATATTAATATTATTTCATTCCCGACGTTTTGGATCCTTTACAACACCCATGGTCACGGGTAGACTTTGTGTTAGTTAATAGGTGAAGGATATTTTAAGTAGTTATTCAGTGATCGGAATCTGGGCCACGAGTTGTGGATTCAATTCCCGCACGGAGCAAATATTTATGACCTAAAGGTAGTTTTTTCGGGTCTGGGCATTTGTGCATATGGAAAATTGTGTTTATAAATTCATCAAATCCTCGTAATATGGGGGATGTTTTTAACTCGAAGACAAAATAATAAATAATTTATTTTTATACAGTTTTCATCCAATTATCTATTGATAAAAACTGCGGACTTATTCCTTAGGTATCTTATTTAGTTTCTCTATATCTAGTCAGATTATTATTACGGTTAATAAAACACTACCATTGGTTGCCAAACGATTCGTTTTCGAACACAAAACCCGGTGCAAGTCTATCCGGAGCGGGCAGGTGTGTTATTACACAATTTGCGTAATTGTATGTTTCTGTTAAAAACGATATTCAATGCATGGGAGGTGTGGTATGTAAATTTAAAACAAGGGTGAACGAGAATGCTAACAGTCGACTTTACGGTTCGTTTACTGTATTTGTACAGAAGAAATAAAATTTTATAGCTGTAAATAAGCAATGGAAATAATAACTCTGTACTTTGATGTAAAATTAGCGTCTTTATTGCATTATTAATGATCTGTACAGAGGGATCAGGAATTGCTGAAAACGGATGCTGATTAAAGTGCTCTTTTTGTCAACGGTTATGTTTTATAATTCTGTATTTATTACATGGTACAGGTTAAGTGTACCTAGCTACCACTTATTGTATTGAGCAAAAATTTCTGGGCGAAGAAACAGTATTAGGTTTAGATGCACCGAAATCCTATGGAAAAAGCATAAGAGGCAAAAACATTTTTTAACCTATAATATAGCTTTGGTACAAGCTGTTGCCTGCGACTTCACTCGCAACCGCACGACTTTTTGATACAAAAGGAACCGTACGTCCTGATATTCTCGTCGCCGTGTATTTGTCAATCGGATTTTGGCTAACATTGAAAGAACAGTCTGGAGAGCTTAATAATGGGTTAGTAAATAGGCTAATAATATCTTAAAATATGTTGGTTTAAAAATAAAAATTCAGAATATGGTGGAATTTCGCAACTAAGTAATCTGCAAAAATACCAAGACATCTTCGTCTTGAAAATGAAAACACGAACACATAAAAATTTTCATAATAAAGCTGTACTTTGTTGTTCTTTCTTCAGGTAATAAACTGTACCTCAGTGACTGAAGTTCTCAAAGCATTTTGTCGTGGATAACTGGCGCCGGCGCCGTACTCACCACATCTTTTACTTTCCCTACCGTCATTTGTCTTAGACGGTTATGTGAAAACTTTTTATTACTACACCTCCTAAAATTTTCTTAAAGAAAGTGCATACAAAAGGAGTGAGATGAGTGGAAGGTGAAAGTTCATCGTCTTGGTTGAAGTACACGGAGTATTGTGTAAGGGTCCTTTGTGTGAAGGAACAAAAACGTCCAACAATGCTTCCTCCCGGATTGATTGATTAATTAACTTAATTCTAGTAGCTTGACGGGATGTGTTATATTTAATGGCAAGAATTCTCTTCTGAAGCACGCCCACTGAATTTCTGAGTATCTTTCATATTGACTGTGTATTGAAATTTCGTTGTCGTCAACCTTGTTTGCGAATGAATAATGGATTTAGAAATAGAAGGTTATTGATTAAATATGCTTTACTAGGCTCGCCTCTTATTACGTGAGACCTAAACATACCGGCGAACTGTGGGTGTACATTAGTTCACCTTTGTCTAACCCTACAGGGAATATAAGCGTAATAGTACGTACCTATGTGTGTTATTGATTCAATATTTATTTTATTTAAATGTAGTTTTATGGGCATTACATCGCTCAAATCCAAAAAACACCCTAGCTTTATAGAAGTTTCTAGTAGAAACCTTATGTGCGTTTGCCATATATAAAATATATGTTATACTTAAGGTCATTACACATGACACAAAAAAAAATATTGTTTAAAATTTGCCCCAATTTTAGATAATAATTGAAGTAAATAGGCCTTTTTTAACCTAATTTGTATTTTCTCTCTTTAACGGCTTAATAGTTAGTCATGAATTTTATACCAAAAAAAATTGTAATGACGTAATAAACAATTTGTATTGTTTTTATTTCTTTGAATATTTTGAAATAATTAAGAAATACCCGAAACCTTACTAGCACACCGCGTGAAACACCCCCGTAATGCCTGTGACTAACAAATACTAGCACAAAGACTACATCCTCAAGGTCATTGGGCAATGTAATACCCTTAACCCTCGCCAACGGTAACAATAGAGTCTAAATAATAAATGATGCTTTAATAAAAAAATAACATACCATCACTACTGTTATGTATTCCCCATCACGCCTGTATTACCCGAAGGGTTAGGTAGAGGTGTACGAGCATATTGCCATAACTAAGCGCAAAACCCAGCCCTGAGCTGCTATTAAAGAATTTCATAATACTCAATTATCGAAATTCAATGCAATTTCTTTGTAGTGGAATAGACAGCTGAGAAATACAATCTTTTATTTCACTTCGCATTAGGATCCCCATGTTTAATATGATTTGCATGAATATCAAATCAGGGATCACAATGGCATATAAATAACAATAGGGCGCAATACTAGCCTGTGGCTAGAGCACCATATTTCTATATACTGGTAATACTTGACTGCCTCATTAGTCTAGTGGTCCCAAGTGAGACTGCTACACTAGAGGTCCTGGGTTCGATCCCCAGGTCGAGCAAAGTGTTATTGGGTTTTTCTATGAAATTCTCATTAGCAGCTCGGAGTCTGGATTTGTGCCCGGTTAATGGCTATAGGCTCGCCCCCTATAACATGGGACCTAAACATACCGGCGAACTGTGGGTGTACATTAAGTACACCTCTGCCTAACCCTTCGGGGAATACAGGCGTGATGGTATGTTGGTAATACTTCTGCTTCACCTGGATCTTCCAGCTTGCGCTAAATTACAAAACTACCATGCTAGATTTCTTTTTATATAATATTTCATGCACAAAACAAAAATATTGCACAAAGTTACGCAGAAAAGACATTAGGCATTAGAAATTATGTAAGCATTTAACTAAAGTTGTCTTCGTACCTTATATCTATAAATAGCATAGACTTCCTTTTTTTCTGCGATCTACGCTGAAGCGCGCTTGCCTAAAAGAAACCGATTTACTCGTGATTTAAAGACACCTAAATTATATCTATTGGGGAAGACCTACTCGGGAAACACATTCCACATTTCAGCGGCGATCTGGGTATATTATGTAGAGCATACAAATGTTTGTTCAGTGTGGGTATCGAACCCATAACCCTTAGCCCAGATCGCTCAGCCACTACGCTAAACGCGACATCAATATACGCATTTTATTTAGATATATGTAATTAAACTATACTAAAATATTATATAAACATTAAAGTTTGGATATAAATATTGTCTAAATCCTGAAACTCTTTTCCATAAATAACGCAATAACTTTATTTCTAAAGATTACTATATTACATCCTCAATTCTATCTTCAGATCTTCAAAACCATCCTTCTTCAATAATGAACCACAATGCGTCGTCTATAACCATTTAACTAATGGCGTTTTAACGAAAAACGGCCTTAGATGAGTGGGTCATTAATAAGCTAACTAGGATAAAATATAGAGCGTTCTATAAAGTAATTCTAAATGTATCTAAAAATTAATCGCATCTGACAGACAAGTCGATATGTCCATACGTCACAGCTCTCTGGGACGGAGTAGTCTGCTATTTTAATTCATTCTATCAAACGGAACGTTCGCACGTTATAAATAAGGAAGCGGACAAACTGTCGCGACGATTCCACTAGCAATATTTCACAGCCAGCTAACGCATCGGGTGTTCGTCTTACTTAGATTGTAAAATTGTGGATGGTTACATTTTAAAGACAAGACAAGACAATTAACATTATATATAATCAGACAAATTTCGTTATGGGATATGGCTATACCTACCTATAGCAAAACTTAGTACTAACATGTGTGAAATTCGTAGAAGTATTAAAAATAATTGTCACTGAATAAGACCTAACCCAAATGCTGCTCGTTCCTGTTAATCGGGATACTCTTCGGAAAAGATGAGATACTTATCATAAAACCATGTACATACCATGTACATCAACACGTACATACTAATGGTTATTATTCTATAAGTTTTTTCAAAACGGTTAAATCGTAAAGAACTGAGTTTTCTTATCCACGCTTCATAAATCTACGCAAGCAACGCATCGTGAGTCCTTTGATGATTCTGCTTATGAATATCGTGAGTGTAGCACGGTGACAGGGTAGCGGGAACACGCGAGAAAACGCGGCAATACGCGGCCATCCGAACGAATATGTTTGTACTGATTACATCTGTATACTGTTATGTTGTTCTATTTTATTTATAGGGAAAATGTCGCGGATATGTGTCTGTTACCTGTAATTTCGATGTATGTATGATTCGATGAAAGTAGGTATTGTTGATAAATAATCATGGAATTTTTACAGCCTTTTAACTCGTTTATTAGTCTAGTGGTCCTAAGCGTGATTGCTACGATAGAGGTCCTGGGTTTGATTCCCAAACAAAGTATTATTGGGTTTTTCTATGAAATTCTCAGTAGCAGCTCGGAGTATGGATTTGCCTCACACCCTATTACATGGGACCTAAACGTACCAGCGTACTGTTGGTATAAATTAGTACACTTCTGCCTAGCCCTTATACGTGATGGTATGTAGGTAATTATGTTTTTTTTTCTATCACTTCTAAATGGATATACCTACCTAAATATTGTTATATATATCTTCTTTTTAATAATTAGCTTAGTCTTGTAAAATGAATAATATTATATACAAACTGTTATTTACAAATTTTTATTAGATACATGACACAAACTTCAAAAAAATACCTCTAATTACATAATTGATTTATTTATTAACACGTGTAACCGGTTTCTGAGTTCATTAAAGTTTATTCAATAAATAAGGCGTACCTTAATATGTATGTATACCTAATCCATGTTTGTAGCTACAGTCTTTTTGGTGTACTATTGTACACCAAAAAGCTGCTTCGGCACGAATGGGCCGGCTCGACCGGAAAACGGTCTCAGAAAACCGCCGTCAAACAACGCTTACGTTGTGTTTCGTCGAGTGAGTAAGGTTACCGGAGGCCCAATTCTCTTTTAAAAGGCGGGCAACGCATTTGTGACTCCTCTGGTGTTGCGGGTTTCCATGGGCGGCGGGAATAGCTTACCAGCAGGCCATCCGTCTGATCGTTTGTCCTCCTATCCCTTAAAAAAGGCCTCTATACACGGGGGCCTTATTTATTAAATAAACTTTATTTATTTTTAATCATTTCAAAAATGGAATCATTTTCAAAACTCGACATAATCGTATATCAACTGCTACGCTTGTATTCTACCATCTCCTATACTTACTACCTACAAAAAAAAGTGTTCAGGGCAAATTGTCGCCGGTAACAAGATGTTGGTTGGCGAGCCTGCGGTTTCAAGATAATGTGTTGCGGTCTCGATGATGGCTCGACATCAAACTAGGTGCTGGTGACCTGAGAGTAATCATTGAAGTTTGACTTTGAATTACCGGAGTAATGCCACTGGTAATGGATTAAGAAGCAAATTTTAATAATGATAATTGGATAATTGGATTAGGGTGGATAAAGCTTTATATTGCTGGAGCTTATATTTGAAATTAGCAGTTACATTTTTGTTGTTTTTGTTATTTAAAGAAAATTATTTTATTTGGAGGTAAATTAAAGTTCGTTATCAACGAACCTAACTGACAAGAAAAGTCTTATTTGAGTGCTTCTGCAATATTTTTTCAATTGCCTTATAATCAGAATTTATTACTTTTATTGAGATTTTTTTTAAGTAACTATTCTTCTTTATATCATTACAGGCCACGTAACATAGGTATCGTAGGTATATTTATTACAGTAATAATAAAAATTTGTAAATTGAAAATTCATTAACATTTGCTGCTAGCCATGAATAGAGTATAACATAACAATTAAATTTATTTGCAATGAACATACCATCATACCCTCACGCCTGTATTCCCCGAAGGGTTAGGCAGAGGTTTACTTAATGTACACCCACAGTTCGCCGGTATGTTTAGGTCCCATGTTATAGGAGGCGATTAACCGGGCACAAATTCAGACTCCGAGCTGCTAATGAGAATTTCATAGAAAATCCCAATAACACTGCTCGACCTGGGGATCGAACCCAGGACCTCTAGTGTAGCAGTCGCACTTGGTACCACTAGACTAATGAGGCAGTCTTTCATTTGCAATGAATATAAATATTATATTAAAAATTTAAAGAAACCAACACAAATATCTTTAAAAGGAAAAAAAATACCCTTTATGTTTAATATAAGTAGAATATTTTAATCCAAGCGTTGTTGTGTCGGGGGATCGCTTATGTGCTCGTCAAAATGCATCGTTTGACCCCAAAGAAACGTAGATACCGTACATCGTTGAGAAGTTCTTCTGACGGGTCGGGTATGCTGCAGGAGTTTGTAATATCATTGACAATTGACAGGACTTCAAATTTCAGACCTATCAGACCTATGGAAGTTGTTTATCTCTTCATCGAGAAAAGAGGTGATGATCTTAAACGGTTGAGCAGTTTTTTTTTAACATAGCTAAGAACAAGCTCGACTAACACACCTTTTAATATTTTTTTTACCCGATCAAGCGCTACGATGCAGTAGACAGACACACACACATACACACTACAAACTTATAAATAACCTTTAAAATTACTACACTAATAAACATAATAGTATCAAAATTGCACGAGCGTCTACGTCTTGTGGATAGTACTTACAATTTATGCTCCGTTTAATTATAAAATGTCACAATGCTTATAAAATAAAATTATTTCACGGTTATTGAAAACAGAAAATTGATATGATTATAAAACGGGTATGTACCGACAGACTTAATTCCACACCGCTGATGTAAAGCATAAGTTGAAATTGTAGTGGTTAATTATTTGCTGGCATTAAAACAAATAGGCCGTCGACAAAATTGCTTCGATAATTGCGAAGTATCAAGAATGTTGGGGTGAAGTATTTTGTGCTACAATTTTATTTATCGTTGTTTTTTATTGCCGATAAATTGAATTATTAAATGGATAAAAATAATTTAGATGCAATTATTCTGCGGAGCTATTATTTACCCTCTGTGAATAGGAGCCACACTAGCTGACAGCTATAAGTATTTATTTTGATAATAGCATGAAAATGTGTACGGGAAATGTACGTTTTATTGGCTCATGAGTTCAACGTCCTGGATTCAATTCTCAGGTCGAGCAAGTAGAGCAGATTGGATTTTTCTATAAAAATGTCAATGGCGATTCAAAGTTAGGCATTGTGCCCAGTTAATGTCAGTAGTTTTGCCCCCCATTACATGGGACCTAAAAAGATTTCAGTTCTTGAGGAGGATCAACCTCTGCCTAACCTGTTAAAATACATGCGTGAAAGTAGTTATATTATTTTTTAATGTTTTAAGTGAGCGACGTCCCATATACATTCAATAAGTATCCACGGTACTTACATATAAGAATGCTTTCGGCTGAGGAAATCTGTCTGTAGTCTGCTGATTCCAATTGAATTGAAACAGAACAGAACAGAGTGTGAAATAACTCTCCGTTCTGTTATCTCCCTCATTCACTGTATACATTTAGTTTATCTTACATTTGTCAGGGATAAAATTAAAGTTTACCAACTTACTTTTATAACGTTGTTGAATAAATGTAACGTTAAATGCGACGAGGTTTTAGTCGAGAAGAAAGACTTTACCGTTTGTCATAAGTTTTTATTTACACTCAAAGTAACTTTTCGCTTATAAGTAAGGTAATAAAAATTCACAAGAAAACGTATTTTTAAGAATTTTTACACCACTTTAAGGTGCCGTAGTTAAATTTTTTATGAGTTTTTAAACGTTATGGGACAGAAAATCTATGTATTTATCTTTGAAATCACGCCTTTAAAATGTTTAATGGCACATCGTAAGGTATGGTTATCTTGATAACTTGTTCGCTTTCTTTCAAAAACCACTGTTTCTTTTAAAGACGTATTTTTATTATACCATGGTAAATTATTGAAAGAACGTACCTTGGTACTTTTTGTATACTTTCGAGTCCATTTTGTTTACATACGGCCCGCCTGATGGTAAGCGGTTACCGTAGCCTATGGACACTTGCAACACCAGGGGCATAACTCGCGCGTTACCGACCCTGAAAGGAGGAATAGTTTGGCTGGCAGCGTAGGAGACATGCGGCCGTGTGTGACAGCGGCGGTAACAAAAAACCACCGGTCCCCCACACTGCCAACACAACGCTTCCTCGCGGAGCTCTGGCGACCTTGCTCACCGTTAGGAACACAGCATAGCACGGAGCTATGTTATTTAGCTACGATTTTCTGCAAGGTGCAGGTACTTCCCCAGTCGAGCAACTCCAATTGTGAGTGGAATTATTCAAATCTACTATACCTCTCTACCGTTTTGCTCCGGTGAGTAGTGTTTTGAAATTTAAATTTCGAATGGATAGCAAATTATTTATAAAAAGTTTTTAAAACAATTTTTTTAATTATTTATAGGGCAAAGGTCAACATCTGGCAGATTCTATTTATTTTTTCTATTAAGAACTTTATTATTCTAAAATAAACTACAATTTAAAATGAATATGCTAATTACTTCGTAGCATAGCATAGTAAAGCTTGTCGTTCACAATATTATATGACCTGTTATCATAATAAAGAACCCAACAACGGAATCTTTTTATTAGTAAAATGATAATAACATAAAATTTTATTGTGTATTATATATTTTAGTAATGAGATTTAAACGAATTTACTTTCTCACATGTGAATAACAATCAAAATTTTATGTCAATGTAAATATTTACTTTTTCTAATACTAAACTGTATCTATTAATTTTTTAGTAAGTATTATAATATTGAAATGATTTTATGATTTAAAGATTTTATGGTCAAAATGGTTAATTGTATACGGTCGGTATTAGTATTTGTTATATCTTTAAGGTTTTAAAAATATGCACATAATATTTTATCATAATTACATACCATCATTCCCAAGTAGTAATAAGGAAATTGCTTAGAGTTTGGATTTGTTCCTAGCTAATAGTAATAACCCCTATTACTTAGAACCAAAAACTCTGTCTAACTCTTCTGGCAACTTTATAGCGTTGACAAATATTATCGTAACCTATTTATTCAGGGTTAAAAAGTAACAGACAGAGTTAGCGGGGGTTAGCAGGAGCGTACTAATGTACACCCACAGTTCGCCGGTACGTTTAGTTTTGGTAGGTTAATAGGGGAGAAATCATACACTCCGAGCTACTACTGAGAATTTCATAGAAAAACCCAATTACACATTATTTGCTCGACCTGGAAATCCAACCCAGGAACTCGCGTAGCGTAGCAGTCGCGCTTGGAACCACTAGTCTAAGGCAAACAGACAGAATTATTTTCTCATTTATTACTTAGGAAATATGGATTCAGTATGTTACGTCTTCCTACTTACCACAAAACCAAAAAAATAAATCCACATCACTTACAAAATAAGCTGTAACCTTCATCCAAGATTAATTTCTCAGGCGTTTTTAAATAACTCAACGCAATGTGGAGGATAGCGGACGGCTTTATTTTTTCTTTTTTTTTACTTCTTTAGTGTGCAATGTAAATAGCTCGCCATGCGTCCGACCGGCCAGGTGCAATTGGCCGCAATTTGTGTCAGTACCATGGAGTTGCAATTACTATGTCTCGGCGAAGAAAAATTGATTTTTCAATGTTGGTTTTAAGGTGGTCTCTGATTATTTTGCGCTAGTCTATAGAATAATTGTGTCTACGAGTCACTTAGGTACTCGGGATTATTGATTACCGACTTACTTAGCCTTTTTTGCTAGTATAATGTCGATAGTGACATTAATTTGTTGTTTATTGCTATGAATTATCTTTTTCTTGAGACAATTACGATTGCGTTGTGATTAATTTGTATGAATAGGTAACACAACCAACTCATCAGTCTACTTGGTTGTGACTGCTACACTTCAGATCCTGGGTTTGATTCCCAGATTGATGTAAAGTGTTATTGGGTTTTTATATTAAATTCTCAGTAGATACTCGGAATTTGTATTTGTGCCCGTTCGATGGCAGTAGAATCACCACCAATTACTTATAAGTAACCAATAGTAAGTAAAATATGTAATAGGTGGCTACTTATATCTAATAGGTGGATATATTTATATCGGCGAACTCTGGGTGTACATTAGTACACCTTTACCTAACTCTCCGGAGAATATAAGCGTGTATGATTTATGAAGCCGGTATTAGGTACATGAGTCTAGTGGTCCCAAGCGCGACTGCAACGCTAGAGGTCCTGGGTTCGATCCCCAGGTCGAGCAAAGTGTTATTGGGTTTTTCTATGAAATTCTCAGTAGCAGCTCGGAGTCTGGATTTGTGCCCGGTTAATGGCAATAGGCTCGCCCCCTATTACATGGAACCTAAACATACCGGCGAACTGTGGGTACATTAGTACGCCTCTGCCTAACCCTTCGGGGAATACAGGCGTGATGGTATGTTATGTTATGAATCATAAGAACTTTTCCGGTTCACGGTTTCAGAAAATCCGAACAAAAGCTTCTAAAAACTTACTTTCTCCTTCTTATTGGCGTAAGTCTATAATGTTGCACTCAAAAAAACTAGAGAAAAGTTATTCTTGCCTAATAGAAAACCGGTCCAAATCCATGATCCGAAGTTAAAGAATGCCCATCAGATTCAAGGCCCTTAGATAGACCCTAAATGCATTTCTAAGGGGTTATGCAAAGGAATTTTACATACGCAATGCCCAGTGTTACTTGACACTTCATGGCGGCGTTGCTCGCTATAGAAACATGTCAGCCATGTGTCAAAGGGAGAATGTTATAATTTAGTTCCATGATTTGCCACGTGTCAAGATTTACTGGTTCTTATGGCACTCTTGTAATTGGATAGGCCCTTCAGACGTTCTACCGACAGATGGCATGTTCAAATTAAATTAACAAGGGTATGCGAGGCTCGGAGCCTTCAAGACCTTAAGGCGCTTGTTTTCTTCTGTTCACTTCGTAAATGAAGACGACTGGCGTTTCATAGATTGAAGTAATGACCTTAGCGTAGTAAAAACTTTGCTATTTATCTGGATATTTTTTTTTTATTATTTGTGTTAAGCTTATGCTTGACCGCCAGTTCTCCTCTGGTATGTTAAGTAATATAACTAAACATACCAGCACGCCAAAATGATAATTAGACATGCACTAATGTACACCAACAGTTCGCCGTTACGTTTAGTTCCCATTTAATAGGGGGTTAAGCCTATTGCCATTACCCAGGCACATCCAAACTCCGAGCTGAGAATTAAACAGAAAAACCCAATAACACTGTACGATCTGGAAATCGAAGCCAGGACCTGTATCGTGCCAGCTCCGTAGCTTCTTCCACCTCACACGGACTCTGATCCCGCCATACCGCATAATCGAAGCTAATTTTATTCTCCATTGATAAACTTAGTGCATAATCAAGCATCGCATACTGTTTTTACGATCCATAATGCATATTAGGGGAACTTTTAAAGTATTTTTACAATATTTAATTTCACACAATAAATTTTTAAACCTTCATTACAAAACTGTTACAGTCGGCAATTCAGCGATGCAGTAAACAATATGACGCATATAATTGTTGGAAGGGTTTATATTTAAACTAAGTACTAGCATACACTCGTGACTTCGTCTGTGGGGTGGAGACGAATCTGGAAAATATGATAAGTCTATATTAAAATTGCATCTTAACTATTAATCATTAAAGATCTACTATTGCATTTTACACATTTGTGTGAATCTTTTGATTTTTATTATCTATACTAACATTATAAAGTGCAAAAATTTGTATGTAAGTATGTTTGTAACGAATTGGTTCAAAAAGTACTGGACCGATTTCAAAAATTCTTTTGTCGTTAGAAAGCTACATTATCACTGAGTAACATAGGCTATATAACATCACGCTACGCCTCTTAGGAACAGAGCAGCGCGGGTGAAACCGCGAGCGAGTCGCTAGTTCTTTATATTTGAACTTTAGTTCAGAGGCCAATAATACTAAGGTTAAAGTTGGCTACAGATTAGACCTGCCCAGGCAGTGTCTTTGCGCAGATCCTATTAGCAGAGTTTGCAAGTATCAAGAATTTTGGTCTAACACACTGTCACGTGCAAATCGACTACTAGTATAACAATGCGGCTGTATAACATGGACATGATACGGGCAAAGTCCACAGAAAGTCGACACTGCCCGGGCAGTACTAATTTTGCACACTCTACAAACTTCACATATAAATCTGCGTTTAAGTTAGATAGGAACTCGATTCATTCTCTAGAAATGTGACGATTTGACAGACAGACAAATTCACTTTCATATTTATAATAAGGCATGGATATATGCAAGTAGGTATTATATTGAATTAATGCAGTGTATATTGGACTGCAGTGAGCAATAACATCATAAACGACCATTAAAATTACAGCTGTTTATGTACTCAGGTTTATTATAAGGGTGAAACAATGTATGACTTTCGTGTGTGGCCCAATCATTGTTATGCCTTTGTTTAGAAATGGATGAAGTATTTTACAGCACGTATGAAAAACAATAATAAGTATACTGTTTATACGTGTTTAAAAATAAGTTTTTTTTTATTCTTCATAGGCTTACGCTTGACCGCCAGTTTGCCTGATGTTAAGCAATACTGCGATTCACGATGGAGCGCGCTTGCCTAGAAGAAACCGATTCATTCGTGATTTAAAGACACACCCAGGCTATATCTATCAGGGAAGTGCATTCCATATTTCAGCAGTACGCATTGCTTGTTAGATCATAATTAGGCAGTGTCTAGGTGGGCCTGAGCAATAAAATTTTATTGTGCTTCTCTTTAGTTTGATTAAGCCTGACCTGGTGTGTAATTTTATTGTTTTTTTTTGTTTTTTATTCGTGATAGGCTTACGCTTGAACGCCAGTTTGCTTGATGTTAAGCGATACTGCGATCTACGATGGAGCGCGCTTGCCTAGGAGAAACCGATTCACTCGTGATTTAAAGACACCCAGATTATATCTATCAGGGAAGACCCACTCGGGAAGTGCATTCCATATTTCAGCAGTACGCATTATAAAAGTGGACTTAAAGCGTTTCGTGCGGGCTTTTGGAATGTCCACCGTGAATCGATGATGCTTTTTCGTGCTTCTGGTCGTCCGATAGTGGAAAGGGCTAGGGGGGATAAGATCGTGGAGATCTCATGCACACGCTCCGAAATGTATCCGATAAAAAACTGATAAGCAAGCAACTTTGCGGCGATGTTCAAAACTCAAAGGAAAAAAAAGTTCGCCGAAACATTTAATATTACGAAAATATGTAGGTACTTAATACAGAGCTGATTTCACTGTAATTAATTAGAATAAATTTTAATAGGACAAAGGGTTTATCTGATTTCTCTACTTTTAATTTCAATTGAAATATTAACAGCAGTTGTGTTCTGTATTTTTCGTGTCTTGTCAATAGATTTACAAAATAATCATGTAGCGTGCCAACTCTAAATGTTTTAGAAGCAGTTCCTAATTGGTGTATCAATTGAAATAAAACTACTTTTTACGGATTTTATCGCGTTGTATGGATATTATTGAATTGCCGACGTTTCGGATCCTTTACAGTATCCATGGTCACGGGTAGACTGAAGTGTTAAGCTACCTTAATTTTTTTGTTAATTTGTTATTTATTGGCGATCCGATTCACGCAGAACGAGCTCACCGTGTCCTTTGGTCTTACAGTTTTGGGCTTGGATTTAATAGAATCTGTAATGCGATTCCAAGCAGATGGTAAATAATATATCAATACAACGTGATAAAATCCGTTACAAGTAGTTATATTTCAATGTCTAATATTCGCATAAGTGTCAAAAACCAGTATGGTGTATCAATTCCAAATAATAAATAAATTTATTTTTTCTAACTCGGCTTATTATTACACCTTTTTTACATGTGAAAGTCCTCATCGATTTCCTCCGTCTCATGGGAAGGAAAGGCCCAAAGTAATGTCGGCCTCCTACTTACTTTAACCACACAATATTTTCACGTGGGTGAGCCATGCTTCGGCACGCATGGGCCGGCTCGACCGGAGTGATACCACGGCCTCACAGAAATCCGGCGTTAAACAACGCTTACGTTGTGTTTCGCCGAGTGAGTGAGGTTACCGGAGGCCCAATCCTCTTTTAAAAGGTCGGCAACGCACTTGTGACTCCTCTTCTGGTGTTGCGGGTGTCCATGGGCGGCGGTAATCGCTTACCATCAGGTGATCCGTATCCCACCTATCCCATAAAAAAACACAACCACCCCTAGCTCATTGAGGACCCACTCCGAGATCCCCAATGGTGCACCAGTTGCCCTCCATCATGATAAGTAATAGTGGTCTATTTGTAGACCACACAGCACGAACTGAAAGCACGCTCACTATGATGCAAAAGAAAATATTCCCCATAAAATCTCCATACACGATTGCAAAAGATTTACCACACACGAGTACCTACAATTTACATACGCTGGTATCAAATATTTATGACAATCGAAACACAATGAAAAGAAAATTAAACAAGTGCAGATCGTGAATTATCAGCGTTATCTTGTCAACTATCCGATCCGATGTCGATTTATTTCATCGGCGGTTCATTTGCACGATGCTGCAGTAAATTCTCGTTTGCGGCAGCCCTGTGACACTTTTATGATAGTGTTCGATATAAAGAGGATAAAAGCCTATTTATACAACAACGGGTGGGTGAGGGAGGGCCAAATCTTCATATCGCTACTAGAATACGCTAAAAATTACTATAAATGGGGACAAATATGTTAGGGGTTTGTTGACCTTTCCTTTTGTTTGAAAATAAATGTTTGGTTTGTGTCCTGATTTCTATTATTATACGATCCAATATTATTCATAGGAAAACTTTTGTGTATACTCTTTAGTTCAACAATTTAATGTTGTCCCAAAGAGTTTATACTTACATAAGGTCCGGCGGAGCTTGAATTGCCTACAAAAACGTAATCCAAATACAATTTTATCAAATTGTGTCATTATTCGGATTTGGATACCGTTAATCTAGGTTCCTACCGTGGTTCTACAATAGCGGACGTAGGCACAAATGAAGTTTTTAGTGGGTGCGAGCCCCACATAACTTCACCTTTCCCCGAAGGTGTCGTATGCGCAGGCATTTTCTGCGACCAAAAAAAAGGTTCCTACCGTACCAATTCGTCTACTACTACTTCACTGGAAATAAACGGCCGGAAATTCGTTCCAAACTTTGTAAAGTTATCAAGAATTAAATTCGGTTAGATTTATTTCCAGTGAAGTATCTTGGACGCAATTGTAGAGTAGGAACCTAGACAAAGGTATCTGAATACGAATAATAACACAGATTAATTATTTGAATCACGATTAATTATTACTACGGTATTACGTTTGTATGGAAAATTCGGTCCGCCGGACTCTTAAGATCTTTTTAATTTTTAGTTCTTAAGACCACTCAAAGACACACAGCATGACATTAGTTTGAAATAGCCCAATGTAATGCAACATTCTTTTTTGACTTCCAATAAAAAGAAACCCACGTACTCGTATTATGAACTCGTATTATAAAAATCCTCATTTTCTATCAACGATAGTTCATCGAAATATGTAAAATAATATCCAAGAAAGAAAGAATTTTTATATCAAAGTTTGTCTTCCCTTCTCCATTCCTAGCCATAAACGGGCATCTTAGAGGGAATTTCTCAGAGCCCCTGGCTATAATAACAAAGTGATTTCTTGTGGTAACGAGAACGCCCATAAATTCTACTGTATTGATTCATGTGATTATTAATTGTCCAACATAATGGCCTCAGTATATTTTTTAGGACAGCTTATACTCGAGAAACTTCACCTATGTTGGCTAAATTATAGTGACAATGTTGCAAATGAAATTTTATATCAAGAATAAATTTTCACTTTGTTTTGTACGATCTATAAAGGAAAGGATAACGATAAAAATACCCATAAATAAAACTCTTCTTAAAATGATACCAGTTATAACATTCCATCACGCCTATATTCTCTGAAGGGTCAGGCAGAGGTGTATTAATGTACACCCACAGTTTGCCGGTATTTTTAGGTCCCACGCAATGAAGGACGAGCCTATTGTTACTAACCTGGCACAAATACAAACTCCGAACTGATACTGAGAATTTATGTTTTAAGAAGTTTATTTCTCATAAAAAATAACACTTAAATTATTCTTCTTCAATTATCAGAATTTCCTAGAAGAACCCAATAACATAGCCCGATCTGGGCCTCTTGCGTAACAGTCGCACTTAAAACGACTAGATTTAATGAGATTTATAACACGTGTTTTAATTAATTTGTAATTAGGAATAATATTTCCGTGCAATATGAATTTATTTATAGAAGATAGATCATTTTAGCATTGCTGTGTTATTTTAAAATTAACTACATGCAATACAAATTAAAATGTATTACAATACAGTATTTTAATTTATCACCGTGACTCGCAAAATACTCTTCCGTTAGCCCTTCAGTTATATTTATTAAATTAACAGTTATTTTAACACATGTAGCGACCAATACTAACAAGACATCTCTATTACACTGGTCGCACATTGACAATGCAAACGAAAGTACACAGAGTTCATGAGCCCACTCAATCTCTAACCTCCGTTACAACACACATAACAGTCATTGACATGTCCAGAAGCACCTCATCCATTGATTGCTTTCTTAACAAAAGATGCGTAACTATCATAATTGAGTGGCAATGCAATTTCGCCAGTAGCAACATCTCGTGTCATGAGCGCTCTGCCAATCAATTTTGATGAATGGTCGCTTAACGAATTTGTTGTAATCTTAATTGAGGTTTCTTGTTAGTGATTTCGTGTAGGGTTGCGTGTGCAAACAGCTTTATTATTTTAAATGTTTTGGGGAATTTAAGAGTGGTCAAAGTACTTATGTAATTACTTCTTTAAAACAAGACCATGGAGATGAATTGCTCACATTCAAGTTGACATTTTATTATTTTGGTGGTCCATCAAGACAAAACACAAGATATTTTTGGTATTGTTTTGAACTGAGAGAACTTCTTTTTTTATGTTGCAACGTTAAAAATATGCTATACGTTAATGCTAGCTAAATACCAGGTTTGTCCGTAAATAAAGGTTAAACTTAGTACCTACCTACATAAAGGATAGTTAAGCTTAAGTTATTATTGCTTGAAAGTTCGTTTTTAAGGGATACAATTAGGTAAACTAACTGAAAACTTTGTTACGTTACAGACATTTTTTTATGATAATTAGGTATAGCAACCTATATGTATAAAAAATATACAATTAAGTACCAACTTTAATATCATTAACCTATTTTTTGTTCCGCTTCTGGGCACAAGACAATAAGAGGAAGACGATTCTCCACCACGCTGGCCTAGTATGGGTTAGACTTCACAGGTAATCGAGAAAATCTCTCATGTACGAATGGAAAATAATATCATTTTGAATTATGCTTTTTAATTTCTGGTATTCAAAAACGAGGCAGCCCTAATATCTTAACCTATGCACATCAATAGATAGAGATCATTGACACTCGATACCAATTAAAATTTTAAAACCAACAAAAGAAACAAGAGAACACAATCGCACATGAATGCAATATCAAAGAAAATTATTTATTAAATAACTGTACGAGTACTGTATATTAAATGTGAAGAAAATTTTTCGACTCACTATTCGATTCGCACAAAAGGTTTTGTATTCTAGCGAACTACTGATTGGTTGTAAAACTTTTGTAAAGAGACTTGTACTTATACAATTTTATTTTACTTCTGCACAGAATTTTCCTATTTATTATAACATAGCATCACACTTGTATTCCCCGAAGATTTAGGCAGGGGCGCATTAATGTACACCCACAGTTCACCGGTATGTTTAGGTTCCATGGAGAGCGCGCCTATTGCCATTAACCGGGCACAAATTCCAAACTCATTTCATAAAATAACAACCAATAACACTTTGCTCAACCTGAGAATCGAACCCAGGACCTCAAGCGTAGCAGTCGCGCTCAGGATCACTATGCTAATGAGGTAGTTTCTTATTTATTATGACACGATAAAATTCGTCATCATAAGGAGACCATGTCTGAGAATTTTTATCCAATATGTGACGTCTGAAATCTGCCAACCCACATTAAACCAGCGTGAGCCTAACCCCTCTCATTCTAAGAGGAGAACCCTGTCCAGCAGTGGTACAGTTTCAAAAAAGTTTAACAGCATACAATTTAACCGGTTACACAAAAATACCGTTTTCAAAGCCAACAATTACTCGTTGAATATTTCCTACATTAATTCTTTATCGAGCCATTCCGCTAATAAGTATAATGCGGTTGCACGTCTCAGTTGAGTCTACATCTGTTATCTTACATTCGCCTTAATCGTCAGTTTCCGAGGCTTTGCAAAACAAACACACTGACAGTAATGATCTCGCAAGGAGGCCGAGTATTATCTGTAACGAGTGGTGTTCCTTGAATATCGATCTTATTGAAACACTATCGATATTATCGCTTATACATCGAAATCGATGATATCCAAAACTATACTATCTTGTTATTCTTATTTTTTAAATCATTTCTCCACATAAAGATTTTCTCCTAAAGGTATCGTAATTGCGTTTGCAAACCCAAATCTGGAAAATATTTATAAAGTCAAGATTCGATTCGATTTTTGTAAATAGAACAATAAATAAGAAACCTGTCATTAATGTACAAAATGTTAGTAAAACTTAGACAAATATTTATCAATAGTGTCGTGACTTCCGATACTTTCAAAATATCGATGATTATGATTATCGATGTTTCGAGAACACTGCTAACGAGATGTATGCCCAGAAGGGGTTTTTTACTCGCATACAGTAGAGATGTTATTTGTGTTAATTAAAATGTAAATCTAGACACGAGTTTAATTTAGTAAGGCGGCGTTATGCTTTTAGTTTGTCAGGTCCGTTTATTGAAATTGAATTCCAATGATCTCTTGAGTGGTTTTGTTTTATCTTGTGCCATAAACAATTTCGATTTGACAGTTTATTTATTTTTGTAAAATTGGTTTAATATTTAAAGCATAGCAACACTTTCAATTATACTAGAGAACTGAATGCACGGTTAGTGTAACAGTTAAGGTGGTCGCTAGGTGTCGTGGATTCGATTTTCACCCGAGGTAAATATTTGTGTTCAACGGTTATTTAGTTCGAATCTGCAAAATCCCACACAGGGCCTGTACCCCGGTGCAGGAGTTGTCATTAAAAGAAAGAAAATTGTTGAAAAATATTTTGTCAAAATAATGACACGAATGAAAAAAAACTCGAAACTGCGTCGAGCCTGCGTCCGACGTTTTGTTACATCAAAAAACAGTTTATTTTATATACCATAGTTTGTTACAATTAATAATTCTAGTTGTGGATAACTTAATTACTAGCTCAGCTGACAGGTGACCGCCGTCTACAAGCAGGTGATATTATACCTAGGTTGCCATGCTACTTAGGCCACCCACGGGATATGAAGAACCCTATAATAATATTGTAAACTTAAGCCAGCTCGCCATTAGGTACTGCGTAGTGAAACAACTTTATGTACAATCAACAGCACATCAAGTTAGAATAAACTGTAAATTTTCCGCAATGAATAATAAATTCAATTATTTGGAGATTAAAATGAAAATCGATCAAAGAAATTTGACAGTTTTGGATACCATGATGTGCGCTGTTGTCCGTACTCTAACGCAAAACAACCACGTCGGTGTAGCAAATATTTTAAAAGATGCTTCTTTTACTCATTTCACGTTGCAACGTTAGGTCAAAATCTCTATTTAGACGAAACGCATTGAATTCTTAACGGATATCATCATCTATATACGATTTTTAAGTTTGTAATCTTATTATTTTTTGATTTTGTGATGAATGAGTTTCGCTTTTAAAAAAAGAAAAGATAGAAAAAAACAAAGTTATACCTACTGTTACTTTTAATATATTGTATAGGTATACAATATACAATGTATGTATATCAGATAAATAGTGACAATATAAACGCCAAATATCACTCACTCACTGACAATCTTACCAACTAAAAAGCATACAAATACTGGCAGACGCTAAGAAACGATATTGGGAAATTCCAATTCGAAGTCCAAAACATTTCCTCATATAACAAACACGACAACATAGGTACCAACAGTTTTTCATAGCCTGTTTGAATAATCTTAGATTAAATTCTTTGTACCACTAAGATTGTTCATTAAGCATTTATATTTTGCGAACAAAATAAAGAAGCAATAGTTCGGAAAGTGAAATTACAATTTGGATCTTCTAATTATTTTGATCGACCACCTTTATTAGATCTTTAAGACTTCTATAATGAATTTTAGCATGACTTACAGATTTCAATTGCTAGGGTTCATTGATTTTTTAGAAACTATTTTCAACCTTATATTAATAGTAGTAAAACTCAAAATTTAATAAAGTTATTAAATCAACATCAATAATAGCTTGGCTCAGCGTAGCGTTCAATTGAAACTTAGTGAATTATTACACACGATAATAATCTCCATAAATAATAATGAGGACAGGTGTTCTAAACTCATGAAGATTGAATTTTTTCAATAATCGATATTAATAATCTGACGCATCTTGATCAAGTCGGTTCGAATGCTTTTTTCTTGGCATCACATTGTATTTCAGTTTTAGATTAAACTTTGTGGTCGGTATCTAGTGGAAATATATCAGAAGTGATGTTAGGAAAATTTCTAAAGAATTAAGGAAACCACTATGATAATCTTATCTCACTTTTCAGAAATAAAATAGTAAATAACGTCCCTACCCTCGAGAACATAAGTTGGATAAGCCGAACCAACTTTTCAAGTGTGGACTATAAGACAAGAATGATTTATTTATTTAATCATCGAAGCAAAAAAAAAATAGTTTCGAATATTCATACAAAATACACATCAGAACCACAGAACCTTGTTTTTTGGAGTCGACCAATAAGAGTCACGAATATAAAAGTATGACTGACCTCTGTGACGGCTTTACTTGTTGCATTTAACTCGTTCTCTGCATCCTCTTAGACGTGTTCTTAATTCACTAATCACTAACACTCAAATCACAAATGAATCTGAAAGGTTCGACTATATAAGAGTTGGAACTCAAAAAATACACTCAACAACGAAATTAGTTCACAAAAACACAGTTCGAACAAATCACAGATCATACAAAATACTGATTCATGAGTCATACTGACCGTCTATGCCGATTGTTACTAACAGCTTAACACCGATACATTAAATTACAAACCGCAGATCCCTGACAAACAATCAGAATGCCAAAGAAGAATCCATCGGGATTGAAAATATTCACCGATCATCGCTGACGGTCAGCGTAACGTTCATTTGGCCTAGGTTTAAGCACTTAGTATTGCTGAATGTATAAATATAAGCAGTTTATGACAGGCTACGATTTACAAAAATCCACCCTTATAGGTCAAGGATCAAATCCGAACTGTATGACAACCAGAAAGTAGTTTAAAAAGTACAAAGGACGGTATGTTTATATGAAAAGTGAAAAATAGAGGGTAATTGTAATATAGCACAGCCACAAATGTTGCGAACAGATTTTTAATTTATTTTTAAACGATATCAAAAACGATTGGTATGAATTAATATATGAAATAAATAATTATGTATTTAATATTCAACTTAGTTGCGAACTGATTTCGATAATACTTTTTTCATAATAATGATTGCGCGCGGTCTTTTGTTTTTGTTTTAGCCCAATTAGTAACAATATTACCAAATCTGACTTATTCTTATATTTCGTGGAAATAACGTATTACAAATTTACAATATAAGTATAGCATTGTAATTTTGTATGTCTGTGCTTTACTTTGAAATTAACCTTTGATGGACCGAATTTAAACTTTGATGACAGTAAAATAAACGGCATTCAATTTCCTTATAAGTTTAACTTTAACAGAAATACGTTATAGGTTTATCAGAAATATAAGAAAGGCTTAATTTCATGTTATAAAACTTTATCCAAACAATAAAGTTTAAAACATTTTAATTATCAATAAATTGTTACACCCGTTGTTCAAAAAATTCGATTGCAGTATCATATAAATCGAATTTATCTATAGCGGCGTATAATATTTTAGCATACTATTATTTCTTCAGGATTTGTTTTTGATTTTTCAGTACAGTCTTCCAGTCTTACAGTATTCAAAAGATGGTTAAAACTTGATCAACTATTACTAGTCAATGTTTCATTTTTTTTTTCAATTGAACTAAAGCTAACCCTGAGTAGAAATTACCTCATTTGTGTAGGAGCTGCAAGCGTGGTCAGAGATCCTGCGTTTCGTTCCCAGGTCGAGCAAAGTAATAATATATAAATTTTTCATGGTGTCATGCTAGAAGCTTACTAGCCCTCTATTAGATACATAAAATAGGAAATATTGTAACATAGGATTTGGACGAGTGGAAGAAAAGCGGTCTCGTATTCCATGGTTCCACCAAAAGTCATATGGGAACATCGTCCAGTTTTGGTCGAATCCGAAAGAAACCCACCTTTGCCTGAGCACAGATATGAAATTCCACAGATTAATAAATTGATATCAGGCCTTACTGACTTCGTATTCTGTTAAGTACTAACAAACAGACATTCAAGGTTTCGTTCATATTAATGTACCATATTAAGTTAGCGTTTTTATTTTATCGCTATAGCGCTATGCCGGTGGCTAACACAACAATTCGCATTAATTTAAGCCGTTGTAAAACACAATAAAGCAGCACTTAATTTTTTTCATGAGGGTTCATTGCAGGGTAGTAAAAAATCGATGCTGTTCTTTTCATTCAATAACGGACTGTATAGTATTATAATATTACTATATATAGTGATTACCTCATTAGTCTAGTGGTCCCAAGCGCGACACCTACACTAGAGGTCCAGGGTTTATCCCCAGGTTGAGCAAAGTGTTATTGGGTTTTTCTATGAAATTCTCAGTAGCAGTTCGGAGTCTGGATTTGTGCCCGGTGAATGGCTATAGGCTCGCCCCCTATAACATGGGATCTAAACATATCGGCGGTGGGTGTACATTAAGTACGCCTCTGCCTAATCCTTCGGGGAATACAGGCGTGATGGTATGTTATGTTATATATAGTATTTTGACTGCACACAGCAGTATTGCATTTTTTTAGCGATTAAGGCCTTTTTTATGTACGGACGTAGGCTGTTGTATGAGAGAATCTTCTTAGCAACTAAGTGCGTCCTCTAACGGGACCCGGAACTCGGCTTAGGACGTTGCTTGCTAGGGACAGCGTGATCTGGGTTTAATTATTTAGGGCCAAATTTAAAGCTACTGGCTCGGCGCAGGCCGGTTCTAATAAGGGTCAGGTGATAGCGATTAAGGTGGTCAACTCGATACTAAAATGGTAGTAGCAGAGTGTCATGGGTCCGATTTCCGTGGAAAGACTTCTCCTTCCTATTGAATTGACAGCAAATGGACAGAGAAGAGCTGAAAAGCGCCAAAGCTGAAAAGCCGAGCGAGAAAAGAATTAATTAAAAAAACATTAAATTAAATTAGCCCAGTGCAAGTGGAAAGACTGAGAATTGAGAAAAACAAATAAAAATACTTTTCATTTTAAATAATTTTGTATTATTAACGGATATTTTTTGGTACGGTACTTTATTCCTATTAATTATATGCTTGTCAAGTCTCCCTAAGACCTTGTATAAAGAACGAGACGTCCGTCTTTTACGTGCCGTATAAATAAAATAAAGATATGAACATACTTAATCTCCTCGTTTAAAAAAAAATCGACATCAATTTTAACTGCTTAATTAGATAGTTTCGCGACTTCCAGGATCTCAATACTTCAGCGCAGTATTGCAAGATACTGCTCAACCTGAAATCAAAGAAGACGTACGTTAAAAAGAGCACTGTTATTTATGTATGTAAATAGATGAATTCGGTGAAATGTGGGTATACACCTCTAGCTAACTCTTCGGGGAACATAGGCGTGATGATATGTCATCAATGTGTGTTTCAAGTACCGTTTTTGCTGCTTTAGTACGCAATGTGTTTATTTAATATAGGTACCAGAGCTTTTGCCCGCAGTTTCACTCACGTCCCAAAAAGATTAACGTACTATAAGTCTGATTCTAGGTGGCGTATCAATATGAAACATGCACCAGATTTTAAGTAAGACCTCTAGCAATACATCGGTGAAACCTGCATTCAATTCTATGCAGTATTTTTTGCGTGATGCGCGTACACACATACAGACAGACAGACAGACAAAAATTTTAAAAATTGTTATTTTGGCTTCTAAAATTTCATTGTTCTTTGGCTTCTAATAAAGACAGGTTAGTTTTTCTTTAATATCTATAATGTAAAGACATCCAGCCTGTTACAATTTTATTATAGGTAGATATAGATAGGTATTTTTTTATGTGATATGTAATTTTATTTAATTAAAAATAAATAAAATATTTTACAAAGTACTTAACTATTATTACTATTATTTGATATATGGAATGTTAGCTTGAATTGAGCTCAATAGCTTCAACAAATGTATATCAAGTCTACGAAAGTAAATCTCGGATGAGCAAATTTAACCCAGGGAATAAAATCCAGGGAACAAAATAGTCCGTAAAACGTAAATCTAGCAAATAAATACATCGATACTGCCCCAATATATAGTCCTCAAGTGGGATTTGTCTTTACATTTAATAGACATAGGGAGATAAATAGAGTAAGGGTTAATAAGAGGGATCGTGTCACATTTGAGTCGCGGTGATAATTCTTCATTGATACGCAGTAAATAACGTTCCCCTTTAGAACGTAGTGCGACGGTTAATTTTAATTGGATCCGAGTAAAACCCACTATTGCCACTAAATGCTTTATTGCTAATTGATCTGGAGCTCAGCGGAAATGGGAAATTGTACTGCACACGCATGTTGATAAGTATTTCAAGTGAATTTAGTATGCAGTCTCAGGGATGTATAATTGAAAATTGTGCTTTATTGAAAGAGTAACGACATAAGTTAGCAACAACCTGGTTGTATAAACTACTAGCTTCTGCCCGCGACTTTGTCTGCGTGGATATCAAAATTGGGTCCGACAAGGATAAAAAGTATCCTATGTGTTATTCCAAACTATAATCTATCTCTGCGACAAATTTCATCCAGATCCGTTCAGCCGTTCTGGCGTGAAAGAGTAACAAACATCCATACATCCACACATACATACTCACAAACTTTCATGTTTATAATATTAGTAAGGATATACATAACTACGTTTACAACCGCAATACCTGATCATAGTTAGGCAGAGGTGTAGGTACTAAAGTATACCTGCCTACTGTTCGCCGATATGTTTTGGTCCTATGTAATAGAGAGCCTGTTGCCATTATCCGGGCACAAATCCAAACTCCAAGCCGCTACTGAGGATTTCATAGAAAAACCCAATAACACTTTGCTCGACCTGGGAATTGGAGCCACGGCTTCAATGTCAGCAGTAGCACTTGTAAATACCAGACTATTATTGAAGCCAGTTTTTTATACTGAAGTATATAATCGTTATTATATTACTCCTCTTAAAATGTTTTTTTTATTGGTATCCTACACAAAAACAGTCCTTAACCTGCCGATAGCCAGGAAAATCGGATATAAAAGAATTCCATTCAGACCTTCCAGTAATTCAGAATTATATTACTCGACCCATTCGGTCATTAGATCAATGTTATCTAGTAATCGAAGTCAGCTTGTCAATATGAGTAGGCAACAGCGTCGCAGCCAATTCTCATAACATTTGAAGTAAAATCTCTCATCAGTAGCTTATCAAGACGGCATTACTAAGATTTTATAGCGCATTTACGAAACACAATAACTCATACCACTATGGAGCACTGTGCAAAGCTGTGGCGAGTATATTGAGTCGCAAAAGCAGCATCTTAATAACATAGGCGATAGATAGTATCCCATAGAATTATCACATAAATCAAGCGAGTCAATGATTAATACGATATAGACGATGAGAGTCTGACCAGAGTACATCGTTATAACGGTTGAGTGTCATTAAATTGAGCTTCCGTATACATTGAGGCGGTTTACACTGACTGGTCCAGTAATAGAGGATTACTGTGCTGAACTGCAGAGCACGCCTCGGAAAATTGAGCGTTAGACATCAACAATATAATCTTTTAAAGCGATAACTGAGAATGTTCGGATCACACAAGGAATGAGTTCCCTCATGACATGAAACGAGCAAAGGAATGTACAGGTGTGTTGTGTGCTCATCCTTTATAAGCAATGAAACAAGGTTCTATGATACGGCATAGCCTATTTCTTATCGGTTTTTATTTTTAAATTAAATTATTTAAGTTGACGGAACTCCAGCTTTTACTAAAGGAAGAAATGTCAATAACAGCGTCGGGAAAAGTCGCCCTGGATAGACATATACCGATCTTATTGCAACCAGTTCAAGTAGGTATATGACAAGAGTAATCATTGTTCTCTAGTTTCTGCCTACCCCTGTTGGAAGAACTCATGAGTGTATGTAGAACTGGTAACTTGACTTAATTAGTGGATGCAATTCGTGCAATTCCCGCCCGGAACAAATTAATTATTTTTGAATGAGTTCATTCAAAAAATCAAACAATGACCTTGACTACTTGTAGCTACAAGTTTTCAAGATTTGTAGGTATAGATGTTCATACACATGATCTTCATGTAAACATAAATACGACAAGGAACATTTATACAAATAAGAACTCCCTTCATTGAGGTTCAATTCCAAAAACAGAAGCAAAATAAGTTTTATTAAATGTTAAAGTTAAACTTATAAGTAACTACTTGGTTGTAAACAAAAAGGTTATGCCTTTTTATAAGCTTACCTCATCAAATTACCTAGAGAAATGTTCAGTCTTTTCGTGCAACTAATCGGTTTCACGTTAAACGTGTTACAAAGTTGCAATGTTTGCAGTTTGTGAAAAACATGCAATATTTATATAGTAGGTATCGTGAGAATTTCTTGGCGAGTTTTTAAATCTAGGTAATTTCTGTTTGTAGAAAGATTGTCACTAAAATTTTAATTCGATAATCACGATTAGTTTTACCTACTTATCCTAGAGCTTTTGTACTTATGCAACGTTAATCTTTCTTCAATATTGACATCTTTGACGTCAGTATACATGCTATCCACGATACTGATTGCTTCAACCCCTAATTAAAACATTAGAAACAAAACAACATTTGACGACACGTTTGGCGTAGCGGCTGAGCGATCGGCTTCCGCGTCACGTGTTGTGGTTTCGATCCCCACAGGGAGCAAATATTTGTATGATCTACAGGTAGCTGTTCCGGGTCTGGGCGTTTCTGTATGTGAGAATTTGTGTTTGTAAATGCACCCACGATACAGGAGAAAATACAAGTGTGGGGCAACGTTTTTTTAAAAAAAGAACTTTAGGATCATAAGGAAACCCCTTCGATACGTAACTCTAAAAACACGAAGTAATTACAAAGAATACATAATATATGTTATACCAATCAATAATCCATCCAAATCCAAAAATTGCCTTCATTAAAATAATTATCTTTGAGTAACTTAAGTAAACGTACATCAGGTTCGTAAAAGTATACCTCAGAACAAAATTACTTTAAAACTTGAAGCTGTGTTTACATCGTGGAATCAAACACTTCCTGAAATTAAACAACTTTTTATAATTATGCCGACGTAAGGTATATGATTATTCTATAATTATACTATCAAATAATATGGGAATATTTTAATAGGTATAATTTTAAATATTATCAATTTTAGCTTAGCAATTGTAGCTTGTAGCAATTGATTGATTTTTAGTTGGCTTATTAAAGTTAGAATCTCTATCAACTCTATCTAGAAATACGATTTACAAGTCATAAACATGTTCTTCTGTATGTATTTACTGTGATTTTTTGTTTCTGAAAATATAATGGAATTCCGCAGTAAGGAAGCAGTATATCATTATAAATTAATATGCAAGCCCACTTAACCAAACAATGTCTCAAAACATTATCACCATAGAATTCAGTTCTCCAAAAGTCTTCATTATTTAGCTAATGCACAAACCCATTTAAGAAACTCTGAACACACCATTAATTGTTATGTGAAGATTTTAAATCTCAGTAACGTTTTTGACTCAAAATATTTCACTCATAATACTTAAATTAAAATAGACGCAGAAATGTCTAAGGAACGTGACTCTAAAGTTAAATATGCTGAACATTAAGATTCCAACTTAGACGGAGATGATATCACAGGAATAACTTGAATAAACGTAGAATAAAGTACGTTATTATATTTTGATGATAATAATGAGGCAGCAAAAAATGGCTGGGAAATATATGCTGTAGGAATAGTATGAGAATAAACGTGGTTGATAACTAAATCAAAGAAAGGTATGTCATTATACGAGTATTCATTTACATACTTTTATTTGTATGTAAATCGAGTTATGCACATACAATGGCTGAGCTAGTTCACAAATACCACATAATTATTTTTATATATTAGGTATACACTGTATAACAATTAAAAAATGTTGTCTTATTTCCTGCATAAAGATTTTCCGGTTCAGAATCAAAAGTTCCGATTAAATTGAACTGATGCTAGAACACCATAGATTAAATGGTCGTTAAAGTCCCACAGGTTAGGAATTTCATTATCAGGCTTTGAAATTGTACTACTAAGTAGTTAATATTTCTCAAGTTATCGGTAGACACACCAAGTAAAATGTATGGCATTGTCGCGCTGTTAATTTTGTTAAACCAAGATAATTTGATCTCTTTATTTCGACGAAGCAATGAAGTAGAAAATCATCACCAAATAATTTACTCCCAATCCCATCAATATTCCTTGTACATTAAGGACCTGAAGGTGAGATAAATGGGAGCCGCCTATCACCTTTAGGTTCCAAGCCAACCCTACCTGGCCGCGGTCATCCTGCTATACAACGGACGGGCTCTGGCGACCGCCTGATGGTGGTGTAACGCAGCTTCTTTGGACGCATCTTAAATATTTGGCCGTTGACAAGCAACCTGTCAACGGAACGAAAAGCTATGTCTCTGCGATCGCCAATCCGCTTGCTCCGCGTGGCTATTATGGGCATATTCTCCTTATGAGTAGAATACAGGAAAAACGGCCCCCAGTTCCCAGTAGCCCTGCTATTCCCGACCAATAATCAATAATGATTTATGTAAAAAAAAACACGATCTAAATTATAAAAACATCCACCCACAGGTATACCTGTGTGATGTAATGAATAGTTTTCGCAGTACGCATGCACTGGCGTTAAGCGACTCGACTATGGTGGTCCGAGTGCAAGGCACGTTTGTTGTATTTCACGATGTTAATTTTAAAATTAGCGTCAGCAAACAAATCCTGCAAATTGTTTGCTTACTTCTACCGACAGAGCGCTGTTAATGGCTAAAGTTATATCCAACTAGTCAATGAGAACTATAACAGTAAAACCAACAAAAAGGTCTCGTTTAAAGTGATTTCTTCTTTCTCATTAACGAAATTTCATTTTCAACCTCTTCCCATATTCAATATGGAAATATTTGTTCCAGTAGCGGACCACACAAGGACGAAATTGGTAGTCCGCCGCATTTTGCTTTGCATATTTTCTGCATTACTGAGCAAAAGTCTTTTGTCAATATTGTCTCCTCGAGTCATTGAGTAAATGACGGAGTCTGTCTACTAAATATACAAAATGTAAATTAAGCTCCGTCATGTTGTTTTCTTGCTTTGTTTGTTTAATATCTCAATATCTGTTAATATTGTAAGGGAGTATCAAGTTTCAGTTTTATGAAGCTCGATGTCAAAGATTTTAATGGTGTTGACCATAATTTTCTTTCTGGGATATAATGGTCTCTAGTAATATCAACACAGTAGAAGGGAGTATAAAAATGATTTTATTCGGCCTTTACTGACCTTACTATACGAATCCGAGTCCCGATTTAATCAAATTCTAATGCAATTCCTTTATCCTTCACAAGTTCGTATACTCTAGAATCTAGAGTATACGAACGTAATATTGTATCGTAATTTCATTATAATGGACTGTGGAAAATGTATTCCGTATTCTATTTACTGAAAAACATAGCAAACTGCGCGTCAACATTAAAAGGTTGACGGAACCGTTACGTCGGGAGACAAGCCGGACGGTTGGGAACTCAACAAAAGCTTTTTAATATCAGCACACACCCTGAGGCAGGAAAGGGTTATTTACATAAAAGCCACGTAGTTATTTAAGAACAATCCGGTGTATATACGTATGTATAGGAGCGAGACACGAATATTGTTATGCTAACTGGCTTCGTTAGTTTGTTCCTGGGAATTGTTTCGCTTTGTTGAAAGAGTCGTCGGTACGTGCACTCGGATTTGCACCGTGATCTCTGTAACTGACTTTGTGTAGCAACTAATTTGCTTGAATTTAATTAAGATTGTATGAAAACGGATAAGTCCGGGAGTTATAGAAAGTATTATTGTAACTTTGTGTTACTTGGACGATTAATTACGACTATTATATTTACGCGGTCAAGCGTAAGCCTAGCATGAATAAAAAAAACGATTCACACGACTTACAAGATTTTGGGAAAGTTTGGTTAAATACAATGTTTTTATAACAGCCTTATAAGTCTAGGTAGTGGATATAAACTGCTACGTTAGAGGTTGCTGGCACGCTCGAGCAATACATTATTGGTTTTTTCTATCAAAGTCTCAGTACCTAGCAGCTCGAAGGTTGGATTTTTGTCTGGTTAATGGCAATAGACTGTCCCATAGCTAAACCATACTTAAACATACCAGTGAACTGTCGGTGTGCATTAGTAAACCTCTGCCTAACCCTTGGGGCAACACAGTCACAGTTTTTATAACTGCAAATAAAGTCAAGCAAAGTCTGCAAGTTAAGTCAAATCGGCTTAACGTTCCGCTTCTAACATAAAAATCCGGATTCAAAACAAAGTAAGCATGCATCAATGTGACATACTCAATGTCACTAATTATGTACCTATTTTTTGTATGTCAACCTAAAATAATTTCAGAAAACTTTGATCGATGAATTTTAAACTGCAAATAGGTATCATACTAATAATAATCGCCATGATTCAAAGCCACAAAAACGTCTCGAACGCCATCGGATTTTTTTTTATTTTTTTAAAAACGTTGCCCCACACTAGGATTTTCTCCTGTATCGTGGGTGCGTTTACAAACACAAATTCTCACATGCACAAATGCCCAGACCCGGAACAACTACCTGTAGATCATACAAATATTTGCTCCGTGTGGAGATCAAACCCACAACACGTGGCGCAGAAGCCGATCGCTCAACCGCTACGCCAATCGTGTCGTCAATTCTCACATTTATCTGCGTAATTTTGTAACATTATTCCCTTTAAAATGTCTTCTACTTTCTATAACTGCATCTGATTCACAATTGACAGACTGCCAGCTGACGGTTTTCCAAAACCCATTCTAGTTAATGCTAGGCAGTGTTGTCGACATGATTACACGGCTACACCCTCACATACGGTCGAGACGTTTGCAAATTGCCGCTTACCGCCTCTACTGGACGGTTATTTCGTCAGTCATGGCTTGCAGGCGACTGTAGTACCCAATCGGAATGTGTAACGCGTGACTGCTAATATTTTGAATGTCAATTCCGATATCAGACCGGCTCGTAGTAGTTGACTCGATGTAAATAAGAGGTTGTCTCAGTGATATCGCCGTTGGAGCGGTTTATAGTAACTATTTGCGGATACATTTTTAATATAACGGTGTATCTGTTATATTGATTTTGATATAGATATTGATTTGGATATATAACTATTAATATCTATATCAAAATTATAATGGAGTTTTTAATAACACTGCTCCCATTTTGTAATTTTTTTTATGGAATAGGAGGGCAAACGAGCAGACGGATCGCCTGACGGTAAGCGATTACCGCCGGCCATGGACGCCTGCAACACCATAGGAGTCACAAGTGCGTTGCCGACCTTTTAAAAGGGGATTGGGCCTCCGGTAACCTCACTCACTCGGCGAAACACAACGTAAGCGTTGTTTAACGCTGGTTTTCTGTGAGGCAATTCCTGTCTAGTCTTCCTGGGGATGTTATCAGCCTCTGGATTATGACGCCTAGACTCTTGAAATGTGACGAATGCCATGTTTTTTTTAATAAATACAAATAAAGTATTACCTACCAGCATTGATAACGTGTTATGGGAATTTCCTTGAATCCTATAAGACTCGAAAAGTTTTAATATCCAACTTTTCGAGAAATGCACTGACATGCCAATCAGTTCGTAAGTTGGTCTCTTGTACACCGTTTTAGGTGCAGGCTGGACAAAATACTAATTGGAAACCATTGCTTAGAAATACATAGCTTATAGCCTAAATCTGTCATCAAAATAACAAACTGAACAGCATAAAATAACGAGCAACTCAATAATAACAAAAGTCAACCATTTGCCAGTACTTGGCAGCTATGCACGTTATAAAGTGGGCTCTTTGCTTTGCAGTTTGTGTGTAGTCCGTCACTACAGGTAATTGCGTTGAAAGCTCTCACTCGTTTGTTCCACGATGACGTTTTGATTTATTTGTAACGTGATGTGCTGTTCGTGTACTTTCTTTTGTAGGGTAAGCAGACTAACGGTCTTAGAACAGGAAATGTCATAAATAAGTACTAAGAGAATTAAGTGACATTATGGAGTGCTGGATATTCTGAAATTGTTACTCGTAGTTTTCTTATAGATTTTGCACATACGTCCTTATTACCTACTAGTCAATGAGCTATTTTAGTCTATCAATCCATTGCAAAAAAAAACTTCAAGAAGCTTCTACTAATAGCGCTGATTCCAGAACTTCACTCTTAGCATCTACACTTGGAACCATCAGACCAATGAAACAAAAAATACTACAAAGGACTGAATAATAGTTTCACCAACTTTTATTAAACATCTTATATACTTGAATCATCATATTATACAAAACATTTTCCTGTTTATAACTTTGTACATTAGTAATTCTATTCAAATTAATCCGAAATCCGATCAAATCAGTCATTTAGTGTATCGAGTATCGATATGCGTTTCTAAACCAATTGGCAATTGTTACTCTATTCGATTCTATTAATTGCACCGATGGTATCAGTATATTAAGGGTATTTCGGTTTGACGTTTTTCGACAAAATCTAGGATAGGTATTTAGTGATATCCCCCGAATAATTAATCAGAACACAAAAACCTCAACTAACTTTATAATAGACTTCAAGGTTTTAAGAGGTTCCCAGACGTAACTATAGGAATAGATATTACCTTGTCACCTTTGACCAATAAAATAACCTATACTTCGTCTTATAAAATAAGACCTAGGTATTATTTTATAAGACGAAGTATGTGCCAAAAACCCTAATTAGAACGAGGTGTAATAACTCCTGAGATTATTGCCGCTTACCATCGACAATCTATAGGTACTCGTTTGTCGTAAAAGAAAAAAAAAGACAGTCGCTTACACGTCATGATTAAAAAACATATTTTTAGGCAATTAAATTTATCTTCTTTTTCCCAGTTAAGATAATTTGAATAATCATCTAAAATAATCATCTCATTCCAGTCGAATATATGGAGTTTAAATATTGTCTCTTGATGGTAATTTCTTGATACCTGGACCTATTAAAGCTAAAGCGAGCGAAGCAAAGCAAAGACGAGTAGCCGTGCATCCTCCGATGACTTTAATTAATCGCTTTGATATCGATGGAATCGAAACAACTTACTTCAACTTGAGTGCAGGTCATACAGAAAGAGGAGCGTATTTTAGGTAGGAGCAGTTATAGACTGATTTTTATATGATATCTACTGATATTTCAGTGCATAAAGATTTTAATATCGGCTAGCAATGGTTAGTTACTTCGTGTGAATTGCTGTAAAATTGATTCATAGCTATTGGTCAAAACGTTCCTATTTGGTGTGGCATGCGCCGATAGGAAGTTGCCCTCAATATGTTAAGTTTACACTGATTTACTCGAGCTATAAGAATCCTCAACAATATCTCATAATGATGTGAAATGATACATTTTTCTGAAATTAAACCTATCTACATAAATTAAAAAATAATAACTCAGCAAACAATTATCTCCTATTTTTTTAACCTACCCCTATCTATGAGAAAAAGGCGTGAGTATGTACAGTATACACTCAAAAGTCTCTAAGCACAGCCAGTGCGTGTCACTTATTAACGACTATGAATAAAAGGTCGTAAGTCAAACTAAACCTCAAGCTATTGCGTTGTGAGATTGCCTATGGACTTTTGGTCGCCACTGTACCTTTATGGAAAAATTTCATAATCATTATAAGAATCTAAATCAGTGGGTACCTAATGAGTATTCTGTTTGTATTTTTGAGTGTCACATAATACACTTATTCCACAGCTGTACATAATCTTATCAGATAAATCTTAGATAGTAACTATCTAGTTACTTGATAAGATATTGATAGTTTGAAGGAAGGTATCTATCTCTCTTCAAATATCATGAAGCTTATGTTTTAAGATCCATCCTAAAGATATCATAGCTTTGTGCCGACACCTACTTCTAAGTTTAAAAACACCTTAATAAGCCTTAATGTAATTCTGGTTAATTAGACTTTATCACGTTTTAATCTCGACGGGCGTCTACCACGGTGCCTGTGATTTTGTGTTTGGTAAATATTTTCCGTGATGAGCGGCGTTGTATTGAGATAACGTGCGCATTTACATTTCTTATGTATATGACCGACATTTCCGACTTTTATCGAGCAGTGAAATGTGTGAAGGGATATTTATCACCTCTTTTAGAGAATTAGTTTCTGATTCCGGAAGGGTTTATGCAAATCATGGGTCTGTAGACATACTCATAGATACGAGTCGCCGAATAAATAATGGTCATTACCTCATATCATACACTATTTAAGCGATTAAGTAGGTAACTATTTAGGTAACGTTAATATTTTTCGGAATATTAATTGTAAAATCTTCGGCACGTAGTGGCAATAGTGGTAATATTTGTATGATCTACAGGTAATTGTTCCGGCTCTGGGTGTTTTAATTAATTGATAATTTGCGTTTGGAAATGCACCCACTATACATTTTGAAGCGGCGGTAGCCTAATGGCTAGGGCGTCGGACGTGCGATCATGTGGTTGCCGGTTCGAACCCCACCCATTACACTACCGACGTGAACCCACTTGTAACACAAGCATTTAGCTTAGCGCGAGTGGTTAACAGGAATACTAGTAATGTGCGACCCACACATTGCTAGTAACCTTTTTAAAAAAAAAAGAAAATGCTAGTGTGGGGCAACGTTTTTTTAAAAAGATAAAAGTTCTTAAGTATTCTTCTATTATACTTAATTAATTAATTTATTTGGTTAGCCAACAATTATATACACCAGAACAGTTACAGAAAAAGTAAAAAAGTATTTTTATTAGCTTCAAATGTCGGTGAAACCCGTGGTTAAACCCATACGTAAAGAACTATGTAATTATCTTTTAAACAAATGCTAGTCTATGTCGCACGGGGATTATTAGATCCGACCGCTAAAGCAACCTGACGGTGCGATAAGATTATTATCTTATTGTTTTGTTTTAACATGAAAAGTTAAAGAATTTTAAAAAATACGTGTGTAGGTAGCAGCCACGAATTCTTTATTAAGTAGGCTTACAAAATAACGGTTTAAAGACCAAGAGATTCTAGTTTTTTTATGAGAAATAAAAAATGAAATGTCGTAGAAACAGTAGATATTTTTGTTGGGATAAAATTTTTAGACATATCATGGATAATGATTTGCAACCAGAAAAAAGAAATCTGGTGAATTCTTATATTTCAAACTACATTGACTCGCCGAAGCCCATTGCAAACCTCAATTAATTAAATGAAATAATTTACTAAGGCACAAGTAGGGATTCCTTTTTATGTAAGTAATTTTAGATCAGTTCAGCACTTCTAAAAATTAGGCTTAAATGTAACACTTTTATCGCGACGTCGATTGATATTATTTGATTCCCAAACATTATCAAATGACACAACGCGAAAAATCCGTAAAAAGTAGTTTTATTTCAATGTCTAATATTCGCGTAAGTGTCAGAAAACAGTATGTAAAGTAAAACTTTTATGTTTCGAAATAGGAACCGTATTCCCAAAAATCTAGTTCCTGAATAATGACTGGTTCTGTAACCTCTAGATAGTAATGTATTTCTATACTTACTTACCTAATTAATAGAGAGTTTTATTTTCATTTGACTAATCAATACGCCCAAGCATCGAAGTCAAATGTTGATTTTTAAAACTGTGTTCACGCCGATTCGTCGAATTCTAAACGACTGGTCAAAGTAGACACAGTCTCTTCAATTGTGCTGAGAACAAATATAGTCAACCGTTTACTTTATTTAGGTGCGTATACCGTAGTAACCAGAAGTAGTATCGAAACGTTTGTTTTAACTCAATTTTGAAACATAATGTGTATTGGTCTTTACCTATACATAAAAAATACCAACAGCAGGTTGAATTTCTCAATCGTTATTACAGTTGTTATCATAATAATTTTAATTGTTAGTAACTAAGTAGTAAAATAGAAAACAAAACAAATGACATACGCCGATCTTATTGGCGAAATCCTTCAAAAAGGTCAGGTGCGTAGCACTCGCAACCAGCGTGTATGTATGAGAAGATGTATGAATGTGGAAGAAGCAAAAGAAGTATGTAAGAATCGTAGCAAGTGGCAGTCTACAGTTTCTGCCTACCCCTGTGGGAGAAATGTGTGAGTGTATGTATGTATATAAAACAAAAGATATATTTTAAAATAATTTTAGTCTTGTTTTATTGAAATATGGATCCTTGTTTGAGTGAAGGCAGGAGGGATCCTTGCCTCCTTAACCTTGCCTGACATAATACAGTTGTCACCTGTAGATATCATCAGTCCTCTTATCAGTTACACAATAAAAATTTTATAGCAATTCACTATAAACGACAAAATTAATCACAGAAAAGACATCAAACATAACACAAAAGCGTACCTTCATACTCTTACGTACATACATCGGATCAAAGTTGAGAATTAGGACAAAAGCGCCAACAAATTCTACGTGACACATTACTGCATACGCATTAAAGGTCTTATTTTCACACAGTGAGTACTGAAATGAAGTCACGTGCTAGGAACACGCGAACCCACTTTGCTTGTCTCCAAATTTATGCAACTTTTCACGATGTAAAAACCTTTCATAACCCCTTCTAGGAACCGCTGTTATCGCAGGAGTCCCTATTAAGTACGACGATACTTTGAAAAAAATTTAAGGGTTGAGTTGAGATTGAAACAAAAATTCACAGAGAAGATAAATTATTAACGAGATAAATTATCAATTAGTCGTTTTGTTTGTCAAAATAGATAAGAGTGTAATTGATATTAAGTTCAATAATAATGACAAAAGTGATGAAACTTTTCTATTGAAGTTTATTATCTAGTCAGATAAAGGAAAACAAAACATATTTAGAAAGTTATAAAAACGCTTTCTATTTATTTCAAACTTAACCCTTCAAAGCGCGATATCGTAACGATCCAACCAATTCTATGCAGAATATTCACTTCACAACTATTCCCAGTTGGAACGTGTGAGAGGGACAGCAGGACATCCAGTTGGCACAGAAGTGGATGGCGGGTTACGCACGGACGAGCTCACGGGCAAAGCAAAGCGTAGTGCCACCATCGGATTGCATTACCTCATTCTTTCTTATTTACAAGGAAACCTCTTGCACGGACATTCGTTAGCTCTGGGGAGACGGAACTACTCTGGGATTTACGATCTGTTTGTATATTGTACTTCCATTAAAGTGTGTTTGCATTTCATTTGTTTCTGATCCGAAATTAAGGGGGCGTTCTATTGTTTATATGTGTCGCAAATAAAGGGTTAGGTTGCTTTAGTTTGGTAATTGAATTGGTGCTTGATTTAGTTATTAAAATGGGTGAATTGAGCATTTTTCATCAAAAATGATGTGTGCTTTAATGGTACCTACTGCAAAGTTAGGTGTTCCCTTAAATTTAAGGGGGCTAGGCTTAAAAATCAGGGTTTAATTGCTTGAATTCGATCTTGGCAATGATAATATCACGAGGCTATTACTGCATATAATAAATATCATTTATAATTATCATTTTTCGGTCCAAAATGTGTTTTTATATCTTTTTTCCTCTCGCCGAGGAAGTGCTTACTCTATTACTAATAGAACTACTTACTAATAATAACTCGTATGACGATATCATCTCAAGACTCTAGCATAAATCTTATCAATGTTGACAATTACATATCTTTAATGGGATAGGTGGCAAGGACGAGTCGCCTGATGGTAAGCGATTACCGCCGCCCATAGACACTCGCAATACGAGAGGAGTCACAAGTGCGTTGCATTCCTTTTAAAAGGTGATTGGGCCTCTGGTGTCCTCACTCATTCGGCGAAACACAATGTAAGAGTTGTGCATTTATTTTAAGTACCATAGATATACATACAATAAATTAATTTAGATGAACTATAACTATAATTTCGGAGCGCGGCCTTTCTTGAGACTCTGTCTCACGTTAGGTACTCGTAACTTGATTGAATTACTCACGCACGTCAGAATTTTGTCACAGATTATGAAATTTACGGATATTCAATAATACCCATCTTTATCCATTCTTATCTTTGTTAGTTTGGTTTTCCCATGAATCATTAAATAATTACAGCTAAGATATTTGACTGCCTCATTAGTCTAGTGGTCCCAAGCGCGACTGCTACGCTAGAGGTCCTGGGTTCGATCCCCAGGTCGAGCAAAGTGTTATTGAGTTTTCTATGAAATTCTCAGTAGCAGCTCGGAGTCTGGATTTGTGCCCGGTTAATGGCTATAGGCTCGCCCCCTATAACATGGGACCTAAACATACCAGGCGAACTGTGGGTGTACATTAAGTACGCCTCTGCCTAAGCCTTCGGGGAATACAGGCGTGATGGTATGTTATGTTATATTTGCATAAGCAAATTTTCATCTTTTAAGTAGGTAATACTAGTTCGAATAAAAGTTTAGTTTTGATTTGATTAATTTTTCTTTTTGCGATAATAGAAACAAATGCGCCAGAGTTTTACTAAATATAAGTAGGTGTACAAGAGGCAAGTAGTTGATAGTTGATCTATCTTAAGATGAAAAAATGACATAAATTGACAAAAGAAAATTACATAAATCTATACATATAAAATGCTTTGTCCTGAATGACTGACTGACGGATCAACGCACAGCCTAAATCGCTGATCGCAGAGACCTGAAACTTGGATTTTCCGAAATTCTTTCTATCCGTAAGGGGGTGAAAAACTGGGGCAAAGTTTGTATGAAAGTCCACACACAATACCATGCGTTTGACCTACGCACACACATATCCATATTAAATAAACGATGACATCGTCAAGATAATATGTACAGCTGTCATTCGCTGTTGATATTTTGACAATTGTTTTCTTCCTTATAAATTGTATGATAGGAAACCTCCATGGTGTAGGTACAGTGGGCACAGTTTATTTAGAAACGAAAATTATCTAAGTACGCAGTCGAAGCTGCGCACGGGAAGTCTAGTTGACAATATAATAGAAGAAGAACTGACTGACTGACTGACTTAAATCAATCTTTGGAATTACCTGTCTCCGCTTCATATTTTAATCTTTGCCTCAAAGGCATATTGCATGTTGCAATATACGCTTATTAATGAACGACAAATACTAATTTCGCATGCCTTTGTCCTGGCCGATCATCGCTCAACGCTCGTCCGCCTGAACGCCTGCAATAATCCGTTTGCGACTGACATTTATGAATATAGCCCTGTGTGGCTATTGGCGAAATCCTTTGTGGACCGCCTAAAGGAATACCCATATACCGTAAGATTTAATACATGCTAAAGGATTGATTTCGCTGTACAATATCATATTATCCAATGCGCTGGCAAGACTATTGAATTCCGAAACAAATTTTGCTTGCTATTGATACTTTGTTGTTTATTTTCAATGGTGTAGCCTTGTCATAGTCGTGCTATCCACGACATAATTTTGTCGTCGCTTCTTCTCGACTTTATCTTTTATTTCGTACGAGATATATTCAACGACAAAATTATTTCAGCGTGCATTAGCTGAGCAGGACAATCCTTCATTCTTCATGGAGCGAGGAATAAAATTAAATTAGTAGGTATCCTATTTTTCGATTGCAGAAATTACATTGTCAAATAATCACAATTCATGCTTATTAAATTTTATGTTGTTTACAATCCTACCTTTTTTAAAGTGGTCTATAGAATAGGTACACTAAATTTACGATTATACTAAAGTGAAAACGTATCAGTATTCTCCCAACAGATTAAGCAAATGACTCACAGAACATATTTCACTCAAGAGAATTTACAACTATCCGTCGATAAAGTCCCACACACAACATATCTCAACTACATTTCTCTATCAGCTACCACTTATAACCCGACAAGTGTATACACGAATTGCTCAATCTCTCCCGTATCGATATTTCAGTTCCAATTATTAGTCACTTAATGTGGAGTATTAATATTGATGTAAAAACATCAGCAATCAGGACACATTTGTACACGTATCCCGTACATTAACACCGTGTGTCGCTAACGGGACACAATTTGTTTAAGCACTCGACATTTTTGCGATCGCTTTATATATTGACCGCTTGATATTTCCATACTGTTTAATTTTGTTCCAAGATGTAGGTAATTAGCGACGAATATTTTCAAATTTAATTTAAAGCTGCAATCTTTTGTTTCTTATGGAATTTTCCGTCTTCTCTTAAACAAACAGTAGATAATATTGATCTAGTAATAGAAAATTAGTACCGGAGTTAGCCAAAGGGCGACAGCGAGCAGTCTATTATTTCCTGTACAAAATATCTGTCTTTAATGCCAATAAATTATGTAGAACAGACGTTGGCGTTGATGCTAGCAATTGTGATGCTATGATTGAAATATGCTAGAATGCTGGCATCATCTTCAACAGCCGATAAATATCTAGTATGAAAGTCGACCACCCTCATAGATCGCTCCTACCGAGTATAGAGGTAATGCCATAATTGCCAGGCTTGGCAGTCAAATTGATGGCCGTGCTGTTACATTACGCAGGTGGAAGCTACCACACATTGTATATCTAATATTATACTGCATTAGCTTCTTAATTTTATCGTTTTTCTCAATTATTAATTTTAAAATAATATCAGTTTTTAATGTTTAAAAGATGCCTCACATTCTTCTGGGATCTGAGATCAATTCAATTGTTTAATGTGAATAACTAATAGGGAGACTTCGCCCTGTGCTAAAAACAGATTTTACGATTTTTTTATTTTTCACGATTTGCTTATACTTTTCTCGTCTACAAGTTACTCAATATTATACATTCCTGTGGTCCCAGTATTTGTCACAGCACAACCCAACAATTTTTCATACTACCTCAAAAAACAGTCATAAACCATGGACATGGCCAGTGCGACAAAATCAACAATAAGCAACGTCATAAAGCCGCACCGCTGACCATTCAACACTTGCATCGGAGCGTTGATTACACGGCGCGTGTGTCGATTTATAACGCCAATTAGTCAGAGACGCGTGCCTGCGACGACGACAACTGACAAATCGCAGTCGACTGCCGACTGTCGCACGTGGGTGGCGCGCCTTACTCCCCTACGGTTAATATACTGAGCAATACAAATAGGTAGCAATTTTATTTATAATCGGTGAACGTCGGTATTGCATTTTGTTAACGTGTTATTTTCTTTTTTTGCCCTCCATTTTTCCATTTTACCTAGTTGGTAAATTCGGCAAAATTTCAGACCAGCATTGCTTAACAAACAACACAGACCCTTAAATTCACTGCTTGGTTGATAAGTAAAGTAAGCACAATGTCACATCATCGTCAACATCATCACAACCTTTTCCCATCTAAGTTGTTGACGGCTTCCAGTTTGACCAAAAATGCAATTGCACACGAAGCAATTCAATGCACGAAGCGACTGCCATCAGACCTCCGCAACCCAATTTCTGAGCAAAACCGATATGCTTAAAATAAACTGGTTGGCAGGTGTTTCGATTCGGACAACCATTAACGATTAACATAATACATATACTGATAAGCATTTTATAAAGACTGGGACTTTCGTCTCCAAGGCACGGAGAAGTCTCGGTATGTTAAGAATGGTGACCTCTATCCATAGGCATAAAGTAATGTTATATAGCTGTAACCTTCCTCGATAAAAGGACTATCCATCACAAAAAGATTTTTTCAATTCCAACCAGTAGTTCCTGAGATTAGCGCGTTCAAACAAACAAACAAACTCTTCAGCTTTATAATATTAGTATAGATTAGCCATAAGTCACCATACACACAAAACAATTATCTCAAATTATGAATACATATATACCATCACGCCAGTATTCCCTGAAAGGTTAGACAGAGATGTACTAATGTTACACCCAGTTCACTGGTATGTTAGGGTCCCATATAATAGTGAGCCTATTGCGATTAATCGGGTACAAATCTAAACTCAGAGCACTGACAATTGGCATAGAAAAGTCCAATAACACTGCTCGACCTGGGAATTGAACTCAGGACCCCTAGCGTAGGCCGTGCATAGGGCAAGCAAGGTAAGTACAGTTTTTAGTCGGTAAGAGTCCGGCATACCCTGCCCAGAGAAGATTTTCCGTACTATAAAAAAGGACCGCCAGCATAGTGCAGTCGCGCTTGGGACTACTGTTCTAATGAGGAAGTCAGATCATACCAACATACCATCACGCCTGTACTCCTCGAAGGGTTAGGCAGAGGGGTACTAATGTATACCCACAGTTCGCCTGGTATGTCTAGGTCCCATGTAATAGGGGGCGAGCCTATTGCCATTAACCGGGCACAAATCCAGACTCCAAGCTGCTACTGAGAATTTTATAGAAAAACTCAATAACACTTTGCTCGACCTGGGGATCGAACCCAGGACCTCTAGCGTAGCAGTAGCGCTTGGGACCACTAGACTAATGAGGCAGTCAGATCAATTAAGAATGTTCTATCTTTTATCCTTCCAGTACTGAATACATCTCGTTGTCTCATTTTACTTTGTGATGACATAACTTGTTCTATTTTCATAACATCGCGGCATTCGCATCTTGCATCCTGTGCGTTGTACTTGGCTAATTGACCAAATAGTTACCGGTTTTCATTTCGAGAAGTTTCCTTCACAAAATTAACTTTAGACAACGTTGAAACTCAGAACAGAAAGTTATGTCTACTCTGTTATTCGTCCTTTTATGACTGCCACATTCGTCTAGTGGTCCGAAATTTTAGGTGAAATCGAACCCTGTTCGATTCCCAGGTCGAACGACATTGATTTTTTCAATTGGAAAATTCTCAGTAGAAATTTGGAGTTGCAATTTGTGCCTAGTTATTGGCAATAGACACATGAGACCTAAACCATAGCAGAGAGCAGTGAGATATATCTATATATAAGATAATTCTTCGGGCCTAAGTTTAGGGTCACAACTTTACCGTTACTTCCAAAATTTAAATCACAATAATACCTACATTTCCTTTAAAAGTATTTATTTTGATTACATTTAAATTATGTACTTCCCGAAATAGGAATAACGCAATAAATTGCGTTAACGTTTTAAGCCTACCCAAAAATCCATGAAAATTCATAGACCACTTTACCATAACTATTACTGTACAAAACAAAACTGGCCACTAACAAGCTATCCATCCAGTTCTTTGACTTCCAAAACCAATTTTAATTGAAATTACTTAAAACTACGCCTACCCAGACAGTTTCCGTCTACTCGATAAACGGATTGTCTCAATAATTAATTGTGACATTTATCACAGCACCGATATCTATATACGTGTGAAATTGGTTTCGCGTGCAATCAAAGAACTAATTTGCATAATTACTGTGTATAGCAACCACAATAATTGGATTCTAATTGCTGTCAATTTGTTATTGGGATTCGATAATTGCTCCAGTATGAAGAGGTTATGAGTAATTAGGTACGATGTAAATTATCCAATTAATCGATTTACGTTTATCGTAACTTTAATCGATAAAGATAGTTGCTTGAAGAAGGTGAAAGTTATCTACCTCATGCAAATGTTTGTTTAGTTTTTCACGGAATTTGTTTTTATTTGCCCTTTGCATTCAGATGCCGTTTATATCTTAAGAAGAAAAATAATGGGCATCTATGGTACACATACGGGAACTTTTAAAAAATTAAATTCTTCCTAGTAGACAGTTGGGCAGCTGATGATATTTCAGTGTATAAAAATGGAGAATATTTATTTTTTATTGATTATGTCGGCAACCGAGCCACCTGAGGTAAGGAGTCATCGCTGCCCATGGACACCTGCATCAACAGAGGAGTTAGTGATGCATTGCCGGGTTTTAAGAGCCCCTACGGACTGCAGATTGCGAAAGCCGCAACAACCGTGGGAGAAACGGCTCTCACGCGCAAAAATAAAAACACACACCAAGGTGCTTTACGACAGTCTCCGACGTAAGGGTGGTCGCCAGGCAGTCAGACCCCAAGAGGTCCTACCATCGAGAAATTCAGATATGTTATCGGCTCTCACGAGATGCCTATCTGGAGGCCAATGAGTCGCATTCTCCTCCCTCCGATCCATTTTGTTTTTGATCCATTTCAGTTTTTTAATTAAAATTAAATATTATGGTGAAAAATTCACGTATAGTGGAAAATTCATATTTTCTTAATATTCCAGGCTCGAGCACTACTCAACTTGAAAAAGTGTAGTGATGTAAAAACTCGATACAAACTAAGACTAAAAAAACTACCTTTTGGAATTAGTGAAAGCTTAAAATCTCAATTTAAAAAAAATATTTGTAGATTTATATTTATTTCTTTATACGTAATGATAATTCAGAAAAAATATTTTGAACATTGTCTCCAACTATGTTGCAAAAATATTTTATCTATAGTAAACGTTTAACCAACACGGATAAAAAAAAAATCATGAAAAAAATAGGATTAGACTGATTTACTTTGATCCATCAGGTGAATTAGTAAACGCACGTAAAACCAATTAAGTAGTAACCCGTATATGTATGGTTTTCAATAGAACATGGTAGGAACATCCATCGCCACTCCATCGACTCTTTCCATTTAATTTCTGCACCGCAAAATTTAGGAATATATTTTTAAATCATTCAGTGGATTATTCAGGGGGAAGGCTGAAGGCAAGCTCGTGACGAAGCGATAGGCGGTTTAAACCGACCTGTGTGGCCTTGCAATTTAAAATTTAATCACACGTTACGTACAGATAGCAAGCTAAAGTTTAACGCGTACACAAGGTGCCAAACTTGGTGGAAACTGGTGTGAATTTTTTATTAGTGACTGCGTGTATACTTAATTTACACTGAAGTGTATGATGAGCTGTTTACACTTGCTGTCAAAATATTTAAAGGTTATCTCATTTTATAATTTAATTATATTTTAATTTTTAGTGAATTAAATTTAGCATTTTGCTTAGCACGAGTGGTTAACAAGAATAAATTAAAAATACTAGTAATGTGCGACCCCCATTGCTAGTAAACTTAAAAAAAAAGTGATCCCCGATAAAACTAGTGTCCCTCAAGATAAATACATTGATATAATAAATAATATTATTCCATTAGATAGGAACATTATAGGAAATAAATATTAAATTTATCAGAATAACCGCAAATCCCTACTCCTAGAGCGACTAAACGCTATCATAATACTCCTGCTGTTATCCCAAGTTACTTAGGGTCGACGCAGTATATCTTTTTTGACGAAATACTATATTGTGAATAAATTAAACTAGCCTTACCCGACAATAACCACGATCTTATCCCCCCTAGCCCTTTCCGCTATCGGACGACCAGAAGCACGAAAAAGCGTCATCGATTCACGGTGGACATTCCAAAAGCCCGAACGAAACGCTTTAAGTCCACTTTTATAATGCGTACTGCTGAAATATGGAATGCACTTCCCGAGTGGGTCTTCCCTGATAGATATAATCTGGGTGTCTTTAAATCACGAGTGAATCGGTTTCTCCTAGGCAAGCGCGCTCCATCGTAGATCGCAGTATCGCTTAACATCAAGCAAACTGGCGGTCAAGCGTAAGCCTATCACGAATAAAAAACAAAAAAAAAACAATAAAATTACACACCAGGTCAGGCTTAATCAAACTAAAGAGAAGCACAATAAAATTTTATTGCTCAGGCCCACCTAGACACTGCCTAATTATGATCTAACAAGCAGCTGCGTAATATCCGGTTAGCATCAATAAACATAGCACAAATCTCTGCCAATTTAAATTAATTCACAGTTGGTGTATATAAACGCCACTTACGTAATGTCTTCGCACGGAAATGGGACGGAAGCACGTTTAAAAATGCTAATCAAATTGCATGGTATTAATCTTCGTGGAATGTTAATTTGTATGCCAACTCTACGACCACGGTTCCTAGTTACTGATTACCTCTCATTACCCTCAAATAAACCGTAGGGAGCATAAGTTAATTTGATCAGATCAGAGATTATACAGCGGGATGCCGACTCGCCACTTAAAATCTGATTTGTTAAATTACTTATTTATTTAAGAATTTTCCGCGCAGACTCAGCAATGTACGATAAACTGCTCAAAGGAAATTCCTTAGCATCGATATTGTAATCACGATAACGCGGTCATTTTGCAGCGAAATTACAATAAGGTCGATATTAAAATTAATATTTTTCACGTGATGGGAAAATTGAATTTATCATTTTAAAACTAATTGCTTAGGAAAACCCAAAGTCGTAGTTAATGCGTAGTTTTCTAGGTTCGATTCCCAGATCGATCATTTTATATATTATGATAACATGATCTCAGTCAGAGTTTGTATTTGCGTCCATTTAATAAAACTAAGCTCGCTTATTACATGGGACCTAAAAAATACCGGAGAACTGTGGGTCCTACACCCGCACTTCGCCGGTATATCAGACTTTCAAGGAATACATGCGTACTAGTATTTTTTTTTACTTTTTAATTAGCACCTTGTAAAAGTGGTGCTTTATATTGACGAAACTTTATTAGTGCTACAAAAAAAAATACATTGGAAATGTGAAAACGGAACGAGGAAAATTCCGATGAGTGTTAAAATATATATTTTTTTATTTATAAATCTATACAGGGTTAAATTTCAAAGACCAGCCAAATTAAGACATTGTCGTCAAACCCAAAGAGCGTTTTAAACATTATTGTCAAATTAACACAATATATTGTAAAAAAAAACATTTGAAAATGTGTGGAAAAAGAACTAAAATCATAAATATTGCGGATTCGTGGTCGTGTATGTGCGCTGACAAACTTATTTATTAATGTTTGCTGTCTAATGCTATCGGATTGTGTAGTGGTAACTATATCTACGCGTTTTGTACTTTAGAGGCAGACAGGAATAAAATCATGTGAAAAACAAAAGATTATTTTAACTTTTTTATTTCGTAGATCGAAAATATTATCGATTCTGAACAGCCTCTGTAAATTTGGCCGGTCATTGAAAAATAACCCTGTATTTAAATACCAAATACATTTGTTTTCTTTAATTAATATCTCCAATTATAATGCCATTTTTTATGGTTGTATGCTGTTATCTCCAATGATAAAGGCATGGCATTTTTTATGGCTGTATGCTGTCAAACTCATCTTTTAAATTCATCCAACTTCAAACAAAATTATGCTTGAGAAGGAAAGTTGGTCAAAAGAAACTTTTTTATTTATTACCCTCTTCTAAAAACCTTTGTTACATTATTCTAATACATCCACGGCAGTAAATCAAAATAGAGTTAATAAAACGCAGTTTTTTAACAGGTACATACATTAACTGAGTCTTGGTAAGTTCATTCACTGACAAAATCCCAAGTTAATCCCATATTAAGCAGTTACACATGAACCGTATATTTTGTCCATGTTAAATAAACTAAAACATATTTAATTATGCGTTGTTTCAACACATGAATGACAGGTTGAGAAACCCTGATAACGTTGTGTTCTTCAAATAAACATGTATATTTAAAAGATTAAGAATGAACTTTACACATATTATATACGTTGTATTAAGCTGTAGAGTTTGAAAGCTTTGAGAAACTTAAGGTGCTTCCAAACACTACTTCACGCAAGTAGAGGTTGTTTATTACATAAAATGTTTGTAAGTAAGCTTTTTACTAAAAACCTATCAAGCAATAACTATGCAAAAACATTAACATTAAAACATTGTACTTGGATAACAACATTGTCATTTGTTTTGCTTGATTGTACTTGGATAATAAAAACTGAATGACTTAACTAAGGAGTTTGATAATTAACTTTTGTAACCCTTGCGTCCTAGGTGTTTACTCGATAAACGTATCATCACACAAAACATGCAGAAAATGATCGAATCTGAGTGAAGCCAGGACCACACAATGCTTCTTAACTGACACAAAAACTACCTACAAGAATATTCAACATTTTTATACCAACAACATTCACATACCACGCGCCAATTAGCCCCATCACACGAGACCCAGAAAAATTATGCAGGCTCGTGAATAAATAACAAAAATAATTACACGGTACAGTAAAACAGACGTTTAAGATCGCCTAATTAAAATCCAATGACAGCACCAGTTATACGAGATAAAAATGCAATAATTTAATTCGTTTACGATCGAGTTTACGAGAAATTAATTATAGCGAATATTTTATGAATCTCGTAGATCGATAAATGTTGAAATATTTTCATATCTCTCAGGTGAACTAAACTCATGAAATAAAACCAGTGAGAAAAATAAGGCTATGAAGGCATAACATTGCTTTATTCTTAACATCAAAGATTATAAATAATCCAGCGCCTTTATCCGTATATAATCGTTAAACTCGCGATTCATATCATTTATCCCGTGACCATCAATAATAATATCGTTGCACAAAGTTATTGAATTACCGTTGACGGGATTACAATGTGTGTATTTGTTCATTTTGATTAATGCTGCCTGTTTGCTGAATAGCGGACTGATTGACCTAAATCCTAAAGAATTTCCATGCTAGTGATTCATAATATTGTAAGCATGTTGAAAGGAACGTGTAAGTAAGGAGACCCGATACCTACCCTGAAATTGATTTACAAAGAGATTTGTAACATAAGTACCATCACGCATGTATTCCCCTAAGGGTTAGGCAGAGGCGTACTAATGTACACCCACAGTTCGCCGGTATGTTTAGGTCCCATGTAACAAGGCGAGCCTATTGCCATTAACCGGGCACAAATCCAGACTCCGAGCTGCTTCTGAGAATTTCATAGAAAATCCCAATAACACTTTGCTCGACCTGGGGATCGAACTCAGGACCTCTAGCGTAGCAATCGCGCTTGGAACCACTAGACTAATGAAGCAGAAGAGATTTGTACGAAAGTTAAGTAATTTTAAATACGTTTTACTTTTATAAGTTATGCTCCTATCCATATAATTATATCCATCCACCTCATCTTCATCTCGCTCAGCTCTTTATCGTGATCGTCAGCCCAATGCTGTCCAAGGTCTCCTCAAGCATCTTCTTCATCATCTTTCATTCTCTTTTGTAACAACATCCACAAAATCAGTAGTAACAAGCAATATTTCAAAACGTCAATTTATAGTGTGTTTTCGGCTACTGCATTTAGAGATATATTCAAAAACGGTTTAAGGAAGATTTAATAACTATAACTATCAAACATAGCCAAAACAAAATGAATTATATATGTAATTAGAATATTAATTAACACCTATTGCGATAAAACATTAGTCACATCATGTGGGCTCTGACGTAACCAATTTAAATGGGAACAACATTTAATTTCTACAACACTTTTAAATTCAAATTAATAGCCGACTACCGGTCGTGTTTTTCCAACTTAGAGATCCTAAAGTGTTGTACGAAGACGTCTAATTTAAATATTTATTCGGCGTCGGATAAAGATGGATGTCATTCGTCTATTACCCACGTACGCTCGATGGACCTAAAGAAGATGGATCGAGATCGAGCGATTTATATCAATTTGTAAACGATTCCTTCCGATCCTTTTCCGTTTGATCTAAATACCTAGTAGAATTCATATTATTTATGTACTGACCTAACATAGGGATTTGTTTGGTTATCGGAATTCTATTTTGATATCTGATAATGTACTATTAGAACAATTATCATGATCCCTGTGTATTCCAGTGTTAGGCAGAGGGGTAATGATGTACCACAGTTCACCGACATGTTTAAAGATCTTCGGAAGCGAACTTATTGCTATTAAATTGTGAAGAAATTCAAGGTCCGAACCGCCTGGGAAAATTTCGTAGAATGATCTAATACCACTTTTGGTATGTTTAGTTCCCATTTAATAGGAGGCGAGCCTATTGTCATTAACCGAAACTCCGAGCTGCTACTATAGAACCCAGAATGGCACAATAAAAAATCGCATGGGTCCGCTAGTCTAATGAGTCAGTTTCCAAAAAGTTCTATAAAATATCCCGATCACCTATAAAGTAAAAGGAATCTTATGGTGTTAAACATTAAGTTATTTTTTTTGTACCAATAATACTTCCTCAAATCCTAATCTGTTATGCTAACTATCCATTAGTTAACATATTTAAAGTGAGATTTGCTATGTTTATATGATTTGTATCTTTATAGGTATGGGTTACAAGATTATTATTCATTTATTTTTAACAATTTACATAAAATATCTTTAATTTTAGCGAGAGTAAGCGTTATGCGTAAAAATGTAATCTTGTTGTACGGACGATATATTTTATTATCTTAATAACGACATTTCCTAAGATTAAATGTTTAAAATTTACGTCTTATAAGGAGTAGGTACATGGACTCATAAAGATAAACGGTAATTTTTATAATTATTATTGGAAGATTAAGTTTGATATCATCAGTTCTCATGGTAACCGGTTTTCAAGGTGTTACTGGGACACATCAGTTAGGTCTTTGCTCCCAACTGATTAGATTTATCTTTTCCGCTTCCATTCTTCTCCTTTTTTTCCTTCCACTTCTATACTCTACCTCTATCCATTTCTATTTCTGATGAGATGAAAATACTCAAATGAGTCTAATGTTCTCATTTGAATTTACTCTCATACTTTTTCTTAAATACTTTTGTAAATACATTAACATTGTTACACCGTGAGCTATGGGTGTATTTGTAATTGGAACAACGAATTTATTGGATGATGGGAAGTAATTCCGAGTAAAATAACACATTGTTTGTGTGGATTAACACTGAGAATTTACTGGAATCCGATTCCGATTATGCCAAGATCTGTCTATCTTATATATATAAAACAAAGTCGCGTTTGTTCCAACACTTATAACTCGAGAACGGGTGTATCGATTTTTATGATATTTGGTTTGTTGGATTTGTCTCCTTCCTGAATAGCAGAATAACTATTAAGACATTCGAAAAACTCAAGAAAAAGAATATTAAGAAAATTTATTATGTCATACATTTTGTATCGGGAACGGATTGACAGAAATAAAACACGGCCACAAATGAATATGGCGTTATTTCTGTTTCGGTAAGGCCAGTGTGCATTGTCCCAACTCTGTTGCTAGTGTGATTTTGTGTTTGTTTAAAAGGGTCCCTAGATGGTTTAGATTCACAATCGGGTTCCACGAGTGAATGATTGAGGTGACGGCTGATAGGGACGAATGGAAGAAAAGGACATGCTGCGCCGACCACAAATAAATTGGAACAAGGACAGGAAGATGATGATACAGGGCAAGACAACGTTTGCCGGGCCTGCTAGTTTATAATAAAATTTGCAGCAACTTTCGAACATAGCACTAATTGCAATCAAGTAACGTACTGTTAACGTAGTGACTAATTCAAACCTGATTAAATATTTCCAATTCCTTGTTACAACTCAACTTGAAAGCTAATGAGTTTTTTTCTTTCCAGCTAATCTAGTGGCCTGTTGGATCAGTGAGTGCAAAGTGTTGTATCGAGAAGGACAAAATGGCGTTCAACGGCGGGGAGTCGCGTTCCGTTGCAAACTCGCAGCACTCTGCCAAATGCTCACCGGATCCGGATTTGCTAGCATTGCCCGGATATACGAGTGCACAAGTTATGTTCACACCGTAGCGTAACCTAAATCTTTTCAAAACTTAATTTTATAGGTATAAATCAAAACAATCGATCAATAACCGATTATAATTTAAGGAGGAGATATTACTGCTAATCCCGACCACGTTTCCCGGTAGCCCAGTCTGATATTAATTATTAAGTATTCCATTTCCTAAATTCGGGATAAAAATACTTTTACATATATAGAAATGTAACGTTGTATAAAAATTTGAAGTCGATCACTGAGTTTTGTGAATATAAACATACAGAAGCTGAATTTATTATAAACATATAGATTATGATTGTAACCCCCGCATACACATATTTTTCAATTTCGTAATAATTCTTATTTTTATGGTTGATTTTTTTTAAATCTACGTCGTATCTGCTATGTACTATTCTGTATCATCATTAGTATCTACTAATCAGTTATCTGTAAGTGTCAGCAGTCCATCAAATAATTTTCCTAGAACTAATATAGCTTCATGGTTCCAGGATATGTCGGTCATTTTCAGTGCACGCCATGTTGTCTGTTGCAAACTGAACCAACTTTGTATTAACAAGTTATAAGTTTGGTTTTGTATGGTTCATAACTTTGAATTAAGTACAGGTGAGGCTTGAAGCTCCTGTTAGCTGTTATACGCTGAATAAAGTGTACTTTATGAAAACAAGAGGTGTTACTAGAATTACCTAAAACAGTAAGACTTTTCCTTCAGTAAATAGGTTAAAAATATCTAAAGAAATGATCTGTAGACAGTTTTCTTTGTTAAATACGAGTGCACACACACTACTCAAAAAGAAATACTTTTTATTACGCTACGGTGTAACAAAATTCTAACATAAAATCTTAAAGGATTCGGAAAGTTGCATCGATTGATACAGAGTCCTATGACTGGGGGACAGGGAAACACTCTTACGTGATTGATTGCTCTTTTTACAGAGTTATTTCTGTATCGAAGAAAAAACTGGGTTAGGGACGCACTTCCGTGTATTTGCTCAGCGATCCCATTACTATGTGTCGACAAATGTGCTCTAGTAATGATATGTGTATAAGCGAGGATGAAATCGATACTCAGATTCTCGATTTTCAATCGTTCTTTTACCAACCTTGTTTCTGTATCGCCTTTTGTTTTTTGTAAGGCAAATGTTTTACACTCTTTTTTTTGTTTCATAGAGGTAATATTTATATCGAGTATAGTCTTTTTTTAAATAACATATCTGCTACATCATTATTTATTATTTTATCTATTAACATCCTTCTAATTGCCATCTATACGAACAGAGACATTCTTTGCATAGCTTTTAAGAAAATATCGGAGATAAAAAATGTAACAAGATCATTCTAGATTGTTCTGGGAAGAATTTGCAACATCCCAGTTAAGTATAATAAATTAATGCCATCTCTTTGTGTTTTGTCAACACAATTTATTTGCCCTCGTTTAATCCTTAAAACTAATCACAAAAGGCAATAAATACCTTGACGTTACATATTTGGATCGTCGAATACGCGGTTGGTCGAACACACCACTCCTGCGCAGGCAAGTCGTGGTAAGTGAAGTTGCGTGTACCGCTGTCAAATAGAACTATTTTATTGCGGTTTTTATTCGCACAACAATTTAAATTTAACGAAAGCGCTTCAGTTAACATCGAGAACTTAAGCTTCACATTTTTTTTTAGCAGACGCTTATTTTTATTTTTATATTAAGGGTCCGGCGGAGCTTGAATTGCCCACAAAAACGTAATCTTCTATACTTATAATAAATCTGTAGAGAGGTCAATTCTGTACATGAAATATATTTCCAAAATAACTATCAGCGGGTGATTAGTGATCGATACTGACGCCAAAAATGCAATCAGTAAAATGTTTGTCTGTCTGTCTGTCTGTATGTTCGTTATAGAAACAAAAACCACTCGACGGATTTCAACGAAACTTGGTACAATTGTTATTCATACTCCTGGGCAGGTTATAGTATACTTTTCATCACGCTACGATCAATAGGAGCAGAGCAGTGAAGGGAAATGTTGGGAAAATGAGTGATTCATGAGAAAGGTTTCAAGCTATAAAACATCACGCTACAACCCTTAGGAACGGGGCAACGCAGGTGAAACCGCGGGCGAAGAACTAGGGAACAAAGTAACTATTCTACGCGGACGAAGTCGCTGGCAAAAGCTAGTACCAAAATAAATCGTAATCCAGACAATATTCTATCAAATTATCTTATTATTAGGATTTGGATGCCGTTAATCTAGGTTTCTACGGTACTATTTCATCTACTACTACTTCACTGGAAATAAAAGACCGAAAATGTTCCAGTGAAGTATTTTGGACGAAATGGTAACCTAGATTAACGGTATCTGAATCCGAATAATAACAGAATTTGATTAAATTGTGTTTGAATTACGATTTATTTCGGTATTACCTTTGTAAGAGAAATTATTCGGACTCTTAAGGATTTTGTTTTTGGTTAACTCGACAGTTATTTTCAGTTTTATACATGCTTAAATTATATATGTTATGGTATGTAAGTAATATGTAAGTTATAGTATCGTTCATTGGTCTAATGGTAGCAAGCACTTGTTGAATATGAGACCCTGGGTTCGATTCCCTGGTCATGAAAATGTCGTTCTATGAAATTTTCAGGAGCAGCTAGGAGTTTTCATACCTGGTTAATGGCAATAGGCTGCCCCCTTATTACATGGGATCTAAAAACATACCGATGACTGTGGGTGTATTTAAGTACCAATATTATACACCTAACCTAACCGGCGTGATATAATTTGTTTGTAAATTTTCCCATCCTCAGGTGCTTCCTTTTCTTTTTAATGATTTTCAAAAAATCGTAGGACAAAGTTACGAACCAGGAAAAAAATCTTCCAAATCTGTAGAACTGTTCTAAAGTGATGATTTTACATACAAGTTGCAATTGATTTTAATTTAAATATCTAGATATTACTATTTTAGGCATAATATTTACATTTGTGGAGATTTACCGCCACGATATTGTAGCTATATATTTATAAGACACTATGATCCCAGCGATATTTTTTATAAATCTTATAAGACTTTGGTTGAATATTGGAGGATTACTTTTGGATAGAAAGCTGAGCTTTCAATCACGGCATTCACAAAGAAACTTAATTTTAATGCTCACATTAAACTACTTACAAAGAATAGTTTAGTTGAATTCAAGGCTATAAACTTAGCTGGAATGTTTTAAGCCGTGTAGATTATAGTAGTTGCCTCTATAGCGATAAGAGGTTTTTATGGACGTTAAAGCGTCCATCATTGTTAAGGATAATTCTAAGGTGCTCGAATTATTACCTTTGTTTGGACTAAGTACTATTGTTTGAAATGAATCAGCACTGATATGAGATTGCATGAGTAATTTTAAATGTTTGTAAATTTTGAATATGGTATATATATTACATTTATATAGATACTTATCGAGGGGCTAGTGGCTAGGTTAACGTGTGCTTGCTGCGGTTAATTTGTGGATGGGTGACCATTCTTAACACTTCGAGACTCCTCCGTGCCTCGGAAAGCACGTAAAGCCATCGGTCCCGGTTGTTATACGAACATCTATGACAATTGTTAGTTAGAAGCCTAAAAAAATTGATATCCAGTCTACCTTTCGGATATCGGTATTGCCCAGAAATTGGGTTTCGGAGGTCTGATGGCAGTCGCTTCGTGTAAAATATTGTTACTCAGCCGCATCTGGTTTAACTGTAAGCCGACCTCAACTTAGCTGGGAAAAGGCTCGGAGGATAAAGATAAAGCTTAAATAGAAGTTGTATATAATAGTTTTAATAGATATAATAATTAATCTCTCTACCAGAAAACTTTTCAATTTAAATATGCACTGATTCCAAGTGATAAGAAAAGTTATAACCGAATTAAGTTTCTACTAATTGATTTATTTAATGTATTGCCATTATAGATAAAGATTTTATAATCATGCACCTGGCTTTTTAGTTCGATAAAAAGGTTATAATTAGTAATAACTTAACTGTACCAAGACAGCAGCTGTAGATCGAAGTTATCTCTTGATTTTCTACTTCAAACTTAAAATGTATTACCAAAATATTATTAGATATTACTACTAGTTAATATACATAGGTACTAGGATTCTAAACTTAACGAGGTACCTCTTTGCTATCGAAAGATAGGACATAAAACAAATTTCCTTGTTCGTTCTAAAACAGCAATAGTAAAACAACCGCAATGTAAACAAATAAAGCTCTATATGGAAATGTAAGTGCACTCCGGGCCACAAAAACCGTACCTCTCAAAAACACTTCGATCTATTTTTATATTCCAGTACGTAACCACGAGGTTGTTTTACAACGGAGTCACGTACAACAGCATCTGTCACGGGGAGCCGTTTTAAAACTGATGTGTCGTTGAAACTATGTTGAAACCAAAGAATGCATTGCCAGACATACACGGGTTGAATTGCAGACATTCGGGACACTTCTAGACAGGGGCAGACGCGTAACGCGACTCCACTGCATTCTTTGCGCTCAGCCGCTGTTATTTTGAGTTTCAACTTGTTTCTATTGTTTTACGGTTTTGTCGGGTTGGCGGAGCTGAACAGAACTATGAGTTTTCTTAAAATTGAAGCTGTATTTTTTAAAGAAATATTTATTTAGTTTTCGATGAAATTGGCAGCAACTAATTAATTTCACCATACCAACAATGGGAGCAATTCTTTTTCTAAGTTAACTTTAAAAAATGTACCCTACACATTAACGACATAAAAACGTCAACAATGACTGCAATATACTTTCAAAACGACAAAAAGGTAACACCGTGTAAATAAAATACATTTTTTGTCTCGACAATACTATCAAAAAGCGGCTAGCCATTGTTAACATTGAAAGTCTCAAAGAGTCCGTTATCAAACCACTTAAATTGTAACACGTTCTACCGCGGCTTGCGTCGTGTTCCACAACTGCTAAAACAAAGAAAGAACGTACCTATTACTTCGTTTAAGATCGACCATTAAACTCTTACAAAAAGCTAATGGTTATCAAACTGGGCCACCCAAGTAGATGAATTTAGGAACGTGAGTTTTATGTAACACATCGTAAATTGCTATAGTTTGTCTCGCGTGTCCTGCACAAACCTAAACTTTTCCACGAACAAAATCCAGCGCATAGCGTACAGTTCAAAGATATTTTTTGTAAAAACGAAACGTAGAAAGTATTAACAACGAGGATGGCATGAATTTTTTCCCCGAACGTCAGGAATTTAAATTCTTGTGGCTCCTTACGCGATCGCGTGTGGTCTAATTATGAATACGGCACAATAGCATTAACTTTTTTCCATAACAGAAAAAATACTTCAGCGGTTTCCCTGCGAAAATGGAATAAAAGTGTACCGGATAAAGGAAAACTTCTAGACCTGTTAAGTGGCGATACCCCACTTCGCGGCTCCATTACTTTGCATTTTATATGCCGCTCCACTGCGCCTGTTTACTTTGAACTTTTATTATATCACTTATCCAAGAAAAATGTTATGACTCTACCCCATTTTCGGTCACGCGAAATTTGGAGCTTATTACGTACTAACGTTTGGCAATTCAGTTGCTATTCCAGTCAATAAATTAATGTGTGTTCTTATCTTAAATTATATGTAGATATGTCATTCTGTGCTCTCCGAATAGCTTTTTGTGTAATTAATTTGTACAGAAGCTGAATCTTGGTTAGAATTAGTCTGGTTTTAAATCATCCATAAATAATGCGATTACAATAAGCTTTTTAATATAAATAGTATTTTTTAACGATTCTAAGTGATTTAAGGAAACACTAGAATCTTTCTTTGGCTATAAAATTTAAATAAGAACAGAATTGGTTTGGTGATTTCAAAGATAAACAGACAACTAAATTGTTCACGTTTAGCTTCCAGTATTACGTGGTCAAACAATATGGTAGGTAGATCCATAATATTAAAAAGTAAACATAAGTAATTGAGTTATACTATATTTATAATTTATTTTAAAGAAAATATATTTTTATAACGTCTCACTACAAAAGGAAATAAAAAGAAAGAAAAAACGTTTATTGGTAAACCACATCGTAGGAGCAATGCCAGATTACAAAAATTAAAAATATATATATATATATATATAAATAAAAGAAACAAAAACTGAATTAAATGAACGTGTCTCAAGGAAAGAAATAATTGATGATTACCTTCTTAAAGAATGCCTAATTATTATTAATGCATCTGCTATTCAAGTTTCAAGTTCAAATGTTTAAATAAGCTTTTGCAAGCGATTATGAAACGTTATGATTCTATGTAGTTGCACGGTTCCAAAAGATTGATTCTATGTAGATGAATCCGGCACGAAACTCCATGGACACTCTTTTAAAATAAATGGTGTTACAATCTTCACTGGTACAATATTGCGATATGAGGATGTGTGAACATTGAATGTCAAACTTGGACCAAAGTCGATAATTACTAGAAGGTTCTCAGTGTTTGAGAACTCGATGTCATATAGAAATGACAAATAAGAAAATAAATGAACTATGTGATAAAATACACACATCATCTAAGCAGGTTATAAATTAGGACTCCACTCAGACACGCCACAATATATTAATCATTTTACTAACGTGCGAATGGTAGACAGAGGTCCATTTTGTTGTATATTAGTTTATAGTAATCTGTACCTATAATAAAATTGTAACAGCTCGATGTTTGTACATTATAGATATTAAAGAAAAACGAATATAGGGGGTCTTTATTAGAGCAACACAAGCCAAAATAACTATTTTTTTTTTGTTTGTATCACGCAAAAACGACTGCATGGAATTGAATGCAGTTTTCACCGATGCCGCAATATATTGCTAGAGGTCTAACTTAAAATCTGGTGCATGTTTCATCTTGACACGCCTAGAATCGGACTTATAGTATGTTAATCTTTTTGGGACGTGAGTGAATTTGCGTGCAACAAACAGTAGTTAGTAAAATAATAAATAAGCAAATTATAACCAATGTGTTTTTATTGATGTTTGCAACGTTTTAGTCCTTACCAACAACATCCATAACAACAACAACCAAAACCAGCATCTAAAAGCCCTGTTTTAAAAGCTTCTGACCGTATTTAAAATAACTTACATAATTCACATCCAAAATTGCCTATCTAAGTCAATAGATTATTATCTATCCAATTTCTTGTCGCATTTAAAATCTTAAAGGATATCTGTAATATAGCAAACAAACCAGTTTTGAAAGATAAAAGAATAATAAATTAACACTGAATAAATAAGATAAACGTGTTTTATAAATATTTATTTTGGTACATTGCCTCTAATTAGTGATGAATTTATAATGGATGATAACGAGTACTGTTTTTTTTTGCTTTACACATGACTGTACAGAAATATTTTTATAGCAACATTTTGCAGACTGCTTCATTAGTCTAGTGGTCCCAAGCGCGAGTCCACTAGACCTGAGAGGTCCTGGATTCGATCCCCAGGTCGAGCAAAGTGTTATTGGGTTATTCTATGAAATTCTCAGTAGCAGCTCGGAGTAGCACTGGATCTGTCTGTCTGACCCGTAAAGGTATTGTTAGGTGTCGTGATCTGATTATATTTATATAATCATTCCCACAAGAAAAAAATCCTCTAAAAAAATTACTAGGAAACCGAAATGGCAATGGCAGTGGCAGCAATACCGTCCCTGGGGTGCCGATGATAATAAGGTTTTATAACATTAAAAAAATTTGCTTGTTTTTTTTTATTTGGGCACGACGACGTTGAATTTTAAACTTCAATTATGTTTAATTCATGAATATTTAACGTTTCTCATTTTATTTGGTGATGTGATTGGGATACCTATACGCCTCTTTTGGATCGAACAGGGCTTTATAGCATACTATATAAAGGTTGTAGGACTCAGAGTTTATCTGGGGTGGCACCACTGAACTGATAAATATTTTATCGCTTAGCAATAATGTGATAACATTATTGGACACACGATGGACCGACGATTTGAAGAAGCCACCTTCTTCAAATCGTCGGTCCATCGTGTGTCCAATGGCAGTGGATAGATGCGAGCTGCCCACGACCAGGATGGTTGGTGCTATTTGGGGGAGGCCTACGTTGATTATTACTATTATATTTCGGTTTGAAGGACAGTGAAATTAAGAGACTAGGTTAGGTATTAGGGCTGCAAAGCATGAGATCCTTGGTTCGGTACCCAGGTCGAGCAGCGTTACCGGGATTTTTCTATAAAATTCTCAGTAGCAATTTCGATTTGTGCCCGGTTACATGATTATTAGACATAGGAGTATACCGTGGAACTCTAGTTAAACATACCTAGTACTAATACTCAGGACATACCCACGGTCTTGTAGGTATGTTTAGGTATAATATATGTATAAATGAAATACATATGATAATTTGTGGTAATTAAAAACATATTTGCAAAGTTAATTAAAGTTTATACGAAGGTAAAATAATTATTTAGAAAAATATTTGCCATGTAAGTTTGTGCAGACACCGAAACGTATTTTGTTCACACCTATGTATATTTTAAAGTTTATTTGCATAGTTTAATGTGTATCAAAGTATAATAAATCGTGCCGCCCACGGAGTATCTTTAAAATATATTAACATACACTTGACCTTTGTGTTGAATTCTATCAGGGCGAACATTACTCAATAAAATGTTTAATGTGGTGCTAAGTATAATATCGGGTGAGAACAATAAGCCATAAACATGCAGTCATATCAACGCATAATGCTGTCCCATGCCAAAGAAATGGGTTTTTCTTTATTTCAATAATATGCGGCGCGAAAGCTTCGGAGTAGAGTTACTCGAATCATTTCGCGCACGACTGGATTAAAATAACAGTTTAATCGTAACTTATACATTTTAATGCTCTAGTCGTGCCGTAAAAATATTGCTCGCTACGATAAAATACTCGTGCATTCGCGAAAGCGAAAGTTTCAATTTCGATTCGATTCGATTCATCCAATATCGTGCATGCTTACATAATTTCACGCCATTCTACTATGAGAGTAGGCAAAAACTTTAGAACGCCACGTGCGGGGATCTGACCTCATACAAACCAAGTTAATTTATTCTACATCTAGTATTTGCAGATAGCTATACTTAGCTTAGTCTATGTCAGCTGTTGGACGGAAATCTAAGACGCTGTACGCAGTGATTTCATTTGTTATATTTAAAATAAAGAAATGAATACTAATAATAAGATAATTATAAATATGTATATATATATATATATATACCTATTGTTATTATTAATTATAAATGAAATAATTGTGATGGCGCTGGTACAATCCAGCGTTCCTACTAGTTAATCTGTCTCGGAGAAGGAGCTTCGTATAATTATGATAGAACTTCACTTAGGTAAGTTCGTTTAATCACATAATTATTGTAGACTATAGTTACCAGCTTTAAAGCATACATGTACTTACCATTTAGTTCACATTGTGCAATGCAAATAATATGAATATGAATGAATATGAAATCTATACAAAAAACCGGACAAGTGCGAGTCGGACTCGCCCACCGAGGGTTCCGTACAAATTTGTAGGCACATATTCTAATTAATTACAAATATATGTATAGTTTTCAGATTTTTCCCTATAGGTACTTGTAATATAACACGGTATTACTTGCTAAATTGCACAGTTCTAGGTCAACGGGAAATATTCTATAAATTTTGATTCCCTTGAGAGTGTCGAAATATACGTTTTTTACGGCATAAGCGGCCGTATCTTTTTTTACGTTAACTTAGAAGTTTAATTTTTTTACAGCTTCATGAAACTATAGACCTGCGTATATAATTTTAATTTCAACTCGATACCTCCACACATTCCCGAGATAAAGGGTCTTCACAGACAGATGGACAGACGGACAACAAAGTGATCCTATATAAGCTTTTTTCCTTTTGAGGTACGGAACCCTAAAAACGAAGTCAATTTCCATCAAAACAATACAAGATTCATTCATGCATATTTTCAACGGAAAACATGGACTTATAAATAAAGAAGTTTCAACCATGACTTGTTCCAAGTCGCTCCAAGACTTCAACGTCACGGATGTCTTCAATTATTAACATTATAAAAGTTGCGCTAAGGCGGTTGTTATGAATAATAAAATAGCAGAATATGCCGTGAAAACAGCAAAGAAAGTGCAAGGGGTGCAGTACAATGGCGAGTAAAGGCAACACTGTAGGTTTATATCCGTTGACAATGTGCATTGTGCCTTAGGACGGGTCTCAGCGAAGAATTTTAATATTCTCAAGCGGGAGATGCGGACTTCATCTGTGTCATAGCGACGCAGTTTGCACTACACGAAATGTTTTAAAAATTCAAGTCGGTTATTCAACCCTTTTCAGGAACTAAATTGGCGTTTGTTATTGATTTTTGGACTATCCAAGTTAACATATATTTTACGCATGGCATGACATTTAATTTTGACATTATAAATGTGTATCGCAAAGTGACATTGTTGAACAACAACAACATTGTTAAAAAGATCTTTAATTGCGAAAGTAGTCTGTCTAGTAGTGAGTAAGGGGTGATGTTGAAGGTGCTGATATTGTTCAACTCGTTGTTCAATTGGTCATTATTTGGAACATACCATCACGCCTGTATTCCTCAAAGGGTTAGGCAGGGCTGTACTTATTGCACCCTTAGTTCGCCGGTAAGTTTTGGTCTTTTATTTAAATAAAGGACTGACGTATCAACGCACAGCCGAAATTACAGGAGCTCGATCACTGAAAGTTTGCATGCTGGTTCCTTTTGCACTGTAGTCGAGCTTTAAGAAAGAATTATTGGAAATTCAACCCCTAAGGTGGTGAAAAAAGGGCTGAAAGTTTGTATGAAAGTCATACACTACCATGTGTTTGACAAACACACACATATAAAGAAAGAAAGAAAGAAAGAAAAAGAGTTTATTGACACAGTCACGGACACTGCACACATAGCATAAAAAAACTAAACTAATTATCTTATAAAATAATGAGACGAGGAAAGTGAAGCAAAAATAAATAAATATTGTGTGTCCCACGGTTGTGCCAAATAGGTCCATTTCAGCTAAATGCCAGACTGCCTGTGAGCTGCCTGGCGCTGGTTTTCAATTGGACCTCAAAAAGTGAGAACCACGGATGCAAATCAGTCTTTCAACACAGAGATTAAAGTTAAATATAAGTATAAATAAAAAAAAAAGAAGGTATAAATAAAGAAAAACAATACAAAAATAATATATAGGTAATAAATGATAAATATTAATAAATTGAATAAATATTGATACATAGGGTAGTAGGTATGTGGTATGTGTAGTTATAAACTAGGCGATTAAGTTGACGGCTCGGTTTGCTTCTCAAAAAACCTGTTTGTGATATACATATTAAATAAACGATGACATCGTCAACATATACACTACAGCTGTCATTCGCTGTTGACATTTTGAGAATTGTTTTCTTCCTTGTATATTAGACTTAACACATTTTATGATATGAAACCTCCATGGTGTAGGTACCGTGGGCATGGTATATTTTAGAAACGAAAATTACCTAAGTACACAGGCGACGTTGCGCACGGGAACTCTCGTATGTAATAGGTGGCGAGTCAAACTCAGATTAATTTGAACATAGAAAAAACATATATCAATATAATTTTATTTTCATTTCAGGGATCTCACCAATGCAACTACAAATAACCAAATATTGGAGTTATATTGCACTCTTGTGAAACCCTTTTGAGGAAGAAAATCTTTTCGCCCTAATGAAGTGGAATGGAAGAATTCACATTTATCTAGATCCTACAATCCACACCAGTATGTGACTGGACTATCATGGGGACGCCTTTGACATTTAGTTCATTCTGGAAAAATAAAGCACTTAATAATACATTTTATAACACCCACGCAAAGAGATACGTACATAGGTGGTCTATTTCCAACTGGAATCTACTACGATAATCTCTAATATTATGGATAGTCACACTCGCCGGCAACTGTCAAATGTTCCTCTAAACATGTCTTTCCTAACGGCAACACTACACTAGAATACAGTTTCATTAAACGGAAACCGCTAACAATATGAATCCGTGCCTTCGAAATATTATTTGAATACTGTACTAACAATGCAGTCATCGTAAGCGCCTTGTGTACAGTCTCCCGCGCATATTTACATATGAATGTGATTTGCTTACATCTTCAAATGATATGTTAAACTTCTTACTATTCATCTGTGACGTCACAATACTCACAATCAATTTTATTTATGTGGGTTTACCGACAAACTAGTTGATCGGATCATTCAAATCAGATTGGATCAAATATGCGTCATTTAGAATTAAAAATGTAAAACATAACCTGTAAAATCTTTAAACGACCTGATAAACATAATTTATCATAGATAACTAACCATAAAAGCCCACCTTTAAAAACAACAATTAAAATTATTACTCATGCATTTATGTCCCAGATTCTAAAATCAAATCTAAAAGGAGCAGTAGTATAGTACGAATGTACCGACAATACCGAACTGCAAATATTTTCCTCTGCAAATGGATTTTTTAAAGCAAAAAGTCTTCTACATCGTTACATATGATCGCCTAACTAGTGACCTGTGCTGAAAGCGAACACTGCAAATGATCTGGAAGACGCTACATTGTGTCATCTCTATATCTACGTTTACTACTGAACAGCAGAACTGACTAAACGCGTTACAGCAAGTACAAAAAGACTGAGAACGTCTAAAGTTGTACTCAAGTGGTTGCGCAGTGATTTTAAATAATACTCGGGGTAAATGTAAAAAGTTAAGAATTTGAAATGGATTCGATGGGTATTTATACCGAGTGTATAACTTCCAGCGGCCAATCCAGATCCAGCCGTCTCTAGGAGTTCCCCTCGCCCTAAACCGAGGTCCACGTCCCGTCAGGGGACGCCCTTAGCTGCTGTCGCTTAGTTAATAAGATACTCCTGGCTGGAGGCATTCGGTGCTCCGCCATCAAGTCCAGTTACGCTATAAAAATTCCCTGAATGAACAGCCTACGTCCATTCATAACCAGCGGCCGAAGCCTCGCCAATTTGTGTTGGGGTTACAAAAACGACCAGTCATTCTTCCTAGCAGTGGTAGCTAGCCCTATGCCAACATTATCGATCTATTCAAATGAACAGTATTCTCTAGAAATTGTATACGGAAGAAGGAACAAATAACACTCTTTGCAGTAATGATTAAACAAACAAACACGTTCACAATTCACCGCACAATCGTTACACAAAACACTTATTCCTCACACGAGCCGTCACCAATGTTATGATAGACGCAGCACGGCACGGAACCCGTGGGTGGACGTTATCGCGGCGACGTGAATCAGCAATTTTCAACTAATTAAAGATAAACAAAGTTTGATGCGAGTATGAGCTTTTGGATTCAGAGTTCCGTAATAGTTATTGTAACAGGTTTTTTTCTTTTGATGCGATTTATTCGGTAGGTTAGGTAGCCTGTGGAGTAGATTCAAATATTATTGTTTGTGATAATGTCTACTATTTTGATGATTAATATGGTACGGCAGGATGAAAAGCGTTTTTTTTTTCATTTCAATATACATGCTGGAGTATGAGTGATTTGACTGTGTATTGACATTCCAGTAAATTAAGGATAGTTTCATATAATGGTGTTGATGTTAATCTAAAAGATCTATTAAAACTTCGCTCATTTTCAAGGCTCTTACGGAACCCACAAATCACTTCTTGATCCACTTATTTTTTTAATAAGTAAAATTAAATGCAAGGGAAAATTAACTCTTCTTCCAGTGACGGGCAGCGACAGCGGAGTGACGTGGCCAGCCATTACGGTTCGGAGGTCGTTGACCTCACGACTGGAAAACGCTACGATGTTTCCAACTACCTGTTTGTTTACCCTTTGTTTTAATTAATAATTTAATAAGATATCAGATGTTTACACTACTTATTATTCTATACAATACAATATTGTAAATTTTAAACGGATTTTTTTTAATTAGTCCTAATAGCAGGAATAGTGGTTATCACAGAAAAATGTGTAATTATTGAGTCCAAATTTTACATAAAACTGTAACATTGTCTAATTAGTAGACAATGTAACTGGTGCGTAGATTCTAGAAAAATAAAATTTTAAAATTTTAATAAATTTTACATAATTCCTTCTATACAAAGAAGACAGAGATAGATACACACCTTGTTACTTTATAAATATTTATCATCATTAAACATTATAAATTGAATTCTCCAGTCATGTGTGCATTAGATACGGTATAAAGTTATAGATATTGTAATGCACCGGGATGGTCTGTGCATATAATTTGTAGATATTTTGTATAAAAATTACTGAACTGTATAGCTTTGTCAAAAAAACAATATTTTAGAGCATTTTCTTACATGGTTGACCTACTTTTTGTCAAACAATATTATTAGAGAATCCCACAAAATGTGAAATCTTTGTACCAGACACTGCTGACAGACAACTGACTACAGAAATTTAATGCATTTGCTCCTCACATCAAAATTGTTGAAAAAAGCTGTCTTCACCTATTAGGGTCCCCAATCTTTGATGAATCCTTTCCGATTTTTATCGAAGATAAAATACAAAATTTTAATGATATATCAGAAAGACTTTTCAAAATTAATACACATTCGGCTTTTACCATTATTAGATTTTGCTGTTTTGGGCCAAAATTTACTTACTTCCTTCGCTGTTCACATTTGTGGACACAACCACATCTTTTGGAAAAAGTTGATAATATTATACGAAATTTTATTTCTTCTATTTTAAATGTGGCTCTGGATGACCGAGCTTGGTTACAAGCCACGCTCCCCATTCGTTTGGGTGGCATCGGTATCCGCAAAATTTCTAGTATCAGTTTACCCGCGTTCATATCCTCAGTCCACAGTACCGAAAAATTAGCCAGAGATATCTTAGGACCTTCTCTGGTTGATTTGGAAGTACCGTTTCAAGGAAATTTCAAGGAGACTGGTCGACACTTCACGTGACCAGAGGGCTGGCTTGTTCCTAGGACAGCGCATAAGCATTGCCATTCAGCGTGGCAATGCTGCCAGTCTTCTGGGCACCTTCCCGGACGACAGCGATACCGAGGAATACTTTGACGCTTAGTCACGCCTGTCTTTTAGATTTATATATATAGCTTTTTTTTACGTTCATGTATTTTATGTAAATAGTGTATATAGTAAAATAATTTAATTTAATTCAGATAATAAAGTTATAAAATAGAAATGATCAAAAAAAATATTAGAGAATTGTAATATCGAGAATGTAAGGCCTAATATATACATACCATCACGCCTCTATTCCCCAAAGGGTTAGGCAGAGATGTACTAATGTACGCCTATTGCTATTAACCGGACACAAATCCAGACTCCGAGCTGCTACTGAGGATTTCATAGAAAAACCGAATAACACTTTGCTCAACCTGGGGATCAAACCCAGGAGCTCTAGCGTAGCAGTCGCGCTTGGGACCCCTAGACTAAAGAGGCCTAATAATACAAAAATAGTCGTTTTGCAATGCGCATTAAACCGGAGAGCACCTAGAAGTTAGTATTTTCACAAGACAAACCAATATGAGAACATAGAATTTATTTCTGCTGTAAATTTTCGTCATTTAAAACTAGTATTTTGTCTTAAATCCATGTTATATACACATACACGAGTTTTATTGAGGATATCCGTCCATGTAGTAAAATTTAACCGGGGGTTCTTTTTGTTTAATCAACTTTTACGGCGAAACCATGGGGACACTGACTTTAACCACAAAGGGATTCCTTGCAACAAAATTTAACAGCCTACTTGCGGTCACTGAATTATTTTATAGCTGAACTTTTGTTGTGGCACTTTTTTTTCTTGCAGTAGTTGTTAGTATGCGTATTTAGAATCCAAAGAAAACTAGAAATAAATTTACACTATAAAAAGACAGTACATATGACTACAAAGCTTTAATGTACTCCTGTTTGTTTGCCCTTTTCAACCGACTTCAAAGCAGTGATAGCCTAGTGGTATAACCGTTGGACTGCCAAGTCAAAGGTCTCGAGTTCGAACCCAAGGCACGCACCTCTGACTTTTCGAAGTCATGTGCATATTAAATAGTTAATTATCACGCGCTTAAACGGTGAAGGAAAACATCGTGAGGAAACCTGCATGCCTGAGAGATTTTGTCGATGGCGTGTGAAGTCTGCCAACCCGCACTAGGCCAGCGTGGTGGACTATAGCCTAATCCCTCTCATTCTGAGAGGAGACCCGTGCCCAACAGTGGGACAATATAATGGGTTGATTATGTAACCGACTTCAAAAAGGAGAAGGTTCTCAATTCGACTGTATTTTCTTTGTATGTTTGTTACGCGATTGTTCCGACAATTATCAACCGATTTTGATGATTCTTTTTTTGGTAGGTAGGTCATACTTCAGAGGTGTCTAATTTCGGAAGTCGGTGGCGAAATCAAACGACCCGATCAAATCAAAGGCACCGACTTCCGAAACTGTTTCGCACACAACATTTTTTTTAATGTTTTTGAAGGCGGTTTTACTTTTTCAATAAATAAATAAAGCTCCTTAAATAGAAAAAAAAAATTAAATCCTCAAAATGTAAGCAGATACTGTGTTTTTGTGAAATTGAGACTGTAAAAAGATCTGCAATTGCTGCAAAGTGGACCTTTATAATAAGAAATTGAGAAAGATTATATTTTAATGGACCTCAATATTAATCTTATGCCAACCTAACAAACAAAAAACACAACTTTATTATTTGAGCAAAGTTTGCCACAACTGACTATAATAAACAATAATGAATTCTAAATTAGCTTGTCTTTAAGATACTAATATTTAAGCTGTTACTTATATTTTGCCTCGCGTCCCAAAACCTCTCTCTACAGTAATATACAAAACTTGAAAGTACGTTTATCAACACTACAGCATGCATTTCAATGTAAAACAGGACAGTAACATGAATAGAAACGTTCAACTGTATCGTTAAGGCCAGCGTCCCCTATTATAATATTATACCCAAAAATCAGGACTATGAAATTTCACCCGTCCCGAGCAATTTGATAAACTTATCGTGTAACGATATTGAGACGGCCACGAGAAACACATTAAATTCAGATTCTTGTCCTGTTTTCATTATACAAACACCCTCTCGTGCCATTCGAATAGAGAAATCTGTTGAGCTGACATCTTATATTTAATAAAAGCTCGTGAATAATTTCTACATAATAGTTTTTTTAAAAACAAAAAATCAATTTACGTGAATCTCGGGTAAATATTAAAACATTGCTTTTGTTCATATAACAAGATTTCAAGAATTTATTTCTTTATATACACAGTTATGATTAGTTGTTAGTTATCTTTTTGTGATTTTTTGGCATTTTGCCATGCTAAGATTATAAAGTTATTTTTAAGTAAAGGAAAAATTCAATCGCGGGCAGGGTTCGAACTTGCGTATTCTAGTTAGATACACTAGACGCTCTGACCGCTAAGCCACCGCGAACCCTACCCGCCTGATTGAAATTGACGTCAATTCAGAATGTGAAGGCATAGTTAGTAAAAGGTAGTAATTAAAAAAAGTGTATAATTTTCGTATTAAAATGCTATATTCCTATATTATTGGAATACGAGTATACGCACCGTCTTTGCAATTATTTTGCAAAACCTTGCTTACATTCAACTACTAGAAGACAAGGTAGAAAATCTTGAAAACCTTCAAAAAGCCTCCTGTGTGGAACTGAGAAATGTATCGACAAAGCCGGGTGAAACTAAAGATGACTTGTCAAAAATCATTATTAGTACTGGAAACGCTGTGGGGTTGTCAATATGTACATCGGATATAAGAGACGTCTATCGATTTAAAACGAAATCCGAGACTAACAAGTCCATTCTAGTAAATTTTTCAACCATTATAATGAAAGAAAAATTACTACAGTGCGTAAAAACCTACAATAAAACAAACCCAGAAAATAAATTGTCTACTTTAAAAATACAGCTACCCGGCCCAAACAAGCCTATTTTTATATCGGAAAGCTTAACCTACAAAGCAAGGCGTCTATATTTCCTGGCTCGCGATTTTTGCAAGTCGAATGAGTACAGATTCTGCTGGACCTCACACGGAAAAATCTACATACGCAAGAGGGAAGGCGCCGCCGGATATTGCATTACTAGTGAAGCTGACCTTAATGGCCTTAAACTAAAGGATTGACTAAGCTATCCGATTTTATACTATTGGGTTTTAGCTTCTAAAAACGTTTATTATTACGCATGCTATATTTATTTTATTAACGACTTATGTAAACATAAGTCCAATACACCTCCCATACGACACAAACAGTTACACGCACACATTACCTTTACAATTATCAACATACGCATACAAAATACCCCACCACAGGCTCTCATAAACTCTCGAATAGGTAACTGCTGTTACAACGTTCACGACCACAAAATATTAAAAACTAAACAGATTCCCCAATGTATCACATTAACTTTTATATTATTAAATTGCAACTCTATTACACTAGACCGACAAATAGTCCCCGTATCTTACACCTCATTCAATATTATGGTAACATAGTGGATAATAATTTCGAAAAGTTTGTAGATTCCGTAGAATCCTTAAATGTGTCTAAATCAGTGGTCTGCTCACCACAGAATTGTCTGGAACACTTACACTCTTACAAAAACACTCTGAAAATCGTGCATGTCAATATACGGAGTATAAATCGAAACTTCGATAATTTGATTGCATTTCTCAGCTCAATGGATGTTGGATACGATGTTATTATTCTTTCCGAATGTTGGCTAAATAAAGTCTCCTATATTCCCATCATGGACGGTTTCACCCCAATGAGGTCGAGTTCCAACAACCAAAATGATGGTGTGATCATATACATCCGTTCTGAACTACATTATACAGTTTCAGAGCCAGTCTTCCAAGACGCAAATTGTCTTATCTTGAAACTTGGCTCAGACACAGCCATCGTGGCAATTTACAGATCACCCTCGTTTAAAAATACAGACAAATTCATAAATTCATTAAATATTACTCTAGCATCGCTCTCGATGGTGAGTACCGTGGCGATCATAGGCGACATAAATATAAATATAATCCCCGATAGAATTAACTCTATTGCGGATGATTACTTAACGGCTACTGCTTTCCATGGTCTGCTTCCCGCACATAACTTTCCCACACGTGTTGATAGTTGTCTGGATCATGTCCTACTAAGGACAAACAAACGCTGTACCACTTGTGTCTTTGATTCTTACTTTACAGACCATGCACCAATTTTACTTTGTATAGATTCAATTACCCTTGTAAAAAAACCAAAGAGTATTTCTAGGCACATTAACCTACTAGGGGTTATAAGTTGCCTGGAGAAAACAAATTTCTCAGAAATTCTTAATAGCACCGATCCCAACAAATGCGCAAATCTCATTGTCTCAACTTTATCAAGCATTGTTGGTGAACACTCCACTGTGAAAAAAATACCACACAGAAGGAAAATTATCAAGCCATGGATTACTCCTGGTCTTCTACGATGCATCCGTAATCGCGACAAACTCCATAAGAAATCCAAACAAGACCCTAATAACATGATAGCCAAAATTACTTACACAAGATACAGAAATTACTGCAACAATCTTCTAAAGAACATCAAACGTGAACATGAAAAAAATGAGCTTCGGAAGGCCAGGGGTAATCCAAAAGCCACTTGGGACATCATAAAATCAATAAGTTACAGAAACAAAATATCGAATAAAGAATCTTCAGCCCTACTTAAACTATGTGATGATCCAAACTCTTCAATAAACCGTGTAAACCACTACTTTGCTAACGTTGGGATAAACCTGGCAATGAGCATAAACAATAAACAATCTGCCACCTGTATTCGTAGTCACGAACAGTCGAATGCAATTAACTTGCAAGGAAACTCCCTTGCCCTGTTGGAGACTGACCATGACGAAATAAACTCTATTATTACGAGTTTAAAAGCAAATTGCGCGGCGGGCTATGATGGGATACCTGTATCTGTAATAAAATCAGCTCGACAAGTCCTAACACCCTCCATTACGCATCTTTGTAACCTCTGCCTGTGTGGAGGGGTGTTCCCAGCATCATTTAAGAAAGCACTAGTTACTCCTGTGTTTAAGGCTGGAGACGGAGACCGTGTCGAAAACTATAGACCTATTTCAGTATTGAGCATTCTATCTAAAATATTGGAAAAGGTCCTAAATAAAAGACTGCTTAGTTATCTTGAGCATAACAAAGCTCTAGCTTCAAACCAGTACGGTTTCAGGAAAGGAAAATCTACGGAAAGTGCTGTACTCGAATTGACCAATCATATTGCCAATAATCTTGATAGCAAAACTAAAACAATCGGAATTTTCTTAGATCTTGCAAAGGCTTTTGACACGGTCTCCATACCCACTCTATTACAGGATTTAGAGGCACTTGGAGTGAGAGGAGTCGCATTGAATATTTTCCGTGACTATCTTACGGATCGTTCGCAATGCGTAAAGGTAGAAAACTTCATCAGTGGTGACGAAACTCTAACCTTCGGTGTGCCTCAGGGCAGTGTGCTCAGTCCCACACTTTTTCTCATCTACATAAACCGGCTCTGTCAGCTTTCAATACCAAACTGCAGAATTTTTGTTTACGCAGACGATACGGCACTTATCATAAGTGGTGACACTTGGGACGCCGTCCATCACCGAGCAGAAAAAGCCCTTAGGATTGTACTGGACTGGTTGTCATCCAACTTGCTCACATTAAACGTGGCAAAAACAAATTGTGTTACATTTTCGGCTAACAGCTTTACACAGCCCAACATTGCTGATATCAAGGCCCACAGCTGTGCTTGTCCCGCACTGGGTACCTGTACGTGCCCACATATTCAAAGAGTCTCCTGTGTCAGGTATTTAGGAATTCTAATTGATAACACTTTAAGCTGGCACAATCATATTAACATGGTGGTGTCACGTGTTCGCAAGCTTATGTTTCCCATGAAAAAGCTAAGAAACGTAGCTGAAGAATCACTCCTAAAAACAATATACTTTGCTTTAGTCCAATCATTGTTAACCTATTGTATACCCGTCTGGGGTGGAACATTTAAAAACTCTATGCTGCGTCTAGAGAGGGCACAGAGAGCCGTGTTGAAAATTATGCTAAATAAACCCTACCGGTATCCGACTACCCAACTATATAAAGATATACCTCTCCTAACTGTTAGGCAACTCTATGTGCTCCATATAACGCTACAAAAACACTCATCACTACCATATAATCCACAAACTATGGCAAACAAGCGGCGTAAAGATCTCGTATGCCCAAATCCAAAAATACAGACTGCACTAGCTAGTCGCCAGTTTCATGGCTCAAGTTGCTTTCTTTATAATAAATTAAATAAGATCTGTAACATATATCCGTTGTCAATTATGGAATGTAAGAGAGTAGTGGTAAAATATTTAAAAAAGTTATCATACGAACAGACGGAGACTCTGCTCCTGAGAGTATCATAAATTAGAACCACCCCACCTCACACACACAAACACACACCCACGCACACACACACACGCGTACACACACACACACACACACACACACACACACACACACACACACACACACACACTTACTCATTCGCACACACACACACACACTTACTCGCACACACACGTAAACTCAATCAGAAACTAACTTATGTCTTCTTTTACCTTTGTTCTTTCCTTAAATACAAAAAAAACGTAGGTACATAAATATATAATTGTTCGTAAAAAAAAAAATAGATCTGGTAATATGTAGGAGGAAGGCGCCGATGTCTGTCACACAGTTTATACTAGCACAGACATCGCCGTTAACTCTATCCAAGTAGATATACTTCAACAATTAAACTTTGTTACTTATGTATAAGATAGATGAAAATGTACTTTTTATAGAAACAATAAAGAATATTATATTATTATATATTATATTATATTATATATAATGGTAGAACTCTGTTCCTGAGTTTGTCTGTATCAATATCATCGCATGGCCCAAATATTCTGCAGAAGAGTAATGTAGCTCGTTAAATTACTGAGCTTATGAAGCTATATAACTACTGAGGCCTCCAACCGATGTAGCTTGCTGTTGCTGCTTACCATCAGGTTACCTGTGTACTTACTTGTCATTCAACCATACTAATAATATTAATGAAAAATGTACGTGTTTGTCTGTTAGTTGCCTTTTCACGCCTAAACCGCTGAACCAATTTTGATGATTTTTTGTAAAAAGATTAATTGGACCTTGGAGAAAGACATAAGCATAGACACATTTTGTCTTGAAATATCCTTTGGGATAGAAGTGAAACCGTGGGCAAAGGTAATATTACAAATAAAAAAACACCCGTATTTGACAGTCATACGTCCAGGTTTATTAGAATAGAGCCCGACCAAACTGTCGGAAACCACAATTCACACGTACTGCAGTGAGGGTGTTCAGAAGCAATTGAAAATATATCACTCCAAACCGAAACATACGTACCATAATGTGCTAGCGGACAGGTCGATAGATTTCACTGTCAGTCGTTTAACATGGCAGTCTAATAAAAGGGCGGAGCGCCCGTATGCACGTCAGATAAGATCATAGACGTAAACACGAATAAAACCCAACTACACCAATTGGCCGATACCCTTTTATACCAATACCCTTCTATTTGAACACGAATAACCGCTCTACTACCCTCCAACACAAATAAGCAAGTTTAATTGAATCGAACGGCCCTCAACTAAAGGGTGACAAGAATTTTAATGAAATGCAATTACGTTTTAGAGTGTGGTAAACAACAAATGAAATTTTCCAAAAAGCAGTTGTGTTGGGGCCAGATAATATCGTATTATTTGGGTTTAATTGGCGAACAGAACTAATTCAATTAATGGTAATGTAAATTGAAAATGGATGAGTTTAAAATACTAAGATTGGAATGTTTTGTTCAGTCGCCTTATCAGGACAGTGGCAAAACCAGACCGCTAATGCTTCGAGGCTAGTATACATTTCGTCATAGTATAATTTAGGATGAATTGAATTCCTATCAAAAAGCAGTGATAGGTACCTTGTGGTACGACAGTTGGACTGCCAAGTCAATGGTCTCGAGTTCCAACCCAAGGCACGCTCCTCTGACTTTTCGGAGTCATGTGCGTATTAATAGTTGATTATACATCGTGAGGAAACCTGCATGTCTGAGAGATTTTCTCGATGGCGTATGAAGTCTGCCAACCCTCACTAGGCCAGCATGGTGGACTATAACCTAATCCCTCTCATTCTGAGAGGAGACCTCTGCCCAGCAGTGGGACAATATAATGGGTTGATTATGATGAATTCCTATCATCACTGGTTTGGAACAGAAAATATTTCTGATTAAATATAATTAGCCTAGTGTTCCTGAGCGCGAATACTACCCTAGAGGTCCTGGGATCGATTCCCAGGTCGAACAAGTGTTATTGGGTTTTTCCATAAAATTGTAGTATAGCATTAACAGCTCGGTGCTTGACATTTTTGCCCGGTTAATGGTAATAGGCTCGTCGCATATTACATGGCAGTCAAACATACCGGCGACTATGGGTGTACATTAGTATGGCTCTACCTAACCCTTCGGGATGTACAAGCGTGATGGTCTGTACCTATCTATCTACCCAAGTATGTAAATATAATATACCTGATCCTCTTTTACGTGGGAGAGCCATGCTTCAGCACGAATGGGCCGGCTCGACCGGAGTGATACCACGGCCTCACAGAAAACCGGCGTTAAACAACGCTTACGTTGTGTTTCGCCAAATGAGTGAGGTTACCGGAGGCCCAATCCCCTTTTAAAGGGTCGGCAACGCACTTGACTCCTATGGTGGTGCTGGTGTCCATGGGCAGCAGTAATCGCTTACCATCAGGCGATCCGTCTGCTCGTTTGCCCTCCTATCCCATAAAAAAAAAATCTGCGATTTCCAGGTCGATCAAACTATTGAGACCTACACGTACTCATCATCATATCAGCAAATACAAGTCCACTGCTGAACAAAGGCCTCCCCCAAAGACTTCCACGGGGACTGGTTAAATGCCGCCTGCATCCAACTACTCCCAACGACCATTACCAGGTCGTCCGTCCACCTTGTTGGAGGTCGTCCCACACTGCGCTTTCCGGCGCACATTACACAGTACCGCTGCCTATTCATGGAATACAGGTGTTATGGCAAGCAAAATGTTATTTAGTGTTTCTATGAAATTTTTAAATAACATTTCGGAGTTTGGATTTGTCCTGGTCAATAGCTCGCCTCTATTATATCGTACATAAACATACGGGCAAACTATATCTCTTCAAAAAATGCAGGTCTGTCCGTACATTTTCACGTGGGAGAGCCATGCTTCGGCACGAATGGGCCGGCTCGACCGGAGTGATACCACGGCCTCACAGAAAAACAGCGTAAAACAACGCTTACGTTGTGTTTCGCCGAGTGAGTGAGGTTACCGGAGGCCCAATCCTCTGTTAAAGGTCGGCAACGCACTTGTGACTCCTCTTTTGGTGTTGCGGGTGTCCATGGGCGGCGGTAATCGCTTACCATCAGGTGATCCGTCTGCTCGTTTGCCCTCCTATCCCATAAAAAAAAAACATTCTCTTGCAGCAGCAACATAAAAAATTCTTTCGTCATTCCTGTGGTTGGGCTCAAATGAGAAACGAGGTTAGTCGTTATTTCGTGTACAATTCAGCTACACTATTTCTGGTTAAAAGTAAAAAATAGAGACACGTTTAAAACACACACATGCACTAAATTGCGATCGTTAAATCGAATGCGTTATTGCTACAAACTGTGCTGGAACGACCGGAATCGGTACCAACAATTTACCGATATATTCGGTACTATTCGAACCGCTTATTCGATATAAGAAATATATAAAAGTCAATCTTACGTTGTTAATAAACCGTAAAAAATATTTTCTATGCATATTTATAATAAACAAATATTATTTAAAAGAGAACTTATATAATTGATTAAAACTTTCCATAAAAAGATTATGTTTTTAATTAGATATGTTAATATACTTCGAACGACTCGTATTGCTTTCGGTTTTTATACTGAAAATCAATATAATCAAAGGTAAGTAAACGTAAAATAAAAAACCTCTATTAAGTTCTCAAGAAGCTTTTATAAATTCTTGAATGTTATAAGACATTTATTTACGAATGTATCGGGTAGAATGCTGGTATTTGTACGAGGACACTTTTTTTTAGCAAAAATTAGTAAAACTGTCTTATTAGTCTTAGGCCAAGGTTCGATTCCCAGTTTTATAATAAATACAAACTAACGTGCTTTCCTAATCGCGGAGGTGTAACGATACATTAAGAATGTTACCCATCCATTGACCATCCGCGGCAAACGCAGCTTAACATTGCAGATCGAACCACGAGCCTACATATCTACATGAAGTAACACATCTCTATACTAAATTAGTGGAAACTAGTTAATGTTGACACTAAAGCAATAGATCCCTATTAATTAAATAGGGGAAGGAAGAGTTATGTTCCACTCAGGGAAGGACATGCATACGCCACACATGTTAAGGTAATATATTGCTTAGTATGTCTACGGGGAAATGTCCACTAGATCTCTCTTATTGACTACTACGATATACGATCTTGAGCACTTAGAATTACGCCTGTAGGTATTCCCTGCAGGGTTAGGCAGAGTTGTACTAATACACCCACAGTTCGCCGGTATGTTTAGGTACCATGTAATAGGGGGCGAGCCTATTGCCATTAACTGTCAGAAATCCAAACTTCGAGCTGCTATTGAGGATTTCATAGAAAAACCTACTAACACTTTGCTCGACCTGGGAATCGAACCCAAGTCCTCTATCGTAGCAGTCGCGCTTAGGACCACTAGACTAGGCAGTCACTAGTACAAGTTAGAATTATCTCAAGTCTTTTTGATTACTATTACTATGATTGCACGATTGGTGTAGCGATTAAAATTGTCACTTGCTGGCTTTGGCATTGCGTCGAATGAGGTGGGTTCAGTTCCTGAGAAAAGTAATTTGTGTGTTCCACGAATATTTATTTCGAGTTAATTATATTATGTTTGTGAAATGTCCCTATAACATCATCATCATCAGCCTACAGCAATATGGTCCATACAAGTAATGTCAAAATCCTATCAATTGTAAGAAAATCTATCGACGGATTTGTTACTGGGACTTGCCATAAAAGAACACTAAATATATTTGTTCCGTGGGAGGATCGAACCTACAACACGCTAAGTAACATAGAAGCCGATCGCTCAGCCGCTACACCAAACGTTCCGTCAAATCTGATCACAGAATCTGAAAATATTACGTCACTTAATTCAATAGCTTCGGGTCCCGGCGTTTTTAAACACTAGATATCCTATCATGTCTGTAATTTGTTACTTGGCAGGATTCTCGCGAAGTGATCACATGATAGTGTTTTATTTTCAAAAACTAAATGGTGGAACCGTGCCAACTATGTTAGCGCGAACTCGACAGAGTATCAGTACCACACACACAGTAACTACCTAGTTGGCTTCTCTATTATATTACATGGAACAACACTGATCGGAACTCTAGAAACTAATTGCTGTGAGAGTGATGACTGGTAGTGACAAGTGACGTACTTACTCTTTAAAGTAAGTATGAATTGGTCACCCATTTGCAACACGAACGTGGTCACCAAGGCATCAATCTTCGAAGTGTCACGAGGCTAGGATGATCTCCCCCGTGTGCAGACGTGTTAATATACAGTTCCTCACTGCCATTCAGGGAGACATCTCATAAGGAGAAAATATGTGGCTGTCTCGGTGGTAGGACCTCTTGGGATCTGACTGGTAGTCTGTCGTAACCTTGATGGATATTTTGACTTTTGTGCCTAAGAATCCTACGCCCCTCCGTTGCTACGACTCCGGTAGCCTGCAATCTGTAATGGCTCATGGGGCTCGATGACGCATAGGCACATCCTCTGGAATTGCAGTGTCCACGGGAGGCGATAACTACCATCAAGTGGCACACATGACATCAAAATATCCACCAAAACCATACTTTCACTGTTACATTTCTTCCAATCGTAACACGTAGGTAATAATGTACTTGTGTAGAATATTTCATGCGAGTTTCTTAATGGCCGTTACACACGGCTACACAGAAGTGCCTCACTATACAATACGTAACGATGCTTTATTATTATTATCATCATGTTCGACTCGTTCGTCGATGTAGGTGAGGTCCATATTATCAAAATCATTTATAAATAGGAAGTTGATCAGATAGACGCCACGCTGCGCGCACAATCAATTTATAGCGTTAGTTGAGACAAATTGCGTGGCAATACCACCATACAAAATATAGATGGCCATCTCTTTATTAGCGGTTGGTGGACCAGGATATATTGCGTCACGCTTTAGGAGAACAGGCGCCATAAAATCGTGCCAGCAAATTAGAGACTCCATCTTACCTGCTACTTTTAAAGAAATTGTTCATTTACTTCTTCACCGTAAAATATATTTTACAACCTAATCATGTCGATATTGTAGAACCAATTAAACTAAACTTTATAAAAAGGCGATATAAACGAATTGCAGTTTTTATAGCTAAAGTATAAAACTACGTTTTGTGTAGTATCTAATCCAAATTCCAATTGCATTCTCATTTTATGGACATTTGATATACCCCACTAAATACACGGGCCGGCGATATAACACTTCAACTATTTATCGATGTTTATAGCCGATAATGATGGGTACAATTTTTAGTTTTACGGCTTTGTAAGTATGACAAAAATATGCTTAGGTCAAGCCTGATCGAAAAGTATCCGTAACTTCGTAAAAGATACTATGTAGATACGTTTCAAAACTTAACAACCGGTACATAAAATGATACTATAATCTCATACCGGCCATATACACTGTTGAATTAATAATTTGTTTTGAAAACTAACGGTCGTAAAAGGGCTTTTACTTAGTGATGAGAGTAATTTTGATATGAATTCACGTAATAAAAATATTTTATCTAAATTTTATTTGCTTTTAATTTATTTTCCAATAGGGGTAAGCAAACGCTGAACGGTTCAAGTGTAACATCTGTACAAAGGTTATTGGTATTTATTGAGAGAATCGTAATTTAATAGAGTTAAACTAAGCTCATGCCAAACACAGACCTACATTATTTCTATAAGTTGACTTTCCTTACACTCAAGGGATATTAATGTAAACAATATTTTTTATTTCCCAGAACGAATTTTCCAATATCAATATTTTACATTGAACTCAACTGTCTGAATTTCGTATGCCATGACGTCCTGAGTGCATTGTTTGATTGTCGGTCGGCCATCAAGTCCGAGTGACGTGGCCAGTCAAATGTCCATTCCACGTCATTGGCGAGCGAAGTTTGACTTCCAACCCGTCGCGTCATACGTCACACGGCAATCTACATCAGGTAGGTGAGCTATGAACCCTGATTATAATGGCTGCAAAATATTAAGGTAGGTGGCATGTTTTACATACCGTAAGTATGGTGAATTACGACTAATAATTAATAATTATTTTTTAATACGCACATGATTTAGAAACGTCTGAAGTGCATAAATTTGGAAGAAGGTTCAGCTAAACAAAGAACGTTTATGTATGTGTAGGTGTTTTAGCTGTGTGAGTAACAATAAATAATGGAAAATAATATACCTACCTATATTCAACAGAATGAAAGAAATAGGTACCTATATGTATTTATTCCAATAGTTTTTTTATGGATTAAGTCGGCAAACGAGCTGACGAGCTACTTGGTGGTAAGTAGTCATCGTCGCCCATGGACACCTGCAACACCAGAGGAGTTGCTAATGCCTTGCCGACCCTTAAGAGCCCCTACTGACCGCAGACTGTCAGAGCCGCAGCAACCGAGGGGAACTGGCTCTTACGTGCAAAAGTAAGTGATGGAATAGAATAATCTTTATTGTACACCATAAGAGAAAGAAAGTTATAGATTTTTTAAACTAAGGGTACAACATTAACCAGGCAACCTTGGGATGAGCAGGCAGTATGAAAAAAGAGGGGTAAGAAAAAAGGGTACCAGAAAACAATAAAGTTAATATTAAACTACATAAATACCATAGATATACTTAGCTACCTATTTAGACTTAGGTACATATAATAATACTTAATATATGTATATATTATAAACTAATAATATATACAATATGTCAAAAAAATGGATGAAAGAAGAACCATTAAAAACGAATACCAGAAACTACTTAGTAATTAAGAACTTAGTATAGATATGTACTATTGTATAATATATATTTAAAATACTAATCAGCTTGTCAAATGTTATGGTATTAAATAATCTTTATAAGAGTTTTTTTAACATCATATACCACCCACACACCAGACTCCTAAAATCTAAATTTAATTTTTAATCAAGACTTAAAATCTGCGGAATTTATTACGATTAAAGAAGCAGTTTTCGAACTAGAGGTCAATCCAATTAACGTTATGAATATTTAGGCATCATTCAACTGATCAGTTTTGCATTTCAACGGACAAATATTGCACGGATCTTGTTTTCAATCTGCGGACCCTGCTTATAATTTATTTCTTTGCAATTTAATAAACTCATCAAATCGCCATCAAGATGCTATCTGGGAACGCTTTGCATATGAATGTGATACGTCAATCTGCCTTAAGCAAATAAAATGGCGGGCCTTGTTCGGCCAACAGCTGTTTACCGTGAAGCCAATCTTTTGACCGGAACACTTACAAAGGAAACACCGTTCTAAAGTCCTGTAATGAACTCTCTTAACCGTAAACGTACTTCTAAAATCAACTTTAACAATCAGTAATAAAGCTCCATTTACAGTTTAATAAACCCTGCAACCCAAAGAAGTAAGATATGTTTATTTTGTGAAATCCAATTTTCTGCTGACATCTCATCTGTCAAAAGGTAAACGAAGGGTGCTGTAAAAGTGTCTAAGCAATAACGATCCCAACGACAACTATACCCTAGATCGTGATACTTGATTCACCGATGTACCAAAGATTATCATAGGATTTGATACTAGCAATATGACCTTTACACCAATATAATAAAACTAAGATGAATATCATAAAAGTATTGATAGGCTATAATTCCTTTTCAGTAACAATAAGTTACATTGTTGCACAAAATAGCCACAACGCAGATTAAGATAACAAAAGTCCTGAAGGTAGCAAAACAATTATTATTAATCACTGCAAAAGCAATCGCATCGGTCTTATGATGTCACTTGCCAGAACGCGCTTGGGTCTGCTTTTGCGATTTCCCCGATAACTCCACCTCTTCAGAACACTTATCGCTTTAAATCAGACCACCGACTACAATACCACGAACGCTTTGGAAATAAATGTCATTCTGATTTGGTTATCAAATACATCCTTACTCATTGTGCTCCGCAGCAGGGAGTCTCCGGTAAATTTCTTGAATTAAGATGCAGTTACTTAGTATTCAGATTCAGACTCCCTGCACCACGACGAGAAATGCGTTCCGCCCCATAAACCTCTTCAAAGTAAGTATGTATAACGAGTCTCAATGCCCACAAACCGACGACCATTCGGAACTGAAACGAGTAATTACAGTGCTTATCCAATTTGGCAGGGCAGAAAAACGCGACCCCCCTTGTACAGGAAATTTGTTTTAAATTTCGACAACAATGGGGAGATCGCGAGTCGGATAATTGCGTACGGGAACAGTCCGTGACGCCGACGACGGTATAAATCCACCAGCAATGAACGGTTAATAATAGCTTGCACAGGTTAAACAGCGCTCTCAATGGGACCCCATGACAGCAATCTGCAGAATCTGCAATTGAGTATCGCATGCTTCGCACCGTTTACCGAGCCACTTGCCGACGATTCGAAAATCTGTGATAATATTTTCACGACGGCCGACGATAAAAAGATCACAAACAAGATATTCTGAAGATGTAAAAAGTTTTACTGTGTCAATAAATCACAAAGATTATAAATCGGTTTTACAACCTATAGGTGATCGGAAAGTGCTATAAATCATAAGTGAAATAGGGGTTGTAACTGCCGGTGTCCCTGGAGGGCCATTAGAAGATTCCAGAACCCTCCCACGTTATTGGAAGCTTTAAAATAAAGAAAAACATATTAATTAACCATGTTTTAATACTGCTGCAATAAAACTAAACAACTTCGATCAAAACAAATCAACAGTTATAATGAACGTCATTAATCATTATAAAAATTCTTCATCGCCAGCGCAAATAAAAAGTAATATCTACAATCTCGTGTTCGGTTACATTATGGCTACAAGTGAACATTCAAGTAGGTGCAAGTCAACATCAAATCATATCTGGCATCGATAAATTGCCAAATTATTTAAATCACGTGTGGTCCAGGTGGAAATATATTATTCAATTGGATATTTACATGGTTTTGATGTCTTTTATGAAAATAATTAGTTATGAATAGTGAACTTACGTTTCAAATTGTCTTGTTTTAGATAATTTCGTTTCATAATTTATAATTAAAATTGTAATTGAAGTTTAAATTTCTCAATAATTATTATAATACTCTTAATACTTATGCATGAATGTGTGGTGGTCTTTCAGATAAAACTTTACCAAATAGAAATATGTAAATTAGTTATTAAAATGTGTACGTGTTAACGACCACAAACCTTTGGGTACTGCGAACGCCTTACACTGTATATTATTTCTTGAGTTCATCATCAGAGTAAATTCACGTGTTCCGACCTACGTGACTACTCGCCTATTCGTCTGGAGACATACAAACTGGCAAACTTAGCATCTTATGAACAGTCTGGGCTCTTAATGGAAGCCTTAATTAATGCTGGAACTTAAACTCCAAATCGTCGGCATGAGACCACTATTCTTCATTATTTTGTTTAAGCCATATAAATAAATTAACCGTGACGGTTCGCATCTCGTATGGGACATTAATAACTGGTAGTACAATGAATATAACAGTAACAATTGGGACAGGAAGCTTGTAAACCGATTATGCTGATCAAGCGTCACTCAGTATGACATGAATACAATCGATTGCAAAGGATTTATGAATAAGATATCGAAATTCTGATCTTATCGAGCGGCACTTAATCGAAACCATGAGAACGAATGTCTACTTCCTCTGTTTAAATAATTAGTGACATTGGACAAAGATTGCCTCCTAAGATACAATCTTAATCTTCTTGGAGCCTCAATAAACGTTAATGTAGCAAAATGAGGATATCAGTAATTTAAGAATTAAGTTGTACAGAATTCATGAGTCATTTTAATTCATTTAAGAGTCATAAATCTGTTAATACTAATTTACCACTTATTATACGAACATGCAACAAAGAGGGCGAAAGCCTCAATTGCGAACAAAATACATAACAATCATAAAATGCAAATGCAATTTTTCAAAACCGATAATGATGCGTCAATTTCCCGAGACAATTTCCAATAGTAAAATAATACGATCAAATAGAGGGCGAGATAAATTGCAGTCCTCTACGCGTTCGGGTCGCGATCGCGCGGCGCCGATAAACGCAAAGCGACGGGAACAATAACCGATGCACTTCCTTTGACAATAGTCGAGGCCGGACCAGCCGACCGGTCGATGCAAACTAGTAATTTATACGATGCCTAGAGATCGCAACGATACGCCCTACTAAATCGATCAATAATCCTAGAAAGTGATAAGAACCAATGGGAAACTATCAAATTGAAACGTCAGCAGGGTATAATCAAGCGACACACCACAATTTATTATTCGGTGGGAAGTTGGCCGGTTACGTTGAGAGCAAAGCGGTCCGTAATAATTATGATGTCGCTGCATGTCTAGATCAGCGCTGGTGGTCTCAGCTTGCTTACCAACTGGATTTTCTTTCCAATTTCTTATATAAACAAGCTGAGCATAAAGCGTGAATCAAATACAGTGTTGTACAAAACCTCCTACGGAAAATTTTGAATTAAAATGCACCGTTTGAGTGTGTTTCATTATGTCATGAAGTTTATGTCTTTAACGTTAATAATATGACTCGCTTTATGGTGCGGCTATGGTCGAGAACAAGACACGAGGCACGCTCAGTTTGTCTTGGGCGACAAACACAAATATTAGACACGAACAAGCAACGGTACGGAATAGCAAATCACAGTGTATTTGTATAAGAAGCGTACTTTGAAGCAGGTTTGTATTTGTAAACAGAGCAGTGAATGTTCAATACAGTTAGCTGCCAATGACAGTGGAATGTCGCTAACAAAATCAACCTTATTTTTATGTTTACTCTGTAAGCACTAATATGAACGAAGAAAAATGAAAACGCTGTCAAATAAAGATAAAGATCTGAAACGAGAAGAATCTACAGCTGATAAAATGTTTGAACGTCCCTCATAAACTTTTCTGGAATGTTTCCAAATTCCTCAGGTTTACTGAATTGATATACGAACGAAGAAAAAAACTGTCGCTTACTACGCACAGCTCATCAAAACTCGCGAAACGAGGTATGCTAAAATGAACGTTATCTTCAAGTACGTAAGATACATAAATTGAACCTGATGCTGCCCCATTTTTGCAAGCCTCAGAAAGGACTCAGAGTCGCCTGACAACTAAAAAATTTTATTTTATTCATGGAAGAAACTTTAACATCAAGTTTATGTTAAAATTCGTAGTGTAATGGAAACAATGCATTATGCATTGACTCGGGTTGACACAATGACATATGGAGTAACTTTTGTTTGACGTTAGGGACGAGAATTTAAAAATATCAAACATGTAAAAACGTCAATACGCTTTCCACGGTTTTTCACATTACATTGTAAATATGTTTTTTGCGTCTGTTAACAATTTTTGCAGTCAATTTATTTCGATAAAGAACGAAGCGAATGTTCGGCTTAAGTGGACGCTGCGTTTACGCATAATTGGAACTCCTTTTTGCGCACGAGTCGAATGCGAAATGATCCCGATATTAATTCTGGTTTTTGTAAATCTCCTTTAACATTTCTTACTAGTTCGTATTCGATCAGTGTTTAAGAAACTGTGGGTTTAAATTTTTCATTTTCTCCAATCCGATGAGTACGAATCGCGAAACAAAAAATATAATACTGTGAGATTTAGATCTTTTACGTTCACTTGTTTATCTAAACTCAAATGTTCAAGCAATGGAAAAATGTCAATATGATCTTTGACCTCATTCACATTCTTTAAGACCACACTGTTTATTTTGAAAAATGTTTTCTCGATTGGTCATAATAACACACTCCAACCGCATACAATGTAAAATCCATCACGTATCGTCCTAATATAACGTCTGGCAGTGTCCGATGCCTATCAATTTGGGCATTCTTCAATACACATCGATGATGGTGAGATATTGTCGATACACGAGGTATAAAAACAATAATGTGAGATCTGTTAGGGGCGTGACTTGCGCGTGGGCAGCGCGTCGGTGGACATTGTTTAACAGACCACGCCGATATTAGAGCCCAAACATCCACGCTACGAGATTTTATCGTAATTATAATGTTATTTTATTGGTATTTACACAGGTATACTTGGTTGATGCTATCATGTTAACGTGTTTTGTAGCTTTGAAATTCCACAGCGACTGTTGATGAGAGTTGCTTAATACGTCATAATGGCGCATGCGATGCAGTTATGTTAAGAGAAAAGTGGATTTCTGATCACTTTATATCTCATTATCTGATTATTCATCGTATAGACTATGACTCTTTATGATAAATATTTGATAGTTATCACGAGCTCACTGCTACCGTATAAGTATCGAGATACTTAATTTTAAAGTTTTTGTGTATTCAATGTACCAATTTTTATGAAACTGTTTATAAAATCTATTCACTATACGCATACGGAATACATTCATAGTAGTATACCCATTACAATACCCTTAAAAAGACAATTCAGTTAAAATACGGAGAGTAAAACAGCAGCGGCTATTAACGTTTTCCACCTAACAATTCAAAGTGGTCCGCGAAAGCCGTACTGCATATTATTCAAATTCGCACACGTGATCCGGATTGTCACGATGCTCGGTTTCAGAGCTAATTAAGCCGAGCACGACACGAGATCACCGTGTCATGAGTGTCATGAGTCCATGCCGCTGCTGCCATGACTTGAGGAGAAAGCAAATTAGACCTATTAGTACACGCCACGGAGAGACGCGAATACCATCCCCGAGTAATAGGTGTGGCAATTAATTATGGACAGTCGTGATGGAAAGTCCTGTGACGAGGTTGTTCTTTTCTTTTAATTAAGACGGGTGTTTTTGTAGCAATTTAACAGTGACATTTAATTCATTGTAAACACTTCTTTTATTTACGGATTTCATTCTATTTTGTTACAGTTTTTAGTATGTACGTTGTGAGTTGTCTAGTACTTACATTTTATTATTTCATTATTGAATTGTAAAGAGCGATGGAACTAGTGGACGATTAAGGATTGCACATACCATCACGCCGGTATTTCTGATATTTTCTATAAAATTCTCTCTCAGAGTTTGGGTTTGGGCCCCAGTATCCGGGCCCAAACCCAAACTCTGAGAGAGTCAATAAGCTCTCCCTCTATTATATAGGACCTAAATATACTGGCGAAATCTAGGAGTAAATTAGAACATCTCTGCCTAACCTTTCGGAAAATAAAGGCGTGAAGGTATGTTATGTATTATATTACTAGGTTCTGCCCGCAACTTTCTCTGCGTAGACTTCCGACCTGGATATCTGGAATCTATATCTGTGCCAAATTTCATCCATATCCGTTTTAGCGTGAAGAGTAATAAAAATCCATACTCACAAACTTTCACGTTTATAATATTAGTAAAGATTCACTAAAAACGTAAAACATGCACAGGAACAATAACAATAGTTAACCCGGTAGAGAGCAACGGTTCTCGGTTGATTAAGAATTAACTTGTTTCCCTGGTGAAACGGCAAGAAAATGGCTGTAAATCCTCTTTTCATTTAACTCTTTGCGCAAACAAACACTAAAACATACCCAGTGGTACAAAGTACATTTAAATGAACCTGCTTGTAATGTAAAATACCAAGTGTAATTACTAGTAAAGATGTAAACTTTAGCAAAATAAAATTCAATAACTTAGTTGGCTATAGCGTCCGGTGTATTCACCCGGAAACATGTAGGAACGAATTCTGCTTAGGATCAAAATTAAAAATAACTAATAAATATACTAGTAACATAACATAACATAATATACCATCACGCCTGTATTCCCCGAAGGGTAACACAGAGGTGTACTAATGTACACCCACATTTCGCCGGTAGGTTTAGGTCCCATGTAATAGGGGGTCTATTGCTATTAACTGGACACAGATCCCAAACTCCGAGTTGCTACTAAGAATTTCATATAAATATCCAATAAAACTGCTTGACCTGAGAATCGAACCCAGGACCTCTAGCATAGCAGTCGCGCTCAGGACCACTAGTCTAATTAGGCAGTCATTATCATCATCAGCGTATGTTCCTCATGTAGGCCTCTCCTAGTGAACATCATAGAGCCCGATCTTCGGCTTTCCTCAGTCACTACCAGATGCCTTCCGCAAGTCGTCACTCCACCTGGCCGGGCGCCCTACACTACGTTTGCTTAGACGTGATCTCCACTCGAGAACTCATTTGCTCCAGCATTTGTCAGATCTCCGACGGATGTGACCGGCCCATTACCACTTCAGCTTGCTAATCCTTTGAGCTATTTCGGTAACTTTAGTTAGATAACTAAAGTTACCGACATAGCTGAAAGGATTAGCGAAATCCGAAATCCGAATTAGGAAAAGAAATTAGGAAATCCAAACTGAAGTTATCCGTTGGATGACGGATAACTTCAGTTCGGATTTTCAGATTTAACAATGATGCAGTAAATGCTCATAATCCTACCAAAATGTTAACTCAGGCAACCGTGAACGACAATCTCTCAATCTAGCATATTTGACGTATAAAACCACACAGGGCCGCAATTCTAAACGTTTCTCTAAAACTTAAACTGGTACAAAAATATGTTTTTGTGCGTGTTCATAATAAATCTGCTTTGAATGACGTTAATCTTGATAGACGTGATGGCTTAGTTTCGTTCAATAATATTTTTAGTTTAACTATAAAATATGAAACTGACTTGGAGAGCCGAGAGCTTCGGCACGAATGGGCCGGCTCGACCGGAGTAATACCACGGCCTCACTGAAAACCGGCGTCAAAAAAACGCTTATGTTGTGTTTCGCCGAGTGAGTGAGGTTACCGGAGGCCCAATCCCCTTTTAAAAGGCTGGCAACGCACTTGTAACTGCTCTGGTATTGCGGGTGTCAATGGGCGGCGGTAATCGCCTACCATCAGGCGATCCGTCTGCTCGTTTGCCCGTCTATCCCATAAAAAATATGTGAGCTTAGTTTTTGATGGGATATAGGCTAATCTCCCTCTAGCGACAGCATAAGGTTAGACTTAACACTAAATGGTACCATTCAGTGTTAAATCGAAATTGTTAATCCTCCAAGCTTGATGCGATGATTTTGTAGTGCCTAGTATTTAGTGATGTTAGAAATTTCAAACATACCGTCACGCCTATATTCCCCAATGGATTAGGCAGGGGTGTACTAATGTATAACCACAGTTCGCCGGTATGTTAGGACCCATGTAATAGGGGGCGAGCTGCTACTGTGAATTTCATAGAAAAACCCAATATGATTTGCTTGACCTGAGGATCGAACCCAGGACTTTTAACGTAGCAGTCGCGCTTTGAACCACTAGACCAATGAGGCAGTCGAGTTAGCAAAGTCATGAATGTAGAATCTTCTCAAATCATCTGCTTAGCTTACAGTGGGGACGCGCCTTTATACAGCAATTAATGTACAGCCGCCAAAACATTAAGCATTTTACTGTCACAAAGCCTAGTAGCTAGTCCTAAGTTCACTGCTAAACAACTAAAATAAATGTTGCCTTAACTTTTACAATCCATAAAACCATATAAAATAAGCCTCTCAGTGTTGCAACCACATTTACGACAGCAAATCACACTGGACCATACTGCTTACGTCACAAAGCACATTATAATGACGTCAACTCTTTATGGCTTATTTTATTCCCCCATTTGTGCGAAGTATACCTTTAATACCAAAATCACCTCAGAGTGTGACTATAAACAGAAATCCTACTTTTGTCATACAACATAAACTGACTAACAGTAGGAGCCAATTTTCTAAGATTATTGTCATAAATTCAGTCGTAAATAACATATGGATATTTTGTTAATAAAATTACAATAATCCTAAAAGGTGCCGATTTAAAATCTTCAGGGTCAAGAGTCGATTGCCTTATCTTTAATTCGCGAGATGAATATCAAAGTGCTAAAATTCCTCATTGAATGAATACATGTGGTTTAATACTTTTATTTAAAAAAAAAAACAATAAAATACTCAAACAAAATAAAATACTCGACGCAGTATTCAAGTTGTAACATTTTTATTGAATCAAATACTTACCTACGGCCTACTCTTCTTCTCGAATACCTTGGGAGTGTGGTTCTTTGTTTAAGTTCTATTAATCATTCAATACCCACTTCATAATCAAAGCAATACTTAATCAACATACGAAAACACATAACGCATAAATCGTGACTTCTAATCCAGCCTTGATCTATTAAATTAAAATATTAAAAGGGTACTCCCAAAATTCAAGTACCCATTAAATCGCTTCAGTTACCTCATAACGGATTCAGTAATTTGCCCATACGTCTTGTTATGGTCGTTCAACGAGATTAAAACCCCTGGCTACCCTTCATAAATCCTACCCAGTACTCCAAATGCGATATATTATTCATGGATACGTAAAATCGAAAGCACAGCCAAATTGTCAATACAAGGTGGGTGCCTCCGTTACAGCTATTTATTGCAGTTTTCGTAGTAAACCACAAATAAAATGGAGTCTATGCATATTATAGTATCATCATATGGACGGGGCTGCTGTTTATTTATCCCAAGGGTCGAGTTTATGGGGTCTCTTTTATTGGGAGAAATGTCAATAGTAAAATCTGAGGTGGTCAACTCGTGCACGACGCAATTGTGTATCTAAACTAATAAGGTGTGAAAAATATTTAACTCTTTCCTGTGTTTATTTCTTCACCACCTGTCACCACATTAGATAGAAATTAAAAGTGTGAGATTTAGAAACTTACATTATCTTTTTTAGAAATAGAAAATAACTTCAAAACGGATTTCTGATGTATTTTTGAAACCGATAGTTGGACACATACCATTCATAATTTCGACAGTACTATCTCTGAAGTATACTCGATCACAGAAAAAGAAAATCGAAAAAAGTATCATTACTATTTACATTCATCTACATTGCGAAAAACATAATATACAAGCGAACGTAGTCTCTCTTTTAAAACCACACAAATACTAAACTACTATTATGGTCTTTCACACTAACTTAAATCCTCTTAAGGAACGCGATAAAGTATCGCTACCGTTTTGATCCTGGCTATAAAATATTTGTAAATAGTCCCAGTAAGCGCTAAGCGCACAATAAAATTCAATCATGTTCGCTGGCAATACAGTTTGAGTCCCACAAGAATGTTTTATAGTGACACAGCTCCCACGCCCGCCCGCGAATCAACTCTGTAAATTCCTTCAAAAGATGAATGGTGGTTCAAACTAAAATATATCGGACACAGTTCGCCCAACCCAGTCCTTGTCAGAAGTTATTGACGGACGTTCAATGGACACCATTCATTGGTACACGAAATTATATTTATGACGAATCGTAAGGAGGCCTTCCAAAGTTATCGTTTCCGCTGCGCCGAAAGTAAACTTGATGCCAGAGATTCACCTTTACTGCTTTTCATCAACTGACTTAATGTGTGAGCATTATAAATATACTACGTCTTTAGGGAAACATTAAAACTAATTTTATTCCGTAACCAGATAGTATAAAATTTAATGACATCTTTTGGGAATATAGCTATCTCGTGTGGTCACTGCAGCAGTGTGGTCTTAACTAAAATTAGGATATCGTATATCTTCCTATGCAAGCAGCGATAAATACTTTAAGGTATTTATCGCTGCTTGCAACCTACCATGACGGAACACTTCAATTAACCTACCATGCTGGTCTTGTTCTTACTGCATATGCACCAGCAGCTTCTAATATTAATAAAATTCCCTCCTCAAATATTTCATTATAAATATATTGAATAATCTTAATAGCTAGTTAAAAATTTTTAGGTCACAATATCTAATATGCACCGCTGACCTTCAGTGACGAAGAGGTAGAAAACGATTCAAAGACAACGACGAAAAAAAAGCTACACAAAATGAAATTCGTCGAAATAGAGCGATAAACCTACACTTACAGGATAACACTTATAAGATAGATTAATCTGGATCTGAGAAGTTCAACCAGGGACATCGATCCATGTGGCCTGCTAATCATAATACGGACGAGGACCATCATAAAAAGTATAATTCGTAGTTCTATAAAACATAATTTGAAAGGACTCTTGAGACTTATTCGAAAAAACGCAATTTACAAGCAGCTGAGTGATTCACCTGCACAAATCAAAATGTCTATAGTATTGTTTTGTTTTTCTACCAGTTTGATGTCTTCATAGATACTAATTAGTATTTCTTGATCACAACCCTACGAAGAGGGGTGCATGATTGTGTTGGTACCGACGTTTGTTAGGCCCTTTCACCTTGACGGGAAATATCGTTGCGATTTCTTCACTATCAATAAATAGTATGAAACAAAACTGCTACTTGTTTTTGCGCTTAGATTTTGTTATGGTTTTGACTATAATTTAGAAAAATTCTACAAGAGTAATACATGCGTATTATCAGGACATTAGCACTTTACAATCACACTTTTACACTTACACTCTCACTTCACATTAGCGAAAACAGAGTACTTCGCTAGTTACAAGACAGGGTCCACGTTTGATACTTTTTATTTATTTTAACACCTGTTAGGTAACATTGTGTCGGGTCGATTCACGCAGAACGAGCTCACCGGGTCGAGCTGAGCAAGTCAATCAAATTATCAAATAATTAATAAAAAATGTAAGGTAGCTGTTAGTAATTTTAACATTAAGACGTCTAACACCTCAGTCTTTCCGTGACCATGGATGCTGTAAAAGATCCGAAACGTCGGAAATCTAATGATATCAATACAACACGATAAAATCCGTAAAAAGTAGTTTTATTTCAATGTCTAATATTCGCGTAAGTGTCAGAAACCAGTTTATTATAAGAATTTATTAATTCCTCAGAAAAATAATCACGTTAAACCGATTTAGATGATTAATTAAAAAAATTGTACTTATCACAAATCAATTACTTTTCTCCCAATAACCAACTCTCAAACGACACATGAAAGTGTCATTAATTCATTATTCCGTTTATAAAGACAAATCAGGTGTGGAAACGAAACCGCGTGTCTGTCTGGAACTCACTTAACTTTATAATCGGCCACATCAATCAACCTGGCCTTAATGAATAGTTTGCTTAAGGGCAAGCTTCGATAATCTCGATGGCGGGGGCGCTCGGACGATAGAATTACACAATGGGTGGTTTTGATGCTCATTTTTTTGTTTTATACAAGTTTACTGCTGATGGGGAAAGGGTTATCGATTTTTCTGTAATATAATTTTATGCATGCATTTGACTAGTTTACGCTTGCTTAGGATGCCCTAAAAACCTAGGTACCTACCTATATTTGATATCTACATCAACAAAAGGGACTGCGCAATCGAACAATATTGCTAATTCAATTTATCGGCGGTCGTTTTTCTTAATCAGCCGTCAAATACTGAATATTTTATAATTAGAACCTCTTTTAGTTCAAATTGCGTGTGGGTGGAACTCATTGTTCATTTACAAATACTAAAAGTATATCTAACCTGTTTACTATTGTCAGACAATGAAGAAACCCAGACGTTTGTTAACACTCAGACAAAGCCTACCTACATAACGAAACGAAGTCAGTTCAAGGTCAAACATTAACATGCAAAGACAATCGATAAAATTATACCATAGAGGTCTCGTTCCCCAATAGAAAAAAAAACGTAACTAAAACAGACTAATTCACTCACTATCGTCTATAATTTATGGTGTCCTCGTAGGTAACGTTTTTACTTGGAAACTTTTTTACATTTACTGATTTATGTTCTAGGCACGCGGAGCACACATAAATAAGAATACCGTTGATAGAAAATATAACCTATTTACTTAATGTATTCTTATGAATAAAATGGGAACACAAATAGGAGCGATTCGATTTCAATTTGTAATCAAAAGGCTCTTCTAAAACATACCTAAAGGCTCAACATCAGTTCATGACTAAAATTCCAATATGTATGATGACGTCTTAATCAATTAGTATTATAGAAATCAACTATTCACGACTTCTCTCCTTCAGCGCAATCTACTGCAATATTTCAATGCGTCTTAATGTAAGTCATTGAAGATTTCTAAGATTTCCTTAACATTGTCAATTTCAAGGGCACACACGTAATTTTATCCTACATTCCTTAGCACAGATTATCTTCAAATGTAAATATCTCTTACTCCTCGCTGAGGAGTAAGAGATAGATAGATAGATATATATATTTACAGACAGAGACAGAAACAGAAAGAAAAAAGCAGACAGCGGTCTGCTTTCTTTCTTTCTGTCTCTGGCGGCCCAAAAGTAGTCAAAAAACGTTGTCAGCTCTGCGCACAATGTAACGTACGTCAATCATTTCTTCTTCTAAAGGGTTAGGCAGAGATGTACTAATGTGCACTCACCGTTCACCAGTACGTTTTGGCCCCATGTAATAGTGGACGAGCTTATTACCGTACGCTCCGCTCGTAACCGGGTACAAATCCGAAACTCCGGAATGTTATTGAGAATTTCATAGAAAAACCCAATATCACTTTACTCGACCTGGGAATCGAATCCGCCCTGGATTCGATTTCCAAGTCTCTAGTCCAGGTCGCCAGCTCTAGCGTAGCAGTCGCGCTCAGGACCACTAGACTAATGAAGCAGTTATACAAAGAAGTAACTTTAAATAAAACGTATTGATCCATATCAGAAGAACTAGAAGATATTGACAATCTTCTAGCTAGACCAAGACTAGCTGCTTTCAGAAAACTGAATAATAGGATTCTGCTCATTAATCTACTTAAGTAGAACGTGGAACTACAAAAAAAAACAGATAACTGATAAGCCGATCATAACTTCAGTGGATATAGATATAAAAAGCCTCCTTTTAGGTTGCTGTATTTCAATCATTTGCAAAATGTTTGACGTTTAGTTTGTAGTAGCCAACACATTTCAAAGTCATCGAACTTCAAACTAACGGGGAACCATCTCTCCAGATGCCATAAAGTATTAATAGTTGAAACATTATCGATACCATCAAGGAGTTTGTTGATCATACTAATATTTTTACTCCCACCGTTCCGGTAACACTGAATGATGAATGAACCGTACCGATCTTTATCGTTCACTGGTCCCAGTCTCATCTACTTCATTGTTAATACACCATTGTCATATTATATTTATAATAGATTCGTATCGGGCCATGTGAATGTTTTCCATCAACTCGTGGGTCAGTTATTATAGAAAAAGTCCACTTTCTAATATGATTACCGGTTGTAATATCAATTTGCCGAACGAGATGAGTAATTACAAAGAGCTCGCTCTTGACAAATGTCTTGTGAAATATGTACCGTAAAAATTTGATTGGTTTCGGTGTAAGGCACACGAATTTATATATGTTGGCACGCAAAGTGAAATTGTTATTGTTGCTCCAAATAATGATCCGTTCCATCGTGTATGTGAATAGTATGTTGAGAAATATGCTTCTTTACAAGTACATGAATCTATAAGTTCCAGCAATTTACAAGATTTTATAATAACCATAGCAACTGTACTCACTCATACCGGTATCATGTAAAATGTGTTCGAAAATGTCAGTGCAGAAAAATCTGCCGCCAGAAAAACCAACCCAAGAATTGAACCTAAATCATACACTCGAGCGCCGGCGCCGCAAGCCCAATGACGCGAACACTATTTAAATGATACGGTAATCTGAACACATACATTAAGCTAACAGATATTCTGTCGCACACCTACAGTTGGCCCATGTGATAGGAAGCGAGCCTACCATTTATCAGGCACAATCTTAATCACAGCCCATAACGGGAATCTGCATAGTTTCGTTTATCTTAGAAACTATAGTAACAATTTCAATTAAAGCTATTGTCACGGTGTGGCTGGAGCTTCATTTGCAGTGTTTTGTTCGCACTGGTAAATCCCATTTATTGTAAATACCAGATACTATTTTAAATGATCATTTTAACACCCAGAGTAATACTGCTATTTAGAGCTTCGCAGTTATAGTAAACTAGAACCGTAGTCTGTTACTTCAATACATTGCTATTAAACTAGAGGTTCCAAAATATCATTTGGAAGCCTCTTCAGAATTCGTTCGTTAATTAAATCGATGGTATTGTATTCCATCGAGGGAAATAGAGTATTCAAATCTAAAATCACGAACGAATCCCCAGGAGTAAACGCAAACGCGACACGTGGTACACACACGTAACGTGGAATTAGTCGCTTGCCCATGTAAACATCACGTCTTCGACGGTACGTGCTTGACCTGAAGGCCAATTCTATTAAAAATTTAGTTCCGAACAGTTTTCAGTTTCACAAACATCCTCTTTGTGTCTATTTACGATGATATCATTACAGTATATCTAGGGCACGTTTTCAGACATTACAAGCACTTAATTATTTTTATGAAACTTTTGAAAATCCAGTGTCGTTTAATTTTAATTTAAAGTGTCTTCGTTATTATGAATCGCGAATTCATTTCCCGCGTATATCAAATATTCAATGACCACCAGATAGTATTAATCTATATTCGTAGTAGAGCCTATCTGGGAGAAAAGTAGGTAGCGGCCCACTAACCACCCGGTTATAGCACCGGGCTAAGTATTTCAGTAACCCGAGTAAATTCCAGCAGATTCTCAGCAATATCAAAAGCTTGCTGGCTATTTGGAGGAACTAGGGTGGTTCGAATAGACCATCATTCTCGACCACACGCAAAATGAATTCTATGACATGGAGTTACGAATGTCAATCCTCTACACTACACCATACTATAGGTCTGTAGTTCTGTAGTGTTTGATAATCGCAAGAAAGAGCGCGAAATTGACTTTTGAAAAATAACCGAATCAATACAAAATCAAGCAAACAAACATTCCACAACTCGTGCGCAACACCGCACATTTTGAATGAGATTCAAAAATTAATTTTCTACACATTGATAAATGAACATGTTTCTGCTGCAAGTAATTTGACCAAGTAGGGCGTACAAATCTAAGATCACGACTACCCTCGTTCGAAGAGTCGCAACACACATGATAGTAATGTATAATTTGTGTATGTTACACACGTGTGACCAGACATGCGATGCTTATTATTAAGGCCTTCTTTATGGATATTAATATAAGAATGGGTTATTGTCGCCTTGGATATTCTTTTCAACATTTTTGTCATAGTAATAGTTCATTTAAGATAGATGGCAATGACAATTGCTTCACAGACAAAGTTAAGTAGTAAGTTGAGTTTAGTATAAGTTCGTAAATAATCTTACTGCAAAGACGACCGACGAATCGACCTCATTTGTCAAAATCTGATGAGCAGTTTTTGAGGTAGTATAGCGACATCTACCGCGCTACATACAGACTATACGGACAAGTCCTGAATCGCGCAAGTGAAGTTTGCAACCGCCCGACATCAACCGTCGGGCCGTGGCCCGCCAAGCAAAACACCCGCCTGGTCGGAGGATCCTCCCTTTGGTGCGAGGGGGAACATACCTCACCTCTCCACACTAGGAACATCCATACGATACATGCATACTTATAATATACATACATACATAGACTTTTAAACTCATTACCCTTTCTTTTTTCGTAGTCGGGTAAAAAAAGACGAAGTTTAAAACTTCAAACACGCTTATTGAGTTGCTTGCAGTACAGGCAATGCCCAATTACAATGATTATAAGTTACCTACTCTTTAAAATGTCACAAGCGTGGTTAGTGCGCGTGATGTCTTGAGTTCAAATCGCGGGTCGAACAGTCTTTATGAATTTTTCTATTAGAATATTCTCAGCATTAAACTCGAGCTTGGATTTCTGTCCTGTTAATTGCATTGCATTGAATAGATTCAATCCCTATTATCATAAGAGACCCTATTATAATATACCAGCGAACTCTGGGGCCTAACATTTTAGATAAAACAGACGTTATTATTATAATGGTATTAAAAGAACTTCCGTATAAAGCTTTCATCATCAGCATCTGCCTGCATATTCTGTCTATTCGTATAACAGCCATTAATACATACGACATCAGGTAATTTTACAACGCCCAGGGGAAGAGTTAAACTGGAAAATTTACGCCAAATATGGTAATAAAAATAATGACACGTTAATGAACGCAGGCGTAATTACATGAATACAGCATATCCTCAGTTAATCCGCACCAGGATTCCCACAGGATCAGAGAAACCAGGTTACACTGATAGAGAGAATCATTGTCTTTTTTGAAGTCCAGGCATAATAGTATCAGAATATGTGAGCGATACAATGCAGGGCAATGTCTGAAATGGTCAGTTCCATGCGACGGCACGCATGCATCTGTCATTGTGTAGCTCAACCATATTATAGGGATTGAAATAAAAATACTTTTTACGGATTTTATCGCGTTGTATTGATATTATTTGATTCCAGAAGCATATATATAATCATACATACATATACGCAACTTCGCTTGAATAAATTTTCCCATCCAAATTTCTAACATTTCTGGTTGTTCCAATATTGTTTTTTCATACAAACCTTGTCCTGAGACTTACAAATGCAACAAAAAAATAGCCAGCATCCGTTGAGTCGTTCTCAATTACATTTCATACATAAATCAAATTACTGTTAAATATATATAGAAGAAGAAGATTGTGTGTTTTGCGCACTATGCTTCGTTGGAATATCGAACACAAACATCCCTTTAACAATATAATTGATATTGCAAAAACGATGCAGTGCATGCAGTACGGCAGATTTTGCACTTCAGTAGAACCGAGTTCAAGAATCTACAATAAAATCAACAGATAACATGCGCGCACGCCTTATTTTGACGCTATTTTAAACGACCTTCTGTGGGCTTACCACCGCTTGGCTAGACATAACGCTAAAACCGAACCAATAAAAAAATACTTTCTCATCACAATAATGATCATTACCTAATTGTTTTAGATTGGCCAAAAGCATTACATCCAACTAATGGATTGCCCTTCCCAGCGGGTAATAATGCTCTAACGACATAAGAAGTTTTGATAGTGCAAGACTATCAAAGAGCGTCATGTTGGTGAGAAACACATTACCAACCTATATTTTACGTATTTACTTACTTAATTTTTTTAACACCCATACAACCAAACAGACGTAAGTACCAAATGACGTCATTTGTACGGTTAAACGGGTTAAACAGAGATAGGAAACATTTTTCTGACCCTTCAAAAAATTATTGGATCATTATAAACGTAAAAATTTTTGAGGATGTATGGATGTTTGTTACTCAATCACACCAAAACGGCTGAACGGATCCGGATGAAATTTCGCAAAGATATGGGTTATAGTCTGGAATAGCATATAGGATTTTTATCCGGGTCAGATTCAATTATGAACTCCACGCAGATGAAATCGCAAGCTATAGCTAGTAAGATTATGAAAATTTTACTTTCTAACGCAAGCTTTCCTTTAATTAGGAGGAATTAGTCTGTTTCCTCGGTACCTCAACGATTTTTAACAAAAAAACTCGGCTTAACGATATAAAATCTGTAAAAATGCAGTTTTTAATGGTTCGGCCGTCGGTCGTCGATAGATATTAACTGGCTTCGATCGCTACACTTCCCATGGTTTTTCTCCCCACAGCATCCTGTTGCCATAGTGATAATTAATGTGTTCTTTTTATACTGCCTTGTCTAAGTCTTGTTTGTTAAACTTTATGGTTTATTAAGCTCTTAATTATTAGGAAAAAAAATATTGATGACTACAGGTATTGACGTAAAACTGGTGAAGAATGTTTTGTGGAGATTATCACATAAATTATTTATGTAACAGAGGCACGAGCAAGAGAAAGATAAACGTTATGGTTTGTCAGGTTATTATTAATAAAAATATATTTAAATAAATTCTACGCTAAGAGTTACTGGGTTCGATTCCCAGGTGTAGCGGTGTTATTGAGATTTTCTATGATATTCTCAGTAGCACCTCGGAATTTGGTTAATGTCAATAGACTCGCCCTTTATTACATGGGGCCTAAACATACAAGCGAGTTGTTGGTATACATCAGTACACCTCTGTCTAACTCTTCGAGAATACAGGCGCGTTGTTATGTTATATAAATACACACACACAACGAATAAAAACCCAGATTACTCAACTTCGCATACAAATTTGGCGTAGCACCGTATCAATCAAACGAGTGGTATTTATAAATTTATCGAGAGCACCATCATAAGAGCCCGTCAAATATCATTACCATCAATGATGGATGGCTAATTCTTAAACCCTATCTGATAATATTAGTCGTAAAGATGCGTGGGAGTGGAAGCACAATGCATCATTTTATTTACCTACGCGTATCAGGAAGGATCGATGCAGTGATTACAGGAAATGAACGGAGACCTTTAGGTAACTGCTATGGAAAAATCATTTAGCGTTACTTTTGGGGACTGATGGATTAACTGTATCCGATAACTATGGAAGTAAGGATTTGTAACATTAATGTTGGGTAACGTTAATTTAAGTAAAAGATTGTCTCCTAATAATCTTTTCCTAGACGCAACATGACAGCAAGCGTAGGCAATTAGACATGGCATTTTTAAGGATCATTTTATATAGACAGAAAATATATCCTTAAATACAATTAATGTAATCTGCATTCAATTTAAAAGTACCGGTTTATGAACTGATAATATTGTTTTTTTTTTGGGAAAGGAGGCAAACGAGCAGATGGTTCACCTGATGGTAAGCGATTACCGCCGCCCATGGACAGCAACACCAGAAGAGTCACAAGTACGTTGCCGACCTTTCAAAAGGGGATTGAGCCTCCGGCAACCTCACTCACTCGGCGAAACACAACCTCAGCATTGTTTAACGCCGGTTTTCTGTGAGGCCGTGGTATCACTCCGGTCGAACCGGCCCATTCGTGCCAAAGCATGGCTCTCCCACGGTAAAAACGGTAATGATTTTGTTGTGAACTCCTAGATTAACGATATCTACGCATAGTGGTTGCAGTTAAACCCACATAAGCTGCTACCAACCCCATAAAGTCTCTCTCTGAGTTACTTAGTAATTAACAAAAGAACTATCAAAGATGCATTACAAATTGTGTAAGCATCGGCAAAAAGTAACGTCGGCATTACCATTATATTCAAGTTGACCTTTAGACAAAATTTGATTAACTAGTAATTTTACTATCCAGTAATTTTACCGGTAGATCAACTAGGTAAACCAAAAATTAAATTCAAATTCTCTATAAATAAACAACTAATTATAAAGTCTTAAATAAATACCTGTCAACAAGAAATATGATGTCTTTATGCCTAAAGAATAATTATAGCTTGGTTTGTTAGTTTGCCAAAATTTATGTCCAAACCAAAAGAAATAAATATTATAATTCAAACAATGTTGCGTCACAAAAAAAAATACAAGCCCATAAACATTGGCATCGCTCTCATACATTCGGACGTCCACAATTATTGTTATTTAAGATCGCATCCATAACTCGGACGTTGCTAATGCTCAAACAAAACCCGGTACATGCAAACAAATTTACCGAAATTGTTCACTGAGCGGCGAATAAAAATTACGACTGGTTTGTTCGCCCGCGGCCTGCGCTCGCGTCGGCCCGTTTCGACGGCCATCCACTGATATTTATGCCCCCATAAAATACGAACACGTATCGAACTCCAAACGGTCACAACGGACAATTACGTATCCTTCGATCAAAAGCAATAGAATAATATAAAAGCTCAGGTTATGTCTATCGATTCCAAGTGAATCGCCACGATTATCATTGCACTCAAGCGTTGTTACTCTCTTTGACACTTTACAGCCAATATACATGGGTACATATTCTCAATAAACATTTTTATCGTCACACAAAAGCATAAGTTTAAGACCTTAAAAAAACTGTCACATATTCTACGCTGGAAACAGAAATTGTTACCCAAGTTTCGAATGTAAAACATACATAAATTATATTCAACAAAAAAAGATACCTACTTTTTTATCAATGTTTTATTGCCATCTAATGATAGGACACCACAGAGATAATTGCGCATTCTTAATTAGTTTTTTTGTTGGTATAAAGACACGTTAATTAAGATTCAAAAATTTTAATGTATTATCGTTTACTACGGGTCTGTGTAATGATTTGAAGTTAAGTATTAGTAGTGAATATGGATGATGTGTGTAAGATAAGGAATCAATAAAAACTTTATTATTATTATTAGACGAATAATGGGTCAAACTGACGACCCAATGGCCGCACAGCACGCACACATGGAAATAGCAGGATAATCTGGACTCTTTTCAAAAAGGCTAGCAAGTCCCTTACAGTAATCGACAGAGGAAAGTGGAAGAAAAGTGGGGAGGCCTTTGCCCTGTAGTGGGATCCTATAGGCTTTTAATAAAATAAATAATTATTAACATCAGAAGTGAGGATAACATCATTGAGATAGGTATCCGGTATCTGGATATTCCAATCAATTTACTATATTGCCTTAGTTTATTTGCTGTTTGACAATTTAATGACGTTTTCATTTAGATAGCCAGCCCGGAGCTAGTCAAATATTTTAATCCAAAGGTATACAACACCACCCACGTTCATAAAAATAGTATTCGCAGTCGGTAGGCTGATCGCAGCATGTTATTAAGTGATATCTTTTATAAACAGCCAGCGCGATACCTCTGCCGTAGGGGATATGTTTCATTATTCTATTATTGTAGAATTAATTTAAAGATTATTTTTCTTTACCTTATTTTTTGCTAATCAATATCTGGGAAATGTTATCTAAATGATAATATGTTTTCTATATATCGATTTAAAGGTGAAGTTCCCATGAGCTCTGTTTTTATGTAAGTAGTAACCGCAAACAAATCGAAAAAAGAGTTCGATTCCAATGTCATATGTGTCAAATTCTTTAAAAATTACCAGGGGCCACGACTTCAGGGCATGAGGTCCTGGTTCAGATTTCCAGGTCCGCTAAAGTGTAATTGTGTTTTTGTTAGTTAACCCTGAGTAGTATGCAACTATGCAGTATGCCTAAAGTATTTGTGTCCAATAAAATGAAATAGCAATAGATTCAACCTCTATTACATTGAGCCTAAAACTCCTTTGAAGAATATTAACGAGATGGTATGGTATGATATTTCAAATGACTTACCTTAATGAATTGATGATTCTGCCCTGTTATAATTCAACATTATGTTATAATATTTTAATCTACACAGGTCATACTCTTATGACTTCAAGATAACCGACAAATTGTCGGGCTCTTTTATATGCTTTATCAACTGCAATTGTAACTTCAACATATCATACAAAATAAACCGACTTTACATTAATTAAACAATTTACGACCACAAAAAGTTCGATAACTGACTTCCTAGAAAGCAGCGCGCTGCCGCCGAAATACCAGTAATCTTATCAAGTATCGCAAACTAACCAATAACATGACATTCGTTTTAAATTAACGCAAAGGCAGCCGGGTGACAGCAGGCGCACGTCAGGCTGCGTAAAATAAAACGCACACAACATGCGACGGATCCGCCGACTTGTCGGCTACCGATGTCGTGCGACGATAACGTCGCAACGGGATGACGAGTTAATTCGATAGTCGCTGCGTTTTATATCACTTAGAAACATAAATAAGAATTGACGGCTCGGACAAATTTTATAGGTAGGTACCTACGTGATCCGTGGCATCGTGTACCCGAGGCATGGACATGGTGCGCTTAGACGAGTAATTTATTGAGTGATTAGTTAAGCAACAAGGCGCATAAGTATGTCTCTATGTTGGACGTTCTCCTTGTATGTTAGAGTTGTATCCAGCACTTGTCTGCCATATCTAAACAGCAAAACTTATAACACAAGAAACAATATAGCCACCAACAATATGAATTGTTTGGAAAATATCAAGACGCATTTTTAAGCTTCTTATTAAGGCGAATGACAGATATGTACCTACATACCATCACGCCTGTATTCCCCGAAGGGTTAGGCAGAGGTGTACTAATGTACACCCACAGTGCGCCGGTATGTTTAGGTCCCATGTAATAGAACAAATCCAGACTCCGAGCTGCTACTGAGAATTTCATAAAAAAAACCCAATAACACTTTGCTCGGCCTGGGGATCGAACCCAGGACCTCTAGCGTAGCAGTCGCGCTTGGGACCACTAGACTTATGAGGCAGTCACAGATATGTAATTAAATGATAATGTGAACAATTCAATAGAGATCCGTGATACGCTCTTAAGCCTAACTGTACAGTATAATGTGACTGGTACACGACTGATAAACAAGTTATTGACATAAAACATCAATAGTGCATGAGTATCGACAGCCTGGCGCTTGACTATGAACACAGTTGCAGCAATTAAATCTTACAATCCAACATAGTACCAGTCGTAAACTAAAAGTGTAGTTAAAATCAATGCTAGGTTCCTACTTTAGAATTTTATTTCGACAGGACCAAATAAGAAACCATGAAACTGTAGAAGATTTATTATATTATATTATATAATATTATATTATATTATTAGAACATTATACATTAGGGGGACAAGATACTGCATTCATGACGGTAATTAAAGTAAAAAACTGTATAGTGCACTTCTTTTTATTGTTAGCAGTAACAATATTCCCTAAGAGTTGCCTATAAACATAAAGCTAGTCTCAGGCTAAACCCTTAGTGCAGCGAATTCAGAAGCAAATAAAACAGCTCTGTACCAAAGAAATACGTACAAGCAATAAACCTTTTGTAGTTTATCCACTAATACTTGCAGAAGATTGCGTGCCCGCAGTTTATGGATCATTATTGATTGTAAACGGTATGAAAATGGACATTAAAGCTTCCCAAGACAAATATCTTGTCGATTTTTAAGGCAATGTGCGCTGGCAGGGGGCTTTAAAAAATAATTGCTCTCCCGCCTCTGCCAATATTTCATGTGGAAGTGCAAAGAAATTGCTTCCTTATTAATGGCAATTTATTGGGCTTTACGTCATTATTATTAACGTCGTAGGTATATGATTATTTAAACTGGTAAATATTGAATGTTTTTTACAATTCCTGTTTTTCACATTTGTCAATGTTGCAAAATCTATAAATTACTTTGAAATTATAAAAATAACATAGGTATATTAAGAAGATTGTTTTTTTTTTTTGTTCAATAATGGATGGTAATTAATTTCGCGCTATCACATACATGAGAATTAATTACCAAATTAAAGTGATTAATTGGAATGAAACGAGCAGCTTAAAGAAAACAAAGTCACCCAATTAACGCAGGGATAACACAAATTCCGTACGAACGAAATTAATCAAATTGCCTCTTAAAATTCCATTAAGCCGTACTCATCGAGCTCACTACTGATGTTCATAACTCAAAACAACTAATAACAATCATCAAAATACTCGAGCGAATCTTGCCAATGAAGATTATGATTGATACCACTATTTAGCTAACGGTACATCACACAGAGAAATTGAAGTATTCTTAATGCACTGCTGTAGGTAAAACGAAAATTGGCGATTCAAATTATAAAAATGATTTAATGGTTCCAGCAATAGTTACCGCCACCAATATAATTTAGGTACGTGTAGCCAAATTGTAAAGTATACATCGAGTGAACAATGACACAGCATTTCTTACAAAAAATATGTGAACACGAGGCAATGTAAAATAACACAAGACAATAGACGGTGCCTTTATAAGGAGTGGGATGGAGCATATTAAAGTGAAGGAATTCTGGTAGCAAAAAATCAATAAAGCTCGGCCGGATAAAAAACTTACGAATAAAAATAGACGATCACGCCGAGCAGAAACAAAGTGTTCATTCAGATACTATTAAAGAAGTGTACGTGCTTGATAACATGACAGTAGAATAGCTATACAAAACGTATCATTAATTTCAAAGTAACTAAACTGCGAATAGCTGCTGATAGGAATTCTAGGAATAAATTTTGAGCATAAACAATCAATTAACCACACAAAAAACTACTAAATGTAGTTTTTACCTTGAAACTTACAAAACAGGAAAATAATACAGCAAATAAGAAATAATAATATTTTGGTATTGAACTAATACTACAGTATAAATGTACTGACAAATATTTTTTGCCATGACAAACAGATAGCGTCAATGCTTGACATAATTGCTATTTGCAATAATCCACATAGCCATGTTGTTAGTCGGATTAACAAAAAAATAATGGAGCTACTAGATATCATTTTACGAGTATAAACCTGTATTTATGCAGATGATACCAGTTTCCCAACATGTTTACTAAAAGCCTGTCGAGTTATTAGCGTAAGCAAAATATTGAAAAATTAATTGCAATCAATTTCCAACAAGAAACCTGTACTGGAACAATTTTGATGAATGTGTATATTGAGTGTATATTTTGTTTTTTATATTTATTATCAGACATCTAGTTTATTTACTTGATCAATACAGTACACAAGTATTTGTGGTTAAAAAATATTAGGTAAACTTCTAAATTGGTTTGAACTTATCGACTCAAGGTCATACATTTTTTGTTTCATTTTATTATAAACTGATCTTATCAGCCTTAATTCGATTAAACAGAAGTTATTAGTTGCAACAGCTACAGCTAGTAGAAATACTTTGTTTTATTATTGAATCTCGGTGCTCAGAAACTTTCCAATATGGAAGCATCATTTTGTTGGCTTCATTGACGCAGTAGCTAATCACTTCTATATCAGTCGTGGGTTTAATTTCACCCATGTGACAAACAGTAGATCAATGTTAAAAAAAACCTTTGCTATAATTGAAGTGTAATGCCTTAGTTAACCTTCTCTGCGTCAGCAGATCTATATTATCTTTTCCAATTGAATATTCGATGTTGACACTGAAATTAAGATCTAAAGTATATTCAACGCTATCTCTTTCCTATGGACACATAAATCCTAATCAGCCGTAGGGCGCAAAAACTAATTTTATTTATTCTATCATAACGATAGTGTAATTATTTCGCGAGCGGAACGGTAGCTGTCGCCTCTGTATTGAAACTAACATGTAGTAACGCGTCCGCAAGTTGTTTGATCAGTGTGCAGACTTGCAAGGCTCCTGCAATGTTTATTAAGTGACTGTCGTGTCTTCAGTTTGCATTAGATGAGAAATCTTTTTTCACCAGGTAGCTAAACGTATCTATATAGGTTGCTGTGCTGTGTTTAGAATTTCATTTTTTTATTATTTTCCTCTCTTTGGTTTGCCGGGTCAGCAGCAAAAATGCTTATTTACTTATATTCCTATATTGATCTTTCTACCTCTCGATTTCTATGATCACAAATCGTCCAATAAATAAAAAGCCGCCCAAAAACAAGCTTTCATTTTCCCTAAAAAATCTTCATATATATATAAACCAGCATTGTTGATTGGCGAACATAGTTCCAAGGTTTGTTGAGATGGGCGACGTTAACGACCGTAACAGGATTGTGTAGTTTGATCTAGCAATCACTTAATTGGTAGATACCGAAACTAGGATTGCCGTGCGAAATCTTATTTGCGTGACGAAATTGGGCACGAGAGCCTTGTTAGAGAGTCCAAATTAAAATGGCATCATAGAAATCTAATCAAAACTCTACTCACTCACAATATCGGAATGATTAAGCAATAAATAGATTTTCTTGATTACAGAATTCACTTTATTACGAGAGAGGTTACGATGATTGCGTCTACCATCTTCTTTAGATAAACGGTCTAAGCCTTCATAAAATCTCAAAGCAAATATCTCTTTGAAACTTTTACTCTGTATCGTTAATTATTATTACCTACAGTTGTTTAAGGTGAAAGGAGAAATGATTTATCTTTGAGTATATAATAAGTAAATTGCCCTAAAGCAAGCATAAAGTTAAGCTGTAGAGGACATAAACTTAGCTAAGATATAGCGAAACGCCATTCTTCGCTGAAAGATAAATTCAGACAAAAATATCAAAAGCTCTCAACAAAACTTTGGAATGAACTTTCGCCTGCAGTATTTCCGGACCAATACGACCTTCAAAACTTCAAGTAAAGAGCGTACTCTCTTTTAAAAGGCCGGTAACACACTTGTGACTCCTCTGGTGTTGCGGGTGTCCATGGGAGGCGGTAATCGCTTACCATCAGGCGATCCGTCTGCTCGTTTGCCCCCATTCCATAAAAAAAAGCTCTACAATTTGAGAAACTAAACTCTTTATAAACTTTTACTTTTTATTATCTAAGCATATCCACTCGTATAGGTTTTGCTCATCATGTGAGTCTTTGGTCAATATCACTTAATTTATGTAAAAAAAAAATATTTAAGGGTGATTCTTGACCTTAATCTTACTTAAAGAAGCGATGAAAAAGCGCATTCAGAATATGTATATATATCCACTTGGACCTTGCAATGGACCTCTAAATTACGAGTTACCATAATATTTTAAAAGAAAAATTTTGCTGAATTGAAACCCTACAATAAAAATCTACGAAAAATATTTGGTATTACAACACTTGCCTTGCAAAGCAGCGTATTTGCAAAATCCACAAAGGTTTATTCTACCTTCTTGTAAACTCGCTATCCAAGCTATCGCCTGTCAGATGTTACTTGTAATCTTTACTTGAATAAGCCACTCGACTAGTCTATAGAGATAAGATGTTATTAAGGCTATCAGAACATCGGTATGGTAATTAGACTTAATTATGTTGTGTGTATATACTGATGTAAATTGCTTTGAGATTAATGTTCTTATGTCCGTACAAAGACATTATGAAGAATTATTCAAAATAATGTATAATGAGTTTTATGGAACTTTTGATAATGAACTAAATTTGAGTCTCCTGTGAACACAAAATAGTCTCAGATTTGTCCACAAAGCAACACGGTGAAGATGAAACAATACAATAGAAACACTCTTTTATCTTAAATGGTTACCTCAATGGTACTCTCTACTCAATATACTAATAACAAATTATTTGATCGTCGTCAAACAAAATAAAAAAACTTTTGCTACGAAATAAGTTTTAATTAAGCTTCAAAATTAATATTCGACTCATTGAAAATATTTAAAAACGCTTCTGATCTATCGAATAAAGTTGTTTTATTATACTACATCCACCGTCATCAATCAACTATTCAACGGGAAGAAAAAATCGATTCCTCTTTTTGGAATATAGCTTACGCATCACTTCACAGATTTTTTACCCGTTAAAAAAATAAAAGTCCGTAGTTCAGTGTCGCACGACCTTCCCGCGGGATTCCATCTCGTACCAACTCCGTCACTGGACCGTTCCTACATTTTAATTGATCTCAATGCTCGAGACTAATCGACTCGCTACGGAAATGACTCCTTTTACGGTTGAGTCACTGCAGTACTCGAAAATGGGTAGTCATTTGTTTTGCTTCAAGTCCTTCAATGCAAGCTGGAGGTGTCTACTAGCGTTATTTTGAAAGAATGCACAAATTTTACATGTAAAATTTAATGAAAGTCAATGATAAAATATCGCCATAAATACACTGTGCTTCGGTCAGTTCACTGTAAAAATAGGTGTATACAATTATATGCAAAATAAGAAATAAATAACAAAATTTAGTACACTATTAAAGAGGATAGTCCATAAATTAACAAGGGAACCATAATTTTGAACACAAAGTAAACGCAAAGGATTCATCGAATAATTGTACTGCCAATAGCTTACGCGGCTTTATTTTTTCCCAAGCGGTGTGAAGTAGCCGATGGTATTTTAATGTGACAGCTGAACACATAACCGCACTTAATTTTGTCCTAATGCGAGCACCGGGCCATAAGAATCTTGGCCTTTAGTTCGCTCCGTTTTTCTCCTGAGAATATCTGTGAACTGAATCGCCGATGAGCCAGATAAGGCGAGTGTTTCTTTAAATATGCAAAGTGCAAACTTTGTGGGACTCTTTCGACAGGATGCTGAATAATTTTACACGCTCTTAATGGTTCTCGTGTTGTTTTAATTCAACCTTGCGGTGTCGCGTTGACACGGTAAGGCGGAATTAAGTTAAAATTGTTTTAATTACAATAAATAGTATTATATTTCGTTAACAGCCGCAGAATAATGAAGAAAGCGGTTGCATGAATGTGTATTGTTGGTAAAATTACCATAATTAATGGAATAGCAATAAACTATGGCTATTGTTTGGTTTTGATAGGAAATAAAATCAATAGAGTATAAATAATGAACTAGGATGTTCGAGCTCCCGTGTCGGCACCTCTAGTGTTTGTCAGCCGCGGTGTTGGCTACATCGCGTCGACATAATTTAGCACCCAGGCAAAGACTCAGGCATTTTTCTAAAAGACAATACAAGCCCCTCGGCCAATGGAATATTCAGAGTGCCTAAAGAATTCTCATTCTCGCACCCGCTAATGAATAGCTATTCTTTGAGCATTTTAACTATGGACCTCGGAATGGAATTCGAGTGTACAGGTTTCTTAAAAGGTCCCTCGATATGCGTCGGACCCTTTCCGCTTCAGTTAATTTATGGACATTCATACTTTTTCTTTTATTTTATATTAATTATTACGGACCGTATAAAAGTTTCGCGCGTTGTTCAACTTCGGAATTTTAGTGGATTACATTGTTAAACACTATTTTCTGTCTGGATCTATGGAAGAGGATTCTATACTTGTTTCATTTAAATTATAGATGAGACATTCTCCTCGGATTCCTCAATTTAATATGAGGTCGCAGTTGGAGGCTCACTACAGGCTCTATCGTAACTAATTCAAACAATTACTCATCTTCCGAGACAAAATTGGGTTTTATTGTTCCGTAATAGAAAACAATGATAATAAGGCTATAAATTACTTATTAGACACGGCTGTCTATCATCTTATTTCGGTATTTAGGCATGAAGTATGCTGTAGTATTTGGTTCTTGCTAATTTATATTCAAAGTATGTAAGCCTACTATTATGGAGTGTTTTAGACATTTTATTTTTTAAAGAGAGTTCTCGTGGCGGCGTTGCTGTCATCGTGTCCAGAATACATTAATACTAATTAGTGTTCTGTGTATCTTATTATTACATTTTACTATGTAGAAGTTCCCACCTTCGAGAACGTTTTCCAATTGTTGAAGGAACCTTTGACATTAGGTATGTCAGAACTTCCTTTTTAACAAGAAACGCAAGTTCATTGGTATCGATTGCAGTTGTTGTGGTTAGCATAATGCGTTTTCAAAGCAGTATCGTATCAATTGATCCCAGTTAACCTGTATACCTTCAAAGAAACGAGGATAACATGAATTAAAATCATAAAATTTTGGCTTATCAAATTATATGCGCTATTTTGAGCCAGCATAAATCACGGTTACCCATGACTGCAGTTACCGCAAAAACGTCGATATAAAATACAAAAACTAAAGGTAACAAAATCCGTAAAAATCGGCTAATTAAATTCTTTCGCAAAGTCAGTTGCAATACAAAGAACTTCGAACGCGAAAATATTACAAAACATTACGTTAAGTCATCATTCTTCGAATTCTCGATTCAAAATTTGAAAATTCAAAAGCAGCGTTTCTTTTTTTTTGTGCATTTGTGGCAAAGGCAACAGATAAGTTGGTCATGTACCTTTACAGACTGCTTTATGAAATATTGCAATGATCAAGCAACAATGAGCTGTAAAGGCTGCCAAGCGACTACGCAAACACAATGTAATCTCTTCTGCGAACCAGAACATGATTTATTAAAGAAAATCAACATTCGAATTTCGAGTCGCGTAACAGTAAACTGAACAATCTATACTTAATAATCTGTGGCTAATTTGAAATTCTTAAGTCGGTACTACGGAGACCTGACCTGAGGATTAAGTGGCTGTTAAACAATATAATAATATGTATAGGTATAATAAGGAAATATTTCGTTCCTATTTTAAATAATCAAATGTTGGTATTTACTACAGTTCATCTCTGATGATAATTAACTGGTGTTCACATTGTGTGTATATTTGTTCAATAAGGAACATTGTTGAGAAGAAACTTACAGAACAATAGATATATATACAGGCTGATCTATAAGATACATAGCTGCCGTAACGTACGTAGTAGCCTCATTAGTCTAGAGGTCCCAAGAGCGACTGCTACAATAGAGGTCCTGGGTTCGATCCCAAGGTCGAGTAAAGTGTTATTGGGTTTTTCTATGAAATTCTCAGTAGCAGCTTGGAGTCTGGATTTGTGCCCAGTTAATGGCAATAGGATCGCCCCCCCATTACATGGGACCTAAACATACCGACGAACTGTACGTGTACATAAGTACGCCTCTGCCTTACCCTTCAGGGGATACAAGCGCGAGAATAAGCGCGGTGTCGCGGGAGACTTCTCAAATATACAGAAGTTAGCTAGTCTAAACTTTAATACACAAATCAATAGAAACTTGAATCGCTTTATCTGTGGCTACAACTTTATATTGAAACTGGCTGTACCCCCCGGTGCTGCCCGCATTGATTTCATTTTTACCAATCCCGTGGGAATTTTCACAATTCTTTTCTTAGAGGAGGTTTATACTTTATAAGGAACCTACATGTTTTTTTTTATATCTTAACCTACATATTTTTATTTACATTTTCCATGTTAAGATTATAAAGTTATTTTAAGTAAAACCTACATGGTTTCTAATATTTGAGATTTCGTGAATCACCTTGAACTCGGTTGCCAAGACTTCCATGTTTATTTTAGAACAATTGACAAAATCATCATCATTATCGGTATAACTACGAGTATTTTAACACCTTTCAGGACAATGTCACATTATCCAAATGACCCAAACAAAAAAAAACACTAAAAAGCAAGTTTACGTTGATCACGTACTCATTACTATTCGAAGTGAAAGACCGGATGTATTGTAAATAAATGTTAAAGGGAACCGCGCCACTGGCGTTTAAAAGCTACAAATAACCCATTCACATCAACATAATTTATAAACAATTCCCAACAAACCATTACTGGGTGTATCAATATGAAAACATAAAGAATAAACGATCCTTGTCTCTCTTTATATTCAAGAAACACCTCATTAAACGTTTGTCATACAATTTACCTATCTGCATTAACAGGACTATACAATGGGATAAAAAGTTACAAAGGTAGCCGCTTCACTGGACTCTTATAATGTAAATTTCAGATGCAACCATCTTGCAATAATTGTGATGGTATCGTTGTATTGGTTTCTCCCAGTATACTTGCAGTTGCAGGGTTCTGTGTACTGTAACTTTATTTTCGGAGAATTTTACAAAATAGAGAAGATGAGGAAATTTGGACACTACCAAATGTTAAAGCATCACCCCGGCAAGCTGCTAGAGATCATGCAAGTCATCCATAACCCACAAAATTACTATGGCAAACTCCCCTCTACTGTTTAATTTGTTTGTATCGTAACAAGTAAAACTGTTATTATTGGTAATTCTTATAAAAAAAACGTATTTATTACAAAGCAAAGCTGCATAATTCGCATTTCTTACCAAAGCCTCTGAAAATCGAGGTATTATTGTATTCAAAATTATTCTCAATATCGATTTCTTCACTAAGCAGAGCAATCATAACAGAATTGCTAGCAACTGATTGCCCGATTTCCATAATGAAGGCACCGACTTTCAATAGAACAACACAGCCGTCGAGAGGGTTATTCAAATGAAGTTTTGTACACGTTAGTTCATGTCGTGGACATATTTGATAATTTATAATAGCAATGCACGGCAGTGTATGTCGTTTGGCCAGACTTGTAAAGCTTACGATGGCAATTGAACGTCATTTAGCCGGTTGAATTATTATTTATAATGTTTATGTAAATTTAATTGAGCTTCTGCCCATGTATGCTTGTTGGCAGTCTCGAAGTACGTTATAAATACTGGTTATGAAAAAAAATGATAGTATTAATTCGCCCTATTGTTTTAAATCAACGAATTCATATAAGGAAGGTGGTGAAGGAAAGCACTATAAAAAGCCTTGAATACTTAAAGAAACTTTTTGGAGAATTTGAGATTTTGTTAGTAAGTTAGCGTAGACTATAAAATAAAATGGCTTGGTCACAGCGTCTGGTGTATTGAACCAGAAGACGCAAGTTCAAATCCTGCCCGCAGTCGAATTTTTACTTCACTAAAATAAACTAAAACGCATCTACGAAAAAAATAACTGAAAAGTATGAAATAAGAACATCTTCTGGACATTGTGTAAAATCATTTGGTCCTGTTTCGAGAGAGAAAGACCGAGCCCAGCTATAGAACAATATGGAGCATACATATAAACAAAACACAAACATAGTTCGTAATTACAACACAAGCATTTAATTAGGTACGTATTTGTACTGCATTACGAACAAATCCCGCAATGTACTACGTTCTTTCACTAATATCCTCTAACTACTAATATACATGTTAGACAATGTTGTAGCCTGTTAATTGTGTCCGTATGTCCCGGGCCCGGGATTACAGTGCGGACCTTCGTTAACACGGGATTTAGCTCTTTGATACACCCCTACGCTCTGTAGTTTGGTAAATACAGATATGTGAGAATCGAGATTTTTCCCGGAAAATGGCCAAATATATCGGATTGTATTATTATGATAAAAATGTTTCTTTATCGGGTAGCGGGTAAATATTGAGAATTGCTCAACCAATATTGAAGCAGTGATATAAAACTATTTTTCCAAGAAAAGAGATAATGGAACTACAAAACCTTGTTATATTCCTGCATACTTATTTTGATTTTTCCATCTAGTCATCCACACGCACCGTTTGCGAATAGGTATCTATACTAAGCACCTGCACTTTTTCAAAGCCACAAAGTATGACAAGAATCTGAACGTAGCCGAATTAAAAGCCTAAGGGACATCCACAGTTCACCGGTATATTTAGGTCCCACGAAATAGGGAGCGAGCCGGGCACAAATCCAAACTCCGCGCTGCGAATGAGAATTTCATAGAAAATCCCAAACACTGCTCAACCTGGGCTTCGAACCCAGGACCTCTCACGTAGCAGTCGCACTTGGGACCACGAGACTAATGAAGCAGTTGCCAATCACATAGTACGTATCAGCTTGGGCAAACGCCGAATCCCTGCTAATTTACCTACAGCAGATGATACTTTCTGGGATGCGGACGCTTAGAACAACTCGAGGCATTCGTTTCCCGGGAGAATAACAGCAAGCTGCATTTGATGTGTTGCAAAGGCAAAGCACAGGAAGGCCACCGGTGCGATCATTGGAGATCCCGGAGCCCCCTCCACATTGTGCTATGGATGGCCGGGTGTTTTTAGTCGGTAGGAGTCCGACATAACCCTCCGCCTGTCTTCCTGAGAGACGGTGGGCATCCATAAGGGTTTTTCACACGGAAAAAAGGTATATTGATTATACTTTTTATAATTGACTCCTTCTTCTTATAATGTTACAGTTGTCCTACTTTCCTTTATCTAGCAATAATGCATTACTAATATTTCTGCTAAACTTTCCAGCTAATTCTTGTGCAAAGTTCACAAAATCAGTTCAAAAGGTCGAGCAACCACATACCTCACGACATTTTGATGTAGGATGCATTCTTCGGACTTTGTGGAGACCTAAGCATCTTAGATCAAAGAGTCGTGAGTTGGACTCCCGGTACAATTAAATCTATAGAGCTGCCATTTGCAATTGTAACAATTACTGGCAATCATGCCCTCTATTAAGATTCCAAGATACTACATATAAAGAAAGAAAATCGACCTTTTTTCTATAAATATCTTATTAGACTTGCGCTTGCAAATGGGAGCAATGGATATAAAAGTCGATTCTTAGTAAAATACACACTAATTACAACAACATGATGAGCAGATATAAGCACGGCGCATTGGTTCAGGTAATCGGCTGCTGCGCTTGCCGCGGGTTCGGTCCGCATGAAACAAAATGTTAATATTTCTTTTATAAAAACATACCTCCCGCACTAGGGAACAAACCCTATGTCGCCAGGGACTTCGTAAAGTGCACACAAGACTTGAAACAAATATCCCTGGAATGCACAAATATTTGCCTCGGGTGGGAATCGAACCCCCGACACACGGCACAACGGTAGTGGTGAGCTTAACCGCTGCGCAAAACGTGTAGTCAAATATATCTTTTTGTATGGTCTATAGATATAGATCTTTTTCTTGAATTGTAGGTATGGTTAAAAACACAAATGTTCAGATAAAAATCCACTCAGTCCCAAAAACTACCTGTAGGTCATATACGTATCTATTGCGGGAATCGAACCCGCGATATATAGGACAGAAGCCGTCAAGAACACTTTAGAGCATGATTGCGTTGGACAGCTTTTCATTCACAGGCACTAAGGAAGAGAATTTAATAATACAGGAATGGAAAATACAGGAAAAGGAATCAAATATCGATTTCCAAGACTGGTAAAATGGAGCAGAAAGGTCATTTACATTATACCGAGAAAATGTCTATAATTAAGAACAGAACTAATTTCCGATATGCACATCTATTATTTTACAACTCCTTGCCGGAAACGCCTGTGTCATTACAAGTAACCGTAGGCATAATAATTGTGCCTAATGACACAACAAAAACTATCTCTAACGGAAGAATGTGCCATTAACGTTTTTATAACGCGGAAAAAATTAAGTTCACTAAACTAATGTAATTGTTAATCATAAAATTGTAATATCTGTGCTGCACTTAAAGTTTTTACTTTAATGTGCAAAAAGTGTCTGTCCCTATAAAAACTACAAATAATGAAATCATAAATACTATACTAATTTATATCCTAATATCATAAGGCACGCAATAGAAATCTGGTGAAATAAATATAAAATCGAGTGAAATATCATTCATTCTCCACTCTGTATAAATTCTATAGGAGATAACTTTAAAATCATTAATTAAGTTTTACTGTGTTGATTCTAATGAGAATTTAAGGATGACCTTGAGGATTTACTCTTTGTGCCAGTATTTGTTAGTCACAGGCATTGCGGGGGTGCTCCACGCAGGGTGCTAGTGAAGTTTCGGGCATTTCTTTATTATTTAAAATATTCAAGAAAATAAAAACAATACAAATTGTTAATTACGTCATTAAAATTTTTTTGTTATAAAATTCATGACTAACTATTAAGCCGTTATAGAGAAAAAATACAAATTAGGTTAAAAAAGGCCCATTTACTTCAATTATTATCCAAAATTGGGGCAAATTTATAAAAAATTTGTTTGTGATGATTATGACCTTAAGTATAACATATATTGTATATATGGCAAACGCACATAAGGATTCCACTAGAAACTTCTTTAAAGCTAGGGTATTTTTTGGATTTGAACGATGTAATGCCCTTAAGAAACAGTTAAAAAAAATCATAGAATTGGCGATGTTATTATATGAGATCATATAACAACATCGCCAACTCTGTATTAAACCAGAATATTGACAAATTTCCAATGGATTCCCTGATAAAATGTAAGGAAATCATATAAGAAAAACAGTTCTCGGTTGGATGATCGAGTCATAGGAATTAGTCATGCGCTTACAAACACAATTTCTCACATACGTAAACATCAGACCCGAAGCAAGCAGGTACATATAGCAATATGATCACATATCTATATACTTAAGTAATTTTCATATTCATAAGTAGTTTGATCGTAATCCACGAGCAACTAATTCCATGGACACCAAAAAGTTGTCAAACGAACAAATCACTCCGAAATTAAACTGACATCTCATTCAACAGCTTATGAGGGATCATTGAAAATAGTCGAGGCATGGACATGGCACAGAACAAAACACAGAAGTCCAAGTATTTCTAAATGACATAAAGTCCGGAATTGTAACGGATATTTTTACAACAAGGCAGATTTGTTTTTCTCAAATTTTAATTTGGATTTATTTTAACAATATTATTTAAATATACACATGCAATACAATACTTAAACTACATTGAACTGTAAAAAAATATAATTCAGTGTAAAAGACATTGATTTCCAAGTTTATCAATATATAGGAAATGTTGTAAAAAAAATGTCTGGAAAAATGTCTTTTAAGTTCTATATATTTGCAGAATTAAATTTCATTTCATTCTCGACAAGTAGAATATGCAGACGAACAGAATTCTATCAATATCTTTTTGGCTTACATTATTATTTGATGCATAATATGATCCATGGAGATTCTTGCCGGATTCTTCTCCATAGGATCACTTTTTTGGAACCGTGCAACTAGACTCAATAACCTTTCATAAACGCTTGTAAAAGCTTATTTGAAATAAAAACATTTAAACTTGAACTTGATTTAGTTTGAGTCTATTTTCTAACCCTGACACGAAACTAAACTACTCTCCCTCACCTGTATAGTTACACAAGTTTGTTCGTTCACGAATCGTCGACTCCACTACGCGTTCGTCGTTCTCTCCTCACGATCTCTCTGTGACATCTAATTACTCGCCAAATTAAGCTCCAGCTATGAAACTTTCTTTCGTTAGGGCGGGCTATGCTTCAAATTATTCGAATTTAAATTAACGATGGTCGAAAATCTGTTTCGAAAATCTGTTTCGTGTCCCTTGTTAGGGATTTTATGCTATTTGCGGGATAGGTAAAGTTAGTTAAAGTAGACGACAAAGAAGAAGACGATCATATGTTTTACTTAACTGTCATCATTAAACTTTCCTGTGTTGGTTAATATTAAAGAACGAAAGAGATTTTGGAATTTCGAAAATTTATTATCCGAAAAGAACGATGCAGGCGCTTATAAAAAATATGTCATTTTCTATTCGTAGTCCATTTTTGATATTGTGTGACTGTAAGAAGTACCTACAGGAATCTTCTCAGAATTTCAAATAATTCTTATAGTAACTACTCCTAACTTTCGGATAAGTACACGCGCTATTGGAATACATATAATAAATAGTCAGTATTCAATTTCGTAGCGAGCGGCATTCCTTTCTCTGAGCTTAAGAATAGACCTTCATACAAAATCACGTCGAAGACAACCTCCATACTTGGTCAAGAAAATAAACGCTTCACTTTGTAACACTTTGTCACCCGACGTTCGTCTAATGAGAACCTTCATAAGCTGTATATTAATTCTTACATTAAGCTTCGCATCCGACATTACACGAACAAATCGCCGCGACCTTTGCGCTGCCAATAAAAACGCATTAACTCCCTCACTTGAATTAATGATTTAACTGGACAAAAGGAATGTCCCAAGGCGGGACCACGAAAACGTACGCTTATCTAAACTAGCTGGCGTTGTATGCGCTCTCTAATTGGCTAATTGGCATACTAGTGAAGATAGATCAACAATTGCAATCTCTTCCTAGTTCGGTTAGATAATGCATCCGCCTCTGTCGCCCTGATGAAATGCTAAGCGATCGATATCGCGGCCATTGAAATACGCTTCACGAACGGTAATTGTAATATATTACAGTGGTAATTTAATACTTGTTTTGTAAACGTTGTACTAAGGTCATTACTATGGGCGATTAGAATTTGTTGGCGCAAAAACAACGCCGCGTGTGGTCGGACGTGAGATTCTATTTACTGATAACAGTTCTTATAAGGTTCGCTTGATATGACGTGTGGTGTGTTTGATTTGAACGTACAACTTATCGCATGTAGTGTTAGCCCCCTTGTTAATTGACCGGTTGTGAACGTTGAGCAATTTAAGTACTTTAATATAATATGAGGTTTCAATGGGAAAATAAAGCGATCGTATTCTTATTTATTACCATAATTATAATGATTTAAATAATTGTACATCTTAACTTTTTGTATATAATTATTAGATATTAATTTATGACTTTATCATTGAGAAACTGCAACATGGATATAATAGATGTAGATATAGTATACCGGTTTTATCAATTTTCCTTTTTTTATTACAAAACTTCGGAAAGTCTACCCCAACGGTAGTCCAAATGCTAGGGCTTCTTGAATAATTCCTTTGCACATCTTCGTATCGCCAAAGCCCACCCCTAACTGCGAATACATTTTTAAAGCTGTGCGCACATAAAAGGGAATACAGGAGTGTTATTCGAAAGTGCGGAAATGCGTCCCATACATCAAGTGAGTAAAATAGAAAAACAAAGGCGGGATAAAATGTGAGTACATCGCCGTGAAATGTTGCTACAATTCAGAAAGAGACAAATAGCTTTGACAGGGACGACATATTTTATATGCACTCTTTTGGGGTACGAAACTAGATGTACAGTAAACGCTCAAAAGTCCATAAGCACACTAAGGATTACATTGCTATGAAAAGTACAAGCGAGCTTCATACAGCCAGTACCGCAGTACGTGTCAATTGTTAACGACAATGATGATGCATGAAAATAGAAGGTCATAAGTCAAACTAAACGTCAAGCTATTGCGTTGTAAGATTGCCTATGGACTTTTGGTCGCCACTGTACCTACGTTATATTATTATTATATTTATTCTCAAAGCACGAAGTTGGTATTCCGAAACCAACAGTTTGAAATCTGGAGTCACAACCTGTGTTTGATATTAAATGCTGAAACTGTGGTTGACCAATATCCAATGACCAATCAAAAACCACGCTGCAATGTGATGACGTTGAAAAATAAAATATATCCAGGTCTTCTTTGTGACTAAAACCAAGACATTACACAGTATTTATTATGTGTAAAGTAATACGAGAAACAAGGTACTGTCGTTCCCTAAAATTAAACAAAAAACTTCTCGCATAAAAATAAATCATACAAATTAATTCTAGTTACATGCATTTTACCATAACGACTGCGAAGTTGCAAATTCGCACGCCCCACCAAGAACATTCGAAAGGACTACAATTCGTCATTTTTCGCCCGAAACACAAAATAAAATGATATCTACGAACGTGTTTGTTCCTTGCAGCATTTAACACTCTTTCGCTGATTCCTTTGCCCCGGTGTATTTCCGTCTCGTCGGCCAAATTGTCCCGGACAGTTCATTCGGCCGTGTACTCCGCCATTTCACTTTGAAGTCACTTAATTATGTCGATTCTGTGGACTGTCGCTCGTGATATATAACCTTTGAGGGAAGTAAAAGCTCCCCTACGTAGGTAGTTTAAAACTGAATGCACTTGACGGTTTAGAAACATTTCATTTAACGTTTGTTTAGAAAAACAACTATTTGAGTCGAGTTTGGGTCGAAATCAGGGATTATTTTAGCTTCACCAACAGCTGTTATAGTGGAACATCGATAACGCTTAAATACAATATTATGACTTAGTAATAGCTACTGGCCAATTAACTATAGGTTATATGTCAAAATTTAATATATTACTACTTAACTAGGTACTTCACCTATGCAAGAATCGTAGTAACAATCGTACTGTAGTTTCTGTCTACCCCTATAGAGTGTATTTATGTAACTGAGCAAGCATATATAACCTATTAATTTTTAACACAGCCTATTTTTAGGTTAAAAATAGGCTAATAAAAATAGGCCATGTGAAAGACGAGCCTTAGAACCACTACAATAATAATTTTAGTGGTCCTAATCTCGACATCTATGTTAGAGGTCCTAGTTTCGATACCCAGGTCGAGCAGTGTTTACTTAGTTAGCTTACTGTGGGTGTACATTAGTACTCTGCCTAACCTTTCGGGGTGTACAGGCGTGATAGGCATATTACGTGTTAATTTTTTTTTATTCCACAAAGGTGGCAAACAAGCATACGGCCCGCTTTATGGTAAGCGGTTGCCGTAGCCTATAGATGCTTGCTACACCAGGGGTATCACTCGCTGTCAGGGTCGTGGCGTATGTCACGAATCTCATGGCCGTGACTATAGGGCAAGAGAAGACAAGTACGGTTTTTAGTCGGTACGAGTTCGACATTCCCTACCGCCTCCCAGGGGTCGGACGATTCTAGAGGATTTTCCGTGCTAAAAAAAAAAGGGTATCACTCGCGCGTAGCCGGCCCTGTACATTAAGGAGGGGACATGTTGCCATGCATGATAGTAGTAGTAACAAACACCACCGATCCCCCACATTGCCAATACAACGCTTCCTCGCGGAGCTCTGGCGACCTTGCTCACCGTTAGGAACACGACATAGCACAGAGCTATGTTATTTGGCTACGATTTTCTGCAAGGTGGAGGTACTTCCCCAGCCACGCAGCTCCAATTGTGAGTGGAATTATTCGATTCCACTATGCCCATCATCATCACCACCGTATCAGAAATATATCAAAAAGAGGCTTAAATATTATAAAAATAGTTTTTATTTAATGAAGGCCTTAAAACTTTTGTGTTAGTATATCAAAATATTTAACAAAAGGTTACGAAATCACCTTGGCCCTTCACTCTTTCATCTTCGTGTTCTGAAAATATAATCATTATTTTGTATTAGCTGTTTACTTTAAGTATAACCATATAAACACCGTAATTGTTCACGATTTATATCTTTGCATTCCACTTAAACGGAATTACACAACAATTGAAATAATGGGACCTTGGTAACTAACTCTAAAGCTATGGTATATAAGAAGTGCTTCGTACGTACTTTATGGAAATATCTATGGGGTATTAAGGACTGTATGAGTACTTTAAAATGCCAAGCATGGTGGAGATGGGATTCGTGACATTCGCAATGAGTGTGGTGTAACTATATTATCTTCCTAACGGTTTCCCAACCCAATTATATTGAGGTCAGCTTCTAATCTAACCAGATAAAGCAGAATATTAGATACTATTTGCCACAAAGCGACCGCAATCAGACCTCGTCAATACTACTTGGAAAATAGGAAATATTCAAAAGATTCAAATAAGAATCAACTATTTTGATTTATAATCCTTATTGCTATAGAATAATGTCCATGCCATATTTTTTTACGTAATCAACAAGAATTTAATAATTTTTAAAGTAGAAAAAGTGCGCGACAAATTTAACACATCAAAACGAAGTTACGTCAAGGTACACGCCGTGACGCTTTTGTGACGTCACCGTAAACATTAGCTTTGTAAATAAGAGGTATAGTTTTATTAATTTCTTTTTCGATTGATCTATAAATTTTAATAACGGTAAAACAGTAACTGGTTTTACGGAAACTATCGTCACATAACACGCGCCCAAGATGGCGGCCTTTAAATCTTCGGATTCAGATTGCAGTTTTGAATATTTATTTTTATAGTTAAATATTAATTTTTTTGCCAAAGAAATATTTTTTACGCTGCTAAAGTAATGTAAACAATTGATTAAAAATATAAAAAGACATGCATTATTCCCTAGCTTGTGGGGATTCTACCATTGATGATTGTAATAGGTGTTAGTATGATTACCGGGATTGACAGCTTTACGTGCTTGGGCCTCGGAGAGTACGTAAACGATGCTTAATCTTACAAATCTTACAATATTACTTACATAACATACATACATAATCAACCCATTATATTGTCCCACTGCTGGGTACGGGTCTCCTCTCAAGTGAGAGGGATTAGCTATAGTCCACCACGCTGGCCTAGTGCGGATTGGCAAACTTCACGCGCCGTCGAGAAAATCTCTCAGGCATTCAAGTTTCCTCACGATGTTTTCCTTCACCGTTTAAGCGCGTGATAATTAACTATTAATACGCACATGACTTTGAAAAGTCAGAGGTGCGTGCCTTGAGTTCGAACTCGAGACCTTTGGCTATCACTGCTTTTTATTACTTAGCGACGTAAAAATTACGTATTACTTTTCTATATTAGTATAACAGTACGACATAGGTATTTGAATCTAATATCGATAGTCATTCGTTTCAATTAAATCAGTAGTCTAGGCAGTTCTTAAAATAATTATGCCCAGGGTGTGGCATTACCAGCTTCTTTTTCTATAATAAATATTTTCTAAATATTATTGCTTCATATCTAAATCACGATTCCAGCTACAATCAAAGGTAGTTAGCAAATAAGTCTGTAATTATTCTGCACATTAATAGCTATCAAGCTTCGCATCGAAATAAAATGTTTTATATAATATAGATGATGTTACTATAATATAATGATAGTCACTGCCATCCGCGATCCAATAAATCTATTTATTGTGTATTTATAACTAAGAGATCTGGGATCTACGGTTACCGCATTGTTTCTATCAATATTAAAAACATATTTAATGTCCATTTTCCTATATTGGCTATTTGATAGTGACTAAACTAATTTAATTTTAAAACATTGTTTCGTTGCAATGAAATGTATTATTAATAGAATATAGGTAAACTAAACAATCTATGACAGTATATGTTTATAACTTTGTTTTATAATATAATCATCGATAATTGTAATTGTAAAGAAAATTTTCCGATGATATAAAATAGTTTATCCACTTTCAGTCACCAAACCAAACCTAATCAAGGAAGAAGAAATGCTTACTCCAACGAAGAACGCCGTATTTAATTATCTAAATGGATGGGCGCCTATACTGCTAAATTAAGCAACCCTGTTTTGATTGTTCACAGTCAAGATTGCACAACGCAATTAGCCAAACAACCTCTTACAATCACTCTTCTCAAGGTCGGCGAAAGTAACCCATAGACAACGACCATAGATTTCGATTTCGTTACAGTATCATCGATCAGCTGTTAACATCTGTACCTACTTTCGTATTTCGTATAATCATAGACTGGTAAGGCACGCATGCAAGTATTTTGTTGGCCGCCATGTTGATTATAATTAGAGTCGGGATTAAAATCACGACCTTATAATGATCGGCATGGTATAATGACGTAATGCAGATAATTCAAGTTGCACATCAAGATTGATTAAGCTCGTAACTGTCGGAAGTATCAGTAATGATGTGAGTAACGATAGCCTTGAGTACTCATCTCTGCGTTGTTTCATCTAATGAAGTATGATATCACTCAAGCCTTGTCCCAAATGCAACTTGAGTCATATTCCAGTACTGTATTTTGAATTTTGGCTCTAGCCGTTGCAAAAAATAAATCAAATCAAATTACATTATTTGCTGGAACACAGATAATAAAGTTAGATGTTTCTGTAAGAGCTAGAGCCAAAATTCAAAATATATATCTATATAAATGAAAATCTGGCCCTGTTCCGTGCATTAGACACTGTATTATTTCTGACCGACCGACGGTTATTTTGCGTAGACGGACGCATCAATTCCCACCCGTTTACTTCTTGTTACGTAATTTTTAATTTTCAGATTCATTAGGTATACAAAACTTAAAGTAACATAAGCTTAATCTGAGGTCATAGCTAAGTATATAATGATACTGTGGATTTACCCAAAAAAAGTCATCAAAGGACCAAAGGTTTTACCTGAGGCAGTTAACCACCATGCTACTGTTATCCACAGAGATCCGCAATAAACCCATCGAGCCAATAAAGCTAGTAATATATTAACATCAAGATACACAGAGGCAGACCACATCAACATGCATCGCGCGATGCAATAGACGGAACTCTGCGGCGGATTAGTGGAAGGAAACGGAAACGCGCGACCGCGGCGACACGGCGTTTGTTTTGTTCGATACCGTTTCACATACGACTATACCACAATACGTAGTAACTTAACTCCACATATTCAGACCCAGCGCACGCACACAAACGCAACGCTTATCTGTATAGAATTTCCAAGTGAAAATTGCAAGGACGTCCCCTTACAATCCTGTTAAACACTAGGAACTAGCGTTCATTGTGTGTACGTACATACCTAAGTATGCTAATATGTGTTGGGAGTTGATTATTACGGCCTGTGATTGTACTGGCTAGTGTCTATGTTGAAACTCGGATCCAACACAGACGTGCACTGTGCCTGTCATAAAAAGCTTAATCAACATAATATCTGGCCTAGAGTGAAGACACTGTGTTTGTTTAGGAAAACTATTTTCGGTTTGTGTCACATGATGGAATATTTATCGTGTAGCCACATCCTTGCATAAAGGTGGATTCGGAGTAGAATGCGTCGTTGCACAACGGAAGCCGGTCGTTGAAAAAATAAGCATCTATCGTAAAAGGTTTTATTTGCATACATATTCTTGGTTTGAGATACTATTCTTGTATTTCTTTGGGTTAAGTAAGAATACATAGAAAAAAATTGTTTTTGTCTAAATAATTGCATTTTAATGTTTTATTTTTATAGGGTGTTTTTTTTTCAAAAATACAAAATAAGAAGAGAACGCAAAAGAAAATCAAATATCTAAAATATTTTAATCACACTTTTCTTGACTATATTTTAATAATAACATTCTCGGTAGTTAAATAATGTACCAATTGCACAACATGAAAAATCTTACATACAATTTCAATAATCAGAAATATTATATGTAAGTCTTTGTCGGCGAATATTATATCCAATCATATAAAAATTCTAATATAAGGTATTCCTGATCACATGCAACGTCCTTAAAGACTTCCCGCTGAGCAATTAAATCCACAATTATTTTGCAATGCCCATATTTTAATAACGTTTACGGATCTGCACCGTAACCTAACTCAAAAATACATTAACACTTAAAATATTGTCAATAATAATACAAAAAAATAAAATTAAATATGTAACTTAGTGGAATATAGTCCTCGTACAACTGTCAATTCTTAAAACTTTTAATATTTATTTTATGGACTGTGTATCGTTTAAAACAAGGGTCGGGACTGACTCGATACATTTATTGGCCTCTTCGGCTTGTATTGCCTGTCAAATAAATCACTACCATAATAAAAAGACAAATTCACAAAGTTAACGAATGAATTTCAAAATGATTAAAGATGTATGGACTGTATCGGCCACAGTGGTGATTTACTTTTGTTTTTAATTGGGAACGGGAACACGCACACCAGACATTCCCCGACCATATTTGTATTTGTGTCTATTTATTTAAACAAATATCGATTCAAAAATATCCGTAACATATACAAACTATTCCATACACTGTAAATCAACGGATTAAAGTCGGAATACCTATTATTGCACACAAACAACATAAAAGCGAGGAAATTGTAAATCATAATAGACAAAAACTAAAATATTAGACATATTAATCGCTTTCATATTAAAGACTTACGCTATACAAGTTTACAAGTCGGGAATCCGTATTTTAGGATAGCAAGCGTGGGCGCATGACATTATTTCCGTATTAAAAGCTTCAAGTTTCGAAAGATCCAGTTTTATTAGCTCTGTGTGCATTCTTTCTGTCACTTAGCGGATATCTACGAAAGCCGATTGGGGACACTAAAACGTTTCGAAGAGCCATCATCAAAGCCGTGCGAAATTCGGACCACACCTCGAGCGGCTTACAACGTCATGCGAGATGCTTATTAGCGTATACTTTATACCCTCATAAAATACCCTGCGTACAACGACAGGCGTCTTTAACATACAAGACTATATGGACCGTGACCGTAATAGTTATTTACATAAATAATTATATTATCCTGACTTCCCCTAATTACCTTAGTAGTCGTAAAACAAACTTAATTAAGCTTTAGCCAGTGTAATTTGAGTAGAACACTGGGGCTGAATATCAAACTAAGCAATGGAGGTATTTTTAAATTGCCCAACATCGAAGGAATTGTAAATGATGAAATCAAGGAGGTCTTTAAAGGAAATTACCCAGAACAGATTAAAATATCAGACCACCAATTGAAAGCCAAGAAAACAGATTAACTAAAAGTAAAAGTACATGAATGAAGTGGATAAAGACATGGAATTATGAACAATTAACGCCGAAACTCTGCTACAATGGCGACGACACATCAAAGGCACAGGTTTACAGGATTACCGTTTGAACAAAGGGAAACAAAAGGATTAAAAGCTTTCGTCTCAATTTGGTGATGCCACGTTTAAATTAAAAACTGGGAACTGTCATTCAAATATGTAACAAGGTATACGTTTCACAATCTCAGCTGTCGCAGAATTAATCCTCGCGCCTTCAAAGGAAGAATAAATAACTGGTGGTAAGTGGACAAAAATCTTTTGTGAACATAAAAGTCGTAGGTACTTGAAATTAACTTTTCGTCAAATCTTCTTCAATGGTACCAGCAAAGGAAATACTCTCTTATAATGTAACTCCTATGGTTCATTTTGAAGGTACTGTAGTTAATTCAAAGTGAATGCGACATATTTATTTTACGAAATCCAATTTTCTGCTGACATCTCATCTGTCGACTTTAAGCGTTCGGGACTATGGAAGTGTCTCCTCGGTTTCACGCTTACTCTTGGAGTATCATCTCTGGTTCATAAATAGCTTTTTGAATTAAAACGGTTCGTGTACTTATAATTATCATCTCAACAGAGATGCTTGCTGTCAAAAATTATGGGATGCAAATTGATTTTTTTATTCCATAATTTCCTTTATTTATTTGTCAGTAAGCTTTTGACTCATCTCAGTATGTTGTTATCAAGATATCAAATGTTAAATTAAGAAGGTACACAGCAGTTACCATGCGTGACGTTCCTGCAAAAATGATATCCAAAATATAATTGCAACTTTACGAATGTAAAATTGTTATTATTTATATTTAATCAATAATATTTAAATATTAGATTCAAAAAATAATATTCAGACTTCTCTTTTCTGCGCTTGCTCATTGAATTTTAATAGTATCGTAATAATAAAAGAAAATTCTCAAGGTGTATTATTTATATAGGTACCATAAACCCTTAGGTATGACTTTAAGCTGGGGAAACCAATCTATATTTGTAGGCCGGATACCTAAGAGCCTGTATAGATATAAGCTGTGTATAAGTATTCGATATAGTAAAACCGACTATTTTATTGCTGTTCTGAATTCTTGAAATGATAGAATAAAAAAATATGGATGTTGTCGTAGTTTACTTGAAGGAAAAAATATAAGCAAGCTTCAAATAAGATGGTATACAAATAGATTACGTATAACAATGGATGGCTTAATTTGACACATTAGTCTTCAAATAATTTCATTCCGTAAAGAAATATTTCACACTACCAGTTATCGTCCGAATCACTTGAGCGGAAAAGTAAATTAGATCGATCGATTACTCGATCAAATACAAATTTAACATGTATTACTATCTAAGCTAAAAACAATAGCTATCTGTAGATGAGTTAAAATTAGTTACCCATATCGCAAAAGCCATAAGTATTCGACCAGTTGAGCCCACAGTCTATTGTAAACATGTTCTCTGTGTTCTCTTGTGCTCTCCTAAAATCAGTTGCTGCGACCTTCTACATCCAGTCTTCATCAGATCTTGATGCAACTGGTTAAGAGTCATAATAAAGAATAAGGTCCTCCAAACCACTTGCAAATAATATATCTATTGGGCACATCAGCCAAATCTAATTTAGCATCGTTAACGAACAAAAGCTTGTATTAAAGTTCATAGTGATCAAGTAGTTACGATGACGTATGAAGGTGTCACTGTAACGGTATATTTTATTTATTACACCATAACTCACATAAAATTCTAAGCTCCCGGTACTGAGATAGCATCTTGAATTCCTACTGGTCGCCACTATAGACCGATGGATTATATCAGGCTATTTGTATTAAATCACAAAAGAAACTTTTTTATTATTAATAGGAACTTCATGCTAGTTTTTATACTGACGCTAGATTGTAAACTGATTCTAGTAAATCTAGTCTCCAGTTCTCAGAGGAATGAATTAAAAAAAAACTCAATGGGCCAGTTCTTGAAGTTTTAAATTTAGTACAGAATATTCTTATTTTGAATTGGAAAAAATTGTAGTGAACGTTGCTATTTCTAGAATGAGTTTTGATATCAATTTCATGTATTGTATCCGTAAGTTATAATTCACAATAACTTATTGCGCATATGCGTTGCGTATTTTATAATCTGTAATGTAATACATAAAGGGGTTGATCCTGATAACCCTGACTTACCAACTTTGTAAGTAATACCCTGGCAATAGTAGCTACATATATCTACAGCGATACTAGTTTACAAAACGCTTTGGTTGATTTCCGAAAACAAGGAAGTAAAATATGTTAACGTAAATAGAAAAGTAACATTTATTACCTCACAATAGAACTGATAAAATCTCTTTACAATATTAAGCATTGCGTTATTTGCGCTGAATATAATTGTACAGAGCCTGTATATTTCCCGGTAAAATATTTTGACATCAAAACCCGCTCAACCGAGTTAACGAGACCTTCATTGTGAGCCTCATATTAAGTACTAGCTTTTGCCAGCTACTTCGTCCGCGTGGAATAGTTACTTTGTTCCCTACTTCTTCGCCCGCGGTTTCACCTGCGTTGCCCCGTTCCTAAGGGTTGTAGCGTGATGTTTTATAGCTTGAAACCTTTCTCATGAATCACTCATCTTCCCAACATTTCCCTTCACTGCTCTGCTCCTATTGATCGTAGCGTGATGAAAAGTATACTATAACCTGCCCAGGAGTATGAAGAACAATTGTACCAAGTTTCGTTGAAATCCGTCTAGTGGTTTTTGTTTCTATAACGAACATATGTAGACAGACAGACAGACAGACAAAAATTTTACTGATTGCATTTTTGGCGTCAGTATCGATCACTAATCACCCGCTGATAGTTATTTTGGAAATATATTTCATGTACAGAATTGACCTCTCTACAGATTTATTATAAGTATAGATAGATTATGAATTAATACTCAAATACTTTTGTAACATACTATCACACCTGTATTCCCTGAAGGGTCAAACAGAGGTGTACTAATGTACACCCATAGTTCGCCGGTATGTTTAGGTCCCATGTAATAGGGGGCGAGCCTATTGCCATTAACCAAGCTCAAATATCAAATTCCAAGCTGCTACTGAGAGTTTTATAGAAAAACCTAATAACACTGCTTGACCAGGGAATCGAACCCGATTTTATTTAATAGGCTATTACAAACTCAACACCACCAGGGCGGAGCTTATTTCACTACAACATACAACAAATAATAGTTCAATAAATTTAAAAGTACGTAATGAAACTTGATAGGATGCGCAAAGCAAAGAATATAAATAATGCAAACAAATCATTTTGACTTTTAATCAATCTACAGTCTAATAATAATGTTAATGAGATTTACAAAAATTAGTAAAAAGACAAAAGTTTTTTATTAAAAATGTTAAATTAAATAGAGAAAGATTACAGTTATTAAATAAATTAGACATATTATCATCAAAATTACAAAATAATGTAATAAAATATAAAAAAAATACAAAAAATCTAGAATTGGAGATTGAAAGCCTTCATGAAAAATTAGAATCAATGACTAATAAATATAAAAGCTCAGAAATGCAAATGAAGGAGTATATGCTGGCAATGAATGAGCTAGTGGGTTCGGCTCGCACCTCCACTGTTGAGTGCACACAACCTGAGACTAAAACCTGCTCTTTAAATCATCAGCCATCACTGGCTTCTTCATCAGTTGACGACTCCTCTATCGTGCATAATGTACATGACAACTTGACTAGTGTTAATAGTCCCAAAAAAAACCCAGTACAATCCCATGTAGAAACCATTTGTAAGCCAAATATTGTAATATTTAGTGATGAAATTGGTAAACATATGGGCCAGTTACTATCAAACTCCTGCAAGGGATATTCTATTCTTAACTATTGTATGCCAGGTCGAACTTACATTGAAATTTCAAAAAAAGTTATTAATTTTAACTTCCCTCTGGGTACAACATTAATAATTTTAGCTGCAAATAGAGGAGACATGCACAAAAACGACCTTCTCCCATATTATGATTCACTAAGTAAACTTAATGTAAGTAAAATTATAATGTTTACACTGCCATATAGCTACAGTTTGCCACAGGTAGAAAATGAATCTAGATATAAGACTAATTTAACACTGCATACATTGACATATAATAATGATCTTTTTCACGTGATAGACACTAACAATTTTGTTAGCAGATATTTTTACACGACAAAAGATAGGTACTATCTTTCATTATATTGTAAGAAACAGATAGCACTGTCGCTGTCATATTATTTTATCATTTCAGCCAAGAATTTGGCTAATACAGATGTTGTTTCTATTGAGCAATCATCTGATATTTATATTGACCCAGCCAATGATTTGGCTAGCCACAGTTTTGACATTTCAAATAATTTAAATTAGATATGAAGACAATAGAGACAACGTCTTGCATTGACTTACTGCAGAAAAATGAAAATTTAGGAAATACTTTTACACCACATTATTCTTCAATAGTGCATAAAAAAGGTAATATAATCAAGCTGGTTCACCAGAATATACAAGGAATGATGAATAAAGATTTAGAAATTGAATTATTTATGAACTATAATAACATTGACATTCTTTGTATTACCGAACACTGGTTAAAGTCTCACCAAATCATGTTTAACTACAGTAATCACCAGGTTGGTAGTTCGTTTAGCAGGGAGAATGCCATTCATGGTGGCTCCTTAATCCTAGTTAGTAATCAACTTAAATTTAAGGAACGCAAGGATATAGTGAGCCTCTCTGTTGAGCGAACAATTGAGATAGCCAGTGTGGAATTAGAGCGGTTTATTGTATTAAGTGTGTACAGACCTCCTTCAGGATTGTATGATTCCTTTGAAAGGATAATGGATGAAGCACTTCACAAAGCTAGTAAATGTAATAAATGTATCTTAATATGTGGTGACTTTAATGTCAATTTATTGGAAAATTCAGGATTAACTAATAAGATTAAAAACCTTTTCCTGTCATACAATCTTACTAACTTATTTCTGGAGCCAACTAGAATAACAGCTTCTACTGTCACATGCTTAGATAATATATACACAGATGTTATACCTAACTACAAGAAAATTATTAATATGTTAGATTCTGACCACACCGGACAGATGATTAGTATCCAGAATCGGAATATGGAAGTGGTTAAAATGGATATCATTGTTAACCCAAAAACTGCAGGTCGTTTGGAAATGTTTAAAACTAAACTTATTAATACATTGCCGTTATTGCCTTATGAGCATGAACCCAATAAATGTTACGAGACCTTTTTTAAAGCATACTGTACACATTTTGATTCCACTTTTGTACCTAAAACGATCACGGTAAATGGAAATGTTTCTTTCAGTGAATGGGCAACCACAGGTATTCATATAAGCAGAAAGCGTCTTTATGAGCTATACAATGAACGAATCTATGTTAACACTCCTGATTTTAATATCTATGTTAGAAATTACTCAAAATTATTCAAAAGAGTGTGTTGTATAGCCAAGTCCCGTTATATAAGTTCTAAAATAAGAAACAGTAATAATGTAATTAGAATGACATGGAATATTATTAATAGTGAAACGGGAAGAATTAGTAGACGAAATAGTGACTACAGTCTTAAAATAGATGATAACATTGTAACAGCCGACACACAGGTTGCTTCAACATTTGAAAATTTTTTTGCAAATATACCTATTTCGACCACTAAATCGCTGAACTCGTCCCCCACTGTTGCTGAATCTTTACTTAAAGAAAATGTTAATGTATGTAATATTGAATTTCAATTTTGTCATGTCAATTGCAGAGATATAATAAAAACGTTTAATACTCTAAACATAAAGAAGACTGCAGACTTATGGGGTCATTCTGTTGACGTTGCCAAATCCATTATAGAGGTCGTAGCACCTACCCTAGCCATTATTTTTAATAAGTGTATTGACTGTGGTAAATTTCCTGATCTTATGAAAAATAGCAAGATAATTCCTTTGTTTAAATCAGGTAGCACATCTGACCCAACTAATTTTAGACCTATCTCAGTGTTACCTACATTTAGCAAAATCTTTGAAAAACTAATGTTGGATCAAATGCAAAGGTTTTTTTATAAAAATAAATTATTACATAGTAAGCAGTTCGGATTTACAAAGGGCCGTTCGACAACCGATGCCGGTGTTGAACTTTTAGGCCACATATATAGTGCTTGGGAGAATTCATACGATGCTTTGGGTATTTTCTGTGATCTGTCCAAAGCATTCGACTGCGTCCTTCATGAAACTCTAATCAGGAAATTGCACCACTATGGTGTTAGGAACGCTTCTCTGAATCTTCTTTCATCGTACCTGTGTAACAGGATTCAGAAAGTGGACGTCAATGGAAAGAGATCACCGGGGTCAGTCGTCGCTATGGGAGTTCCGCAGGGCTCAATTCTTGGCCCATTTTTGTTTTTGATTTATATTAATGACTTGCCTTATTTCATAAGGGACAATCATGAGGTAGTGCTGTTTGCAGATGATACTTCTTTGTTATTTAAACTAAAACGCCAACAAATGGCAACTGACGATGTAAACAGCGCTCTCCTAAAAGTAATGCACTGGTTTAATACTAACAACTTGCTATTAAATGAGAAAAAAACTAAATGTATTAAGTTCACGACGTCTAACGTCAGACAGGTGAAAACTAGTGTATTAATAAATAGCAAAGAGTTGGACCTTGTAGACTCTACTTTGTTTCTAGGCATTACTTTGGATGCTAAGCTTCAGTGGGGCCCACATATAGATAAGTTGTCGAAGAAGCTCAGCTCTGCAGCGTACGCCGTGAAAAAAATACGTAATTTAACTGACGTCGATACGGCTCGACTAGTATATTTTAGTTATTTCCATAGTGTGATGTCGTATGGTATTCTGCTGTGGGGGAATGCCGCCGATATACAGACTATCTTTGTATTGCAGAAAAGAGCCATTCGGTCAATTTATAACCTAAGCCCCAGGTGTTCACTCAAAGAAAAGTTTAAAGAGATTAATATAATGACCGTTATTTCTCAGTATATTTATGAAAATTTATTGTATGCGCACAAAAATATTGATCTCTTCTCTAAATACAGTGATATCCATAATATTAACACTAGAAATAAAGACAGGTTCATTGTTCCTCCAACTAGGCTCCAGAAAATCAGTAAGTCATTTAAGTGTCAATGTATACGCTTTTACAATAAAATCCCAGGTCGTTTCCAACATTTAAGTCATAATAAATTTAAGTCATACATTAAGCAAAAGCTTTGTAAAAAGGGTTACTATACAGTTAAGGACTATATGGAAGACAAAAATGCTTGGGATTGAGCTACTCTCGTTAACAGGGTTATTTTTATTAAAGTATTGTGTATTGTGCAGCCACTGATGTTGCATTTAGCATCTACTTATAACAACCCTAAAATGAATCTTGCTATCTTATTGCCTGGCGGTCAAAGCTTGTCAAGCTCACTCAAATGTCCTGCTGATGGTGTCGTTGTGTGACGGGCCGTTTTATTCCCTACAACATGGTTGAGTCGAACGGCGCTGACACACACGTCATGCCCGTGAACGGGTGCTGTCTGTCGGGGCTGGTCGGTTTTTACTTGCTATGGCAATGTTTTGTTATTTATTGGGTCACATCAAACTGCATAATGCAAACTACACAGAACAGAATTGTTAATGTTATTGAAGAATAATGATGTAAATATGTTTTTTTTTTAGGAGTCTGGAATTTCTTGATGGTTCCTCTTCACATGACCCACTTTTGGGACTTGACATTGTATATCCGAAATGTAATGTGACAATGTTATTTTGAGTGTTGACATCTTAATTGGTATGAAATTTTGATTGTTGACATTTTCATTGTTATGACATTTTAATTGTTGACATTTTAATTACTCCTAGATTAGTGAATTGAATTTTGACATCTATGAATTTGTTACTATTTTGCCGCGACATTATTTATTAAACCGTGACACTTATATTACTATATAATTTGTAAATGTGAGTACCATGTAGGCTTTTGATACATGATAATTAAACAAGCTTAATATAGTCTGGAAGCTTTGGGAACTTCATTAGACCTACACGAATGTCCTGCTGATCTGGTATGGTCGTGCGACAGGTCGTTGAGCTCCCTAAATTATGGTTGAGCTACACGATGACTGATGCATGCATGCCGTCAGTTTGGACTGGTCTACTCAAAGCTGCAATGGTTCTTTCCTCAAAAGGCCATTTCAGACATTACCTTACATCGTACCACTCACATATAAGTGTTCTTCCATGTCTGGACTTTAAAAGAGACCATGATTCTCTGAGTTTGTTTCGGTGTTTCTTCTCAGAGGTCGTCAATTAGAAAATGCCGAAGCCATCTAGCTAAAAAAAACCCCATACCATTGACATGTAAAAGTATCTCTAAAGATCTACTTGCAGAATAAATAATTTCATTTCATTTCATTTCATTTCATTTCATTTCATTTCATTTCATTTCATTTCATTTCATTTCATTTCATTTCATTTCATTTCATTTCATTTCATTTCATTTCATTTCATTTCATTTCATTTCATTTCATTTCATTTCATTTCATTTCATTTCATTTCATTTCATTTCATTTCATTTCATTTCATTTCATTTCATTTCATTTCATTCAATTTTGTTAAGCAGAAAAGATATGAAGTTTATTTGACTGACTTTTCGGAATCATGTGCGTATTAGTAATTATGTTTTTAATTATCACTAATATTTACATTAGCACTCGCTTAAATGGTGAAGGAATAAACTACGTGAGTAAACCTCAACGTTTGAGAGATTTTCTCAACAGCGCGTGAATTCTGCCAACCTGCAGTAGGCCAGCCTAACCCCCTTACACTTAGAGGAGACCTGTGCCCAGCGACGGGACAGTAGGACAGTAAACGCTCAAAAGTTCAGAAGCACGCTAAGCATTACATTGCTATAAACAGTATGAGCGAGCTCGATACAGCCAATGCGTGAGTGCGTGTGCGGGCAAAAATAGAACGTCGTAAGTCAGACTAAACGTCAAGCTATTGCGTTGTGAGATTGCCTATGGACTTTTGGTCGCCACTGTACATGGGTTTGATGAACACACCGCCATCATCATCCAGGGCCCGACAATCAAAGTACCTACTGCTGAGTAGGTAGAGACCTCCATTTGCTTTTACCTTTTTTCCGGTCAGTTGTGTTAATCTCATCCACGTGAAACACGTGTAATGAATTTCCTGATGTCATCGGCCCAATCTCGCTACATGCCAAATATTAATTAATTAGTTGATTTTTGGTTGACTCTTATCAAACTGACATTGACACAAAGATTAAAATAATTGGATAGATTTATTTAAAAGCTGACAGAACAGAAATTTAATTTGCCCTTTTTAACGCGATCCGATTTATTTTTCAATTTAAAGTCTTACAACACTTACAATAACACTGACAACATTTTTATTGCTCGCAGTAATAGACGCAATTAAATAATTTCACGAACACAAATCCCTAAGCTTTCTTCGATCAACATTGACACTCGAATCGCGTTAGTCCGTGTCTACATAACAACCTTTTAGTTTAATCCGATCTGTTCGAGTGGTTATAAGAAGATTGTAATTGAACGTCAAAGGGGCCGATGGCTTAGGAGATGGCTGACCAGATTATAAGTGACAATATTCCGAATCGGCCATTTTGATTGACATTAGACTGTAAATCTATTCGTTATGCTTATTGCGGTAGCGTGACAGTGATTATGAATGTTCAATTAAAGTTATGTTCATAATTATGTTGATTATTATTGGGCAACAAAAAATTTGATCTAGATAGCTTGATTGGTTGGCAATCGAGCGACTTTGCAACTGCTAATATCAATAGTAAAGCTGTGAGCAAAAAATTTAATGATCTGTTAATACGCGTTTTAATATTGACTAGCTGTACCCCGCGGTTTCACCCGCTAAAAAATGACGGACTTTCATACAAACTTTTACCCCCCTTTTCACCACCTTAGAAGTTGAATTTCCAAAAATCCTTTCTTATCGGATGCCTACGTCATACAAAGAACACACCCTCCAAGTTTCAGATCTCTACGATCAGCGGTTTAGGCTGTGCGTTGATCTGTCAGTCAGTCATTCAGGACAAAGCATTTTATATGTATAGATATCAATGATATGATCAAGGGATGTGCATTCTAAAAATATTAAAAATGTTGCCCATATTGGAGATTTTTGGTATATTTTCTCTATAATATCTTCGTAAAATATTTTCTCCTCACCTTTTACAATAATGTTCTGATTTGAATCGCTCTGATCCGCTATCTATCTCATTTTTTCCACTACACCTGGTCATTCACATCTCTGGTTAGTCGATAATCTATTCGAATTCATGAGTCGAAGAACTTAGAAGTAAGTTCATGTTTTAAAGAACAGAAAACCTTAAGAAAGCAGTTCTATGAAAAATTAAAATAAAGTAAAGCTATCGTTGGCCAGTTTCAAAGAAAAGATTGACTTAAGCGAACTGAATAACATCGTATCTCAGTTGCAAGTTGCAGTTCAGCTTGCAAGCTATGTTCGATAAAATTCTTCATTTTAGATAAATAGTTTCCACTCTATTGTTTCTAGAACGCAGACATAAAATAAAACCCACAATAATGTTGTGCTATTTCACGCGACTAATAAATTGATACTATATATTATAAGGGATGGTTGGCGCTCTTTGGGGGAGGCCTACATTCAGCAGTGGACGGCAATAGGCTGATATGATGATGATGATATATTATAAATGCGAAAATAACCTATATCTGTCTGTTTATTTCTAACGTTATTGCCTAAACCAATTTTAATGAATTTTGGTATAAACGTAGATTGGACCATGGGTAGAGGAAACATTTCGTCAAAAATTATAAAACCGCGGGAAACAGCTAACATAAAATATTTTTAACTGGCTGCTTCCCGCCGTTTCACTCAGACCCCAAAGGAGTATTAACAAGTATTTTTTTGAGGCAATAGGTAACCTATGTTGCAACTAACGCCAATACATAATAACATAACATACATAATCAACCCATTATACTGTCCCACTGCCGGGCACGGGTCTCCTCTCAGAATGTGAGGGATTAGGCTATATAGTCCACCATGCTGGCCTAGTGCGGGATGGCAGAGCCAGATTTTTTCGATCTCCCAGGCATGCAGGTTTCCTCACGATGTTTTCCTTCACCTTTTAAGCGCGGGATAATTAACTATGCCAATTAACTATGCACATGACTTCGAAAAGTTAGAGGTGCGTGCCTTGGGTTCGAACTCGAGACCTTTGACTTGGCAGTCCAACGGTCATACCACTAGGCTATCATGCTTAATATCGCCTATAACTTTATCAATATTTATTCAGTGGTTTAGGAGCTTCATAAACTTCCTCGAAAATTTTTGTACCTATATAAAACTCAACGATACGATTTAAAATGCACACTGTTTATGCAATACCAATACTTTAAACCAAACAACATCGGTAGGTCCCTCAATAACTTCCCAAAACCACTTTGTCTCCCCCACAATTTAAAAGTTGGGAAGAAACAGATGACGCTAGGACATAGCCCGCATACCAATTGGACATAAAAAAATAAAATAATGCATATTTGGCGGCGTAAATACAGTTAGATGTGCGTCGGGGACTTAGAGGCTCAAACTCGTTCAATTCGTGTATCGCGCGCCTATCAGTAACACATCCTGTAGGAAACACGTGACGGGAATAGGGACTGGGACTAGAACGAGGCCAGAGAAATAGCGGAGAATAGGGCTTGAGTCTATAACATTGTAATATGTATAGTACCCACATGTTTTTTTTTTATATTTTATGAAAATAAATATACTTTTTACGTGAGAGAGCCATGCTTCGGCACGAATGCGCCATGCGCCGGCCGGAGTGATACCACGGCCTCTGGCGTTTAACTGGCGTTAAACAACGCTTACGTTGTGTTTCGTCGAGTGAGTGAGGTTACCGGAGGCCCAATCCTCTTTTAAAAGGTCGGCAACGCACTAGTGACTCCTATGTGTTGCGGGTGTCCATGGGCGGCGGTAATCGCTTACCATCAGGCGATCCGTCAGCTCGTTTGCCCTCCTATCCCATAAAAAAAAACTTTTTGGATTAAATAGTTCGGTAAATTGCATGCTATATATACTTATGAGTTAATGTAATGCTCGTGGCTAAGTAATAACTAAGCTAATCAAATGATCTGCAGGGTTAAGCTGCGCTTGCTGCGGTCAGTCTGTGGATGGGTGAACATTCGTAACATATCGTGACCTCTCCGTGCCTCGGAGAGCACGTAAAGCCGTCAGTCCCGGTTGTCATAAGAACATCTAGGAATGACAATTATTAGTGGTAGTCAGAAGTCCAAAAAAGCCTGACAACCAGTCTAGTCTAGCCTCCGGATATCGGTATTGCTCAGCAATTGGGTTTCGGAGGTCTGATGGCAGTCGTTTCGTGTAAAACATTGATATTCTACCGCATCTGGTGAGACTGGAAGTCGACCCTAACATAGTTTGGAAAAGGCTCAGAGGACGATGAATCAATGTTACCTACATGGATTCATCATCCGTGTGATAGTATTTTCAAACAGTTGTACCACTAGATATACCTGCAAACCACAAACGTATTATTACCTACTTCCTCGGAAAAATACAAAAATATTTTGAAATAAAACTACTTTTTACGGATTTTATCGCGTTGTATTGATATTATTTGATTCCCGACGTTTCGGATCCTTTACAGCATCCATGGTCACGGGTAGACTAATAATAAAACTACTTTTTACGGATTTTATCCGTAAAAAGTAGTTTTATTTCAATGTCTAATATTCGCGTAAGTGTCAGAAACCAGAACAAAAATATTTTATTCAAAATTGTACTTACCTATTTCAAAAACCATATACTTACCCTAATTTAAAAATTTTTAAGTCACAAGAAATGTTGTTGTACGTGAGACAATTTTATAACAAGTCTAAAGGCTGAGCCATCTATTGATGTCCACCGATTTCGAGGCCCCAGCTTTAAGATTCACAGGAATAAAACGCGACGGAGAAGATACGTCGCGCATAATGTCCTATTTTGTGTTGTAGGTACACAAAGTTATTGTGTTATCGATATTTTCCGTCAAAAAGATTTCTCGAAACATGTTGTACGAACACACACGGAATATTTATATCTATCGCCGTGAGATTGAAAGATAACGAAAACTGCATAACTTTATCGGCGAGGTTTTTGTTCTTTTTATTACACACAAAAGGCAGCGGTATATTTATGTTGTTTTTTTATTTCTTAGAATAAAATTTTACATGTTATACCATTGATATACATAATATTATTATTCTTCGTATTAAAATATAATTATTACATACGCCATAAAAACAGTTAAAATTTGATATAAAAATGAGGCATATTCTACAGTCAAAAGATCAATCGAACACTGAAATTAACGTAACGATTCCAAGTCATTAGTGAACGAATACCTTTACTACTGCGATCGGCGCCATAAATAAGCTTCACCATGCGTTGTGTAAGGCATAATTACGCGCATAATACAAATGAAAAGCGCAACCGTGCACACGTAGCCACGATGTCCTACCCAGATTATTTATTGCCGTTTTATCTTACAGCGACCGTTCGCGATAAAATAAAAGAAATGTCAGAGCCCGTGATCGCGATTATCAAGAGACGATCACTGAATCGCCCCTGAGTGAACTGAACCGCAAAGTGTGTCGCTATCAACTTATACAAATACATTTCCCGTGATACAAGAAATCGATTCTGAAATGGAATACCGAAACCGCAATGCATAGCAACAGAATCGAAACCATCGTGTGCTCAAGAATGCGGCAAAACAAAATACACATTGAAAAGACTTTAAAAGCTTACTTTACAACGTGGTAGTATTGGTAGTCAGTCATTGACTGGGAAGAAAGGCTTGCTCGCATGGCGTGCCCTTCATGTTCACTGGGCGGACAGCCGGGATCATTGTGTAAGGGAATGTCCTTTAATTAGCACATGTAGAGCAAGATTATCGGCCGACAACGTCACCGAGTGGGTGACAACTGAATAATGACGTTGCTATTTATATCAGGATAATTATTGCTTAAATTAAACACTCGTTTGTTTAATGGTCGACGCTTGAATCCGCAAAATAAACGGTTATTAGAGGAAGCAAGCAGCGTTGTCGAGAAATAAATGGGTATTTCTGGATTCATTGCGATCACTTTAACTACTGTAGTTATACGTATACGTAATTATTATTGTGAAACGTGTAAGAAATAAATAAAATTATTAAATATAATAAAGAATAGAATGGAAGAATAGAATATTCTTTTTTGCACACCAAAAAATTAATGTTAAGTACAAATTTCCTTAAATATACTTAAATACTCATATCTAATATTTAATTCTCAGAAAATTGATGATTGAATTCCAATTTTTATCAAAAGTGGCCAAAATTAAACATCAATAGTGATAGTATGTAACCATGTAAAAGCTTGGAATTATCATCAGGTAGGTACCTAGTACTACAGGCCGAAGAAAATTCTAGGCAAAAACACAAAAGCGCTGTATAACCAATTCGAGATAACAGAGTCCCATTAGGTAGCGCAAAGGTCGTTCTTGCCAACATCACATTGCTAACTGTCCTTTCCAACTCGCGGGCCAAATTACCAGTGACACGGAGCCAAATAAAGCTAAACAGGCACCTGCCATCGAAACTACGCCAAGTCCTGACACGTTATCAGAGCGCGCCAAATTAAAATGGCCTATATTTTTCCTGGTAATGTTTGAAGTAAACAAAAAAACTCGTAAATGCACGTAGTACCTACTTTATTGGCCTTGTTGTACAAGCTAGCTCTTCTATAGGAATAAGGTACATAGGCTACCATGCTAGTACATTGCAGGTTTGCAGATTTTGCAGTTCTAATTTCGAGTCGACGATTCGTTCGATTTTGAAATATAGATAGATAAATCATGATAATGCCAGATATGATAATAAAAATATTTCTCTATATTTGCACATAAATTCTGTCTTATGTTATGGGACATTGCCATGAATGTCCATTCATGACCACAAAAGACAGTTTCCACCGACTTCAAAAAGAAGGAGGTTCTCAATTTGACTGTATTTTATTTTTGTTTTTTTTTTAGTTTGTTACCTCATAACTTTCGACTGGGTGAACCGATTTTGATGATTATTTTTTTATTTGAAAGCTGGTGCTTTCCGTGTAGTCCCATTTGATCTAGTTCCGACAATGACATCCATGAGAAAACCACGAGCTTAAAATTTTACTCGCTACAAAAATTTTTGAAATATAAAACCGCTTTCAAAAACATAAAAATAATGCAAACATAAAATAACGGTTTCGGAAGTCGGTGCCTTCGATTTGGTTTGAACTTTTTACTTAAGTATTCCCAATTATTCCATTAAACAATTACTAAGTTTTTAATCGAGAAAGGAATTCTTCGAAATGTCTTATATTGCACAACACTAGTGGCATGACTCCCACGTCTGAAGAAATACACATTAAAGGATAGTGGTGACTGTTGATAAATATAATTTATAGTCACTGTGCTACTTACCATCAATGAACTGTTATAACTGTAATGACAGATAAATATTCTATGTTCCCTTATGTGAAACCTTATTTATTATTTACGCAAATATGACGTCATTAGATTAATCAATGCGATGTAACAGCACTATCACTTGCTTCATATGACAATAATAAATCACGGAATCGAATATAAATTCATATTGTATGACTAACGATAATATGATATCAATACTTGGGTCTTGTTCATAATATTTTATCTACATCCTAATTATTTCTGTCTAGTCTGGTATGAGGTTAATTCGTCTAGTTCATTATGAAAATAAATGCAAATATACCTAGTTCAAAAATAATACAATCTGGAGCTAGAGGTTTGGAAATAAACCCCCCTATTACTTGGGCCCTAGAACATACCGGCAAATTGTATATCCGTATATTTCTGCCAAACTTTTCGGGGATACAAGCATGTATGTTGTATGGCATGTATGTTTATGTTGTGTACAATATCTTAGTGAATAAAAGATATAGTGTGATAGTGATGTTCTAGTAACAATAACAGTAGATATTTTTTGCAATATGCTATTTATTAGATAACTAGTTCGAAAATAAGGTACGTAATGTATAATACATTTAAAGTACTTAAATGAATTGTTTGGTTCTTCGAAAAAAAAAGTGTTTTGTTTCGTATATTGTTTTTTTTTAATAAAGCTTACTAGCAAGCTACTGTGGATCGCACATTACTAGTATTCTTGTTAACCCTCGTGCAAAGCAAAATGCTTGTGTTACGAGTAGATTCACGTCGGTAGTGCAATGGGTGGGTTTCGAACCGGCAACAACATGATCGCAAGTCCAACGCCCTAGCCATTAGGCTACCGCCGCCTATTTGAATTTACTCATAGATTTGGAGAATTTTTAAGGAAGTTAAATCATGTTTTGCAGAAGTCAAATTTTAGTAGTATCCCTAATACATTTCCAATATATTCCATCAGAATAAAAATTCATTTACCTAACTTCCTTAAAAATATTCCGACTACTCCGATCAACAAATTTTTCATATAGCTTATTAGATATCCTAAAGAAGCATTCGTAATAGCACTTAAACCTTTCATGAAAGTTATCATACTTGTCTCTTAGACATCATAGCCCGGTAAAACCATAAAAACTCAACATTCATAGCAGCACGCTTAAAAAATCACGTTTATGAAATATTAAATCTAGTTATATCTTCCATGGGGATCTCTACGGGTTTACGTCTTACCGAGAAAGATAGGCAGGTGCGGGCGCACCCACACGGGTGCCGAGTTGCTGAGCTCAGACAATTATCATTCCGTGTGGTTGCGAAACATGCCTCGTCACTATCAGCCTGCCCATCATCACGACTCAACTATTTACATATAATGACTATTCAACAATAAACAAAGAAATGTGCAACGCCCGCCTCTACTTACGTTATGACATACTTAATTTAATTTTTACGTTCTTTTTTTTGGTGGTTTATGAAAAGGATGTCACGTTGTCTAGTTAGATTAGTTGCAAGATTTAATCGGTTGTTTAAAGGAAAAATATTTAATCCAGAGATTAGCTAGTCGTGATTAGTTCATGGATACTCCTTACGTAATATTTCACTCCACCACCGTAGAAAAAATAGCAATAGTCACTTTTAACAGGGCGTCTCAAAAAACACACTTAGAATACAATAGTCTTTATTGCACACAAAAAATAAAACACAATAAGTAACATTACATTATAAAATATACAAAATATTAAATAAAATAAAAACAAAATAATAATCGTATACCTACTAATAATAATAACTGTACCTATAAGTAATTAGTTTTTTTTTTCTTTGTTCAATTGTAATTATAAATACTTAATAATAATAATAACATAGTGTTATCTAATATTAAGTACCTACGTAATTACATTTAGATTATCAAATTTGCAGCGACCTTCCCGGGTTTCATATTGACACACAGTATTGTAACTTGTAACATCCTAATTACATATGAATACAATAAAGATTTTAATTTGAATTTGAAAAATAATGTAAAGTAATGTAATGATATAATTATATCTAATGTAAGTTCTTAGCATGGTGTCAATCTGTCATGGTCGTAGCGATTGCCGTGATCCCATGGCAGTGACTTTAGAACAAGAGAAGGAAAGCGGTCAAACACTGTAATATGTACTGTCCTTTCAGCATATTTCAGGATGACCAAGAAATATGTACCTTCTAACCACAAAACATATTGAGTTAGTTGTTTTCCAATGAATGGCCAACTACCTAAATCTTAAGAGGACACTTCTATTTCTGTTACATAACTAAAATGCTTAAAAAGCAGCAAGTTATTACCTTTTTGTGTAAGAAGACTAGAGACGAGTGACAATGTGCCTAAATTAAGGGACACAAAATATTGGTAATAGGAAGTAAAAAGCAGAAGGCACACTATTTCACAAATGAAAACACGTTTTCACCAGCTATGTATTTCAAAAATTGAAACTAAACTTTTTTTTATGGGATAGGAGGGTAAACGAGTAGACGGGTCGCCTGATGTTAAGCGATTACCGCCGCCCATGGACACCCGCAACACCATAGGAGTCACAAGTGCGTTGCCGACCTTATAAAAGTGAATTGGGCCTCCGGTAACTTCACTCACGCGACGAAACACAACGTAAGCGTTGTTTGACGCCGGTTTTCTGTGAGGCCGCGGTATCATTCCGGTCGAGCCGGTCTTGATGTCTTTGCACTAGTCAGGAGACCAATACCCATCTGATATGAGTATCATTCTTCCCAATACAATTTGACAGACACCTCCGCCACCCGCTATAAGCTGCTTCAAATATAAAATGGGTTTAGAATAGTTCTTTCAATAACTTGTGTAGTCTTGCACTATACACCGTAATATCCAATATGAATAAAAGTGGAGCTTCTGTCTGTATAACTTTACAATTCTTCGTTAGTTAAGAAAACCACTTGACTCCTCGAACGTAACTTAAAGATATAAATTAACTTTAACCCACAATGGCTGGTAAACATGGTGTGTTTATGTATGACACACTGAAGTTTACGACTCTACTGTGGAAATTCTAGCTACTTTGTCTTTTGAAGTTTATGTTTCATATATTTCTCGAAATATAAAGGAAGTGTACTGAAAGTACACATCGGTTAGACTGATAGGCAAACATAGAAAGCTAAAGATAATATTTGTCGACGCGAAAACAAAGTTTCACGATTGCAATTGCTTTCAAAAAAGTTAGTAACTCAAAGGAACTTTTAACTGAAGAAAACAAAAACCAGTTTTATATCGAATTAAAACAAAATGCTGATACAATCAAATAAGAAAAAGTAAAAAATTAAATAGAGTCGACGGATTCCGAGCTCTCTCCTTACCGCCTAATTATCATCTTAATTCCTCATAATGAGGTAGACGTCGCTACCGTGCTTCCCGGAATGCTATTAACATAGAAAAAAATAAGATTGTGTATATTCGTACATAGCGCCAGTCCAAGCATTCCACTAGATATAAATTATTACCAATACGAGTCACAACGTCCAGTCTCGGTAGGTATTAATGAAGAAAAATTGGTAATACAAATCAATATTCAAACATTCGCTAAGCATAGCTATAAAGGAAACTATATAAACCTTAAAATTTATATTCAGTTAATCCATCCATCTAAATATTACATGTTACATCAAGGCAATTTCTATTCACAATCGATTAGTGTTCGATCGTTTATTAACGCCGACTGTAGGAATACCATTTTGGTATATTGATATACGGGCAATAAAGAATATTCTCGTTTGAATATAAATAAAATTTAAGCAAATATTTTAGAAACCTAATTCGGATTATACATTTTTATATTTTTGAATGTTGTTAATACCGATTGATATCTACTATTATAGCTAAGTATCGCTATCGCATTCAGAATGAACATCAAATGTTATGTTGCTTATGATAAGTATAATATTTATATTAATAAAAAAATCCTATGTTGTAACATCGAACATAAAAAATTGCTGCGATGTTTGAACTCTCCTTTTTTCTGAAATTGTATTTTAGCGTTTATCCTTTTAGTTTGTTAACTACAAAAATGTAACATCGTGCTTCATGTCTAATACTCGTTAACTTTTTCTGACGAAAATAAAAAAGATGGTTACTGGTTAATAACGGCTCGAGGAGAAATTACTCTTAAACACACGAACCTTTCGTCATAACACGGTACAAATTACGACAAATCATGTAGATATTATTTTTTATATAGAACGAGAGCACCATGTGGTAAATTAGGGTCCCTAATATGAGGAACAAAATAAACAACATAACAGCGATACACAGTTTCTCGAGTATAGAAAAAAGTAACAACTTCCCGAAATTAATGTCGCGCGCTTCACAAATTATCGGCCCGAGGAAACTAGTTTATTTTGGGATGTTTTTTGTTGGATCAACTTAAAAACGCCATAAAGAATGATGAGTTAGGGATCGATTTTATTTTAGACTAGCCTCCCGCTCGCGGTTTCTCCCGCGCTCCTTCGTTCCTAAGAAGCGTAGCGTGATGTTATATAAACATTAGCATATTTAAAAGGGATACTTATATCTACTACTTAAAATGTATTTTCCCACAGGATCTTTGACCCGATAATGCTTGGTCATTTTAATTCCAATAGGTTATTAGTAAAGCCAAAGGCTTATAAGCATGTGGTCTCCGGATTTCTTTCCGTGTATGGCTTGACAGTAAAAGCGTATCCTGTACGTGGTTCTCTTTTTCCTAATGATTGTGACGTTTAAACTGCTCCAGATAAAAAATCATGCTTCATACAGAATTAAATATTAATAGAAAGAAAATTTGGGTTTCTTTTTTATATGCATTTAGGGTAAGAGGGAACACAAAATAAATAATTTGTTTGTTTTGTGTACCTTCCTATTAAGTGGACAGGCAAATCGTTTCATTGCGGAGTAGTAATGGAACGATTTGTCTGGCCAGTTAACAGAAAGTGTCAAGCGATCAATAATACTAATATCTTACTATGCATCGGTATCTTGTTCTCACTTTTTCGGCAGAGTTTTACCGTAGTAACTGAATTAATGTCTTTCAATAAATGCCGCAGCTACATGGTTTCAGCGTGTACACATGCAAGTAATCATTAATCATAATTACATCAAGCAATAAAGTGCTCACAAAACTGGTTTTTGGCATTGGAACGAATAAATTCGCAATACGTATTTATTTAACTTCACATCCGATGAGAGATAAGGTCTTGTTCACACACTAACCGTTAATTTGGCGGCGAACAGTGATGATGACTCTATAACTAATAAGTGTGAAGTGTAAATAAACACCGATAAATTTGTTGGAAGAATATAAAATTTTGATAACTGTCCACTTTTGCTAAAATTTTGTGTAGCATGAATCTATTCTCATAAAAGATTTAAGTAATTTGGAATCTTAAAAGTTTGACAATATTTCCTTATAACTAGACTGACAAAACTATCAAGTTTAAAATAAAGCTGGATATTAAAAGTATCGTTTTTAGGATCAAAGTCTCGAAGAAATGTGGTTGATACCGATATCCACCATAGTTCCGTAGTGTCTCTTAGATTACAGCATCTAGCCTAGTGCCTCCCAGATGGGTCCGAATCGTATCTAATTAATGAGAGTATTTTGACGAAGTAAACGTTTATTAAGAAATCTACAAAATAAAGTTAATAACGAATCCGATGGAGACCGGTTGTTAAATGAAAAAAAATATCACGAATTCAGTCTAGCAATTGAAACGTTACGATAAAAAGGTTATCCAACTGTTAGGGACAGTCTACACCAAATATGTAGTTAGCCTCGACGATGATATGCAAGCAAGCCATGACGTATTGTCTGCTAAGTGTGGATGAAAAATTGAGTACCTATATTGTATGTGATAGTAGGAAACTACGCTCGCTTACATTGGGCAGCTGACGAAAGATTTGGTGTGAACCAACCCTAAATTTTATTACAAATGTAGTTTCAAAATCAAACGGCAACGACAGCAGACAGAACAAAACCAAAATCAAAGTCGATTACGTCGTAAAAACCGAAGTCGTGCGTGAATGATGACAAACGCATTGACGAGGATTATGCAAGCCTGCGCAATGTGAATGATTGCTCGGATTATGTTGCTTTAAATTATTCGCTGGAAGAGCCTTGCCAGCCAATCGGTTTTGGATCTTTTATTTTACTATGGTAGCAGATGAATATATTGAGTTAATTAATAAATACTTAACAAATACCTACGTGATACGATTATGTTGAAGCTGTTAGTCGCAATTCATAGTTATTAAAGAAATTATTACTAAAGAGATTACACTTTCACATTTGCTGAAATAAAAAATAATAATTTATAGGTACCTATTTAAACCTTACTATTAAGATTTGTCACAAGAAATCCCGGTAATGGCCCAAAATATCAAACGAGAAAAGAAAATAATATTTATTTATAAAAAACAATGTCCTGTTAAACACTGGTTTCTGACAATTACGCGAATATTAGACATTAAAACTAGTTTTTACGGATTTTATCGCGTTGTGTTGATATATTATTTACCATTGATGTGACCATGGATGCTGTAAAGGATCCGAAACGTCGAGGATCAAATAATATCAAAACAAGCGAAAAAATCCGTAAAAAGTAGTTTTATTTCAATGTTACCTGTTCCTTAAGATGAAATCTTTTTGCGCCAATGTTTTGGCCTAGAAGAAGCATAAATCCACTGCTTTACAATAGCAAATCTAACTACAAAATCTATCCGATTAATAGGTATCTAAAACTTGAATAATATACATTGAATATACACATAGTAAAAAAATATAATAGAGACAAAACATAAAGTATTCTGAGATGTACTATCGATTGTTAAAAGTAACCCAGACACATAAATTTTATTTACATGTCTAGACATCTAATGTAACGGGTACTTAGCGTCTAAAAAAGACGTACCCACCTCTCTACTTAGCTAGAAGTAGCTAGATTTAAACGTGAGACCGAGAAGAAAGGGTTTGCGTTTATTTTGATAAGACACTTTTTGACACAAATGCACAGAATGGTGCTAAAATTGCGTAACAAAATATGTGAGAGAATCCTGACCACAAATAAACCAATTTTGATGACACAAAATTAAAATTGAATAACAAGAACGTTATCAGCTTAGAAACCTAAGAAACGCTCAAAATTTTAAGATCATATCCACAAGCTATAACAGGGCGCATTAAGATGTTTTTGTCTTTCGTTTGGTTCAAAACACTAAAAATCGATACCATGGAAAATGTATTAAATTAGATTTGTTTCTATTAGCCTCAGTGATTAAACGTAGCGCAACGTAGGAGCAACAGCTCGATACGCTTTCATTGTTAATCCTGAGCTAATTAACTAATGACTTAGATTAGCCGTGAAATACTAAAAATGTGCTTTGTTTGCCTTTTCCCCCATTTTTTCATTTGAAATCATCTCTCTGTCAGCTCATTTTTAGTTCTCTAAAAACTCATAAGTATTTTACGGATAACTAGCTATTGCCCGCGGTTTCATTTTAAGGTAGAACTCCAGCAATACGACATTGAAAAACGCATCCAATTTCATGCAGTAGTTTTTGCGTGATACGCGTACCTACAAACATACAGATGGACAGACAAAAATTGAAAAAATATTCGTTTAGCATCTGTTGTTCTAATAAAGATCCCTAATTAGTTTTTCTTCAATATGGATAATGTACAGACATTTGTGTGTTGCAATTTTATTATATTACTAGCTTCCGCCAGTGGCTACGCCCGCTTTATCAACGACCCATGTCACTTCCCAGAACAAAATAATCAAATAATTTTCCGTTTTTGAAACATTTATTAATTGTGCTCCGCTCCTATCGTAGCGCGATGAAAATTATACTATAACCTGCCCAGGAGTATGAAGAACAATTGTACCAAGTTTCGTTGAAATCCGTCGAGTGGTTTTTGTTTCTATAACGAACATACAGACAGACAGACAGACAGACAGACAGACAGACAAAAATTTTACTGATTTCATTTTTGGCGTCAGTATCGATCACTAATCACGCGCTGATAGTTATTTTGGAAATATATTTCATGTACAGAATTGACCTCTCTACAGATTTATTATAAGTATAGATATAGAAGATTGAGGTATTTTATGTATCCTAGTACTTTTACAGTCGGTTGATCATTAATAAGTTCTCATCATTTTTTTCATTCATAAAAGGACCTATATTTCTTTAAGCCACTTTATGTAATTCTCTATGCTTGTATCCAATAGATTCGGGAGCGCGTTCGTCTCTCGGATTAGCGATGGCGTGTTATCACTTGCCTGCAGTTAGCACAAACTAACTTTAGCTGAGCGCGGCCCGAGGGGACCCGCCAAAAATCAACACAATTTTGCGAAAAAATCTGCCATAACTGTGTGTTTTGTGATTCGAATGGTTAACCAGCTTCGTGAGAAATAAAGAAGATTTCTGATTTTCCTGTAAAGTATGTCATTTAAAATCTTGCAACACATGAGCTTTCGACGTTAATAAGTAGGTAAAACAAAATTATGTTAATTAAATCAGATATCGAGATTACCTTAGGATATAAATGTGTAATAATGACGTAGTCTTACGAATTCTTTGATTCTGTACAACGTAAAGCTATTTGATATGAGTCGCGTAAGTAGAGTTAATCTAGGAATATCTATAAATGTGGCATTACTTCTACGTATTCTTAAATCTCTGTATAAAAATAAAGAACTAACAAAAAATCTATCGATCATGTTGGTTGACCAAATACCTAACCATTTAGTGTCGAGAACGTTTTGAATTGCAATTTGTACTATAACTTATTTTTTTTAACGACTGGCACTTGACCTTTGAAAGAGAACTCAAAGCAATCGCAAATATTATGTAGGTACCTATAGTAGACTAATTGCGACCCAAATAATATCGTCAGCCGCGGCGTCTACAATTTGTACCACATTTCGTTTGGTCACGATATCGTCCAGCCAATGTCTCATTGGGTGCTTTAATAATTTTGTACTGTACGACACGATTGCGACACGATTTTTCAGACCATTTTGTAAAATAGAACTGCAAAACAATGATTTCGTTATAGAACCAACTTCCCGATTTAGACAATTTGTCTAACACTTCAATAATAGCATGTATTATATAGGTAATGTCCTCACATGAGATATATAATTTAAGTTCTTTGCCATCAGAGAAAAAATGAAAGCACCTTAATCGTTTATAATCTTAGAAAAATAATTATAATTTTAATGTCGTATCGTTATCGTATATTGTACAAAAGTTTAAAGACATCTATTGTTTCACAATTCGACAGATACCGGTCGCTCACCGTTGTGCCATAGTGTCGTCCGTATAATTACTCTGACTCATTGTTAAACGCTCCACTGACAGCTTTGTTATTTATCACCTAGGTACTGCTTAGCCAGATATGGTTGAATAGCTTTTTGATTAGTTTTGGAACTGTCATTGATGTTAATGTCCTGGCAAAAAGATTTCAAGCAAATCGAAGTAGATGTCGAAGACTCAACCATGCGTTTTTGTCTCTAATTATTGGTAGTTCACTTGTTATACTCATTACTCATTAAATGCTACGTCCGTGGCTTATGTTATACACCAAAAGACATTGAGTCACACAAGTAGCACAAAGCTATTACAATATCATTAGTGTAGCACCGTATTATGAAGCCCGTGTATTTCAATTCAATTTGTGTTATTTGATTTCGAAATCGCAATCGGACATCTCGCAACAGCCTCTCATGTCAACACGACTCTCTTTACACACATCGAACAAAAAAGGCACGTTCGCCGCTCTAAATTTCAAACAAAATTACTGACAACAAACTAACAACGTCAATCACTTTGGCTAATGGCGCACAAAGCGATCTTATCTGGAGAACCATAAGCTCAGTTGTCAGCGAGACGGAGCGGTCAGTAGAAAAAAAGGCTCATTGAAAAATTATGAATTTGAAGCAGTAGCGACGTGGACCGGTCTGTGGGCAAACAAATGATGCGTCCGCCCCACCAGGCTATAGGCTCGGACATCCGTGGCTTGGGGCATCGTTGGACCTCAACTCGAGTCGTGCCCCTCACTAGCACCGTTAACTAGCCCGATATTAATCATAATTTCCACTGACGCGATTCGTTCAAGTGTTTTAGATCGCCGTCATTATCTCAAACACTTGAAGCTAACTTTGGATCGCAAGCGCAAGCGATGATAGATGGCGCGACGCGAAAATTGGCCTTCGCGATAGCCAATATGTCTGTCGAAACTTAAAGACGTACACTGACCAGAGTAAATTGAAAAACTTTGAAAACAAATTAGCTTTTGAGTTCGTATGTATAAATAGCGTAACTTTTTCAAGCGTTTAGTTTAAAATGTGAAAAACATTGTGACGGGAAATCCAAAATGTAAATAAAAAGAGAAATCAAGAAATTGTATGAGCAACAGGAACTTAACACAATGCAATGATTATTATTTCCATGTTATATAAGTTGATACCTATTATTATCAACGTTTAAAATACTCGACTCGATTGTTTTCGACTTATGTATATCCCAGCCTTTATAACTCGTCGAGCAAAACCCGTACACAAAACATACAACCAGAAAATTGAATGATTGGCGAAAGATTCTCACGACATACGACCATGTACGTATAGATCGTTGAAATTAAGATTAGATAACGCATCGATGTATGGGCATCTTATTATAGTGATTAGTCTGTGTTACTACGAAAACATAGGTCATATACAGAAATCTAAGCAAATGAATAGAAATCGCATTCTCAGAATAAGTAGATGAAAGTAGATGAATTTTGTCGACCTCCAAAATACTAGCGTTAGATTCCAATACAAGTTAGGAGTGTTCATGGTAAAGTTCCATTTTAGATCTTACAACCCCTCCTACTAAGAGGAGTGATAACCAGATGATGATTTTAACCCTCCTACTTCTTGTCAGAGAATTTCTATACAGGAAAAAAGTGAACTTACAAAAAATATATTTTTCTAAAAAAATCTAGCCCAACCTAACACTACCGATATATTAATAATATATAGGTTGTTGCTTTGTCACACAATCTTGTCTTGTGTATCACACAATGATTCGCTGTTTCGATTTTAAGAGAGTGGACTCTCAAGCTACGAGTCTATCAAATTCCTTTTACCACCATTTCTATTACCTTATTCAGATTCCTATGGTCATAATGCCTGCTACATGACACACAACAAACAATAAACGGGTATTACGGAACTTGTTAATAGAAGCTCTTGCATTATTGAACCGATTGTATGGAAATACTCTGAACAATTGTTTTGATATTCTCAGTATCATAAAGTATATTTGCGGTAGAAACAAAAGATGCTAATATAAGTAGGTAAGCAACGAGATCATAAATATTGGCCGCGAATGTAAGGGTATTTCAAATGATCTTATTTTTGCTTACATCAGCTTTCAAACGCGCGTTTCATACATTTAAACTAGAAACTTCCTCAAGTATACATAAATACAAAACAACGTTTAATACTGAGTGCATTAAACCAGATCATAGCAACTTATTTCGAAGCTAAAAGGTAGATTATCATCCAAAGCCGGACTTCTCCCATGGTTGGATGCCTGACACTCTTCTTGCCAACCCCGGCGAAAATCCAGTCATTTTATTACTTCACCTATCATCACTACAGCTCGCCAAATGCCTTAACAGACTCCACTGGATAGTTCCAGATAAAATACAGAATATTCATATTTGGCGGATTAGCTGAGTGATCGGCTTCATCGAGGCAGTTGTGGGTTTGATCCCTGAACGCAAGAAATGGGTATTATAAACGCACCTATGATACTGGGGACCGCCGATAGAAGTGAAAACTAAGTAACTTGTGAATTGTATCGTCGATAAGTGGGAAGCGTGCGGTGACGATGACGCGAGTTTAACGCTTTTTGTTCACCCAAAAAGTGCTCATTAATTAAATTAGTAGGTAGATTAGAAGTAGCTTCTTGAACATAATTATAACACAAACAACAAAAAACTCCTAAAATAATCCCAAACACAAAATGCACTTTTTGCAACACCACGGACCAAATCAAAATAATCTAATCTAACAATCTCCATGACTTATTAATTCAATGACGTCACCCTTCAGAAATGTCTGATATCAATTAATAAACAACAGAAAAACGAGTCATCAATTATTGTTATGTTTTTGTTTGGATCAGCAGAAAAAAATACGTCAATTTAATAAAAATCATTAGCCGCCTATTGATGTGAAGAGTGATTGACAGTGCCGGGTTCAATCATCCGAATTTGTAATGCCTACTGAGAACACTTAAGAATCCCTCGGTTCACGATGACTTAACATACCCTTTTATTTTACATAAACGTTTGACATCACATACAAAGGTCGTGGATTGTTTGAGCTCCCATGGTTCAAGTTATTTCAATATAAAAACTTGTCCAGTAAAATATTTCTGACGATATAAATAAAGCTTCTAGATTTAAACGTAATTTCGGTTCATAATAGAACTTCAAATAGAAACTATTTTAAGATCGTTATTGATACACCTGGTTGCAGTGATTATTCATTATCCTATAACATTTATAATTTAGTGAAAAAAGTAGTTAAAGACTTGTGTATAAGCCATTTTGTAGAGCCTATTTTTATAAAAACAGACTAAAGCTAGAAAATGTAAAATTGTAAGACACTAAACCTGCCTTATCAATAAAACTACAAGTCATAAAAGATCAAGTAATCGAGTCGAGCATATTTTAATCGATAACAAAAACTCTTCACTCGATTAGGCAATTTAGATAACAGTTTTAATCTTCCAAAGATTCCTAAAATTCAGTTTAGACTACGCGATCAACCGAACACAAACCGAGGCCGAACTTAGGGAACAAACTTAATGAATCATTAACTAATCTGGCCACAGTGGGGCGAGTGTTTCAAAGAGGAAGCGATAAGGTATTCAGTACGCCGAACCCAAAAACGAATCATTGTTACATTACAAAGTGGATATCTTATCATTTGGTCGTACATGAATAGCAAAGTGTTTGTTGTGACAACGGACTGTTGGACACAACATAGAGTTTACACTCACATGTCAGTCTTTTACATTTTATTCATATCTCCGAACATCATGTTAAATGTTAAATATGTTAATATTTTCAATTCTTAACTGTCGCATTAGGGTAAGCCCTGTAATTATAGTTTAAGTTGTTACAATAAATAAATAAAATAAAAATAAAAAAACATTGTACAATGGGTACCAGTCGTCGTTCAACACAGCCAATAAACTAAACTAGTACTTAACGGAACATATTCTACCACCAAGAACCCGCAAGACCAATCTGGACATCAGTCTATTGGAACTATTTTTTGTTTTCAGGGGGAACCTATAAGAGAGATAGCCTTTTGAAGGTTCCGCCTGAAAACAAAAAGGTCTTCGGAAAATAGACCGGGGAGTGTTGGATTCTTACCCACTAAAATTACCTCGGTGGCAACCATCAGTATATGGAGAAGGCATTGTGTCCTATTAATTGTTATTTGAACCTAGTGTTTTACTCTTAACGGCGTGAATGGTTTGCAGGGCTGCAATTTATTTCAAACAACGTGACTCCTTTTATTCTACGTTTCGCGATATTTTTCCTAACAACGATAAAAATACATAGAATTGAGGTTAATAAATGTTATCAGCATTCTCAACCGATGTTTCATTAAAAATTCATGCTCATGAACGGTTGTAGCACCTAATTGCTAGAAAAAATATTGTTAATTATTTGTGTACTATTTTATCAAAACTTTGATAAGTTTTATTCCGGTTGTACTCGTTAATTTAGATAACTTCTTCTTAGAAACAAGTTCAAGAGGTAAAATTACTTTGTAAAAAATTCAAAGAAGCCGTTTCACATTTGTGTCACTTCAGTATTACGTCGAACCAAAAGACAACATTTTAAAACAAGTGTCGGCTCTAAGTACGCTAAATACAGCATGAATAGAGTTCTTTGTAACGAACTTATCACGTCCGAGCGACAGGTGGCCTAGCAATTGTTTGTCCTATTACGAAAGTGTCTTTACAATTTGGAAAAGTTTAGGAACGCCACGCTAAACTGTTATTTAATAAGTCGACACCTGGAAAGAAAATTGGAAGAAATTAGAATAATTAGAACGTTACACTGTAGCTCGTACGACTTAAAACAACAAATCATAGATTATAACTAACCCAGCGAAATATTCATCACGTAAGTATGTCTTTAAAAATTCAATAACTTCTAATTTCACCTAATTTCACCATCTATGTGTGTTAGGTCACATAACAAGTCCAAAATCGATTAGATAATTGACACAATTGCGATCAACCAATTATTTCTAAATTTAATACTTTCTTTCTATTCTAAATACACTTATAAAATCTTAAACAGGCTTAAAATCTACGCATGTTTTAATGCTTCAAAAGAAAAAAGCGTAGCCATACATACCATCAAGTCCCATTTGCTCGATTTTCAGCTAGGGGCGAAGCAGATGAATATGATCTGTCCTGCACCTGCCTACGTGTACAGGCCTTACAAAAAGGCTCGGTACACGGTTCATATTTAATGATGTCATTAACTGCAGTAGACAGGAGTCTTGTACCATGCCTCGGGCATCCCATTGCCCGCTTTGTCACTGGTGCTGTGTGAATTAGCTGTAAGTATGAGATCTATATTTATGACGCATGATTTGTGGTGGCTTATGGTTGATTTACATAACGATTTATTTTTGCAATATTAGACAGTACTGATTAAAAAAATGTAGAGAAGATAAAAGCAGATTTTAATATAAATAATAACAGTTTATCTGTAACAATATACTATTACTGATAAGTCTCATATAGGTCATTATTTACTCAATACATGATCCTCAAAAAATTGATCTTGACAAAAAGAATGATAGTTCACTTCACAGCATCGAAAGACCCATAGGTGTGGCGTGAAGCGTAGGCAGTTAAGATAACCTTTCTAAACAAAAGAATGGAAGGCGCAAATATGATAAGAGCAGCGATGATAAACTGCGCTTGCTCAAACTTCAGCCTATATTTTTATTACACAACGCGGCCCCATAAAGAGCATTCCATAGTTATCGCTGCTTTTGTATTCAATTAGCCTTGCATTTAGATTACTGATGCCTTTCACGACGACAGTGGTAACGAGCGTGGTCAGCTGTCAAAACGTCCAAACAATCAACCATATACTTGTACACACGATATGCCTTACGATGCGCACCTTTTCGAAAGTTTCGATTCACATAACATCCATCGAATGTTCAATACCGTTCGAAAATAGTAACTATTTAGATATGCATCAATGGTAGTGGAGTATACAGTTTGGATGCACTATTTTGGGCAATCAGAATGGAATACATTATTGGTGAAGTTCGATTCGGGGCACATTGTTCAGTCTATTAAAGTCTTTCAGAGGTGGGTCAACTTGGACAGGGCGTGATGAGATTACGCAGTGAAATAAATTTCGTATCATCGCTATATGGATGACAGGAATGTGATTATGCTAACAAGAAAGATTTAATGTGACATTATTGGTGAAGAATTACATCAAGCGTCTTTTTAAACTCTATTCAAATTCAAAGTTGTCATCAAAATGCCATTTCAGTCATGTTTCTATATTGCATTGATAAGCCTCACATAATTTCTATACACATAAATCTAGTTGTCTATAGGAAAGCTGGACTCAAGGACTAATAATAAATTAGTATTGCCATCGCAACATCTGAACTTACTTTATTTTAACATTTTTAGTAGCGTGTAAAATTTTACGTCTACCTAGACGACTTTATCATTTACGTGTTATTGTCATTTTGTTCTAAAATTTGTGATTAAATCTTGACCAAATTTTCATGGGACCACCTCTGAAATATGACCTACCGATCAAAAAAGAATCATCAAAATTGGTTCATAATTGACGAAGTAATCGCGTAACAAACATACAAAAGAAACCTGAGAAGTTCCTCCTTTTTAAAGTCGGTTCAAAAAGTCTAATAAGATTATGATATAGAAGAATATGAAGATATAATTTTGCATAACATAATTACACAAAATCAATAAAATATAATTAGACAAAAAATAAATCCAAAAGGTATAGAAATATCTTTAATAACACGCTTATCCAGTTTCAGTTTCGCTATTCCTTTTTTCTGCTAAGGACCTCTTAAATGGCCTGCGTACTGATTACACCGAGATACGCTCCCCATTACAAGGTGCATGCGTAGAAATATTATGCCGTTTGAATAAAAGAAATAAACGGAATTGGATATATATGTAGGTGCACCTGAACGTAAACTTATCTTACTGTCTAGCTTTTTCCCGCCCATGGTGGTATATTGGGTTTTGTTTTCAATTTATCTAAAAGCCAAAACATTAGGAATGAATCACGAGTGAATCGGTTTCTTCTAGGCAAGCGCGCTCTATTTTAATCGCAGTGTAGTTTAACATCAGGCGAACTGGCCGTCAAGCGTAAGCCTATCGAGAGCAAAAATTGGACACCTAATTCGTACAATATCTTCAATATCCTCCCACTGATCCTGTCAAGAGCTGCCTAAGACCAATCTGTCAGTAAAATGAGACCTTGGGAGAGACGTTTCCCCAACAGTACCTAACATCAGATCACAGATGTTAGACAAAAAAAAACTCCATGCTCATTGGAGTGGACTCTTGCTGAAGCTAAATGATTAGATTTTTGGACTTTGTGTAACACCTGTCATGGAAATCAACTATAAATAAAACAACCAGGCCCAATTGCTGAAATGGATTTATAAAAGTTAATACCCTTTCTTGAACTGACTGTAGCAGTGAGCATGCAAAAGCAGAACTTAACATTGCATATTAATCAAGCACGAGGCCCTCCAATGTAAGTTAGTATATATGTACTACTTCTAATATAGGTATGTATGTACGTACCCCTACGTACGACGTACACACCGTAACAAGCTATATCAATTGCCCAACATGAATACGTAATGTGTTATACTCGAATGATAGCCGATTCGACAGCCAGCCGACAAAGATAGGTATCGGACATTACCACAATCCACAACATGGTTTGCGGCATCAGAGATCCAAGTGCTTATACGAGTTCGATTGAATCGAGTAATCAAAGCGCCATGTCTATATCGATTCAACAACTGCTACGGCTATCTTCTGGACGATCGATATTTGTTACGTTCGGAGCGACCAACGAGTTTTTGCTGTTCTCTAAATCTATTTAAGAACTCCATGTATTCGAATTTCCACCTTAAATCCTTAACGATTAGGTTGCTACAAATTTTGGTAAAAAAAATCAAATGGTTATATTAACGTGGTCATTTCAAGCATTTCAAAGTGATTTACTGTCAAAATTGACACAATCGATTCAATGTCAAATGTTTGCGATAGTGTTGGACCCTTTTATTGAATTGACCTTTTAACCGACTCCGTCTGTGTGGTTAACGACAATGCGTTAACACATATGGTAAACTATGCAGCCGTTAAAATTGAATAACTCATTATTTAACTGTATAATGGTGTACTATTGAGGACTGATACAAAATGGGTGAAAGCTTGTTATTATATTTAACTTTTTATGCTGATTGTAAGCCATTGTTAAGAAGGAGTTGAAACATAATTTAAAACATAGTGCTTGAATGAGACACAGCTCAGCTGAACTAAAAGAAGACGTTGATCACATTATTGAACTTATGATATTTTCAATATTACAAGAAATAAATAATATACGATAATATCAAGTAGTTTTTATTAAAATTATAGTTTCACAATAACCATTCCAGATGGGAAAGCAAACAATTTAGAAATTACTTCCACCTTTAAGTAAGATGTAAAGCTTAAACAAGTAACCAGCGATAACTAGTTAGCTCATCATCAACCCATTAACCCATATAATCGAGACTCAACCTACGCAGAAAGATAAAGAGTTTGCTTGCACGCTAAACGAAGTCTAATTATTTATTGTTTACGGTACTTTTTACTGTACTCTGGCCAATAGCCGCAGAAGTGTATGGTTTTATAATGGCATAATACTGTACACATATCATTTGACATAATTATTATCAGTATAGATTTTTCGTTTTGATATAGAATTTGCCAGACAACCATTTGGATCATAATTGGCCGTAATTTTGTTATTAATTCACGTTTTATCTTTGTATCTAGCTGTAAGTTTTCCATATAATATGAAAATAAAATAAAATTAAGTCAATACAATTATTCTAATACTCACAAAACATTAACCAAATAATTAAATTTTAACGAATAGTCAGAATTGCTTTCTAAATAATTTCAACATGAGTTCGGTAGTTGGGCATGATTCTTATGTAACAAATGCTATAGAACCTCGTATAATTGAAAGAAACACGCTTATACTTTCACTGGCAAATAAGAAAAGTAAAAGATTCCCGGTTCACTTGGAAGTCGAGATTCACGTAGTCAATATGCGTAGGAAAAATCTGGTCAAATACGAGAGGCGAAATGCTGATTTCAATATAATCTCGGAATTTTCGACCCATATATTACGAGTAATATACGTATAAATCGAGAAGAGCAATGAAATTTTCTCATAAGTGTTGTTGCTTAAAAAAATAATTACATACATAATAAAATCCCGCCGGTATTCCCCGAAAGATTAGGCAGAGGTGTACTAATGTGCACCCACAATCCACCGGTATATTTAGATCAACTGTAATAGGGGGCGAGCCTATCACCATTAAGAAAAAAAAATATCATATTATATATATCAAGTTTAATAAGGTTTTATTTAAAAGGTGTCCTTGTTCAGGTTGTATTTAAATTTTACAAAATATCGAAGCTTTTAATGGATATTTGTAGCCACCATTAATTGACCTTGAATACTACTGGCAGTTCTTTAACAGAAGTTTGTTAACATCCAAACCTGGTAACCGAAAATAAATCAAATTTACTATACGTCTGTAAGAACATAATTATCCGATCAATATATTTATCTTATCAGGAGCCTTGCGGCAAAGGGCCTCCAATCGATCTTGCCGAGACATAAACACGCCACGAACTTATCTGCAGCGGCAGATAAAAGCTTAATGGTCATCAAACACTTTAATATATTGTGTAGAAATTCATGCTATAAAACTGATAAAGTGAAGACCCAACCAGTTTTTTATGATGAATTGTGAACGAAATGTGTGAAAATACGGAAATGGTAACAAATATTTAAATATTTCTTTAGACTTTACAAACTAATAACTACGTTATTTTGTAACTCCAAATAAAGAGAACAGTGCAGAGAAGAGAGAATATCAATTAGCTTAATAATATTTTTACTAAGCTAATTGCTATACGGCGGGCAACACACTCGTGACTCCTATGGTGTTGCGGGCGTCCATGGGCGGCGGTAATCGCTTACCATCAGGTGATCCGTCTGCTCGTTTACCCCTACCCCATAAAAAAAAATAAGCAAAAACAAGGCACAAATATTTTCAATAACTTCCTTATTTTATAAACAAGGTAGGTACGATACGACATGACGACGTGATCGTCACGATATCGTGACGACATATCCGAAGGTTTATGGCGAACTTTAGTGTTGGTAATATTTCTTAAAATAAATACGCTATTACAAGCTCTATTTATAGACAAGACACACAACTCAAAGATAGAATAAAGATAGCCTTTACTGTTTTCCCTTAACCCTACTTGGAAATAACTACACACAGCTCAACACAATATTTACGAGGAAAACAAATGTGTTTGTCTAACTCAAATCGTAAGCCCTATACATTTTGTAAATGTAATCAAAATGAAAATAAATATTGATTTATTTACCTTTAACAAGTTCACATCACTTGTTTCATGTTATATCCTATCAATAGCTTTCCTATATTATTGTCATTATTGCATAATTTTCAATGACCTATACTGCTATGGATTTTTAATCAAGAATCCAATGTCATGAGTATCTATCGTTAACAACATGGTGCTTGTAATAAAATAATAATAATATCTTTATTTCTCCAATAATTACACAAACATTACATTGTTTAAGAGATATGGCTTAAGCTAAGTAGTCTGGTGGATATGCATTCGATTTGGCACGATACATCTATTTTTTAAGACGGAAAAAAATACAAATTCTGTAATTATTATATATTTTCATGCCACTTCTCCGTATAAGAGTAACAAACCCTCAAAGGGAGACACCAATCTTTCCAGGAGAACTTAGAACTTTTTATGAGCATAAATCATTATTTCATCCAACACGTCTCGTTTCTAAAAGTTTGTCTCGAGCAGGCCGGAGAGCAATATGAGTAAAATTCAAAATAAGCTCACGTGCTGAGGACACGTAAATCTACTTAAACTCGTGAGAAGAATGCTAACCGCGTTATAGTAGCTACACTATCTAAGTACTATAAGATTGTAAATATTGTTGGGATATGTTGGTTTGAATGAGATTGTGTCATTTAAATTTTTAGCTGGTTCCAACTTGACGTGTTCAAGTTCAAGTTCAAATGTTTTTATTTCAAATAAGCTTTAACAAGCGTTTATGAAACGTTATGATTCTAGTTGCTCGGTTCCAAAAGGTTGATCCTATGGAGAAGAATCCGGCAAGAAACTCCATGGACACTCTTTTAAAATAAATGGTGTTACAATCTTCATTGGTACAATATTGCGATATGAGGATGTGTGAACATTGGATGTCAAAGTTAGGTAGAAGGTTCTCAGTGTTTGAGAACTCCATGTCATTAATAGAATATAAGTGAACTATGTGGTAAAGTACACACATCATCAAAGCAGGATAAATTAGAGTCCACTCAGACATGCTACAATGTACACACATTTACAGTTGGAGTTGAGGTAAACAATACTAACCATATGAAGACATCTCGAAATGTAGTGAATACAGAATCTATGAAAACTATGTCCATATATTCACTTTAGATACTAAGTTGGAAAAACCTCAGGTTGCCAAGGAGGCCGCAAGTGCATCCGTATTTAAACACCACACATCTTTATCGTCAACGTAGTCCTTGATTTTATAATAGGCTTGAATCGGCGTGAATCTTTTTACATATAATACATGAAAATGAACGAGACATGGTAAATTAGTTTACCCAATTAAAAAATAAATAAGAACACACACACAAGCGTGAGACAAAAACGTTGGTACCTATGTCATTTTGAACGGCGTCACGGTCCATAATGTAACTATGTGACTACACTGTAACTGTGTATATTAAGTCTAAAATTTATATCACCTATGTACTAATTAATCACTAATAAGATTTTTTGTGTCTAAGCAGTGATAGCCTAGTGGTATGACCGTTGGACTGCCAAGTCAAAGGTCTCGAGTTCGAACCCAAGGCACGCACCTCTGACTTTTCGAAGTAATGTGCATATTAAATAGTTAATTATCACGCGCTTAAACGGTGAAGGAAAACATCGTGAGGAAACCTGCATGCCTGAGAGATTTTCTGGATGGCGTGTGAAGTCTGCCAACCCGCACTAGGCCAGCGTGGTGGACTATAGCCTAATCCCTCTTATTCTGAGAGGAGACCCGTGCCCAGCAGTGGGACAGTATAATGGGTTGATTATGTTATGTTATGTAAGATTTTTTGTAGAAGTAAACAGTGGGTTGCTGAACTGTTTTTACTGTGTAGAAATCGAAAAAAATGTCCGCCTAGGGATATACATATTACTTACCAATGGAAATCTAAAATGAATAGACGTTATTTATTATTTATTTATTTAGAATATTTTACAGAAAGCTTACAGACTAATAATAAACGGTAAATAGCAAATATAGGTTCGACGATTGCTAATTACAAGCTTCCACATATATGTATCAAAATTTAGGTTAACCAACTAATTTCGTCACTACCGTGACTTGCAAACAAATTTGCGTGGCATAAATTAATAGGAAAAGAAAATGTAATAATTATTATCTTAATAAAATTGTTTTGTACGATGTTTTTGTCAGTTCGTGCAAGATAACATTATATAAAAAGAAAAGTGTTTACTCAATACAGATGTGTTAAAGCTATCAACAACTATTTACGACTGTCACCAAAGTATTCCTTATAAATTTAGAATTTTTCTTATTCTATGTGCGCTAGTGCAGAAAAGATCAATCTCCAAGTGCGATGGTAAACTATTAAATGCTATAATACTGCGTATACTGAAGGTATTGCGCCTGTAATTAGTCATTGCGGATGGTGCCTGCAACAGTGGACGTCTCTTAAGGTTACTCTGATTAGTTCGCAATAGTATTTTACTGAGAAGTTATAGTCATAGTAGGTATATCCTAGATGTTAGATCAAAAAGGTTTCACCTCAAATGTTCCGTCTCATTTTCGATTGTTTATGGCTAAATTATGTTTCTGAATAAGTTAAATTCATGTTGCGTCTACTATCACAGTTTTAGATGACTGTTTAGGTGCGCTTTGGACGTGCTTTAAAAAATAAACTGATCCATTCTTGTAACTAAGAAAGAACGATTTCATTCATTAATACTTTAGGTACAACAAACATTTCAATTTCGTGATAGTCAAATTTTTTACTCGTATGCTCGCTTAAACTCGTTAATTTTGCGATATCTTTTGGTAATTTAAAAGTATACCTATTATCGTAGATATATTATTTGATATAAATCTGTGCTGGGAGTGCATGTAAAAATCTTACCAATGTAAAAAACCTAACAAAACTCTATAGATTTCTGAAGGCACGCGAGAATTTCATAAAGTCAACATTTATCACAAGTCTTCAAGTATGAAAACACCGCAAACAATACAGGCTAGAGGTTAATTCCCGTCAATACAATGTAACCAACGGATTTGCAAAATATTATACATGACCTAGATGACCTTGCGTTAGCAATGTTTCACTTCGGGCGTTTTTCGGATTTCTTCTTACGCTTATGAAATTATATTTTTAAACCAGCAAAATACCGTTTTGAGACCAATTTCCAACTAAATTTCTAAATTCTTATTTAATATTTTTTACGTGGTCCGCACAGGTCACCCTTATGGTGCAAACAAAAATTCCCACATACAGAAATACCAAGACCTGGCACAATATTTGTTCCGTGCGGGAATAGAACCTGAGACCGCAGAAGCCGACCGCTTAGCAACTACGCCATTCATACCGTCAAACCTGTAAGATCGACAGCAATTCTAAACTACGAAACAGGAAAAAGAAGTATTCAGGTAAACAGATGTAAATCGTTTCTCCCGTAACAAATTCCGTACCGAAACGAAATTTTCAAATCTATTAACTTAGAGGAAATGAGACCAACCCAAAAATCTATAGAGCGGAAGTTAACAACTAGCACTTGGCAATCGAAATGCAATAATTGAGAAATTATCTGGTTTATTTTCATTATGATAATATCTATCGTATAAGTCAAACTATTAATCATTTGAAGCTGAGCCAGCAGTGATTCCATTTGCCTAATAAACAGTTATATATAAACTTATTCCGCTTGTATGTTTGGTTGTAAACTAACATTCGTATTATATATCAATAAATGCCGCCACGAATAACATTTTAAAAGTTATGATGCCTGTAGTAAGTATCGTACAAGTGCACCTATAAGTTAAGGTGCATAACAAAGGGTTCCGTATTACAAACTCGCTAAGCGCAAAATTATACAAAAAATATAAAAATCAAATCAAATTTCCTCCCGATTATGTTGCCATTAAGAGTTTCGTATGTTCTTTACTTTAAGTAGTAGACTCTAAACATTTCTAAGAAACTTATAATCACTACTCTTATAAATGTACGTTTCGTGTATTCAGATACGGACTCCTAAAAAAGTAAATTATTCGGTGTAAGAATTCAAAGAATTAGACAGATTTATGAAAGCAAACAGGTAGTATTGACAGCCCAAATATTTTCCATTAAATTACAACGGCATATCTTTGAAAATAATTTAAAAAAGGTGGTCGAATGACATATTTATCTGTAAAAAACTTATTTTTAATAACAGTAGGCAGAATAACGCGAGTTATCTAATCGGAATAATACATCACGAAGTTGGACGGGCAACGTCAGGCGGCAAGCTAGTCAAACGTTATGTATAGCATGCTTTATTAATATTCATAGGGACCCATTTGTTAATATACACACGGCTGACAGCTCAATTTCACTTGCAATACGAACCACGCACTTCCCATTGAATCGTTCCCGGCCAATTACATCTCATATTGGAACTTTCATCTTCGCTTATTAGGATTACTAATTGCGTGTAGGTATTTATTTTTCAAGTTTGGGATTAACTAATTGTCTTATGATGCAACGTTCCTAGCTTTTCTAAACGGTCCTGGTTAATTTGATTTTGGAATAATTGCTATTCCTAACTATCGAAAATTTTCTATATCAGTAGATGCAAATGATTCTTCATCTTGCTCGATTTCAGCCTCAGGAAGGATTATAAATACTCTCAGTCAACAATAGTCTCACTTTGATAATGATCAATACTTTTATTTATTTTTTTATATTACTTAGACCCAGTAAGTTGCCCTGTTTATTGCGGCAACAGTGGCGTCTTTTCAGTTGATAAACAGATCAATAGCACACCTGATGAAAAGTCATTTCCTAAACATATCTGGAGCACTTAGAAACTTCTAGATATATCTGGACACATGCTAAGGCGACGGCAGTACTCGTTGACTACTAAAATACCCGCACCTTCATACACTTTCGTCAACTTTAAAAGATAAGGGATATGGGAGAGATCTGATTCTTTGCAATGTTGACAGATAAAACATTCTCATTCAGTGCTTAAAGTGTCACTCCTAACAGTTAGAGTTCTATGGGGTGAGCAAAGACACTCAATGAAGAGGCGTCGTGATGAGTGCACTCCATGTCTCTGAGTTGCCCAACGCCATAAGTGGCGCTATGTGTTGCTCTTACGACACTGTACAATTTGGTAAGTATTTTATTTTTCCCACTGTACCTACTCGTTTTGGTGCAACGGAAATTATCATAACTTGATTATGCTATACGATGTAAACTGTGCTGTTTAAATAATAGTGCTGTTAATTTGAAAAAAACCTTGCCTTTAATCACAGTGAACAGGTTCCTGTGCTGTTATTTTTCGTATTGTACAGACAGACAACTTAAGTGGTAATGTTTATTATAGAAAAGCTTATGGTGATGAGTCCGGGAAAATACCGATTTGTATCACCAAATTTTATGTCCAGTCTTGGTCAATGATTCACTAGCTATAAGGCTAGTTTGGTGATTATCTACGTGTCTCCTATTAAGGTCCTCTAGAACAGGTGGTATTACAAACTATAGGATTTTTTAAACTTTCACAATATTGGCTATCATTATGGTGTCGTTGATGGTTGTTGATAAATACCTTAAAATCCTGAACTTAAAGCTTATATACAGAAAACAAAATCAATATAAAGCTAAATTTAAGTTCGATCATTATCACTTTCACCGTCTAACGTATTGGAAACAGCAATTCTTCAAACTGACAACCAACAATTCGTGTTATTAAAATCCAACTTCACAATCAATAAAAACTTGACAATAGTAACGCCTCCGACTCTATCCTAATCTAATCTCACACCAAAAATTCCATCATTATAATATCGCATTTTTCGGCAGCGCACGTAATAGATTTTTTTGCGTTACAAATTGCAATCCATAGAGTAAAAATTCAATTTCCCACCACGTTTACATTGTAACTATTTTGTGTGAATGTCATTTACAAATCATAAGATAGGCGGCCCATAAAAAGTTCAAGTTATCAGAATGGAGAATTAAAAAAAGAAGGTTTTCAAAATCCAATGTAATTTCTTACTGGTTTATTTTTTAATTGCTTTTTTTGGGTTTAACAATCAGCGAAGTTGGCGCGGACAGCGGGTGGCCGCCGGCCTCTTTACCTCTCTTATAATTATAATTATTCCATTAACTTGTACCACCGCAATTATTATGTGAAATTCCATCTCATACTGTCATGCAGACGCTAATTCGCAGTCTTGATACATCCCTCGCCTCGATATAAGCAATGTTTATTTGGCACTTATATTTTGTGGCGTAACAATGTCATGTGTCATGGAAAAAAACCTTTCATTACAATTAAATTACATCGTCAATTCGAATTTATTTCAGAAATTTAAAAAAGAAACGATCAAATAAAATTGGCAGGAACGACCCATAAAATCCAAACCATTCTCGCGTCGTTAAATAAATAAATTACTGTCGATTAGGACAAAGTTAACAATGCAAAAAAATCGTCTTAATTTTTAACAATCTTATAAACAAAGATAAATTCGTGCCGACGCCGCAGTACGACGTCGTATCACCACCCGCCCTTTGCAAGATTTATGTCCACCATAAAAAACAAAAGTTTGATCCATTACTGGATATCAAAAAGAGTACACAGCAAGTTTTACTTTAAAACCAGCAATGTAACGCATTACAAAAAACATTGACGGCTGCACCATGTGGCGAAGATCTGCAACATTTAACTTTTGTTATTTTTCTAATACCCTGTGGCGTGGCATCAGGGATCACGAACTATTTTTTATTGGAACGATTAGAAAACTCGTTGTAATTAAAAACAATTTACAAATAATAGCAGCTATGAATAACTTAAACATCGTTGTCTGTCATTAGAGTAGAGATTGGGATTTTATTGACCTTATTATTTATTTAATTAGGCCTTCATTTCTATAGTCCGTTCTAGTCAATTACTTCATAATGTTTGTAGGTATATTACTAGACCATGAAACTATAAAATCTTAAAATAGACAATTTTATCATAAATAAGCATTCTCTTCTTTTTGAGGAAGATGTATTCGTTTATCCAGCAATAGACTGTTAGTCTCTAATGTAAGTTATCAATCAATACAACGTTTCAAATGTTGAGAACCCCTGCCACATCCCGATTTAAATTCAAACAAGCACAAAAACAATGTTTGCGGTGAGCATCAATTTTTTTCTAAAAACGAAATTCCGAAAATCCGCATTCGAGTGCAGGTAGCGATCGAATTTTAAAACTATTTGTATTTCCGAAAAAAAACACGCAACAATAGACGTGTATACCTGACGCCGATTATAATAAGGCACAAGAAATATGACGACATCCATATGTTGTTTTATTTTGTCTATGAGTACAAAAAATGTTTAGTAGTCTTCTGTAGTGTTTGGTGAGTGAATTATTCGTTATTAGTTGTTTTGTCGGGTCGTTAGAAATACGTTTACAATTTGTGGATGCGCCCGTTATTTGATGTGCCCTCGGGCGTAAAAGGAGTTTCTGCGTCGGTTGACTATTTGAATCGGATTTGCTACAATTAGAAGCATTAGGCCTATTGCATATAAAACGCAATGAACTGTGAGATAGGGGATTTTTTTATAAACCAGAATTCGAATAGTTCCTTTGCTTGTTTGTAAGACGTTTTTCGAAACCGCGAAAAAAGTATTTCTTTATAATCATTAAGAAAAAGAAACAGGTTTTTTAGAGAAGATGGGGAGTAAATTTCAATCACATTCTATCTCTGACAAATGTTTAACTTGAAAATATTTGAATCTTGCAGTACAGGACCATGATCCTTACTGCCTCCAGACTGGAGTTTGCATTCCCAAAACACTGTTGAACCAGAAAATTGGACTAAATTTTATCACGCTTGGCACTTGCGTTCCAGTATAAGAAATCCTCAATGTTCGATATGCAACATAAAGAAATGAGACATGTCCACACTACGCCCAAACACAGCGCTCATTAGTAGCGAGCCGGTTGGACACCGAGCTCGCTCCTACAGTAAATGATAATAATGAGCAGTTATTATTTCCCTACACTCCTACATAATTATTAACTTTTTTCCGACATTTCCGTCCAAATTACATGTGCGAGTCGACCGGTCACTTCTAGCTCTGCCCGGTTATTACGATCGCCGTTATATGCATAATCACCAAATAAGATGTTTATTAATGTTTATAGAACAAGATTTAAATTAATCAAAAGAATAATAACTTTATTTTGATTGGCTATCGCTTTCGCGGAACGGTTATCTATGGCGAGTATTTTTTTTCCTTTTGGCAGATGTCTTGATTAATGATTTTTAATCGCTCTAAGATTGTTTTTTACGATTGTTTCGTGACCTTGGCTACTCTATAAAGATGAGATGGCTTTGGTATTATTATCTGATATTGATTCGTCATATACCTACATCTATCTATAATGTTTTTTAATAATATGATGTCTGTACTGGTTTCTGCCGGATGTTATCTAAGGATTCAATGGCGTGTACGCAGTTCTCTAACTTTCAAATTAGCATCTTACATTAGAGGGAAATTGAAATTCAGTGTTTTCTGGTATACTGGGCTGGTTAAAGAGGTATCTCCCACTAAAGCTATGGAAAGAGTATAAGGCGTCATATCGTTCCTAAGTAAAACCTTCATACATAATATTTTGTCTTACTTGGGAACAGAAAAAAAAACTGTTTTATGTGGTAGGGTTATGCGACAACCAAGATTACCGATCTTGGTTGTCCCATAAGATAAAAATAACATTCTCTTAAAACCAATGATGGCTCAATTAGGACTTCGGAGCTTTTTATTTTGCAATGTCATAAATAAATATTTAAATCTTATCTTTATGGCTATGTTCTTTGATATCGATGTACTGAATTCTTTATATATTATTTTGATATCTTTTTTTATTGTTCATGTCGGTATCGCAGATGAGTAACCACCTGATGGTAAGCAGTCAGCGCCACCTATGGGCACCAACACCATGGATGGAATTGGTGAAGTGTTGTTGACCTTTCTCTCATCTATTTGATTTCTCATCAACTTTGCATAGTGTCTTTAATACGGACATGGACAGGTTAAGAGCAACTACGGACTACAGATTTCCAGAACCGCAGCAATCGAAACACACGCCAAGGTGCTTTACTAATCACGATCAACTTCAAACGTAAAACGGATGTCCTGGTCGAAAAAGTTAAAATATACAGTATATTATTATAAAGTGCCACAAATATTTAAAACTATACATGTAGTGATGTATAAGGAAATACTGTAATAATAGATGCCATAAATATTTATAAACCTAGTACCTAACAAACTTATAAATTATTTCATAATATTAATATGTAATATTATGAAATACTGCTTAGTTAGCAAACGATCTGACGATATACCGGATGGTGATTACCTAGTACCGCCCATGGACACCTACACCACTAAAGTATTAACTGATTAATACGTTACCCACCTCTGAATCCCTACGGACTGCAGACTACCGGACCCACTGCAATAGAGAATGGGAACTAGCTCTCACGCACAAGTCTGAATACACACAAAAGTCTCCTAAGACAGACTGGTTGTTTCAAATATTACAACACAAATAGAGTTTATATTATATTCAAAAATAGAACGCTTTTTTTGTAGCCTTTTTATCTTTTGAAATAAATTGTTCTTACAAATATTATGTCAAAATAACATCGTCAGACAATGCCAACAAAAAAAAAACAGATTTTAATTTTGACACATTGGATGACATCGCGAATTTAGAGTTTAAACTATAATTCAAAAACAGAACGCTATTTTTGTAGCCTTCTATCTTTGAAATAATTGTTCTTACAAATATTATCTCAAAATATCATCGTCAGACAATGTCAACAAAAAAACAGATTCTAATTTTGACACAGTGGATGACATCGCGAATTTCGACCAGAATTTTAACATTTTGTCACAAGAAATATTTATAGCCGACGAGAAATAGAGGTAATGACTTCAGATCAAATAAAAACTTATAAGTAGGTATTAGGTAGGTATCTATGGAATATTCTCAGAATATGAACGACGGTCTAAAAATTGTATGGATTATTTAAAATCTGAAATAAATAAATTAATAAAATATGACCACAAGTGTGACTGCTGTGCGTGAGGTCCTGGGTTTGAGTCCCAGTTTAAGCAAAGTGTTACTGACTTTACACTTGTAAACGGTTGATGACAATAGCACCTATTACATGGGACTTAAAACATACTGGCAACTATGGGTGTAGCTATAGTAGGTACCTACACTTAATGAAGGATAACATCGTAAGGAAAACGGAATAATTGAGAGATTTTCTCGACGGCTTGTGAAGTCTGCAAACCCTGAATAATAATAATATTTAATATTAAGTATTTACTGCATACACTTTTATCAACCAATACTGTTACTTTGACGTCGTACCTATAGGCTATTCAAGCTGGGAACTTAAATGGAGTAGTGTCAAAACCCCAAAATACTCAGCTGTCCTTGAGACTGAAATACTCATTATAACAACAAAAGAGTATAAGATATGAATGTTACGGTCAAAAGTTAATAATTTCTGACTACAGAACAACATTATGAACGCCACGGTTGAGTGACCACTCATGTTTTTGCAACATATTGTATTTCGTGAAACACCTCAGCATAAAGCAGTTTCAGATAATCAAATGTGATTCGGCGTCCATTAATCAGTTTAACACATTTACAGTGTGGCCATTGCGATTATATGCGATTAATAAACGCAGACAGTGCCGACGAAACCGTATGATTAATTGTATCAAGTGTGAACACCAATCAAAATAATTACGAACATCGCAACTCTTATTTGGGACTATTGTTTAACATTGAATGTAATGCGTGTTATTTTTTGGCTTCGTATTATCTCATATCAGTATTTTTCATAGGTTGGACCACACATACGCAGTTTTATTCACGGTTTTTTTTAATGGATAAAGTCGGCAAAAGAGCTGACGAGCCACCTAGTGGTAAATAGTCATCGTCGCCCATAGACACCTGCAACATCACAGGAATTGCCGATCTTTAAGAGCCCTTACGGACTGCAGACTGCCAGAGCCGTAGCAACCGAGGGGAACTGGCTCTTACGTGCAAAAGTCGAAACACACACGCCAGGGTGCGTTACGACAGACTCCGACTTAAGGGTGGTTACTAGCCAGTCAGACCCCAAGAGGTACTACCACTGAGCAAGTCAGATATCTTCACGCCTCTTACGGGATGCCTATCTGAAAGGCAGTGAGGAACAATATTCCCAACCATGAACCCATCCCCACAGGGGGGATTTTGTCACAAACATGCGCATGCATTGCGTCTGCTAACACTAAATTAGAGCTGAATTAGTCAATCCAGTCAGCATTGAACACTGACCAATGACAAAAGAATCCTGGATCTGAATCGGAAAGCTGAAGCCACTGAAGCCAGCTTGCGTCCCGCGACTTGATTTTGTCGTCTGACTATATCTTGCCTAGCCATTGTTTCTGCACATGGAGACATCAGAGAATCATTTCGTGCCACGAATTTAGAAGTGTAGATGGACATCCAAGACCCCGCTACCCAAGGGGGCCTACTCTAGTTCCCATTCCTTGTTCTTTTTTGTATAAGTTTATAGTTTTCTTAGTGGGCTATTGTATATAGCTAGGTATAGGTAGCAACCGAAAATGCTACAGTAGGTACCTAGTTTTCGATTCTGATGATGAAACTTTTTCGTTCAAAACGCACATTATTTAGTTCCTTCATAGTAACTGCTCTTATTATTCATGGAGACAAGTGAGAATAGTGCCATTACAGCTGCGTTTAAACTATTATTTCGAAGTATATTTCGGTAAATTAAATTGATTTCTAGATAATTGCTAAGTCAGATTCATATTAAGAAATTTCTCATTGACTATGTGTTCAATTCCAATTCCGCATCGAATTAACACATTTACGACTTTAAATTTATCTTAAATATCAATTTTTACACTTTTAACTACGCAAACTTTATAAACGAAAGCCTATTAGATTTATATTAACCTGAAAACTTAGATAAGATTCGACTAAAAATCACATTTCTCACCTCTTGACGTGGGATGTGTCATACCCTTGTCAATTATGTGGAAATGCCTACCAAATTGATTGATTACTATCAATATAAAGGATAGCGTGGACGTAGCCGCCTTACTTTTTTAAAAGTCTTTGACTTCCTTTGGATTCCTCAGAAAAATACTTTGTAATGTAATTAGAACCATCAGACCTCCGCAACCCAATTTCTGGACAATACTGATTTCCTAAGAATAGACTGGTTATCAGAATTTTTTAGGCTTCTGACTATCACAATCAATTGTCCAAAGGTGTTTGAGGCTTGATGACCAACTTGCTCTTCGAGACTGGATTGTTGTAAGAATGTTTTTTATTAATGAATCCATACAAGACTGCCTCATTAATCTAGTGCTCCCAACCGCCACTACTATACTAGAGGTCCTGGGTTCGATCCCCAGGTTGAGCAAAGTCTTATTGAGTTTTTCTACGAAATTCTCAGTAGCAGCTCGGAGTCTGGATTTGTACCCGGTTAATGGCAATAGTTTCATCCCCTATTATATGGGACCTAAACATACCGGCGAACTGTGGGTGTACATTAGTTCGCCTCTGCCTTCGGGGAATACAGGCGTGATGGTATGTTCTGAGTATCACAGTCGATTGTGATAGGTGTTTGTATAATATCCAGGACCAATGGCTTTACTTGCTCTTCGACGCACAATTGTTTTAAGAATGGTTTTTTATTAATGAATCCATACAAAGACTGGCCTTGGCAAACAAAATAAAATATGAAAAGAGAGATAAGGTCTACAATCACAGATCCGAGATCTATCTAAAATGCTAATAACCTGCACACATATCGAAGGACAGAAATTTTCTCGTCAAGTATACGACAGTGAGCATGTCATTGTCAGAAAACAGAAATACCAAGGTAAATAATATCATTTGAACACGCATCACGTAAGCTACAGACGAATCAATTCGAATAGAATTAATTAGTGCAGTAATCAGTATGTGACAATGGAAATTTTAATGGACAACGTACTCGCTTTGAATAATAAATCGAAAAGTGTGAATAACGAGAGTACTTATAGAGAATTAATCGCGTCAAAAGTTGAAGTAAAAGCAAGCGCGCTCCATTGTAGATCGCAGTATCACTTAACATCAGGCGAACTAGCAGTCAAGCGTAAGCTTATCACGAATAAAAAAAAACTTCATGGAAATACTACAATCTAATTCACGCGGTAGTCCAGCGAAGTTGACGCTCTGGTTGAGGCAATAAAATATTCCAAGCTGCTTTAAAAACGTCATCGTCAATATCGATGAACCACTGCTTTTACTGACACTGATACTCATAGGTACTCATAGTCACATATTAATTGTAAGTAAATGAACATGAGTTAAAGTAAACGCTAGTCAGAAAGTTATATAGATATTAACCTACTTAACAATACTATAAAGTTATCGCTAGGTAGTAAGACAACTTAAATAATTTTGTAACTATGGTTTACTGTGTTTTAGAAAAAAAAGGCAGATATTATTATTTTGTAAATTCCCAAAATCCATTTGAATTAAAAAATGTATGGAAAATAACGTGAAACTACTCACATAAAAACATTCTAATATTGTAATATCACTGTTTTCTTTCTTTTTTAATATCACAGCTCTCTCACGTAAGAGCACTAAAGATCATTACTTGATAGTATTGAGTAACATTGCGATCAGCTTTCATGTTTGAAGCGTGAATTTCGTTCATTGTGTAATGTCAAAATCAAATGCGGCACGACCTTTGGCCGTATCGATGGACACACACCCTGTATCCTTAAACAAGTAGGCAAATACCGAAGGTTCGTTCAATCCGTCAAAACAGGTAAACAGTGATAAATATTTTTCTTATCTGTAGGTAATTTACTTTTTTATATTTAAATAGTTAATTATCACGCGCTTAAACGGTGAAGGAAAACATCGTGAGGAAACCTGCACGCCTGAGAGATTTTCTCGATGGCGTGTAAAGTCTGCCAACCCGCACTAGGCCAGCGTGGTGGACTATAGCCTAAACCCTCTCATTCTGAGAGGAGACCCGTGCCCAGCGGTGGGACAGTATAATGGGTTGACTATTTATATATAATGCAGTTTAAAAAAGTATCTTTAGTAAAAACGTTACATTGGTTATTCTATAGCTAACACCGTTATACCAGCTCGTCCCAACGTCTTTCTTTATGACATACTTTAGCAGATGCGTCTAGAGTGAATGGAGAATTGTTAAATATACTAACCGAGATTGATAAGTGATAAGACTATAAAACGAATACAAAAAAATACATACTTAGCGAGGACACAAAGGAGTATTAATAAGCTCGGAACCTAACACGTCAACGCATTCTACGTGACGTTATGGGAAACTTTTTTTTATTGGGAATATCCTCATGGATTTTCTGCATGACATTGCCACAGGGTATGTCGGTCTCGTATGGATCAAAAACCACACTGGCCTTCCTTAGTCTTATAGTCACATTTGCTACGAGCCTAGTTTACCTTCTGATTCTTCACTTTATATTATTCCAGTCATGAATTTGTGGTAAGTCAACGAACACTTTATGATCTTAGTGTGCTGTTGATAAAAAAAACAACGCGTCACCTCTCGTTATCGAGTAATTTAACATTAATTTGATGGATAATACCTGCAGGCTTACTCTTGAAAACAATACAATACCAATCCAAACGTGATCCGATTCTAATGTCAATTTGGCTGCCGGGCGATTTCGTACTCTTGAGCACAAATCCTTGTATCGGCATCCCTGATTGGCCAATGGTTCGGTCATTTCCCAATCCTATTTAATTCACTCAATCACCGCGCAATATTGAAACAATTTGGCGCTAGGTTCGGATTCAAGAGTACGAAACTTGACGAAACGGCTCAATTCCGATGTCGATGTATCGAAATTGAGTTCAAGAGTAAGCCCCCTGTTCTTAGACATAATCCTTACTAATATTATATACGCGAAATTTTGTATGTTTGGATATTTGTTATTCTTTCACGCCGGAACGGCTCAACGGAGGTGGATAAAATTTGGCACACAGATAGATTATAGTCTGCAATAACACATGGGCTTTTTTTATACAGGTCAGACCCAATTCTGAAGGTCGCGGGCAGAAACTAGTTGACTATACATATATGAAATAAGTGATGGTGTAGATTGTGCAAAGATATGGTTAGATAGGTAAGAGTTAGGATAATTTCGGTTTCTTGGATAATCAATAAAATTACTTAGTCATATGTAATATACGTGGATACAAGAATACCTACGGTTAAAAATTAAATATTTGGTTTTTTTAACCACCAGGGCAACATGTCGTTATACATTTTAAGTTTTTCTCATCTCTCCATGAGGTCTAGACGAATCAATACCTATCTACCATGACAATAAATTGTAACTCGACATTAGATAGCTACACAATTAAATCATAACATACATAATCCACCCATTATACTGTCCTCTGCTGGGCACGGGTCTCCTCTCAGAATGAGGGGGAGAGGGATAAGGCTATATAGTCCACCACGCTGGCCTAGTGCGGGTTGGCAGACTTCACACGCCATCGAGAAAATCTCTCAGACATGCAGGTTTCCTCACGATGTTTTCTTTCACCGTTTAAGCGCGTGATAATTAACTATTTAATACGCACATGACTTCGAAAAGTCAGTGGTTCGTCCAAGGCACGCACCACTGACTTTTCGAAGTCATGTGCGTTCGAACTCGAGACCTTTGACTTGGCAGTCCAACGGTCATACCACTAGGCTATCACTGCACTGCACAATTAGATCATTAACTTCCAAATATTTTACTCAAACTCGTGGGAAAAATATCGCTTCACATACCAGCACATATTCACTCGACCTCACTTATTACCCACGGGTGACTTAATCATAAAATAATAAATATCACGTGATTCACTAGTATGAATTCACAAGTGATTTCATAGCGGAAGTTACTCTATTACACACAGTCACGACTTGCGCTACTGTTATAAATACCTAATTATTATGATAAAATTAAAAAAACTAACAGTGTTGCTTCCATGGTTTCTGGTAATGCGAGTGTTTAAAAATCAATCTTCGAGAGGTGATGTAAATAAAAAAAATCAAAACTGTTTCATAATCAAAAAGCATAGGTACTATTTTCTTGAAAGTCGACGCGCGTTCGATATTTGAATTCGATTGTGATTTTTTTAAACTTCAAATTCAAAAACCTCCTTTTTTGAATTTGAAGTAGGTTCTATTTTCGGCTGTAAGTTTTTATTTGTTTTTTTTTCGTCCTAAATCTTCCCAAGCGAGCAGACAACAACTCCCCAAAGTTTCATCGCAGTAGGATGAATGATTTAGCAATGCATAAAGGATAAACAAACGAACGGACATTTTTATTTATTTATATTGATAAATACATAGTAGCTAACACACACGCGATACAATATTTTACACAGGAAGAGACACCGCCGTTACACGCTTCATAGTTTGGTCGCAATGTTCAAAAGTCCCGAGAACTTTAACGTATGAGGATACGGTCATTAACTTCTGAAATTGGCGTAACTAGATGTTCTGATGAGTTATGCCACCCTAATAGAGGTGGTGTTCAAACCATTTAAAAGTCTAGTTGGTAAATACAATTAATATAGCCCAAAATAATGCATATCGGATAGCACAATATTGTTTGTAAGTGGCGATCCTCAGATACAGTTACAAATATTTATTGCCAATTTTAAATAATAAACATCAAAAAGTTACTATCCAAAATCTAGAACGCTTTACATAAAGTTGTAAGACTAGACAAAAGTAAATAGAATAACATGTTTAAAAGTAAAAAATGGAGTTTATAGATCCAATTATAGATCGCTATATCTACGTATCTTAATTTTATTCCAAAAGAAATGTTTAATATGACATCAAAATCAGAATATATCGCTTCCAAATATTACAAGCAATAAACGACGACAGATTTACTTTATTATTACCGGCTACAGCTTCCTTATTAATATAAATATTAATTATATCACATTAATGCTAATCCTGTAACTACTTCGTTACTATAACACTGAAATATGATATCAATAAATTATACTTAGCACCAGACATTACCTGCCATAATACGTTCATGCACCGAGTGGGTGTTAGACAAGTTTAGCCAAGATTTAGATGTTACTCCACTTTGAAACGTCAAAACATGCCAACCGATACACTATTCAAAGACCATTAACGTATCACTTTTTAGTACGAACCTGCTCTTTGAAACCATAAAAATTAAGTGATATGACTTCTGCTACATAAAACTTGCAATTAAGTTCAAATTATTCCTTTTAGATAAAACTTGTCTCGGTCCAAATTTTATAATCGAATTTTCGTGGGAGGCACAAAGTTCCCGAAGCTATAATTCATCTAAGACTCTCATTCCATAAAACGATTTCAAAAATAGAATAAGAGTTTTTGCCCCGTTCGGCCACCAGTCGTCGAAAAACAACAATTAATAAATATAAATAAAAAAATCTCCAGCCAGTGTTTCAATTCATTCGAGGGGCGGGGTCGTTTTACATTCAAGGGGAGGGTATCTCTCGAAATCATTAGTCGTGGAATGCCTCGGAAAGTGAACACAGTCCATAATAATTTTCGGTGCCCTTCGTCCGGCGTCGTGGGCGGATATTGCCTTTGTCTTTAGTTACAAAAAGGCAAAAAAAAATCGTATCCAAACGTCAGTTCAAAATATTTATTTGCTTCGGTCAATATGAGCCCATGTAATTTCGCTCGCATTGTACCAGTCCCGTGCTATTGTCCAACAGAGTGATGTATTAAAGACACACGTTTCATTATTCAGAATTATGTTTCAACAGATATTAAGGGCTGTGTTTCATCAAAATAAACCAAAAAAAAAAATTCGTACAGCACAAACAAATTTCGTTCGATGTGATTATACGCTCCTCAATACGAAGAATTCAGATACACGACCATCTTGCTTTATTAATGACGTAATTAATATTAATTTAATGATGTCCGGTGCAAAGTTACAATTCAGTGCTTTTTTGAACAGCTCATATAAACTTCGTTATTAAATTCGCAAATATATCTACTTTACGTTCGAATTTGTAAATGATTTTATTGAGTTTCATAAATTAATAAGTAACAATTCAAGTTGTGGGAGCAGGTTATCTGTTTGCTTACAAACTTCACAAGTTTCCCCCGTGTCTGCGCGTCCGTCGCTTGTAATATATAACAATACAGCGGCTTTTATCAGTTAAACCGCCAATTAAAGCGCGTCTTGTAAGGTAGGCTCCCATTCATAGGGGTTATTACACGAAATATCTTGTTTGTATAATAACCCCATAATATCATTAGTGCTTTTATGGTTGTATTCATAAAATCATGTGTTTATACTTTAAGTGCATCGTTATAACTCTTGTTTTGGATAAGATAACTAAGAATTTACAGTAAAATATTGTTACCGAACGGCTTTCCCTTTAATTGACTATGGATACTTTAAAACCTATTTAGAGTTCTTAACACGAATCGTTATCCTGATCGTAAACTAAATGGAGCCAAATCTTGTGTGAACGAAATAACTGGGGAACATGACTAAGGTTTAAGTAAAAAATATATTAAATCATTCTGAGTCGGTGCTTAAGGCCCATTTAACTTGCCTATAAATCCTTTCTATAGCTAAAATACGGACTCATTCGTATAATGAGGTCCTGGGTTCGATTCCTAGGTCGAGCAAAGTTATCCTGTTTTTTTAATATAATGTAATTCTTGGTAGCTACTTTGTGCCCGATTATTAAAAAATAAGCTCGCCCTCTATTATAGGGGACCGATAATTTTAAATTTATATTCGATATCAATGTTCGAAATTCAAATGTGTTGAAACAAGATGTCCGACGTTCTATAGTAATCAAATAACACGAGTGTAAATAACGTACAACTAATTATTTGGTCGGTGCTTCTGTACGAAACGCAAATAGAATCGAGACAGCTAATGAGTACGATTTACATGAATACACTATTATCACATGAGTGATGATCGTCTTATGTAAACGGGATTTTTAGCTGGCAACACCAATGCAACTTGTTTTTTTTTATCGCCTATTATGGCAACCGGCTTTGTATTTGAAGTTCCGCCTACAGTAACGACATTTCTGTAAGTAAATTAAACTAAGAATTTGTATGGTTTTGTGTTCATAAAATATGTTTTCAAACAAATGTGGGTAAAGGTTAACATGCTATTCGGTGCGGTTGAATAAATATTTACTATTTATGAAAACCACGGATTCATAAGCATGCATTATGTACCGTAGCTTAAAATATACTTTTAGCTGTATCACACGATAAAAAGTTTTAATCTAAAATAATAATTCTAGTGAATAGTGAATTCTAGTGTTATATGCAGTGTCCCTGCTATCTTGATATAAAACTGGCATGAATTGCGATTTTCTGCCATCGGCTTAAGCAACAAAATCGGCATTTTGGCAACTATAATTATATACTATTAAGGTTTCGCACGTCTGAGGTCATTATGTCGACGCCGGGTATAGCTGAAAATCAGCGCCGTGGCTCTGCCTCGTGAGGCAGGGCCACGATGCTGATTTTGAACTGTGCTGCAGTGTCTCATGCACGCATGAAACACTGCATTATGCTGAGCGATCTGGGGGCTACCTATATGACGACAATCAATTTATATTTAGAATTCATAGCAGAACATTTTCTCATTAGAATATTTTTTTATAATTCTTTAAAAGCGACATTTTCGGCACAACTGGTCCTCCAATTATTTAATTGCTGTATCTGTATTATAATTTGCCTTATTAGTCTATTGGTCGTAAATGCGACTGCTACGCTAGAGATTCTGGGTTCGATTTCCAAGTGAAACAGTGTTATTTGATTTTTCTTAGAAATTCTCAGTTGCAGGCGTTGCAGCTCGCAGTTTAGATTTGTTTAATAGCAATAGGCTCGCCTTTTTTATGTAGGTACTTAAATTACGTAAACATAACGGCCAACTTTGCCTGCCTCTGCCTGATCCTCCGGGGAATACGATATATTATATGCTGTACTTAATGTCCTCGCTTGATCCGTAAATTCATGAGGCCGACTCAATTAGATAATAAGACTGTCTATGATACATGACAATCATTCAAATCATTTTCTAAATACACCAAAGACTATCGATCGATCTGCACGTATATTTTTGTCGAAGGGAATCGATCCGTTACTAAAACGGATTTGATTAATAAATGGTGGGTTAATTTCATTGGCCAGCAGTACATTCGACACAATCAAACTAAGCCCACACTAGGAAAAAGACAACAAGATTCAGCAAATCTTTGCAAATAGCCAACCAAACTTCACATGCATATTTTTTTCTTTAAAATATTAGACATCGTAAGGATCTCAATACAATACACACCTACACGCGAGCGGAGACAAGCGACAAGTTTCACTTAAATCTGAAATCGTCGCGACAAAATCTTTTCCTTACAAGCCGCGCGTTTAATTAGAGTGAGCACAAACTGCGCGGCGTAACAAAGAAGTCACGAAGTTTGTATACAGACTTAACTTTATAAAGCCGAGTTTTGTAAGGGCTAGCTTTACTTTTAGGGAAAGGAAGAAAGTGTACCAACCGTAGTTTGTTTGATAAGAGATTTCGGTTTGGTTAGCTAAGAACTGTTTAACAATTGGCAAAGGTAAAATCAATCACTTTTATTACAGACTTGTGCCTAGATGCTAATACATAATTATTTTATAAATGTATGTTTTTTTAAATATAAATAACAAAAAAAATGCAATTTCAGGGCGGTTTTGAATCCGATCCAATATAAGATCGATCAATCTTTTTTCTTTTTTTCGTTATACTCGTACTATCTGCAAACGCAGTATGGATGGCACGCCCCTCAACCAGATGGATTGACAAAGCTAAAAATATCCAAGGATATGGGTTTTTGTTAATGCAGCGTATCATGGAAGGTTGCGGCATTTTATTAGGTAAGTAGATACTAAAAGAATATATGAGAATGAAATATTGTTGTATCTGAAATAAGGATTCTAATACCATCGTATCATCACGCCTGTATTCCCCGAAGGATTAGGCAGAGGCGTATTAATGTACACCCTCAGTTCGCCGGTATGTTTAGGTACCATGTAATAGGGGGCGAGCCTATTGCCATTAACCGGCCACAAATCCAGACTCCGAGCTGCTACTCAGAATTTCATAGAAAAACCCAATAACACTTTGCTCGACCTGGGAATCGAACCCAAAACCTCTAGCGTAGCAGTCGCGCTCGGGACCACTAGACTAATGAGGCAATCAATTTAAGGATTTTGATAAGGCTTTATTAATGAAATCAGTTTTTTTTTGTTACAATGTAGGTATTGGTACTTCTCTTTTCATTTCTTTCAGTTTCATTTTTCACACTTGATTCAATGATGTCATTGGAGACGTTTGCTGCTATATAATAAAGCATATTTAAAACATATACTTCATTATTTTTAGATAAAAAATACATTTACAGTTATTTTCAAAAAATTACGTAAGTAATCAAGGATGTCTAAAATGACGATGATAATAATTAATAATTCACAATTCGTAAAGATAAGTTAATCTGCATTTGCAGCTAAAATACATTTGCTGTACAAGTGAACACCTCCAGTTAGAATATATATTTATATGGTTGATGTATAATTATTATATATGGTTAGTATATAGCTATAGATTGCATATAAAATTATAAATATTATTCCATGCTCACCTAAATTACTCCTAAATTATTTTTCACTTTTTAGCCCATAAATTGTCTTGTAAAGTGAAACTTGTATAATTTCTTAAGACAATAAAGAATCTTTAAACCGAATCTGTATATGACGCACATTGTTTCTAAAGTTGCATCCTCATCATGCGCACGTAACATAATGAAGGTAACCTTCTCAAGGCGCGCGACCACGGGGACAGATCGGCCAGTATTTATACCCACATAAAACTGTTCGCGATCCGAACAAGCGATCACACAACAGATGTGAGTGCCAGACAACGACAACGTGATTTTCAGCTTTGTTTATTGAAAGAAAACATTGTATATAAACTCTGTGGACAAACTGCTCAAATAAGATTGTACTAAGGAAAACAAATGGATATTTCCTGGTAAGATTCGTTCAGGAATTATTATCTAGATGATCAATGGAACTAACTTGTAAGGCATTTGATCCTGTCGTTGGATAAAAATTGGTACGGTCAACAGCATCATGGTATCTAAAACTGCCAAATTTCTTTAATCGATTTTCCATTTAATCTCCAAATAATAGAGTTTATTATCCATTGGGACAGTTTGTAGTAACTTGATGTGCTGGTGACTGTATTCCACAGTTGCGTTATTCTGTGACAATACTGAAAATCGTTAAAGATTTATTAAAACTGTTTTATCTAATCTTCCATGAAACTTCTAACGAATATCTACTTGTAGCTAATTAACTACAAAAACTGCTATTCAAATGAGCATAATTATATTTTTAAGTTAATTTTCGCGGGGTGACAACTCGTGAACACGTGAACCCCATGTAAGTACCATAAAATATAAGAAACTAATTGATACGATGCCTTGTGTTCGAAGACGAATGTAGGTAGTATTGATTTATTTTGACTGCCTCATTAGTCTAGTGGTCCCAAGCGCGACTGCTACGCTAGAGGTCCTGGGTTCGATCCCCAGGTCGAGCAAAGTGTTATTGAGTTTTTCTATGAAATTCTCAGTAGCAGCTCGGAGTCTGGATTTGTGCCCGGTTAATGGCAATAGGCTCGCCCCCTATTACATGGGACCTAAACATACCAGGCGAACTGTGGGTGTACAGTAGTACGCCTCTGCCTAACCCTTCGGGGAGTACAGGCGTGATGGTATGTGTGTATGTATGATTTATTTTCTAACAACAAAAGATTACATTCTAAACAAAAATAAACTTTCACTGATTATAGGGTGCTGAGACAGACCGCCATCGTAGAAGATCCTAAGGCGAGTCCGCTGAGAAATCTGTTCAAAACGATTTATCCTCGAATCTTCTCGTAGTGACATGTGTACCTATATTTAAGCTCCAAACCTCCACACCTTGGCATGTATCCATAAATAAAAACTTTGCTTATAAACAATATTGTACCAATGTATGTCATAACTTCCTTTATTCATAATATTATATAACATGTAAAAATACATAAAAACCCGACACCTAAAATAACGGTAGCTAAATATTAAGAGCATTCTGAACTGTTTTATAGCCGTAATATTTACAGCCACTAAATAATACTGCGGCAGCGTACAAAATTAACGAATGAATGAGCGTTCATTGAATATATCTCATACAATTTTAGCATTCCTGTTCATATATTGACGCTGCAATCACTCTGAGGTTGTTGTAAATCAATTTTACAACGTTTTTGATGATCAAACGTAAAATATGAGCGCGCTCTCGCAGGCTGGAATTGTGAAAACGGCCATTCTGCGACCAGCACATACGCGTCCGTATTTATAAAATTAAATAATGTTTACTGTTTCCAATGAACATAGCCCGTTTGTCGTTTACGAGTTCGCCAATGTAAATGTATACCAGTTATATTGTTTACACAAATACTCGAAATATTTAAACAATAGCCCCAAAACTCGTACGCAACGAACGTTATTTGCTCCATTACACATGTTACATTTTATGAGATCCAAATAAAACGGAAAGGGTTTGATCTCTAAAGTGCTTCTTATCGACATCCCAAAAACAACACGCATTTATATTCAACTTAGATATCAGGACATGTGTTTTGATAATACAGTCCTCTTTTTAAGTTAACAAACAATTTGTTCTAAGTAGTGACAAGTGATAACTACATTAAAATCGCATTAAGAATTCTTATCACACAATTTATCCCACACTTAAGTCGTTATGTGTGTGATTCAATATTATTTACTTCGTTTCAAATCTGGAATCCGAATCAAAATCCTACACTTGGGCGCTTGCTTGCGTTGTTTTTGAAGCGCGCGCGATATTAAATCAGATACACAAGTAATACTTGTTCCATGCATATCCATACTCGTCAAATAGTCTCTAGAATCAATACCTCCCACATAAAAAGCTCACGATCGTACAAGCGCCGTGACCAATAAAAAACGTTTAGTTCACTGCTTCAACATGCAAAGAATTAATATTTGTATAGACGCGATCAAAGGTCGTCATCAAGCGGTGGTCTATCTCGTTAAAAAAACTGACAGTTTTTTGCTGCCAACGAAGACTGCACAATAAAAGTGCCAGTGTGTTCTTACAAACGAGAATTTATGTTCCCTATATGTAAATGAAGTCCGGTGACGGTCGTCCACTGTGCTTTTTTGCTGAACAAAACATTGCTCGTTGCGTGCCCGTAATCAAACTGTAATGGAACAGTTTACGCAATGTATGTGAACGTTTTTTGCTAGTTTCATGAAGTTTTTGCACTGGTTTTATGTTGACTTATAAAACATGAGGCTTTTAGTGTTGATTTGTTAGAGATTTGGTACTAATTTTCACTCTGTTAAAGTAAAATTATAAAAAGAATCCTTTTATTCAGATCAATGTTACAATTATATTAAAAAGAACAATACATAAAAACATAAATTTAAATCTTAATCTTGTCTAATAAGTAAAATTCAATTTATTTGAATTTTACTTATTATCTGTTTGTCAGTCGGCAAAGGCCTCAGCCAATCTTTTCCACTCATATCTTGTATCTGTTCGATGTGACGCCTGCCACTTGTCTTATGTCATCATCCCATCTTTTTTGTGGTCTACCTCTTTTTCTTTTACCTTCTCTAGGATACCATCGTGTTCCAGTTTTGCTTAATTTGTCTTTTCCTCTTATAATGTGTCATGTGCACATGATAAAAGTTAAATTTGAACGTAGCGCGGCAGTATTTGGATCTTCCAAAAGCAAATGATTTAACCACACTCGTTTGTGATAAACCAAGAATAGTAAATCATAGTGTACGTGTAAAGTCATACAGGTAGGAAGGACATATGAAAAGTTACAGGTTTTACATAACCATTATTTCTTTAGTATAATCAGCCATTTTGTTTTAATAGCATGAGCAGCAGTTTAAAACATAAATAGTAATTCAGAGATTTATCAGAATCAGATCATTCCAAAATCAGATTATTTTACATTGTTCTAGAAATTAATAAACTTGCTAAGCTATAAAATTCTTTTATACAATTAATATTAAATAGTTCCTCGCCCACAGATCTCTCCAAGCTTGAGCTCATCTCTAAATTTATTTAAGTCTTGTTAGTGTACCTAACAACCGTTTACAACTTCGTCATTTAAAACAATTACGGCGACCAAACATTCAAGCATTTTAAATCCCAAGTCATCATTAAATACCTTCCTATTTCTGCAGCAGGAGAATAAAAGATTCATCTTTAAACATAAATATTATTTAACTACTAGCGTGACACAAAACCGTAAGAAGAAATGAGTATTTTATCGCGTTATATTACTAACAGTCCACTAAATTATCGAGACATTTCTTGCGAAATAAAGCCCGTAACTGTGACTAAAGTTCCATAACATTTTTCGTCGTCAATAAATTTTACTATGATACCAGACGGTGAGGGGTCAGAATGCCTCGGTTGTAAAACAACACTTAAAAAATTACTATGTACCATCTTCAGTGATAGTCACTGTCAGGTTTGCGCAGGATTTATTCGAGAGCCTCTAAACGCACAGTGCTTAGAAGGTTGACGAAACCAATATATTTCAAAAGAGTAGGTACAATATAAAATGTATGTGTCCATATGCTGTAGTTGTGTCCTTTTTAATGCTTAATTTTTCATTAATTTAAAAATTACTTTTACATGCATTTGAAAATACTCCGTAGATTATAACTCAATAAACATTCCCACAATAATCTCCTTGAGTGAATTAAATATAATTCAGCACTCAAATTAATTTTGCAATATGATAAAAAAGATCCAAAAAAGTATTCACATTTCCATGCTATGCAATTTAGTGCCTGTAAATTGGCTGGATGCAATTCAAAAATGCATTCTAGTCTTTGTACTTGTTCAATCACTAAAAGGAGCTTGTTTAATGGATTTCTACCATTACTGAGCAAATAATCGTACTGGACCCGTAAGGGTGCGCGCTTATTGAGCTGTCTATTAACACAATTTATGTGCGTGTAATAAATAATTTTGTACTTTTTGAATTATTAGGACGCACATCTAACGAGGAATATTTTATAATATCTTTGGTTTCTACCTCGTTACTTGTTCCTACTATTTTTCCATTATTCAAATTATATATTAGTACATAAAGTTTCAAATTGCATATTTTAAAATGACATGTGATTTTCTCAACTAACGAACTTCAAGCGCATTTGTGTTAAATTATGTATCCCTATTATTTCTACGTCACATTTCTTCACCAATTGTTTTTACGTTTCTTGACTTTAAATGGACTACTTATAACCCTATTGTTACTTTTACTTCAGCATTACCTTTTGATCTCATATTTCTGTGATATTGAAGTAGACTGTTGTTTCATCCACCCTAAAATCAAATTACAGGAGAAATTTGATGGTTTGTTTTTTGTTTTTTTTTGGTTAATGCTCTCCACCACTAAAAAAATCGTTTCATTCATTAGGTTCTTCAGCATAAATTATACTATATTAATTTATAATAAGATATTTTCTGTAATCTAACATATTTTTATTTATTTTGTTCCACAGGTAGTTTCCGCTACCCGCTCCGCTTATGTTCTGTCCTCAGTAAGTGGATGCGCCCGCGGCGCGGCGGCGCAGTCACGACGTGCGCGTCTCGCTGAACCGCCAATTTGTGGCCGCCCCGTGTTGGTTTTGTTGAAGCCAGCGTCTTCATACCTACATGCGGGGCTTTTTACACTTTTTGCCACCTCAATACACCTAGAATGGACGTGAAAAAATGTTTACGAGCCCTTCTTACCGATGTATGCGATATGATTCGAATACAATAGAATATTTGAATTACCATCAAACCTGTATTCCCGGTATGAGTTTCTATTTACTTCGTTGTATTGGTTTTGGAAGATGCACATTGTTCTTCAATGTACTTATTGTGGAAGTTATACGCTCTCAGATGCATATAGTCTCTTGAATACATTTCAAAATTGAATAAAACTTTTGCAATAAATATTTTTTGCTCTATTTTTACATAAATATTCAAACGGAGCATAGATTTATTATTAAAAAAATATTATCGAGTAACTAACGTTAACGTTACGTGAACCAATTACTAATTTAGTGCGTAATATTTACCGCATACCTCGTCAAGTACAAAATTTCCAAAACATACAACCAAAACCAGTGCAGTTTGACCTTTGACTGTACGTTGAATCTGCCGGGGGCCACAATTTTATGTATGCAACAGAGGGCACAGCAGGTCAAGATACAGTGGACGCTCTTCATAATGACGGGCCCGTCAGTTCACCCGTCAGTCAGCGAGTCCAAAGAATGAGTTCATTTCCTTCGAACACGCGAGATACGATTTTTAATTAAGTTTTTGTTAAAAATTCATTAAAGAGCGGCGACGATGGCGCGGGTGGGTCTTCAAGCTCAACTCTACATGCATAAATGAGTATGTAATTAATGAGCGTAGAACGCGGCCACTTTACTCGTTATAATGCCGAATTTTAAAGGTTACATAGCCATTACTTTTACCCGTCAACTTTTTAAATTAAACTTCGACATGGGAAATATTATAGATAAATGCAGTCACTGTGTGGTAGCTAAGGATACATTTAAAATTTAAAACACAAGAAACAACGGAGGGACGTATGATCCAATGAAATGTAAATTCCTACTTATTATACCGGCTCCCGAATGTCAACGGGGACGGTCAAGTCACTTTTTATTCATGGAAATAATAGTCAATGTGTCAGCACTAAAGGAGAGTCAGTCGCGTAAAGAATATCGGTTTAGACGCGACCCGACAGGTAACACACGCACCCTGCAAGTTTTCTTATAAATAGATACATTTTTTTTATTAAAACCATCGTTTCCTTTACATGCGCTTTCCTGGATTTGTGCTTATTTTGGTATATCTGCTATTTACGGTTTAAACGTATCGTTTCGGTAATGGCACTACGTCAAAATGTTAATTATAAATCGTAATGGCACATTTTTATTTCAGGTATATTCAGTACAAGACTTCATACGCAATAGGTGTTTAATATTATAAACACACGCAGGTTTAAGAAAAATACATAAACATACCGTAACGCCTGTATTCCCCGAAGGGTTAGGCAGAGATGTATTTAATGTACACCCACAATTCGCCTGGTATGTTTAGGTCCCATGTTATAGGGGGCGAGCCTATTAACCGGATACAAATCCAGACTCCGAGCTGCTACTGAGAATTTCATAGAAAACTCAATAACACTTGGCTCGACCTGGGGATCGAATCCAGGATCGCTAGCGTAGCAGTCGCGCTTGGGACCACTAGACAAATGAGGCAGTAAGTCAATATATTAATAATATAATAAATATGCGATAGCTTTACCAAATGCAGTGACAGAAATGCGAGTTCACTTGACAATTGGTTGAAAATCGACTGCGTACTCAAAAATTCCGTCATCAATGCGTCGACACAGGTGATGTATGACTTTTTAAATATTTAAGAAAATAATTCCGGAATATGTTACAATCGGTAACAGTAGGTATTATACGGCCTTGGATACCATATTATATATTTATTGATACACAAGTAAAAATTTAATTAAAAACAGGAATTAAAAAAAAACTAGCGTATTTATGAGTGAAGTCGTAAGTCAAGGGAAAAAATACATACGTTAGTAGTTGTAATACAGTGCAAACACTTCTAAAGCTGCTACGTTGCATTTACCATAGCGTTATTAATCACCAAGCATTATATTCTTCAGCGAATACATCTGCAGCAGCGAATTAGATACTTCTTTGTTACGATATTAGTTAAGTACCCGCGGCGTTGCCAGGGATTTACTGGATTTTCCCAATAGTATGAATTCACGAAAAATCCCCCTGTCATCTACGTTTTCAAAAGTGGCACTAGTCAAAATATTGGCATTTTAAGATTCTCGTTCTAAATGACTTACGTACATAATTATATCTAACTATAATGTCATTGATTCTATTCTTCAGAAAATCAATTTGTTAGTTCAAAATATTTTGACTTATGCCACTATTGAATTGATTCAACGATATAAAGACCTCTTGTGCAAAATTTCATGCTTCTAGATCTCTAGCATATAATTTTCTTAAATTTAGCACATTGTTTGTTCATTTACTTAGGCAAAATCAAATTCTATATTGATTATCTTTTTGTGATTTTTTTTGCATTTCCCATGCTAAGATTATAATGTTATTTTAGTGAAGGAAAAATTCAATCGCGGGCAGGATTCGAACCTGCGTCTTCTGGTTAGATACACCAGACGCTCTGACCGCTAAGCCACCACGAGTTCCACCCGCTTGATCGAAATTTGCCCTCTGGTGTATCTAACCAGAAGACGCAGGTTCGAATCCTGCCCGCGATTGAATTTTTCCTTCACTAAAATAATTCTATATTGATATTCTAATATAAGCATGAAATTAATAGGAATTTTAACTTACACCAAAAGCTTACCAGAGCTCAACTGCTACTCCCAAGAAGTCGGACACTGTCTTTGAAGTCGTAACTTGAATCAAAGAAAAATAGGAAAACTCCATTAATTAACCTGTAACCCGAATTTCTGATATATAAATCCATATTATTTTAGTCGCTAACAACCCAACCACAGCTGTGACAATGCGTTCGCGCAACGCACGCGCGCTGTCACCGCAAGGCGCCGCTGCACTTTGTAAATTTATCTTCAAAGTAAGTCCCAGCCCTAACATATTGCTCGACGGATCGAATCGAGCGTCGCAGATTCGTTTTTTGTTATATCTAAGCTAAAATAAGAACGTTTTTAAACGAATCTAATTCCGTATTTTAAAAAGGACTCTATTGTTCACGGGTAGCTTTGATCTTAATTTAATTTGATATGAGATCTTCACTACTTTTCGTTTCGTTTACAGTCTTAAATATATCTAAAACGAATTTTCAATAGAAAGTAAAAGAAACATATTTTATCTTCAGTGCATTGATAGAACAAGCAACTATATGAACTTAAGAAAAACGTTTCACGATAGTCCAAGATACTAAACTGACATTCACATTTAAATTTACAGTCACTAAAGGTAAAGATTTCAGTTTAAAAAATTATGACATTAGAAGCTCAGAAAATTACTGATATATTATAGCACAGGAAGACATTTATAATAATTTACAGCCTGTCATTTTAATTAATCCCATAAGCAACGACTTTGTTGCAAAATTTCTATAAAATTTCCTTTTAAACAAAAATCATGGACAGTCGTTAAGTTAAACGATTCACCTTACTCAGCGCCGGCACTCATAACTTGTCTCGTAAAGGTACGGCTAATAACAAAACACCGTTGAAATTAATTACCAAATAAAATACGTTCTAAAATGAATGTCTATGATAATATAATGAATGATTGAATATTGTTAGACAGTTTTGAATAGTGGAAGTAGTAGTTATATCCCTTTGAGGAATACGATCCACAATGAAGAGAGCAGAGAATAAGACTAGCCGCTATATTTCCCAGCATTAACAAACTGAATTGAGAATGGGCTGGTCACATCGGCTGCTAAGCTGATAAATGTTAACTTAGATAGGAAACCGGGTGGAAAAACGACCTGCAGAAGAAGACTGGAATACAACAGGACTGAATGAAATTTCAAAGAGGGCCAAGTCAAGCAGATAAACAGTAGAAGCTCATAACACTGACAAAGAGTACAGGAGATATTGACACTAGACAAGTTGCAATATAACTTTCGAATTGATGAACGAATCAAAACAAAATGTATAAAAATGGCATTTATAAATACCGAGTACGTCGAAAGCTTGTCATTTCTATACTTTTTTTGTATTTGTTAATTTGTCAATTCAAATGTCAGCAGGCCCTGGTACTCAGATTAATTTAATTAAACTAGAAGTCGATGCCTAACTTTTTGACAAATGTCTTAGCAAACTATAATGGTATTATCATCAGATAATAGTTAATAGGTGAATTGGCATCAGCCACCACTTTCCTAGTATGATTTCATCAGTGTATGATTCTGCTGCCCATAAAACTGACGCTCTTTCTTGAAATTTCTGACTCTAGAAATCGAATGGTCTCTGCTATAAACTATAAAATTAAATAATAGGTAACTTAGAAGCTTTGCTTAGCATTAAATTATGACGAAATTATGGTAAGGATTATAATATTATCCAAGTATATTAACAGTTATATTTATTTATTAGTATTATTTACATAAGTACATATATGTAATATCAATTGCTGTTGAAAGTTATTCTTATCATTCTCGAAGTTTCTAGAATAATAAAAACTCTAAAGATTTACATTTATTTAATTTTTGAATCATGTTTTTTCAAAGGAGTATCTATGGAGTTTCTTGCCGGCTCTTCTCTGTATGACCCAGTTTTTGGAACCGTGCAACTAGTTTTGACTTTTCAAAAGTACCTATTTTAGTGGTCTAATTGAAATTAAACATTTTGATTTTGAATATATCCCTTCATCTTAATTACTGGCAGAAATCAATAATTATTTTTTTAATTTTTGCTTAAAATTGGGATTAAACGTTTGGTAAAGGTAAACATTTATTTGAAAAAATGTCGTCAAAGGGTAAAGTTCACGATTATTATTCCCATAATTTTCTCATTAACTCTTAAAAAGTTTTAGAGGTTATAAATAAAAAACTTATTAATGGCAACAAAAATGTTATAGGTATGTGGTCATATAAAACACAATGGTACAAGCGATCTACTAGTCGAACTTCTACTGACATTTACGCAAAACAAAATTTATCACAGGTAAATTTACATCTTTATTCAGAGTTTTAATTTTGTTTTCTTTAATAACGCCAATACACGTCATCTACAGACAGATTTTATGAGAAATCAGCTGATCTCATATCGGTTTAAATCTCAGCATACATTTATTTAGAATGCTTGTTTTAATGTGATTTTATGTATGCAAATGGAAAACATAAATTGAGCGGAAGAAATATGCGATACTATTTTAAACGGGTCTTTAACACCTTATGAAATCTGATATAAGATTAAGAATTCTGCGTTCTCAATTTCATGGTACTTGGAATGAATGATAAAAACTGTTGTATTAATAATAACTCGGCCGTACTCGACCCACGCTACTTGTAATTAAGTTATTATGGGTAACGGAAATCCTAATTATAGACAGGATGATTATCTAACACATTTTTGAGTGTATTGCAAAAAATACATGTATCTGTCTTGGGACCATCTATATCTAAATTTAAAGCGTATAAGGTATCATCAAATTCATTAAAATGAACGAAATAAAACTTTTAAAATTTTCTGTCGGAATCAGATATTTCAACACTCAAGGTCTCTTTATAAATTATTAGCTGTTGCCCGCAGTTTCAATCGCATCTCAACAGGACGTTTTTAGACAAAAAATAGTCTGTCTTTCCTCGACATGCAATCTCCTTGCCAAATTTTATCAAAATCTGTTCAGCGGTTTAGCTTATATTTGTAATATTAACATGGAATTTTGTATTTTTAGTTCATCGGTATTAGGTACAGAATTTAAGACAAGATCGATGACTGCAGTTCCAAAAATGGATGTAAATTAAGAAATTGTAAGTATATTAGCACTGAAAAATTATTTCAATTAGAGGAAAGTTGTATAATTTAACATAATTGTTTTCCATAATATTACCACGTTGTCCTCGGCTATAACAGAGTTATATTAGGTTCCAAAGCAAAAAAAAATACTGTGTAGCGGGGTGTGACATCTCTAATACCATTAATACATTTTGCTTTTTTACGTAGATAGCACCCCCTTGACATCAGCTCCTAATGTAATATCATCGGTGGCGGGCAATAAATATTTTAGGATGTCCATGTGAATGGACATTGTCGCTTTATATTGTGTCGTGGTGACCGGGTTTATGACAGCAATCGCCGATCCACTCCTTGTGCTACTAGGACCTCCATATTCTAAGGACTGTCCTGTATTGTGTTTAATTGTATTGTTTATGCGCTACTGTATTTAAAGTATTGTTTATCGGTTTGTGGTAATGAAAGGGCCAGCCTTCTCGTGGGTGTCGTAAATGCTAAAGTATTGTTTGAAAGAATAGATCACAGCTTGTAGGCGGTCCTGGGATTAACAATTCGTTTACCAAGTGTAGAAAATATGACAATAATATACGGCTACTGTTGATTTTACCGGTCCGGGACAACTAATCAATAGCCCAGACTTCAAAAATATGTATTCCGTGAATTTTAGAAGCGCAGCAGCGTAGCGGTCAAATTGTGTGAATAATAACTTGAACTATTGTTGGCGTCACAAGCACACTAACACATATATAAACATAATAACACAACGTATAATATAATATAACGATAAACATAAATAACAGTATATTTAAACGTTTTACGTAAGCTATTATCGACACACTTGTATTCCTATTTCTTCAAGTTTTATTAATGAAATAAAAATTGCTGATAATTAATATCTCTGTAGTTTTAAGCTTATGCTAACTCCGTAATAATACTTCTTTTATATAATAAATCTCCATCTTCCATCAATTATAGAAATTGTAGAACTTCTCAAAATATTGTCCAACATGTCCCTTTAAATTATGGTAACCTTACCTTTAGGAAACAATCCAACCATTTAGCATACATACGCAAAGGCCGCACGTAACAATCAAGCCAGCCCCCTAAGATGCCCACTCCTTACTATTGTCTACACAATGGCGGTGACCAACACCAACTTTATAGACCAGTAGATTGTAAACCGCATAACTGGAGAAAAACGGCGATTAGCGATCAATGAGGAAGTCATCGATAACTGTCAACAAGAGCTATTGTAGATAGGTTACAGGCTGCAAGTTACGGTGTATAATATTATTCTAAGTAACACAAGGTATTTCACGTAAAATTGCGTCATGTATTGGATAGTCCAGTGGTCCTAAGCGTGGCTGCTACGCTCGAGGTCCTGGGTGTAATTTGCATGTCGAGCAAAGTGGGGAAATGGGTCTATGAAATTCTCAATAACACCTCGGAGTTTGAACTTGTGTTCGGTTAATAGCAATAGGCTCGCCCCCTACTTACATGGGACCTAAACAAACCGGCGAACTGTGGGTATACATTAGTACACCTCTGCCTAACCCTTCTGGAATTACAGACGTGATGTATTTAAAAATTTTCCGACCTTGGAGATAAAGTTGAAAAGCAGATACTTAAAATAGCGCTACATCCTATAACGGAACTACTTACTAAAACTCGACAAGCAAAGTAGCTCTTCTTTAATAGATAGATTAATTACCATAATACTAAGAAGATCCTACAAATTTTAAAAATATCAAAAAAACTGAAATAAAACATAATTCCAAAATTTTAAAATATTGGTCACGAACAATACAACTTTCATGCCTATGATAAGATATACATATACATAATATAGTGCAACCTTTCTGAGACTAACCAAAACCATTAGTGCAACTTCGCGACTACCGTTCAAAACAAACAAGCGACTTTTATTGCTCTGATAATTAATGCTCGATTCCTATCGACCGCCAACGCATTGACGTCGGCATCTATCAAAAACCAAATTTAAACAAGGAACATAATAGGCGGTAACAATAGCTGTGGGCATCGACCAGCACCACAGCATAATACCAATAACTAAAACAGTACACAGCGGCACGCCTGTTGTCTAAACGCATTTTTCCCCGAAGTAAAGGGTCAATATTTACCCTTTCCATGAGCAGCACAAAGCTTAATGTTTGTCTCGACGTTGCACTTCGGGTCCTGTGTAAACTCGCCCTAACAAATTGTACGGAGCATTGTAGACCTTCAACTTTGCAAATCAAACCTTGCTGTTATCAGATTAAGGTTTGATTTAAGAAACGGAAAACCTCGCCTAGTGAAGACACAAAAAGCATTATATTTTATGTCTATAGTAGCATTTAGTAGCTTAAGGCGATTCTGCGGTTACATTGTAAAGAACTTTATAAGAAAATGGATACATCGCCTCCAGTGCTTTCAAGATAAACTATAACGCTAGTCTGAAGATATAATTATATTGATATAAGACCTAACTCAGGGGACGTTTTTATGAATTACTTATACCTTTAGAGAGGACTGGTTATTTGATTACGGTACGGTGATGGGTACGCTAATGGATTTTCTTGAGAGTATATCTGCCTGCTAATGCTAGGACTTAAGTACGCAATAAACAAAAATTGGACATACTACATTAAGATGTTGTTTATATGAACATTGAACATGTAAATCAAATCTACGTATCTCCCTACTTGGATATAATTCAAGTTTAATATTTTATATTACTAGAAAATAATTTTATGCAAGCTATTTGTATGAATTGATACTTTATTACAACCAGAAAATTATCCCGAACTTTTTAAACTACAATACTTATAGATAAGTGATATACCTACCTATGTATTAAACAGAAAACTTACATCAATCAACACAAAGACATAGTGTGTCTTTGTGTTGATTGATGTAAGATTTCTGTTTAATACATAGGTAGGTATATCCGTTTATTAAATAAATTTAATTAATATCATTAATTTAAAACGAGGTCTACGAACCTTATTAAACCTTCTTTAACAATTTGTTATGAAGAACGGGATCATGATACTACGAATTCAATTTGTTCCCATGCTAATTTAGAAATAAAAGAAAAACATAGAGTGGTATCAGACGGTTATCATACCCCCCAAGTTGTGGCAGCGTTGGGGGAAACAGGTTATTTTTGTGCTTCTAAGCGGGTTAGTAACTACATCACGATTATGATCCCCAGAGGGATAAGCAGGCTACGATTTGTAGCTGTAGCGATGAACTACTTATTACTTTATTAGCGCTCGATGGAAATCTGCAATTTTATCTACATTAGGACGAGTTCAAATGATGAATGCTTAAATATAATTCATATAATTGTCAGGAAAGACTCAAATTGAAATCATATTTTTTTTTGTGCAAGCCGAATTAACTATGTCAATACAGTTGCAGAATAATGTTTTTTTATGGGATAGGGGGACAAATGAGCAAACGGATCGCCTGATGGTAAGCGATTACCGCCGCCCATGGACACCCGCAACACCATAGGAGTCACAAGTGCGTTGCCCGCCTTTTAAAAGGGGATTGGGCCTCCGGTAACTTCACTCACTGGACGAAATACAACGTAAGCATTGTCTGACGCCGGTTTTCTGGAAGGCCGTAGTATCACTCCGGTCGAGCCGGCCCATTCGTGCAGAAACATGGCTCTCCCACGTTATATCATATATCATGTAAAGTCTACAAATTCTAAGTAGATTTTTTCAAACATTCTAATAATTCAGTTAGATTGATTTTCGTTCATACTGCTTAGCTTAAGCTAATATTACATTTGGATAAAAATATGTGAATAAATTTAAATTCAATCAACATTTGTGAGCTCCATCTGTCTAGCCTGTACCACCGGCTCGAATATTTATTTGACATGTTTTGATTAAAGTGTTAGATACCGCGAGACAGCCATCCTGCTGATATCACGAGATGTTCACAGCGTATTCAAATAACGTACACTAGCAACTGATAAACGATCAAGACTTAGAAATAAAAACAATGTGAATAATTTCCGATATAGATAAAGTTTCTTTCGCATTGCTATTCGAATAACTAACTTGGTATCCAATAAATAAAATGTTATTAGCTCAGTATTCTATGTTACAGTCGCATTCATTATAATTAGAATTATCTTGATAGGGGGATTCTATAGCGTTACATAAGTAATGTAGCAGAAATTACTTTACATAAATAACACATTATGCGTAGGTAAAGGTATCTATAATTTTTATCAAAATGATTCGCACAATGTAAATTTTATGCTTTAAACTAAACAACCATTTCTTTAAAATTCTAAATTAAACCCTTAATCAATGCGCAAACTGTTATAATTTTGGGTAACACATAATTTTGCTAAATTTTCACACATCATCAAATTACAGTATCGGAAAATTTAAAGTAGTATCCGGTTACATTTTATACGAAAAAGCCATTTATTGATATATAAACTGCCTATATTTTTACAAAATAAACGACACCAATAAAAAACCCATAATATTCACATCTCGGTAACTGGTTCGTAAATCACGCAGTGACATAAAACTAACGGGCCCACTCTACAATACTTTTCGATGAAGACAAAACCCATCCGAGACAGCAATTCGCAATACAGCAGCAATAAACATTTACCATTTAAAACTTCAATATTCCACATCACAAAACAAAGGGTTGTCGCGTACCTCGTAAACAATAACATAAATACTTGCAGATCTTTCACAAACTAGTACAAAGTCTTTGTTGCTCGCGAACCCCTTTGGGAGCTTTCGCAATGACAGATGACTCAGTAACCTATTAACTGTGGAACTGTTTGAGAGATATCTAAATATTGACTGTTGTTTTAGCTACTGTTAAATTACGTATCTAACACGTGTACATATATTTACATGTATCTGAATACTGACTGACATTTCGTCGTGAATTCTATAGTTTTGTCATTTATATTCAATGTCGTTTATGTATAAACGCTCAAGGCGATCTTAAACCATTAATTTAGTTTCGGCTTTCCACATAAAGCTATAGAACACTCGCTCTAAGCCTAAATTGTCTACAAACGATACAATCTGGAATGGCTACATTCCCAATTTACGAGTATAGAGTTGCTTCAAAGCATTCTCCGTGTAGAGGAGCGGTTGGCATTTTTGTCGAGCACAATATTCTTATGAGTTTCTAAACATGACCATTCCATTTAAATCCGAGCTTCGTCTGTGAATATACTTAAAATTTTATTGCGCTATTATTCTTTATAGACGGAATTTAGAATAATTTTGAATGTTTAAAATAGTCTGACATAATATCTAGATAAGAGTATCAAAAGACTCACAAAATTAGAAAATATTGATAATAAAATTATTCAGATAAATTGTTTTGACGTACTTACACGTCACTTCTTTTGAATGTAAGCCATTGAAGGCTTACATTCAGAAGAAGCCTTTGGAATCGCTTGTAATGTTTTTTGATCTCGTAGAAGGAAATGCTGAATTATAACTACAAGCTGATAAGATAGAACGTGGAACGTTGCCTTTATTAACATAATTAAACACTTAACCCTAATCTTCCATGTCGAAACTCAAGACCCATCAATGAATGAAGCATTACACAAGTCCATATGGCCACGTGACAATTATTCACGTTTTATTTACCATAATTCAATCGACCGTCGCTTAAATAACATTATCTAAAGGCAGTAAATATCGGCCATTATCGAGGGCCCTTCAAAATTCCACGCGGCGTTTTTGAACGAACGCGAGAGAATGACGCGTCAACTCCATCCACCAAGAAAAATATTGAGACAACAGGCTCGTCGAGTGCCCTCCGCGGCGACATAATGGCTTTTCATTGAATTCCTCTTGCTTTCTTTTGTTTATATCCCATAATGTTTCGATTGGAGCATGATGGAGGGCGGCCGTGATTACTTTAATAACAATGACGACCGGGTACAAAGGACGAGACCACTAAAATTATGTGCGGGGTCGGTCTGTATGGTTCTCATGCCCCTCACGTAAACACGGCGAACCGGAGCATGCTCTGTGACGTTTACCTGCCCCACGTCATATAAATATTATCAAAACAGAAATAATGAGCCTTTCATAGAAACCCATTAGCTTTATGGTCTGATACTAAACTGATAAAAATTATACAAATATGTGACTAAAATACGGAAAACATATTTCGTTAAGATTAGATTATCTACTGATAAGGAATTCTGCGAGTCGACGAAACAAGTAAAAAGTAAACCAAATAAATAAATGCCAGAGGTGTCTCAGTTATGGAGACATAAGGGTGAAGTCATACCCAATCTCAGTCGTGTCGACTCGTGTCTATTTGAGAATGCGTCAGGTATTCAAATACCGTGTTCGGCTAAGCATTAGGTATGGAAGCCTCGCACCAACGGAAACAAAACGCATTTCTTTACTTATTTTAATATAGAATAAAGGCGTCGCGTAGCTCGTACCCGGCGATATGTATGCAGCACAGTAAAGGGACACGCTGTTTGATATGGTTATTACGTCCTTTGTGGAAAAGATAAAAAACCCGCTCTAGGCTCCGCTGTGAGATTTGTCTTCGTGATACGCTAAAATTTTGAAAAAGGTACTTGACAAGAGGCTACACAGTCGGCCTCCTTGGAAATGGTAATGTCTCATAAAAATCGGAACCTGTTTCGGAGATGGCCTTAAGAATATCTAAATTTGGTGTGACTAGACTGGACGCCATTCATCTCTGTGGATGTCATTCATGACGTGATTCATTTCTTGCTAACGCTACGAGAAACAATAGACAGCAACCGTCATTCACCGAATAAACTAAAGTGGAAATAGTGTTTGTTTGTGCTGAGATTCACAAAAAAAAATATCCAAACTGGATTATGACTTAACAAAATTTATTCACGGGAATCTTATATGGTTGTCTTATAATATTCACTTACGTTCATCACTGCCATCACAACGCAACTGCTACTAAAGACGCTTCAAAAGATACATGAAGCATAATGGATATTTACTGTCTTCTCCCCGTAGCGAAGCATATTTTATGGGTTTATGTATAAGCGTCCCGGTCCATCGGGCCTAGCTCCTAGCGATTCCGACACGATAATCACAACACGGGGATATCTTGACATTTCTTTTCTTCACCGCGATGTGTAGCAGTAAATAAGCCGACATGGACATCAGTTCTGGGCTGACACCGTGCTATTATATTGTTTGCGTAATTGCACCTCGCGACCTGGAACACTTAGCGTATCCAGCTTGAGATGCTAAAGCATGCAAAGCGGACTGAGATTGCTCATGTGAGAAATTATCATACAACAGCATTAATGAAAATAAAAATGAAAAATCGTTTATTGCCAGAAATTTTTACATTATTGATTATGCCCTAGATCCTACACTAGGATTCCCTGTGTTGTAGGACCTAGGCTCTGCGATCCATTCACAAAACTTAATTCTAGAAATTAAAACCTAAACTAGAACAATCAGCATAATTTGAGTATGTGTGTGTGTATGGTGTGTGCGTGTGTGTGTGTGTGGAGTGTGTGTGTGGTGTGGTGTGTGTGCTGTTGAGTGTATGTCTGTGTGTGTGTGTTTGTGTGCATGTCTGCATTACTTACTCTAAAATTTTGATAAATTCTTCGGTTTGGTTATAATTCAGCGTAAGGAGCCAGTGAGTCACTAATTTTTTGTCACTAATTAATAAATTCTACAAACATTACATAACGAGTAAAAAACAATAAAGCTCAGCATTACATGGTTATGTAGTTGTTTAAAATGCAAATATGGGAACTTTTATACCGATATAAGGAATCCGAATGTTTGCAGAAGCTTTGTCGTCGTCATACACAAACACGGGTTTGGAATAAACTTAATGAAGCGTCGAAAGTCAACAGGAAAAGTAAACCGTGGTAATACGTATATTTGGAAAACATCTTTATGATAATACAACATGGCCTCTCTTCTATTTTTCTTACGGACCGTACTGTTTGGCTACGTGCTGAAAACGTAGGGACTTAAAATAGGATCTAGTACGGCTAACTGTAAGATATGTGTTCTGGGAAACAGTCACGCACGCGGAAAAATATCCACGTCTGTCGTTTAGACTCTTGTATGTGACCTCAGAAGTCTAAAGGCCGCTGCGGAAATGTTATAGCCACTTCCCATATACCTACGTAGTGAAGGAGCATTTTGTAAAACTTAGGCAAGAAAGTAACGTATATTAATATTTATGTTTTACATTACCTACATTAATGGAGGTAACAAATAACAAGATTTAACAAAACAATAATTGTTATACATCGAAATATCAAATATTTTGTTTTGTTAACCTTATCTCTTAGTCTAATGATTGTTAAGCCTGACTGCTACACTAAAGTTCCTGGGTGTGATCCTCAGGCCGAGCAAAGTAACCAACTATTACCTGGTTTCTCTTGGTTTCTCAGTAGTAGCTAAATGTTTGAATTAATACCCAGTTAAAGACTGGCCCCTTATTACATGGGACCAAAATACACCAGGAAACTATGGATGTACATTAGTATGCCTCTGCCTAACCCTTCGGGGAATACAGGTGTGATGATATTTTTTTGGTAATACAAAAAAGCCTAGCATATTTGTTAAACCGCCCATACATCACAGTGAACCCGGCATATCACCTGATCCTGTTCTAAGCAAGAATTGTAGCGTTGTGTATCTAATCTCCACATCTGCGCATGTTTCCTCCAGCGTAAGTTACGTACTTACGTTAGCACCTCGGTTGCATGCGTTGCGTTGTCAATTCGCAATGAATCTCCGCGAGCCGATCTCCATCGCACTGTATCAGCTAGATCTGAAACGCCGCATGCCTGATCGCAGGCGATACGAACCTGCGGTTGAGAGACCGCAATTTGAATATTACGTCCTTTATTATCTTTCAGATTTAAATGTTATTGTTGTTCTGGCTCCGTGTTATTAAGCGGTTGAACATTCTTAGGACTCATTCGCAGGATTGAGTTTCCTTCAAGCCATTTGACGTTTTGATTAGTGCAGCTATGTTGCGTGTACGAAACAAATCTTGGTGTTGCTTACCAATATTTGTTCAAGGTGCGAACGTTTGTATCGTTATCTACCCACAATACAAAAGAAAAACGAGTGCCAAAATGTTATAGATAAAAAAAAATTAAATGACCAAACGTGACGCCTCAATAGATTCATTATGATTCATTCGACATTGTGTAGATACATTTAGTTAGATGTTTGACAAAATCAATCGACCAGACAATCATACTAGGATACAGATAATCGTACACCGAACTGTTTTTTGTTTAAACCTATACTCGTAGTAGTCCCGCTTAGAACATTCACGAAAACGTCCAATAACTATAATATTATGTAATCCATTATAAAATGAAGTCATGCATTTCATCGTTAATTAATTAATTTGTAAAATATATACCTACTGGTTTCTGACACTTACGCGTATATTAGACATGGAAATAAAACTACTTTTTACGGATTTTATCGCATTGTATTGATATTATTTGATTTGACATATGCCAAACTAAAAGAAGCATAGGGACCCGCGTAAAAGAACACATCGTTGATGTCAAACACCGCCATTCCAGAAAGTCAGCAGTTTGGGAACACACTTTTGGGAAGGCCCAACATTACATCAGATTTGATAAACCACAAGTCCTCGCAAAAGAAAACCGATTCCTGCCCAGGATAATTCGTGAGGCTATTGAAATTAAAAAACATCCAAGTTTCAATAGAGAAGATGGCTGGGTCTTACCATCTGCTTGGAACCCCATTATAGATTCTTTTAAATCTAAATCCAAGCCCAATACGCAGACCAAAGGACACGGTGAGGTCGTTCTGCGTGAATTGGATCGCAAATAATTAACAAAAATGTAAGGTAGCTGTTAGTAATTTTAACATTAAGACGTCTAACACCTCAGTCTACCCGTGACCATGGATGCTATAAAAGGATCCGAAACGTTGGGAATCAAATAATATCAATACAACGCGATAAAATCCGTAAAAAGTAGTTTTATTTCATTGTAAAATATACTTATAGATATTTATTTCCAGACTCCTAAATTCCCGATTGTCTTTCTTTACAGTACATCTAACAGTGTAGGCACTAGATACGTTTAGTAGCTCCCAAGACCGCTTAAAGCCAAAATAACACTGCATCACTGACACACCAAAACAGTTAACCCATCGTTTGCGCGGGCCATAATGCAGGATGACAATATTTGACAACATCTTAAGTGTCAATTTAGACAAATTGCACGGATGTCGCAACTTTGAAACAAATACCGTTACAGCAATCTCATAGGTTTAATGTACTTTCTACACCATAGTCGGCAAACACAAAACGATGATTCACGAAATCGTTAAAACATACAATTTGCCAATATTGACTTTTTAGATTTCCCACTTTTTACTACTTTCATTGCACAATGCAGTTTTTGTGTGTTTTAAAGGCGCCGACTTTTATTAGGGTCCGTTATCGTAAAACTAGAAATCAACGGTACTTAAGGGTTCGCAAAAAGAATTGCAAATAAAACAATAAACACAAAAAACTGCAAACTGGACATTTTTGTGACTCGAAGAACCGTTAGTCCGGTAAAGGGCTTATTTATTGCAGCAAATAAATTGTTTGCAAGGTCCTGCGAAATGTTTAGATTTCGCCAATTAAAGACAAAGGGTGTAACGGAACGTCTGTTAGTGTTGTGAAACACAAAGAACAGTTTACTGTCTAAAAGGATTAAAATTTGTTTGCTATCCGGGAGCCAAAGAGTTAAGATTTTGTTGATATTTTCAAGAACAAATTGAATAAGCCGACAAAAAAAAATGAAACGGGTAATTTTTGTTCTGACAAAATCAAGACTTGAAATTTAAATATGTATGTATATTGAATCGTAACATAACTACTTACATGTGCACGTCAACTTTATAGATACTGAATTGTACTTCTTTATATGCAAACAAATACATAATTTAATATTGAATTGCACCACACTCGCAATAATTTCTTTTGAAATTGGTTTCAAATTGATCACCACGTAATTGCCAAGTATTTATTTATTTGATAATTGTCAGCAAGACAGTTGTCATAAAGCAAATAATCACATACCACTTTGGTTTTATGACATCTGTTTTATCATCACGGTTATTCGCTTTGATGGAGTGAATATATTTTATGAAGCATTACAAATTGTTATGGCTTTTGAAAAACCAATTACTAAAACCTGAAATTGTATATTAAATTTATGGATATTAATTGCTTATAATATGATCCCTCTTGAATTACGCACATTTATTACAATGCAGAATTTAATAATATTGGTATAGCCTTTAATTTTGATGAGTAGAGTGATTCAATACTAATTTCAGTCTATTTAGTCTATACGAGTTAATTAATCTACACACCAAAAACGAGCTATTTCTAATATAATAAACATCTCTTACAGTGTTCCATATAAACACATGGTTTTATGCATGACAACCAAATTTACTGTTGTAAAGGTTGCTAAAGCCTCTGACAATGAAGTACATTGTCATGCGCTTAAAGCACGTCCGAGTGAGGCGCTTTGAGTGACAGGCAAATAAAAGTAGACAAAGGACGATCGCGCGCCGTTGACGCTACGTGGACCGTGGACGTCGCTCTTGAGTCACACTGGAAACATCCTACGAGCCATTCTCACACTTTCCCTGATCCAACATTAGCGCAGTCAAAATTAAATCAGGAATGCTCGCGAGTTTCATTAAGTCACTCTTGAACAAGTCTCGCGTGCAACAATGAACAATACTTCACAGTTTCCGAGTCGAAAGCCAATACTAATACTATACCATACTAAATGTCCGGCCGTGAGTTCCCAGATGTAGTGAGCTTTTCTATAGCACGGTGCGGCATGAGAGGGGGGTCGGACCACCAGCGCTGCGCCCGCGCCGCCGATCCGCCGCATAATTACTGTGTACAGACACACACACACACACACACCCATATCACTGGCCGCACACCTATCGATAAAACATTAAATTAAATTTTATCTGCCTTGTAAATTTCATGGACACTGATTGAGTTTTCGGTATATAGACTTTAACTGCTCCGGAATCAGAATCAAGAAATAGACGAAGCAAGGCGAAGCGTTCTCCGGTAGCCGTATTAAAATCAGATGCGGTCGCACTCTGGTTAGTTTTACGACCGGCTCGTCTTGCGTATATTCGTATTGATGATGGTAATCGATCCGCAGCAATGTTGGACATCAACAAATAGGTAATACATAGTCGAAATGTTTACCTCTATCTCTATAAAATCACCATAAGAATGCGACCTTTTAACTCCACACACATATGGGGCTATTGTCAAAACAGAGTACAAAGTAACGTGTAGGAGCGATATATTCGCATTCTTCGCATGTCTGGCGTTCCAATCAAAAATGGCTTCTATATTTGTTCAGTGAAATGTCAAAATAATGTCGTGAGAACGTTACGGAGCGTATGATGGCGCAGGCGCATCGTGTCGGACCGGTCACGCGAACGCTACACTTGTATCAGCGCACTCCTACAACTCTGCATTGTTTGCCAAATAAGAATTTCAGCCTAAGGGATATTAAGACTTATGGAATTTTAAATTTTAAAATTATCCATCACGGATTCTTGATTTATGAAGTGACAGTAAAATAAGACTGCTCTGAAAATCTCTTGTAAATTGCTAAGAATTCCTCCAAGATTGATTCCAAACTTCCAGACCCAGAAAAATAATCATAGTTTAATCAAATGTCCAAGTCCAATACGAACTAAACACCCATTAAAACCAGAGAAATTAGTCATATTGTTTATTAAAGTCTATAACAAAGCAGTTAATCAAAACCCTTACCAGCGCCAAAGTAAATACTAGTTTGGCCTAGTTTACTACATTGCGAGGTTATAGATGACCTCAGACCTCCAACAAACATGGCATAACTCGGATAAAACACACAACATTAAGCAATCGATGAACAACACGAACGTTTATTGCAAAGGTTAGTACACAAAACATTAATAATACACAAATTTATGGTTCTGACCATACTGATGCGAGGTTAATAAACTCTTGAGACCAAGGAAAACGATGATGATAGAGGACCGTCGCACATAACTCTCGATTTGAACGATAATCGATGATTCATAATTGAGACTTCGAACAGTTCTAAATCAATAGATAACTAAGAAACATGATCTCATAATTACTGGCAAGCTAACGTCGGTATTAAACAACAAAGCAAACGGGAAGACAGTAATTCAACCACCCATCTGTGGAGGCGACCCAGTAATGGCCATCTAAATCACTGGTCGTAATCGCAACAGTGATTTTAAACAGAGGTCACGAAGCACTCCTATTGGGCAATATTTATGAAGACAAAAAGGTACCCTCTGGATGCCATTTATTACAAAGCACTTTTTGTCAATTATACTGTCACGTCACACACCAAATTTCTGTACAGCATCTCCGTTTGTTTTTGCCTGATCGATCGATATATGAAGGCTTTATCCGAATATGGCGATGGACTTACGAATAAAAGGACCAACGAAAAACCTTCGGCGTCCTTTAAGACGTGGAAGTGTGGTATCTAAGCGACGTGTCTCCAAACACATTAAGTAGATAATGCCGACAGTGGTCTACACATAAATTGTGTAGTGAGCCGGGCCTCCTCGGCCTCGAGTCGCGCTCTGGATCACGAGGCTACTACAAATGACCGCGTATCCTTATCAGGTAGCGCCGATGCCCGCCGGTGAAATATTTTTATAGCGTTTAGATGCAAGCGGCTTCCGTGTCTTTCAATCTATCCCGACGGATCTAGTTACATTTTCCTATTACGACGTTTTATATCACATATCTCATACGAACATTATATCAACATCATTTCACAACGTCTTGACGACGTATTGCGTTGGCTCGAGTCGTTCTACAGTTTAAGGATCCATAAATATTTGTTTTAAATCGAACGATATCGAATATAAATTCCGTTACGGATTTATTTTTAATTGGAGTAGAGTACGCGCTCCTTTTATACACTGCGTGTCTCGTTTCAATAAAATTGATTGTAATCGCGTTCGTATGTTTTATCTACAACGTCAGTTTTTGAGCAGCATAGCGTGGCTACAGTAAATCGATGTTCATTACAGAAATCGCCGTAAAATACCTGAGCGATTCGACATCGAAGCGAGCACTGCGCGGGCGGCGCAGGCGCAAGCGAGCCAGTGTGCGTGCATATACGCACCACACCTCGGCGTACGGCGGTGTCGGGAACAGGTAGTGTTGTGTATAAACAAATAACAAAATCGACTTGTCTTACAGAGCGCGCCAAGGTCGGGCTGGCTGGCCTGCCCGCGCACGACCCGCCGGCCGCGCCGTCCATCCACAGTCCACGGTTCTTTTTTTTCTTCTACAAAAGCCCTTATTTATTGTGATGGCTGAGTATTTGGGCGCACAGTTTGTATAAGCAATCAATTTTATTCATTTAGACGGAGCAAGTTCTCTTCTACAAATAAATAAGTGAATATAAAAATATTACGTTGATGGTTTATGAAGCTAAATTAGAAATAGAATAAGGCACTGCACCATTGATATTCATGTGGCTATGTAGGTACTCTACGAACATCTTATTAGGATTATTTAGGACATAATTTCCTAAAGTTAGATGAAAACATGACGAATAATGACTACCTACATGCAATTTTTCGTGGAAACTTTAATGCATCAGACCTGTACGGCGAATTCTCCTGAACATCAAGCCTAAGTGTAACATGGTTTGCGGGCGAAAGAAGGACGCATTTGTCAGTATGTCTGGATCTGGAGTATTGTGAGAGGACTGGGGTTATGATTGCTGTCTTTAATAATGTTATTGGCCTGCACCCATTTTAATTAAATTAAAATAAATAAATGGCTGGTGCCGTGCGCAAGCGAACTAAAAAATAAATATATTGATCAGATTCCATTATAATCGAATACCATAAAAACATACTTACATCGGATGAACAAAACTAAACTTAACGGTGATAACCTAACAAACGTTGGGGAACGTGTCCGTGAAATCGATATCTCAAACGATTGATTCTTCGATCGATTTCGTGATGAATGGTGGGTGATATTCGATACTTTATCGATTAGTGAATGGCAGCGGAAGTGCGAGCGTGGCCGGTGTAGAACGTAAGCCACGGGGCCCCACGATCCTCGGCTGTGACAAATCGCTGCGTGCCATCACTCGTTCTAATCGTTCTGCTTTGCTTCGACAATAATTCCGATTTAATTCAATTAACGCTCCAATGAACTCTCGCCATGTGAACGGGTTATGGGAACAAAAAGATAATAATGATATTCGATTATACTTTTATCCGGTTGATCAGCAGGTAGCCATAGCTTATTTAATTATATTTTTATATAACACAGAAAGGTGAGCGCAATTTAACCTAAAAACCTGTCTTACGTTACAATGAATAAAAGTCTCCTTGAACTACAACGAACTATCTAGTCGCCAAAACTATAATTCGTCAGTGATAATCCAATAACGCGTAACTAACGCTCTGGTATAAGTAGGCCTTAGCCTAGCTTTGATTCAATAACATTGAAAATTAGGCCTTATAGCAAACTGTTAGTTACGCGGTATTGAACTTTCAATGACGATATGATTTAGTTATTATTATGGGAATCGAACAACACTTGACGCGACAACAGTGTCGAAACGAAAACATGGAGTGTATCTATACATATTTTAGGTTAAGCCTAGAATACTTACAGCTTACATACATACATACGTACCATCACGCCTGTACTCTCCGAAGGGTTAGACAGAGGCGTATCAATGTACACCCATAGTTCGCCGGTATGTTTCTAGGTCCCATGTAATAGGGGGCAAGTCTATTACAATTAACCGGGCACAAATTCAGTCTCCGAGTGGTTACTGAGAATTTCATAGAAAAACCTAATAACACTTTACTCGACTTGGGGATCGAAACCAGGACCTCTGGCGTAGCAATCACGCTTGGGCCCACTAGAGAAATGAGTAGTCAACTTACAACAATATAGTTAAGAGTTCCATGAAAACTCTATAAGCCTATAAATAGAATCGGATTAAAATCCTCTCCGTAATAATACCTACAGCGAACCCTCACCAGCCTGCCAGCCCTTTATCAGCTTTCGACAAACTTTAAGAAGAACTTAATTATCAAGACACCACGGTGAGTATTCAAGTGTCACGTTCTATATATAAAGATTCGTTTACAATTTCTTCATACGTACTAATATCATAGACACCAGTTGGCAGAGATAGAATTACACTTCACTGTTTCACTAACAATATAAAAGGTAGCGGTATTTTCCCATACATGCCATGTTATAAATTCTAAGAAGCATGTTCCGTACTGTAGACAACTAATGCTAGAACTACTAATTAACATACCTATCGCTAACGGGTTTTTTTGCGACTGAAATAAAGTTGTTTTAATTGTTTAAAAGATTGTACTACGAGTACATAGTTTGTTTAAACAAAGGAGCCTGTGTCAAAAAAAACATCAGAATATATAATATATCTATTGAATTATTGATGGCAGAATTTTGTTATTATATGGTAATAGATCTTCTAAAGAAACCTTATCACCAAAATTCCTGAAGTTTTGAAGATATTCTCCGAATAACACTTTCAAAACTGCATGTGTCAGGGAACCCAGGCCATGACATGATTTTTCCAGTCCATTCCATTGCCCTTCATACCAACCATTGGACTGGACTGAAAAATCATCCCAACTTTGACACTGCTTCACTGATAACACTTTATAAGGTAGACTGGAGTGAGCCTATGATCATTGTGGATAAGGTCGTATGCATATATATATTTCATATCGGATTTTAAAGCTTTCAAACAACAATCCTATTGTCTTCAGGAGATGTTACAGTTCTGCGATATAGATGTCTAGGAGAAGATCGGTAAAATCTAAATCTAATCTAAACTAATAGATATTATACTGAACCTACACACAGCTACAATGTATCAGCTACTAAATGGTTTATTATATATAAGTTATGCCTCTGTACCTTATTATAAGTATTATAACAAGGGACAAACAGGAAGAAACCGAAGCCAACAATTTTCCACAATTATCATATTCTCGAAATTGCCTCTAATGTCAAGAATTTCATCACGAATTTGTGACAAAAAACGTAAGAGTAACAAGACAGTAGCTCGTATTAGAAGTGGTCTCGAAAAAATATGTAAATCGATCCGAGACACGCAACAGCTTGCATGCTAGCTACCAAGTGAACTGTATCAGGTTCTGAGTGGTTTTTTGAATACAACTAGTGGTTTTAAAAATAGAGATCCAACGGAAATGTTTAAATTCTTATACTCACATTGATTTTCAATCATTATAATACACAATATAAAAAAATATATAGATATACTGTACCAGTGTACACTGGTACCTAGTTGACACTCAGATTTATAAGATTTATACTTTAAGGAACCTGGTTCTAAATTTTACCGACAATATTTTCACGCCTATATATAGGTAGGCTAACAATGTGAACAGAATCCCTGATATTCTAAAGCTTTCTCCATGAAATCAGGCTGCGCTTATTTCAAGAACCAAAGAATTGTAAATTCATACCTTTTTTATAGACCCTACTAATACTAAGTTCAAACTGTACGGAAAAATATAATAGCAACATAATCTTAGTATATATTATGCGTAACAGTTCGCTTCTGTAGAATTCCTAACATTACTTTCAGAAGAAATCACCGCCTCCGTTCCCAAGCTAAGCCTTGACACATATCATCCTACAACAATGAGCAAAAACATAGTAAACGTCAATTACAGCATTACTCGTGTATCGCTGACTCAATCGTAGGCACATGCGGAATCGAACAAGCGACATGGTGCGCCGCTTATGAGAACACAATTACAATCCATTATATTCGCCTGAGACCTTTTAGGGCCGAGCTAACCAGCTAACCGGATTGCAGGAGCAATGCGTAGCAGTCGGCAGACGAGGAACACAAGAGTGCGTGTCGAGGCAGAGCCGGGGCACAACATTATGTCCCCCATCCCGTATTGTTTGTCACTCAGACGGATTTCACGGCGACAAATGGCCTCAGAGATCCAGGATAAACACGCCACGACACAATGCCTCTCGTATAAAATTAAAACGACTCCAACTTAATAAGAGTTTAGTGAGCTAGTTATAAAGGCAATTTTCTAAACGACTGCTTCCTATACGTTTGTTCGTCTGAACGGCAGCAGAATAGTACATTGTGAATACTTTAATGAGGCAAGAAAAAACGTAGGTGGAAACTTTCGTTCTTACAATCAACATGGTGTTTCGCTAATGATCATTATTCCGACAACTTTGTTTATGTATTCGAAAGTGAACAAAACACGTTCACCCGTCAAAATTAAACCGCGAACGTAAAAGTGTATCAAATTGCAAAGAGCTCATCATTACAATAATGTATGGAACGAATATATTGCGATGTTCGAATGGAATCATGAAGGTTGGAAATTGCTACCGTTGCTATTAATGTCTGTGCTAAACATTTATGTATTCGGAATGGCCTTTTTCGTGTCACCCTATGCTCATTATGCAATAAACAGTGACGATTTGCAACCTAAAGGACAAACAAGTGCGTACGAAATTGCGTCCAATTTTCCTCTCTCACACAATTGTAGGATTAGAGTAAAATTTATATGTCTGGCTTTTTCAAATTAGAGCGCTTGGGCTTAATACCGTCTGAGGACTAGCAGCCATTCCATTTCTCGTCTAACCCAAGGCTACACAACAATAGGACTTTACCTTTTGCTAGGTGGGCTTAAGTCGATTCAAGCCAACTCTAAACACCATCTTCGTAGAAATGTTTGTATTGTCTTGTTGTAAGAAGTGCGAGACCATTCTTGAATTAAATTGATAATTCTCACTGAAATATAAATAGGAATATGGCTAAATAAGAAATGTGCAATTTAAGGACGCTGTATAAGTGTATGCTTTTGGATGATTTACCTGCTCTATCTCTTGTTTCTTTGGTGATGTAGTGCAACTGCTCTACAAAAAAGAAAAAAATCCTGAGAAGTTCAGTAAAAATCAATCATCATACCACAATTCCGAGTTCTGAGACTTATGCGAATATTGAACATCCTTACATCCATACATATGCGAATGTATGGATGTATGGATGTTTGTTACTATTGTGCCAGAACGGCTTAAGGGATCTGGATAAAATTTGGCACTCAGATAGATTATAGCCTGGAACACAACACAACACATAGGCTTTTTATCCAGGTCGGTCCCAAATCTGAAGTCCACGCAGAAAAAGTCGCGAACAGAAGATAGTATTTAATAAATAAAACCACTTTACGCATTCTATCGCGCTATATTTACATTGTCTAATCCAACATATTATAATTCAGGGCAAGCCTATTGCCATTAACAGGACACAAATTCAAAGTAAGTACTATTGGGAATTATTTGTATACAACTATCTATACAAATAAGATAGTATGTGATGAGGGTGACCATTCTTAAGTGACCATTTTTTAGGGTTCCGTATCTCAAAAGGAAAAAACTGAACCCTCATAGGATCATTTTGTTGTCCGTCCGTCGGTCAAGATCTTTAATTTCGGGTATCGACTTGAAATTAAAACCATATACTCAGGTCTACAGTCCTTTAAAGCTGTGAAAAATCAAACTGCTAAGTTAACTTAAAAAAATATACGACCGTTTACGCCGCAAAAAACATATATTTCAAAACTCTCAAGGGAATCAAAATTTATAACTATGAAATTTGGCAAGTAATACCGTCTTATACTATAAGTATAGGGAAAATCTGAAAACTATACATCTGTAAATCAATCATAAAAAATATAGTCTTAATTTAAAGTACGTAATCAAATTTGTACGGAACCCTCGGTGGGCGAGTCTGACTCGCACTTGTCCAGTTTTTTTACTATATTATTACACAGAAACTTTTCACAATACATACTTTTCTTGGTTAACATATCCTTTAGAAAAACCCACAAAACCATAAGAAAATTAGTGCAGATCTTGGCAGATAAAGAACGTATACATGACATTAAGAGGCTGATAACCTTTATCCAAACCGTATAATTATCGGAGATACCATTTGCCGAGACTACTAATGTTTGACTACAAACGCCTGCCGGTCACTGCAAAGTGGATCTTAGGGCTCGGTGTTAAGATTGAAAGGTGTCTTGTGGGGTACACGGTCCGTCAAGTCTGCTGGCACGTAGCCTGCGTCGCCGCCACGAATTGGTCTATAATTAAGAAATAAGTTGAGATACGGTTTTTAGCTGACTTTTTACAAAGCATCTTACGGGCCAACGCAATTAACCCGCCTTGTAAATTGAATGTTTGCTTTATAGTGATTAGTAATTAACTTTTAAGTTTTTATAAGAGCCCGTGCACGACCGCATTGATCTTATTGATGCTGATTTTGTTTTGTTTAAAGCGCTCAACTCAATTTTGTACTGGATATTAATTTTGAGCGTGCTTTGTTTGTTTTTGACGTAATTATAGTACGGTTCCGCTGCTCAACTTTTATTTTTTAAATTACACACTTCTTGGTTTGAAGGATAATCAATACGTTTAGGTACCTACTAAGTCAATTTTTATGGACATCAAATATCCTCAAATTATTTATACATTTCTGTCAATTACATAACTGTAGAAAAAATACTCAATACCTAAATAATTTTCCTAGATTTTAGGAGTTTCCCAAAAACATTTTTAAAGCGATGTCTGATATGGAGACCCTGACCCTGACATACCAAATGTCAAGCATACTTTATTATTCCTGCGAAATTGTAAATAGTGAATCAGTGAATTATATTTCACTACTTATGTACATAAATTAACGTAAGTACGTTACAAAAATTTACATATTACGAACATAAGATTATGTTAAACCATTGCCCAAACTACCTTGTTTATATACAAAATGACCTAGACTGTTCTAGATTATTACAAATACTGATTACCAACATGATTTTGAGTGCGTACTTCAGTTAAGATAACGTAATCTCTTCCTGCACCGACGATGAATAACTTTGATATCAGATAAAAGAAGCGTCCTATTAATACTACGAATATTGCGAAAATAATGAAAAACTTGTAACCTACCTGTTTCCAACATATCAGTATACAAGTACTAACAGTTTGGATATCACTAACATGATGTTCAATATTGTTCATCGACCTTACCTACATAATTAACTAGCATTATTAAGGTCAACATCTTGACAATTTCACCTAGGTAGTTCTGACAGATACACACAGGGAACTGGAAATATGAATAAGGATTTGTGTTACTTCGAATACTCCATGTCAATTTGTATCATCCTCAATAAACAACTTTCTTCAGCTAAAACAACCGCTCTATATTCTGCAAATCGTTATAGATCGACAGGAAATCAAAACATTGTAAAAGACACGATACCCGCACATAACCATGCATATTTCATAGCGAACAATATCGCGGAACACAAAACATATCCCAGTTTCAATATTCGATCAATTAGCAATAAACCATTTCGTCGTAGGGCGGTCGCAATCCTGCATAAATTCAATTAGAGCAACCTCGGTGCCGGTCCACAATTCCCACTGCCTTTCGAGACATAACTATATGGAATAATTGATCGGTCGACGATGAAACCCGGGAAACCCTTTAGGAATTGATATCGGAAATTATTGTCTCTTGCGCATGATATGGGGATATTTATATGCAGTAAATTATTAGGTTTATGAGCCATGGCCACTATGCCTGGCAAGGCTTAGTGTTATGGTTTATTGAAATCAAATTGAAACCCGTTATACATAGAGGAAACACCCAATGAATTTATAGATGAGTCTCTCATTATATTATCTCTTAAATATCTATTGTTGTACACGGGTCGCCTACTGCTTCCGATATTACGTCTGATTTAATCCTCAAACCGGAGGAATAAGTTGGGTTATACAATTTTAAGCCAAAATAATCTTTAACTGACCTCTTAGACACGAGAAAGTAGAATTGCATAGATAATTAATCTTTGGGCATAATTTTGAATGACTCTTATCATTAACAACTCAGTCTGTCACTAGTGCTTGTCCATATTAGCTTGTGATCAATTAAACTACGGTAGCTGAAGGGAATATGCTGCTACAAGATAGGTGCAATGAGAACTGTCATGATCAATAGCACTTTTGCAAAATTAAATGAAAAGGGTTTTATCGAAACCTGTATCCAAACATAGATATTTCAATATATTTAAATCTGTAGAACGGATTTGACACATAATTGCAAGTCAAACCTCTATACTGAATGACACCAAGTTTTCTGGCTCATTCATTGATAGTATACGGTTGCCATCTGACTGAGATGACTGAGAAACTATTCAGTTCACGTATTTATCGTATTGACACTGTATTAGCATTAAATTTCACAGTATTGCTCAAGTCGTGTGCTCTACAGGATCGCACGCGCTGCGGCACACACACTGCATTAATCAGATCCGCTGATAACACGTGTGTATACCGTATTCATCGAACGTATTGCATTGCACTAGGAGTTCTCGTAGTTCCGCATCAAAAGAGTTGACGTCATTAAAAATGTGGCCTAGTCATTTCCTGTGGTGACACGTATTGGGTTTTAATAGGTATTAAAGCAAGCGATTCTTTCATATTACTTTAAAGTGCATGCATCAGGGTAATCCCAGTTAAACATAAATTCTATAGCACACGTTCCATCGGCTGGTCGCAGTCACGGTACAGTACTTATAACAAGGCCTTTTACGCTATTATACACCTTATGATAAGGGCTTTTGACTGTTTTCCCATCCCGATCGTCCAATGCACGTATTTACTACTTTACGTAAAAAAAACTCTACACATAGGACTCATGAAGGAGGATATATGGAGTTTCTTCCCAGAAACTCTTCTCCAGGGGATCAACTTTTTGAAATCGTAAAACTAGAATCATAACGTTTCACTTCACCAATAAAAACAATTTAACGACGCGCTCTATTATTTATTGAAACTGACCTCGGAGCTTACTCACAGATTTGGTGGGCAGTAAACCAATAAGGCAGTATTTCCAACACTTTAAAATAACAGATACTTTTCTCGTTACCTCTAGTTCTGTAGTTTTAAAAGGAAACCAACTTTGGCTAAAACAATAATTTTAGAAAAACTAATCACGATAAGTAGTCAGATACACTCAAATCGTAATAAAAAGGCCTTAAAAATAAATTGGTACTAAGAAATACTGTTTAGAAGTATTCCGATTCCGACGAAGTAACTTCCGCGAGGTAATCGTAGAATCTTAAAGGCGGTCTGTTTTATGACTATCACCAATGAAATCGGTAGTTCCGTGAGAAGATGAGTTTATTCCTGATTTCATCAGAAGATCAGGCATAAAATATTTAACGTAACATTTTTTTTATTGACACCCAACACCGTGGAGGATTCGAAACTTATTGACAAACTCATTATAAGGAAATTGCTCCTAAAACTTTTAAATTCCAAAAAGTTCTGAGTGCGAGTTCGTAATACATTTAGTACTAATAGCATAGTTAAACTGTTATAGATTCCACACTTTCTAATACATCGATATTAAAAAGTGTGGAAACTCTAACATTTACTAAATATTTTAAATATTTAATTAAGTAATGGATATGTATGTATTGCAAAAAATATAATTATGAATATGTGTGTACCTAAGTACGGTCTGCAGCGCACATCATGGTATCTAAAACTGTCAAATTTGTTCAAACGATTTTCAATTTAATCTCCAAACAATATAGTTTATTATCCATTGGGGAAATTTGACAGTTTGTTGTGTGTTAATGTGCTATTGACTGTACAAAGTGTAGGAAAAAGACTGAAGGTTTTCCTGAAATACTGATTTCGGGCATTGTACTGAGTGAATTACACATATTTCAGCTTGTCTGAATTTTAGCTAGTCGTTCAAAAGATGAATACTGTTGTCGATGGACGGCAGAAGCTGTCAGCTGTATCTCAGAGAGCGGTCAATGACTAGCACACATTGTAGAACAATATTAACATAACATAACATAATCAACCCATTATGTTGTCCCACACTTCCACTGCTGGGCACGGGTCTCCTCTCAAAATGAGAAAGATTAGGCTTTAGTTCACCACGCTCGCCTAATGAAGGTTGGCAGTCTTTACAAGCCGTCGAGAAAATCTCTCAGGCATGCTGGTTCCCTCCTTCACGGTTTAAGCGTGTGAAAATTAACTGTTAATACGCGTATGACTTCGAAAAATCAGAAGTGCCTTGGATTCGAACTCGGGACCTTTGACTTGGCATTCCAACTGCAATGTCCTTGGCACTATAAAAAAAAACCTTTCTTACTAAAACGTATACGTATACGTAAACGTAATAGTTCATTTAACTTTTAACAATACTTACAATAAATTTTCTGTAAATTTAATGTTCTATGTTGTTGAGTAATAGCGAGAGAAGGAAGGAATTTGATACAATAAGGAAGTATTTATTACTTATTGTAGACACGCTAAACAACGGGCTAGTGACCATAAAAATTCGTGTAAAATCGTCATTATTTTGCAGCTAAATCATAATCAAAATCGTTTATATTTTCCGTGTGTTACGTCTTTATTGCTTTTATAGTTGTCTATCAATGAAGAATAGGAAATCAAATTTGTCTGTGTTAAGAGTCCGGCGGACCGAATTTCCAACACAAACATAATACCATAATAAATCATAATTCAAGCACAATTTAATCAAATTGTGTTATTATTCGGATTCCAATGCCGTTACTTTAGGTTTCGTGCAAATTACGTCACTGGAAATAAATGTAAGAGAATTCTTGAAATCGAAATTTAAATCGTTTATTTCCAGTGAAATAGAAGTAGGCGAAATAGTACGGTAGGAACCTAGATTAACGGTATCCTAATCCGAATAATAACACAATTTGAAAGAACATTGTTTGGATTACGATTTATTTTGAAATTACGTTTTGTAGGCAATTCAAGCTCCGCCTGACCCTTAAGATAGCTAAGTTTTTAAAACTATGCTATTATTTTTAAACCTGCAAATATATTTATGTTATGTCGGTGCTCTTTTCGTCATCGCCCTAGACGTTCAACAACTCAACCTAAGGATAAGGATTGGAATCCTATAAAATGTATGAAACATGGCGCCTAGGTTCAAAAAATAACTTTGACAGAGCAATAAAGTACCTATCTACATTTCAATGTCTTAAAAATAATACGAATATCATACCATCACGCCTGTATTCCCAGAAGGTTTAAGCAGAGGTGTACTAATTTACACCCTTAATTCACCGGTATGTTTAGATCCCATGTAATAGGGGGCGAGTCTATTGCTATTAACCGGACACAAATCCAAATTCCGAGCTACTATGAGAATTTCATAGCAATACCTAATAACGCTTTCCTCGTCCTGGGGACCATCAGTGTTACGTGTATTTGTACGTACCTTAAGAAGACAAAATTAAACAAGACGAGTAAACAAAACATCGCCGGACATTCATATAGTAGTATCTAACGTCACGGAAGAGGGAAGCCTCTAGAGAGTACAACACAACATAATCTCCCGCCGCTGAGCAGACCGCTCCATTTATTTATTTATGGAGATTATTATCGTGCGTAATAATTCACTAAGTTTCAATTGCATAATGACGGCCGACAGGGCTACTAGGCCTGCTAGCTAGCGCTCTAGGCGGACGCACCGACTAGCGACCACAGATAATCTTCCACGCGAGGACTATTATTAAATAGGGGGCTGTCAGTGAAACGGCAGGCCGCCTCCTAGCGCTATCCCGCGATGTTATGTCCAACTTGTAAGAAATCGAACAGCACAACATTCGTATTTTAAACACTTGATTAACGTTCCCAATGCGTTCAAAGTGTGTAGTCCTACATAGAAAATCGGTAAACACTAGTTAATCTTAGGAGCTAGATATTTGAGATTTATGCGCTGAAAGTCTGTGTTCTACTTGTTTATATAAACAAGATAAGAGATATGTTGGTAATCTCGTTATGGTATACATAAATCATTGAGATCTCTATCAATCGTTCATATCTACCTAAATCTTATCTATTGCCTATAGGCTCAGAATCTCAATGACAATTGTTTTGAAAATAACTTTATTTGCACAAGCACACCATGAAGACCTCTGTAATAGACGGTAGAAATAACTTGAAAACCCTCATAGACGCGATAAAGCGTGACTCCATCAGCAATGAACGCCAGTAACCCATTACAAATCTGTTTTATTACTTACTGTATAAAAAGTTGGAATTTCACGGAACAAAGAAATTGCGAGAACGTGTGAATGATAGAAAGTACTATTACGGATATCAACAGCTAAGTAACCGATCGTTCCGGCATCAACTAGTTGACGCCCTTTAAATATTTCGAATTCAATAGAAATTACTGCATGCCACCAGGCCACAAACAATGAATGAGCTTGTGAAACACTGGTAGAGCTGCGAAGTTAGCGGTCACGCCTGTCATCCGCCGTGAAAAACCAACAATAGTTTCACACAGGAAAACTGCGTTAAATACAAACTAATACTAAACCACCAACGAAGTAGGAAACACACCACTGTTTTGAAATCTCCTGAGCCGTTATCTGGCACTGTTTTGTGAGCACGCTTGTTTTGAAGGCAAACGCCACAGCTCCCAACAGCCATTCCCATCAGTAGGCACGGCATCTCGCGCCGTACACCGTTACCTAAACAGATATTAATCATAATTTTCACTGACGCCTGCTCAACTATTTTAGATGATAGTTATTAGCTCATTTTGATTGTGACCTGACTGCGTGTGGGCAAATTCGAAAGAGCAGCTACTGGAAAATTGCCGTGTGACATCGACGGGGTAATGGATTTAAAACTGCTCTCTGAGACACCTTTGAATAGCAAAATAATCACTTCCTGCGCAATTACCTACGCAGGTAATGCCTGCGTAGGTAAGGCAGCAACTTGTCTTGGTACTTTACAACAATTTGTCTTTAAACTTTGAGACAATTATTTGTAATTTCGTCCGATAGTCATTGTAAACGTTTTGCTAGTACAAATACAAACATTTTATTGACAGTAACTTCGTTCGATTCACTTAATGCGAAGTATTCTTGATGGGAATGCGGACATCAAATGAACGAACGAATCTAGTAAGAATGCGAAGATATCCGTCGTAAAATCCACACGTTTTTATGTTTCCCCATTGTTGTACGCTCTACGCATATTACGAATCACCTATGAAATCATTCAAGAATTCAAACCGGCTTAATGACATGTGGAAAATTTTGAATGGTAAACTGATAACCAGTGATCAGGAAAAGGTAAGCTAATTTACCAGATAAAAGTGGAGACAACATTTTCAACATTTATTTTGGGCAAGTTGTCCCGAGATTCGGGACTCATAATCAACCCATTATACTGTCCCACTGCTGGGCACGGGTCTCCTCGCAGAATGAGAGGGATTAGGCTATAGTCCACCACGCTGGCCTAGTGCTGGTTGGCAGACTTCACACGCCATCGAGAAAATCTCTCAGGCATGCAGGTTTCCTCACGGTATTTTCCTTCACCGTTTTAAACGCATGATTAATTAACTATTTAATACGCAAAAAGTCAGAGGTGCGTGCCTTGAGTTCGAACTCGAGACCTTTGACTTGGCAGTCCAACGGTCACTAGGCTATCACTGCTTCTGCTGCACTAAATATAAAACAATCTCCAATCTCTAATATTAAATGTACCATAATGATGTCCCGAAACCCAGGTCAATTTCCCAAAAAAAAATGTTGTCGTAAGAAAGTGTCCACTCTTTGTCTCTGTTTTTTGATGTTTAGGTAATTTAGTTCACTTCCGATCACTCCTGATAATAGAAAAAAATTTAGGAATTAACGGATTACAGGTACTTACCTAAAGTTATCAGTAATCTTCCTAGAATGATCGAAAAGATTAGAGACTCTTTTAAAATGTTCACTCATACAAAACATCGTACCTGATACAAAGCGTACTCGTACATCAAAATTATGAGTCATCTAATCGCCAGTTTATGGATAGAATTATGAAACTTTTAGTATTAATTTGCTAATAGCCACTAAGCGACTGGTGATTGAGAAATACCAAGTTTTTTGTTTGACGCTTGAGGCAAAACAACGTTTTAAAACAAATTAATTTAGATGTTTGACCGAACATAACTGAGGACGTTTATATCAAAAGAATTGACGGGTACAGTCTTAAATTAATGTTAATTCTATTAGTGACTGGAGACTTGGTCCAGTTGGCTCCAAGATTTATTCGGCATCAATTCGTCAAAAAAAAAAAAATTAGGAGTCAACGGATCTTTGAGGCTTGTCTGTACTACAAACAATTTTATTTTTATCACGACTGCGATTAAAATCAAATTGGTTAATGAATGCAAATAACTCTCTATGTATACTGATATTATAAAGCTGAAGAGTTTGTTTGTTCAGTTTAACGCGCTAATATCAGGAAGTACTTACTGGCTGGAATTGAAAAATTCCTTTTGTGTTGGATAGTCCATTTATCGAGGAAGGTTATAGGCTATATAACATCACGCTACGACCAATAGGAACGTAGCAGCGCGAGTGAAACCGCGGGCGGGTCGCTAGTAGAATTATATATGTACTTATTTACATTAAAATCTATAAACCTAATCAAACTAAAGTAATTCTTAACCTCAAAAGAATATTATTTGAATTAACGTAAATGTACTTAAATCATTTAATTACTGTCTACCAAAACGATTAGCATGAGGCACTGCAAATTTTCGATAGGTATTAGAAATACCATACTCAAAAGCATCAAAACCAGTTCTAGCATAACTTTAGTGCATCACCTTTTACTGATACCTAATACCGGCTTACAACTGATTTTATCCATGAAAACGATTTAACAAAAATCGCATGTCGAATCTGATTTGATTATAGTAAGCACATTTAGTAAACGAGTCTCATCTGAATTAATCAAACATTTTAATAGGTACGTGAATTAAGCAAAACATTGCTAGTAACATTTTTGAGAATAAAGGTGTACGAGTACGGAGTAATAGCCTAGTCATAAGGCCATGGACTATCAAATCATAAGTCCCATCTTAAAATCCAAGGATTTTCTAAACATTGTAAAAAACCTACACTCCTGCATGATAGCCGTACAACGGCTATGTCGACAAAACAGTTGTCAAAGATGTCATTCTCTATCCACAAAAAAAGAACAAGAAATGGGATTATGTCAACTCTTGTCGATTTAACTTCGAAGATTTCTATGAGGAAACCCGTGACGAACAGTGACGCAATAAATAGGTTGATGATGAGATACAGGACAGCCTCTTCATATTTTATATTTTTGTAATTTAAAAAATGCCAAACAATTATAAATCCCTGTCAAAATGTGGTATTTTTAACATCAAATCATACGATTCGTAAACTTGTATTCTCACTAATGGTATACTAGAATAGAATAATCTTTATTGTACACCATAAGAGAAGCAAAATTTTAGAACTATGGTTACAACGGCGACGGTCTTATAGCTAATAGCGATATCTACCAGACAACCTTTAGATGGACGGGAAAGGCCGAAAGATATCAAAAATTCCACTCTACTAACTCTCATCTCTGTCTCATCATACCTATGTTGGTTTTTTTTTATACCACCAAAGTGGCAAAAAAGCATACGGCCCGCCTGAAAGTAAGCGATTACCGTAGCCTATAGACGATCGCATCACCAGGGGTATCACTCGCGCATTGCCGACCCTAGTTGGACTGGCAGCATTGGAAACATGCTGCCATACATGACAGCGGCGGTAACAAAACACTACCGGTCCCCCACACTGCCAACACAACGCTTCCTCGCGGATATATTTTGATGTTTGTTTGTTTTGTAGTTGATATTTGTGAATAGCCTGCATATTTGTTTAATTCCTACTCTACGCTTTAAATATTACGGCAGTGGCTACTCAAGACAGGCGGAATCATCCGACGTGGCCACTTGATTTAATTGAATTAAATTGAAACAATCGATGGCAGTTACCAGCGGTTAGTCGACAACTCTCCGATTTATTAGTCACTTGTTCAACGTGAATGGCACAAAAGAATAAATAGTCTGTAGGTTAATATTTGTAGGTTCTGCTTAATGAATGCTGAAACATCAAATTTAATCGATTAATAATGTAATTTGAGGATAAATACAAAGCAAAATAATCTAGTTACCATTTTACAAATATTTAAATTCAAACTCTGAAATACATTTATTCCAACAATATAATATCTAATAATTATCTTTTGTAAATGGAATATATGTAGGTAAGTACGTGAGACTTTCAATAAATTCATATTTATTAGGGACTAATTACTTTTTTAATGAGTACAAAAATAGATTATTGTCATTGTTCGTAGATGCATTTTATTGAACGATATCTTATCTAAAGATACGAAAATGTTAATGACCTGCGATACACACTCTACCAACAACAAAGATGCAACCAATTATACGATTATGTCATCATAATGTTATTTATACACATTATTTGAAGCCAAAAATAAAACACATACACACACATGCCCGTGCGCACACTTGAATGACGCAATAAAAACAAAAGACAGCTTTTATCAGAGCATTCGTATGACTAACAAACTGAAAAGATATTTTTAAAAGTCAATGTCATAGCATAAAAAAGCTAGTATTTTTTCTCATTGAATCGCTTCATAACAAACATTTCACGACAGTGTAACAACTTATTCACTGGCACTCTACCTCTTGTTGCTTTTTAATACCCCCGAGGCACTAATCGTACTACACTGTGACTGCTACAGCTGCTATGCGCCGTAATTGCTCACATATCAATCCACAAAGAGTAAGTGCCAACTTAACATCCGTTCAAAATAAACAACCAGCTTTGTTTAATATATTAGTCAATACACTTTTATTAAGACAACATTCTCAAACGTTATTACAAAATCTATTACTGCATCGTTATCTAAACAAATTTATGTACGATTCAAACGGTGGACAAAAATATAAATGTCGCAGCAAAATAACGATATCTGTATCGTTTAAATAACAAAAGGACATCGATACTAACGCATATCCGGGCGAATCGCCACGTTCAGACCTTTAAACGCAACCGATAAAAACATTACTCGACGCTCTCAATAAATACACATTAATGTCCTGGAGCATTCTGGTTTACATTCCGTGCGGTTTCCAACGAGTTTTATAAAAGCTCCGTTCGGCCGCACACGCAATTACAAGCGCCTCTTTGCGGTACAATCAATATTTATTCCCTTACGAGACAATACAGGACACACTACTACATTACTGCGCGGGCTCCAGACCACGAACACGCCATGTTTGTGAAGCCGGCAATCAATTCCCGACTCTAAATTTCGTTCACGTTACAAGCGTAGCGATTTATGTAAGGGTGGGCGCACACTGGCCGGCCCGCAAAGTTCGTGTCCGTGCATAAATAACCCACCGTGCAATCTTCCAAGTTAATGATATTGCGATGCATTATCATTTCAGTCATTTGAAATCGCTCATTTCGTTTTTCACATCGAAAGGGAACCGTCGATATCAGTAACAAATGGGATTTTAGCCAACAAAATGAAAGATATGCAACTAATTAAACGCGCGGCCTGATTGTTTTCGTTTTCAATTAATAACGATTGAAGCTTGGATTGAGGGTGTTCAAAGAATAAAAATAAAAAGGAAATTAATTGCGCCGACAAGACAGAATAAAGGCAATCATAAAATAAACGGGTAAATTTTATGGCGCGGAAAACAATGCGCTCGATTCGAACAATCGAAATCGTCGATGCAATGCGAAGGGATGTTGAAGTGAAAGCGCATGCGCTGATACAAGAAAAAGCCTCGCGAGCCAACCAGTTATTACACTAATCGCTGCGATATAATTCCCGAGTCAACTTAAACACAGGTTCCTTGCGGATCGAAATGCAAACATGTCGGGCGCTTTGAGCTCTATAGCGCGGGAACTCACGCGTGCGGCCTCTATCTTACGAATGTACCTTTCCTCAATATTATCAAATTAGTAATCTAATAAATGAGAAAGAAGAAGAAAGAAAGAAAAATGTATGGAAACACTTTGTATGGAAATAAAACAATCCAAAACATAACATAACATTCTATCATTGGTCCAGCGGTTTAGGCATGAAAACAGAAAGACAGATTACTTTCCCATATAATATTATTAGTGTGTATTGATTCGACAGTTTGGCACAGACTATTATTGACTACAATATATTGATGAATTTCCATTCAATTAGCAAAATACGGTTATTATTGCTACTTTATTTCCGGTTATATTATTATTATATCAAAACATAATCACACATTTCAAAGAATCAATTAAGGGAAGTCAATTTTGAGTTTTAGTACATTCGCAGTAGCTAGCCAGCACGTAAGATCGCACCCGGCCCGTTACGGTCCATCAAAACGCAGCGCGAAAGTCGCAGGCTTCGTTTTATCGCGTTCGCGCCAGAGTTATCTGGCCGATGCGCCCGCGCAGCGCCCCGGTACAAAACGGTTGCTCGATACAACTCTTTATATCCCCATAAACGTTTTACATTTTATTTATCACGATCTTAGTGGGTGACCGGGTTTATTTATGACGCTAAATATTATAATCGCCTTAATGTAACATGATATTGACTGATGACTCTATGTTTACAACAGTTTTGGACTTTGGTTGGGTTTGTGAATATTTTCTAAAAAGTTTTTTTATTTACCGGAACACCTAAACAGGCGTCATCCGCGAATTAATGTGGTTATATAAGTAAATTATACCCATAATAATTTAATGAAGTTTCGTTCTTCGTTCCGAATTCGTCGACTCTATTATTTATGGTTACGCTTACCCACAAATTAAAATGCGAATGTATTCGTAACACCTAGCCGGTAAAGATGACGTTTACGACCAAAGCGGTATCTAAATATTTATTGGCTAAGAACAAATTAAAAATATAAAATTTAAATGTTAAGGAACTAAAAACTCCGAAAAATCATAATCGTTCTGTCACTTGACAACCAAATCCTGTTTATTATTGGTATGGGCCTACTTGTCTCAGTCACCCGGAGTGAATTTTAATGAAACTCACCTTTACAACGCGTATAATTCCTTCTACGAGTATCTCTATTCAGTAACTGTTTATAATGCGAGCTTCGTAATAAACTTATTCTATTTAATGATTAAATTTTATTAAATATGCTGTACACTATATCATTTTATTGCATTAAATACATCCAAATGTCTATAAAAATGAAAACAATTTGAATTACAAAATATAATGGAATTACTAAGTTTAATTTAAAAACAAGTGTCCGGTATGAAGAACCCTCAAAATTTAATTAACAATCGTTCTTTATCAATAACAACTGATTTGCAGATAGAAGCGGAAATTACAAACAATATATCATACATACAATAAACCTCCTAGCATCTAGATTAAGATTAGGCAATTAAAAAGATGTTCTTTTAAGGGTAGCTATTAAAGTGTAATAAATTGCCGAGACGGCCGGCCTTACATTTATTCATTTAACCCCCCACAGGCGGCAACCACACAGTACGCAGACTATATTTAAAATTTATCACTTGTATATTAAATGTCATCCCACATATAAATGACTGTCTGTAAAGCGCGGTATTGGCACGATTACTGCACAAGTGATTTTGTATCCAGTTTAATTGGAATTATTAATTTCTAATTGCCTTCTTCGGTTCTTAATCGACTACATCTCTAGTTAATAGTAATTTTCTTATATAGTCCTGAGAATAATTGGATACATTTGTTAATTTCTTACCATTACTGTGTGCTCTTTATCCAACATATATTACAAACTTAACAATTTTAAAGGATTATCACTTCATCTTCAAGCTCTTTATAGTTCACATTCGAACACAATACGTGCATTTCAAATTAAGTATGTGTCGGATGACGTAGCGCCCTCTCTCGTACCTCCCACACACAAAATGGTCAGCTGAAAACTGAAAGGTTCGTATTTTAACTCGCTGCGACTGCCGGACTAAGCAGTAGCGCTACGCACATTGGTGCCAATGTTTGAGTTGATAACTGTGAATTTATTAGCAACGTTAGTTTATGCTCTTGAATTGCTAATTTTAAGTAATGCGTCGTTTTGGGTGATTAAATGAAAGATAATAATCTGTACCTAACTTGATAAATACTTTACGCCACTGACATCAATCACTAAAGGGTTAATAAAGGAGCTCTAGGGGCTCCTTTCACAATATTGACAGCACAAACTTAAAGTTATAAAATATTTTGTTTTTATCGATACTGTTATTAAATATTTGTAAAAATAAACATCTGAATTCAATCCCAAATTTCTTCATCAATCAGATCAACGTTAAAATATATCATGTTTATAACGTTCAAATTAATTACTTACATCTCACCTATTTTTCACATAGTTTCGTGCTGGCTGCAGACACTGTCAAGACCATTAATGTCAAGTGCTGCCTACGTATTTTATAAATCTTAACTTGTTTCACTAATTAGATAGGCGCCTCCTACTGTGTCCTAAACACACCGCGACAAATTATTCAACCCCGCTGAGTTCTGAACTTGAAGTCCGTTTCCCAAAATAGTACCTCTCCAAGGCCAACAGAACAGGTGTAGTCAAACGTTAAATTATAAGTTGCAATGTAATCCGTGCAACTTCACTTTCATTGCGAACTAGTAAGGAACAGCTCAGCACAGGTGGCTCCTACCTCACACGGCATCGTATTTCGTTCGATTGTGTATCGCGAATCGCGATCGAACCTTTCCGGTCGGAACTGGGTTGTACGCCCATCGTAAGCCATTGTGAAATCCACATTAATTGGCCTCAGCCGCAGTCATTTAATATCTCGTAATGTGTTCAAAAAAACACAAAAAGACGCCCGAAATCTCCCAAAGCTTCAACATCCGCGCATTCAATGCGCTCGGTGTATAAACTGTAATGCGATATTTTCTTAAGCGATTTGTTGGCAATAGCAGATGGGTGTGTCTGGAAACAGGAAATAATTTCGAACTTGTTGCCACTGACTGATCTGTCTGGGTTGTTTTCGTTTTGTTAACAAACCACGTGTATTTACTTTTGAGTTTCTTCCATTGAAACACGACTGCTTGTGTATATGTAGTTATTATATTCATACTCGCTGCACTAGTAGGGGAGTATCGAATTTCGAATATAAACACCATCTGTTGCTGCGTTTGTGTTTTGTGAATTTAGAAACATAGACATTAGACACTGCATACTATGTTGCACAACTGCAATAACTATCTACGAACTTTATGTGCTTAGGACTAAAGACGAGCTAATTTATAGTTTTCTTTAATGTAATTACCAGAACTGTCTTGTTTATCTTCAGCATCGTCTAAATATTCAGGCATATCTTAACTTACGACAAAGTAGTGACGCTAAGTTATTCCAACGAATACTGGTAGAAGTTTATTCCTGTCAAATCTATAAAAAACACCTCGTCTATTCGTGTGCACACATTTGTTTAACGGGACCTATCGCTAACTAACTTACCGTTCAGGTAAAGATAATATTTTTTTCCACGCACGATCTCCCCGCATTCGTGTCGAAACGCCACGACGAGGGATTATTATTTTAGTAACATCTGTACGTGTAACTCTAACTAGATACTAATAGATAACCACTGATGTTTTTTATGCGATCCCGCTTTTTAATCTTTTGTATCGAGTCGTACACCAAATGTGCATTTTTATTTATAGGGGTCCGTTACAATGGGATACGTATTGGGGTACTACGGTCGGATATACAATAAAATGAATGATTGAGGTCGCACTTGTGACCACTTGTCACTAATTGAATTTTTTATTAACAATAACAAACAAGTGCGTGGAATTGCGAACCATTTGCGATACTCATCCACTGACAAAGACCTGCCAAGCATCAATTAAATTAATTAAATTTTATTACAGGTAAATAAGGTTTTTAGTTAATTATTCGGCGCAGTACTTAATCACATTTGGAAGCGACAGGACGTCCCCAAAGTTCCTATAAGCTTCTGCTAATTACGTAATTCAAGCACCGTGACCAAAATAAAAAAGATAGTATAACACAAGCATTGTGGCGGCAAAACGCAAAGGGAATGTGAATCCGGGGCGACGGGCCGGGGAACTGGGGACGAACGTCACATTCTGTGGAGTTAAGTAGTTTTAGTTTGTTCTTTTTGTGACGGTCTAGGACGACGGGTACATTGAATTAGCTGCAACGAATTCCATGGTAGGTGCTGACTCAACTGTATACGTTAGTTTCCTTCTTAAAGATCATCTGTCCCGAGTTGATTTGGAGTTTCTAAATCCAATTTTCAATTTCACCATGCACCAGCAACATAAACAGTTTGGCCAGATGGCAAATAGTTGTTTTATTGTCTTTGGAGTGGCGTATCCGTAGATTTTTTCGACTACATAAAATTGCGTTATGACAACGCAAATATATGTTCAGATTATTTATGTTTATAAACAAAAAATCTGAGAAAAGAACATACCTAATAGATTATATACTCCCGATCATTTCCATTCCACCCTCAATGTAATGAGCACAGCACTAGACTTACCTATCTTCGGGGTCGATTTTAACGAACTACGTATTGTGCTTGGCATGCGACATTCTGCCTCCTAATCAACGTATTCAATTTCATCCACTTATTATTTTTTCTGACGCACCCCTCTAATATATTCGCATATGCCAGATTTTGCTAACCAAGTTGTGCTATTTAAATTCAATAAAATTGGTCTCTTAAGTCGCTTAATATTTTAGTATCTAGGTAACTATTTTAATATCTGAATTAAATAATATTAATACTTATTGTATTTTAATTAGTGTATAATTAAAAAATATAAATAAATATATTCAAATGTTAATTATGATTTTACAAGACTTAAGGAAAAATACTAGTACAGCTAATTAATAATGGTAATTAATATTTTTATAATAACCCCACGGAACGAGTCCCATGTAACCTGTTACATGGGACCCAAACATACCGACGAACTTTGGGTGTAAATTAGTACACCTCTGCCTAACCCTTCGGGGAATACAAGCGTGATAGTTTGTAAGTACTTATTTAAAACTTTTATAATTTATTGAATCCTTTTTTTATATAATTATATATTATAACAATTAACAGCAATTAGGTAAATAATATTTAAGACTGTAGCCTAATCCCTCTCATTCTGAGAGGAAACCCGTGCTCGTGCCCAGCAGTGGGACAGTATAATGGGTTGGTTATGTTATTCTATTATATAAGTAATATTTGCTACTGATCAAAAACCACGCAAATATTTGCAAAGATTGTGCAAATAGATACTTGGCCGATAATTATTTTCTTGCTACATAATGACTCATGTTCGAACCAGAAGCATTTATTATGTCTGTGTTTACTTAGATAAATGCACGTTATCTCCAAGCATCCGTCTATAGCACGTCCGGGGAATTATCCATGAGGATCTTACTCCTGCATTATTTACCCTTATCCACAAAATCATGCATTCTTCCAACTATAACGAAGTAAAACTTTCAACATAATACCGCAGCTTCATATGACTAATGGCCCACAGATGTTTCCAAACCACAAAACGTTTATCAAAAATAGAAATTAGGGGTTACGCACACACCAATCAATGATAGTAATTAAAATTAAATTTTTATCTTTTTCAAATCTTGCAAGCCACCCAAGTAAAGCTACAGTGTTTTTCGTATTCATAAATAAAATAATTTATTTGCAGGGTTACTTTCATTTACACATTTAAAATTTTATATCAGTTTTATGAGACAAAAACTTTTGACGATGTTATCAGCGATTATTGCTCACTCAAGTTTTATACCTTTGCAAATTATAATTAAAAGAATACTACATAAGTTATGTAACTACGGCAAAATTGAGAGTTGAGACTATCAATTTGATTGTGTCGATTAAAATTTGATTTTTATCTATGTCGTTAAGACTTAAAGGATTTAATTCACCCATCTTGGAAAATTATTTGAAACTGGTTTGAAAATTTAACAGCTTTGATAGACTCCGTTTTGTATTGATATTGAGTCTGACGTTGTTCCAAAATATTAAAAGCGGAAAGCTAATTTCGTACAACAACATATGCGTTACATTCTCCGCTTTCAACACTGTCACGGGCTATTCCCTGGCGAATTTAAATTTGTAATTCCTTCCTTCGCTCCTACCAATAACAGCGAAACATTTATTAAAAAACCTGTGACTCCTCCTACCGACGGAAGCAGCTGCAACCCTAATTATTACAAACATGGACTCTTGAACATTGAGCAACGCTATAGATAAATAGTGTTATTGTTAATCATCTATAGAAAACTGTTATTAATTATCCAGCTGCCATTTAAGACAAATTATGTGTTTAATAAAATACCTCTAGTAATTGCTCCAACAACGTAAGTGTACCTATCACTCGATTTATTTGATAATTTAGCCATAATCACATGCGAATAACCAATAACCAAAAAATAAAATATTAATAAGAATTTCATTTGAAATATTAATTCAACGGTCATGTTTTTTATTTATTTTTATAAATAAAGACATAACCAAACTATTTTATTATGACATCGGAACGTCCTACGCGAGACTCACGGACTTAAACATTTCATTAGTTGGGCCTGGGATATTTACAATTTTGGATAGCTATGGGCGGTCACGTTTACGGTTATGGAAGTATCATTTAATGAGGATTCGGTACATTTTTACTTGTAGCTAATAAGAGACAGCGTTCATTTACCCACCCACATAGGTACACATTTAAATTGAGATAGGTACACATTCATAGTGTAATAATGATGAAAAAAATTAAGAACGAACTTGAGTCACTGGCCCATCTATCCTTATTTAATATAATAGATTTGCGTATCAGAGATAGGATTCTGACATTACTTGTATGGACCTTATGTCAAAATTCTATCGCGAAAAAGCAAATCTACTGACTGATTTGTTATTGGGACCGGCCGTTAATCTAAAATATGTCAATATTTACTACCTATCCGCCAATATTTTAATAATTAGGTATTATATTTCCAGGTTACTCTTCTATTTTTCCAGTTATACTAAAATAAATCCTTCCAAATTCATACTCCCTACAGACAAACGACATCAGTCGTGCCACAATCTCTCGCGGTACCCGAAAAAAACGAATCGAATGAGATTATTCAAGTATGCACTCTAATGTTGTAGATATCAGTGATGATTTATGCGACTTGCAAAAGGCCTAAAACATCAAGCATATTTATTGCAGCATTTTTAGATGTGCCATTAATACTTTTGTAATAAACCTGTCCGGACACCGATAACATCACAATCTCAACTTCACCAAAAGCTAAAAGGTCGTTTATAGGGACATAAACGTTTATAGAATCATAAACCAGAACCAATCTATTGTTTCCAGTCGGCCTACGCTCGCCGACGACATAACTAATCGAACGATTCCGCTTTTTGTCTCTACAAGGGATATAATCAATTGTCACTTCGAGTTTAGATATTTCCCACCTAAGTTTTAGATGTCTAAGATCCATTTGGAACGGGTTTAGAATAGTCCGTGGACAATAAACGATCGGATATCGTATTGCACGGGAAAAAAGGTGATGAGTGGCCCATGTCGTACTCTTGGCGCTTGAATAGATGGCCTGTATGTTATAGACATGGGACCCCTTGATGACGATCATTTAAATCCTTAAGGTTATTCGACGTTTGAATTTTATTCGTATAAAGTTACGAGTGAGTGATACGATTAAAATATTTGCCGTATTTTCTTCATTTAATAAATTTGATATTGAATAAATGTCAAAAGAAGGTATCAAATTTTTGAAAAAACTAGCTTCTGCTCGCGTCGTCGTCTACGTGAACTGTAGAATTGGGTCAACCTGGATAAAAATCAGACTATAATCTATCTCTGTGCAAAATTTTATTCAGATTCTTTCAGCTATTCTGGTGTGAACGAGTAACAAGCATCCATACATCCTCACAAACTTTCACATTTATTATAGGTATTTGTAGGAAAGATACTTTTACGACTTAAGAAGTGATCATTTGTTGCAATTTTTTCAGTGTCGAAACCTTTATTACCTGTTCATCTTAAAATGTAAATATGTCTGTCTTCTTATATGCCTACTTACTCAGGTAAGTACAAACAAAATTGCTTGTTTTCGTACCTAATAAATTATTTTCTGTCTTTCAATCTATTTTATTTTTTTATAGTTACTATATGTCACTAACTTAATATGTAAATAGGTTCATATATATATTGGAATCTCAATTGCCATAAAATCTTACTAAATCAAAGTAACATAGACTTCAATATTTTCCATAATTTGTTTCTACATTGCACAGTCGTGTGCAACGACTCTAGACCACCACTGCTAGACCTTAGTCGAAGTAAGTATCAAATGAAACCTGACACACAATATGTTGTGCACTTAACGCTTAATCGATTGCTCCACTTGCTCACACCGCTGTTTAACAATGAAGAGACATCGACATAATCAAAAGTTAATTAAAATGCTGTTTATTCATCATTGGCCCGGTCGGCAGATGATTTATAATTTCGCAGCGGGCCATCGGCGCGCGCGCACTGTCGCGGTCGCTTTTTAAATTAAAATCGTACGGGCTCGGGCGTGATCTTATCCGACTCGATCAATTTAGATAAAATAAATATTTATACATTTGATTCTGGATGGGCGAACAAAGCGTTCGGTAAATTGATTATGTCAATGAAAAAATTATTTGACGTTTGAACGTTTGCCCCTATTCTATCACCTGTTCCGATTTTAGATATGCATAAAATGTTACGAAATAAATAAATGTTTTTTGTGACGATTTCTGTCATTTAAAAATGTAGACTTTTTGGGCAAAGCTGAAAATATTAGAAACGAGACAAGTCTATTAGATGTTTTAAATAACTAAGGCAAATAGATTTGTTCGAAGTTTCCGAGTGCCTACACCTGTCTGCGTCAAACTCATGGAGTAAGAGTAACCATTATACCTATTGATATGGACTCAACACTTTAAATATGTACTATTCATTGACATCTTTGACAGATGGTTGCGCTCGAACTTTGCTTGAGCTTCTACCATTATTTAACAGCCGAAAGGCGGCATACTAATTTAGTCTCTTTGCTGTTCAATAATATGGTTTATATTGGAAATTTATTTCAAACCATTGATTGTACCTTGTGTAATAGTAATGAATCTGTGTGTGGAGAGTGCTTATGGGTTGCATCATAATGTTAAGTCATTAAAAAGCAAAAATAGTAGATAAAATATTATTTTATTTATACTCTGCGTTTGGAAGCGTAATAAATACGAAAAAATTTAATATCCTAGCTAAATATTACATCACAAAATTATTTACTTACGTATACTTCTTATAATTTAGCTATTTACAATTGACTAGGGTACATTTCAGTTCTGCGATACCTTTTACTTACATCATTAGTATTTACAACACATAGTTTCACACAGTTCTCACTTCATAAAATATGATAAATTAAATAGTAAGTACCTAACATTATCACAAATACTCATCATGTCAGGCCTTAAAATTATTCAGGAACCTTAAAGTACCAGTAAGTAAGATACAGTATTAATCGTTCACATTACAAGCTATGCATAAACCTATGCAAAAAAGGAATGTTTGGGCTTACATAACTTTATCTACAAAGAACTCATAAAAGAGAAGTGAACAATGCATGCTATTCAAACAGGTACAAAAGATACTACATTATGTTCAGAATTCGTTACAGACATCAATAGTACTTATAGTACAATAACAAAGTTTTCAAGTCTGGCATATTATAAGACCGATGACTGTTACATCATGTGATTTAATATTAACAGCACCAACAAAGATAAGCTTACTAATACAATAAAATTGCGTCCTAAACAAATGCCAGTTTATTTAATGATACATTTTTACAGTAATATTTACAAAAAAAGCATCACAATAATTAAAACTTAGACAAAGTAAGTCTTTCTAGGATGCGTTGTGCTCGACATGGGAATTTGTTGGGCGGGCCTTAGAGGACGTTCCTCACACTGGTGATTGTCTATGGAGACGTAACTGTGGTGATGCGGTAAGCGATCGTCAGGTCGACCCTCGCTACTTGCCACAGAACACGTTTCGTCCTCCGTGCTGCGCGCAGACACTTCTGCGCTTGCGCTAGTTGAATGCATCGGACTCGACATCATCAAACCCGGTGGATTCATCCCATACTTATACCAAGGATCATGTGATGTCGGCGGCGCCGTATACCTCAAATTCCCATGCCGACCAAACGCTTCCCGGTTACCACTTTTCATATTATTTGCATTATGAAGCGTCCGATTTGGCAGAGTCACGTCCACATCCGGTAACCGAAAATTTAGCTTTTCCCAACAGTTTCTCTCACCCCACACAATCACTGTACACGTTTTAAGTAACACTTTTAAGTCCGGATCAATGTTTATAGCACTCAAATCTGTTGTCACGAGGAATATTATCTTTTGACGTCTATGCCTAATGTTCACTGAATTGATTGCACTTTGAATAGCAGCATTTGATTCCGCGGCGTACCATTCTTGTTGTAAGAATGTTATCGATAACACTATAACAAGTCTTTTAGAACTTTCGGAGGCACTCACTAAACTGTCACCTGAACGTCTCTCCACCAAGGGCAAGTCTCTGTGTTGCAAACACAACGTGTGTCCTATATTTTCGAGTTCGGAACTGACCGCGCGAGTCACGAAATCTTCATCTCGTGGATTGTATACAAAAAAAGCGTCGAACCGTTTGTTTTTGTTGTCGTTCATATCTTTCGGAGTCGAAGTGAATATTCTTACACCGTATCTCGAATGCATCCATAATTTAAAATCTTCCCGGAACATGAAGAGCAACGCACACATTAGTAACAGAATAATTGCTATTATCAGCACCGCAGCAATATATGGAATGTAATTTTCGACACCGTCATGCGACTCAATGAATAATCGCTTCAGTGTCTCAGTGCCGGTCTCCTCAGTAGTAGTCTCTGCTTTACATTCCTTTGCTACTGTTGCTATGGTTTTGTTCATCGCTTGACCATGAGCAAAGTAGCACATCATGCTCTCTGTATCTTGTGATTTTTTTATCAACCACTGGTTCAGCTGGTTTACATCTTTACAATCACAAATCCAGTTATTCCCATCTACTGAGACACGAGTGCGGGGATCGTTGTCGGTAATGACTCTCCATGGCATATAATCAACGTAACCGTTATTGTCTAAGCCCAAGAACTCTAATGAAGGTAAGTAATTAAAAGTGTCATTTTCTATAACTTTGAGCTTATTATCACCGAGATAAAGCTCATTCAAATTTGGTAATTTTGTAAATTGTGTATTTCTTAATACTTCTAACTTATTGTTTTCCAAATGAAGAATCCTCAATGACTCAATACCGTTAAATGTTCTATTTTGTATTGTGTTGATATTGCTGTTATTGAGATATAAGACTTGTAACCTTTTTTTGCCGATGAAAACGTGATTTCCTAACTCTTTCAAGTCGTTTCCATCTAAGTATATTTCGGTCGCGTCCATCGGTATTCTGTCCGGTACGTGATCATAGCCGGCACTCGAACAATCGACTACGTTAGTGGTGGCCCAGGCTTGATCATGATAACACGAGCATTTATCTGGGCAAGTCATCTTACAATCACAGGCGTCAAAGTCACAACAATGGCACACCGCGAAACAATGTGACTCGTACTCGCACAGAAACTCTGAAGATTTAACTTCAAGCAAATGCATTTCCGATCTGGTTCGTGAATGGGTTAAAGAGCACCTTACACTTTCTAAATCCATTACTCTCGGGCGCTGTCTGAGGTCACTTAATTGGTTAATTGTCTGCAGCCATTCCATTGTGCAGTCACACACAAATGGATTTTCGCTAATATAAAACTCTGGTAAATCTTTATCATCGGGAACAGCTGATATGACAAAGGCACCCAGTTCCAAGGTTCTTATTTTATTTGCATACAGCATAACTTTGTTCAGATTGTATTTTTGTAAAAATGTTCCTGGACTTATTTTATCAATGTTGTTATCATTCAAAACGACTGTCTCTATACTACTTGGGAAAGAGAACTCGTCAATGCTCCTTAGTTTGTTGTAACTGACATCAAGCATTTTCACTGAACACGATTCTTTTAGTCCATATGTATCCTCTAGCTTTTCAATTTTATTTTCATGCATATCCAGCCATTCAAGATTTGTAGGAATGTGGCTATAATCGAACCAAAGTAACTCATTATTAGAAACGTTTAACCAAACAAGTGGTTGGGTGTTAGTAAATATGCCCTTCAAGTCCACTAGTTTGTTACCGTCCAGACCGATTGCTTTTAACTGTTGGTTTGAAGCAAAAGCTCCGTCGTCTATTTGATCTATGTTGTTTGAAGCCAAGTTTAATATTTGAAGCGACGGTAAGGCAGCAAATGTGTCCTTTGATATTTTTTCTATCTTATTTCCAACCAGCCGCAAACCATATAAATCATCCAATCCTTCGAACTGAGTCGTTGTGACTTTTGTTATTCTGTTCATGCCCAAGTCAAGGGATGTCAAAAATCTTAGTGTTTTGATAGCCTCTGGAACCTCTGATAACTGATTCCCGCTAAGACCTAAGTCATGAAGTTTCGTTATATTCTCGAAAGAACGTAGGTCAACTTTCGTTATTCGATTACCATCGAGGAATAACTGGTTCAGTACATAAAGATTAGAGAAATGTCCACTATCCACTTCTAAAATGTTATTGTGAGCTAATGACAGCGAGTGAAGATTTTTCAAATTAGAAAATGCACCATCGGCAACCCGTGCTACGTTGTTGTGCTCCAAACTTAAGAACTGCAGGTTATTTAAGTCTTGAAATAACAATGCATCTATTTTTGTAATTCTGTTGTAGGATAAATTCAGAACAATTAATCGAACCAGTCCTGAAAACGTGTCTCTATTCACCCACTCACTTGTCAATTCATTCACCGATAAATCCAATATTTGCAATTGATCCAATCCTTCCAATAGTCCAGGCGCTAAAACACTCAGTGAATTGTTGTTCAAATATATTTGTTTGATATCTCTTGAAGACTGGAACATTTCAGGTGGTAAAGCCGTCAGGGCATTTGTTGACATATTAAGAATTTGCAAATCACTTAAACCTACAAAAGCTCTATCCGCTACAGCAGATATCCTATTGTTTTGTAAGAATAACTTTTGAAGTGCGCGTAAACTTGAAAGTCCATTGTCAGGTAGAGTCCTTATCTCATTGAACGACATATCTAATGTTTCTAACACAGTGTTACAGGATTTACCAGGTGCAGTTGGTCCATTGCCCCAGTCAGAAAATCCTAAATTCGATATGTCTTGTAATCTGTTTTGCGTTACATTCAACTCTTTCAAATTGTATAATAAGCAGAATATCTCAGGCGGCAGGTTCCAAATATTATTATCACCTAGGTCCAACATTCGTAAGTCAGTCAAACCTCGGAATGTGTCCCTGTGAAATTCCATGGACATTGCTGACCAATCCGTGTTATGGGTTCGAATAGTCAAGCTTCTCAATCCACTAAGCGGCGATAACACTGCAGAGGGGACATAACGTATCTTACAAGACTCTATCCTCAGTTCTTTTAGGTTATGAAACCGGGACAAGAGCTGTGTTCCTTCTTCCTTTCTTCGTCCAAAGTCAAGAGAACTCTCGAAAAAAAGAACATCTGTACAATGTAGGTCTAGGACAGTAATGCGTTGAGCTTGTGAAGAGCTAAGACCGGCTAATAGGTCTGTTGCACCCGCAGCAGTCCGAAGCGAGCATGCCAACTGGACGCGAGTGGATTCACTGGCATCACCCGAGACTCGCTGCCACTCGCACTCCTGTGGCGCCTCCGCGACGCGGCTCGTCAGCGACGCTGCGCCGGCACCCAAGTACATCCAACTCCAAGCGGCATACCACACAGCCAATAATCCCATCGATAACATCTCGAATAACTCACTTTAAACTGTCACTTTATTTAAATTGTCACCCTTTGGCTTGATATTATCGCACACATCGCTACGTTAGTCCGGACGCGTTCGGAAAACTTCACGAATTTCCCGTCAAACTTGTTTCGAACTACGACACATAACGGCACGAGTTAGCGAGCTGAGGTGCAGCAAGCGCCTCTCTCGAAGACTCGTGAGAAACGACTGAGTGTAGCGCAAGGCAAGTTGAGCGACCGACCGGTGGCAGTACGCTCCCCGCGCACGTTCGCTCCTCCCCTGACAGAGACGCACGATATGTTTGTCTCTGTCCGTTAAAAAGTTCACAACGGCAACAAGTTGCTCGCCGCAAGATTGGCATGAACAGAAGCGCGCTTTGCGAGCTTTCATAAACATGGCGGTTCTTACTTTGTTTGTTTTGTCTAATCATAAAATTTCAATGGTCTTTCAACTAAAAAGCGTCCGATCTTTATTTTCTATTAAATGTACATATAGGTACCTATGGAAGCCTTTTATGCGATATTGGAATAATTATCTTTAAAATAAATACAAAAAAAAAGATTATTATTTATGAAATATTCAAATACCTATGTACTTAATTTTATTTTCTCTAAAGAATTATTCAAGTAATCTAGCATGAATTCCATAAACATAAAAAATACCAGATATTTTATCTTTTACAGTTATCACCTCTTATCACCTGAGAACTACGTGCATATTTTCACAAGATCACGGATAAGGCAATACAATTACATTAGAAGTATTAATTCTGACAATTCGCTTTTGTTCTACAAATCGGGACCTACCTGGGTTATGTATGACGCATTTGCGATAACCCGTCTTATCTAACTCACTCGTCAACTTAGTCATGATGACATCATCGGTAAAGAGTTCCGCGCAACTTACCTTAGATACTTACCCTATTTAGGGACTTTTAGACGCCTGGATTAAAGTGTGAAGTAGGTAATTAGTGATTCGTCGGACTTATAAATCCAAGAATAATAAGTAAAATATAAATGCACAGCTCGATTTAGCACATATACATACATACACTCACACTTTTCTCCCACAGAGCTAGGCAGTAACTATAGACCGCCACTTGCTACGATTCCTGCATACTTCTCTTGCATCAGACATGTGAAGTCTCATTAAATATTTTTTTAAATTAGGTTTTAATGCGGACAAGGTGTAATTTCACAAAGCTATCGATCTCTATATAACTGTTCTTAATTGAATATAACAAATACCACAAAACAGCATAACTTTTTTTACTGAAATGTGCAGTCTCATTAAAATCTTTTTTAAATTAGGTTTTAATGCGGACAAGCAAATAATTTCACAAAGCTATCGACCTCTATACTCGTATAACTGTTCTTAATTTAAATTAACAAATACCACAAAACGGCATAACTTCCAAAATACTTGAACTACTATACGGCAATGTGTTCCATACTTCGGTTTCTTTGGTATTTTATCACAGAAATCAAATGTTAAAGCAAACACGCAATTCAGTTGGAGAAACAAAAGGCGTCGGGGAACATGAAAAGGGCTTTATTGGCATTCTCGGCGTTGAAACATAAAAATTGTACCGCAAAAAGTTAACTGATCTAAACGAATGCACTCCAAACGACCTGACGTGTACCGAAGCCGAAAGCGTAACGTGGATTTATGGATATCTGATTTTTATATAGGTACCTAATCGATTCTTTACTAATAATTTGTTCAATCGCCGGATGAACACAAGCCTCTTCTGCGTCACGTGTTGTGGGTTCGATCCCCACACGGAGTAAATATTTGTATGATCTACAGGTAGTTGTTCCGGGTCTGGGCGTTTGTGTATGTGAGAATTTGTGTTTGTAAACGCACCCACAATACAGGAGAAAAATCCTAGTGTGGGGCAACGTTTCTTTTAAAAAGAAGAAAAAAAAGAAAAAATCAAGAGAACGAAAAGGTTTCTACAAAATTAATAAGTGTTCATTATTCTACTGTAATCTGTAAACACACAACAAAATAATTAATAGAACTTATAACATTTATGAAAGAATTTCAATCGTCTTACCTGTTGTGTAAGACGAACGTAATAATATACGACACGTTTGGCGTAGCGGCTAAGCGATCGGCTTCTGCGTCACGTGTTGTGGGTTCGATCCCCACACGGTGCAAATATTTGTATGATCTACAGGTAGTTGTTCCGGGTCTGGGCGTTTGTGTATGTGAAACACGATACGGAAGAAAATCCTAGTGTGGGGCAACGTTATCTTAAAAAAATATATACACATAGGGTATTTTACTTTCAAAGGAAAATTTTGCAGGGAATCTGATGAATCCATACTTCATATTGATATCATAAATATGCGATTAATTCTGTTTATCTGTTAATTATTCAAAACTAAACCATTGAAAAGATTTCGATTACATCCTAGATAAATATATAAAACCTAATAGAGATAAATTGTATCCTAAGGAAGGACTTTAAGTTACCTTATGTGTATTTTTTTTAGTAAATAGCCCTTTGAGGACGTAAACGATAATGAATATAGTAATATCGTATGTACTTATAATAAGTAAATAATAATTTCATTCAAAGTGAAGCAAATGCATTGGTATTTTTTGGGACAGTTTGTAGGAAAATTTATTGTTGAACAATAGACAACTACATTTTAATTAAGTACCTACACTTGTTTTTTTTCAGCGACCTGTGAGCTTCGTTCGCGTAAATTTTCCTGACATTTCCGGAGGATTTAAAAAAAACTACACACCTTGTCCTGACAATAACAAACACAACAAAAAAAGAATTATGCAATTTTGTGGCGTCGTCGTTCAAATTCAAATTTATTTATTTTGTGAATATAGGTTACAAAATGTTAAATTACTTAAAAAATTACCCGCCGATAGGTATATTCGATTGATACGAATATACCTATCAGTTATATATTCGGAATTTATATATATATATATATTATTCGACATACATGTCGGCGATTCATTCCTATTTACTTATAAAAGATAGATGTTAGTATTTCACCTTTTCTTGAAAATAGAACTATATTAAATACTTACTATATTAGTTAGTACGTGTAGTGTACACTCCCAACGTGTCGCCCGCTCACTCAGGAAGTTGTAAATCACAACCGCTCTTCTTATATCTACATACCAACACAAATTGACCTTCCCCACCTCCCGAACTTCTCACTAAACAGACGACAAACTATCATTTTCTTCCAGTATCACCGTTCCTTATAACTTGGCCATGATTAAGGCAAACCGCTGAAATTGTTAAATCTACGTTTTATTACACAAGCATCCTGCTTTACTCTTTTGTTCATACAAAGACGAGAAAATAAAAGATATAATCAGTCGGCGTTTTTCGTAGTTCATACATCTTTAATGAATCATGTACGCCGATGATAAATTTATATCATTATTCAATAGACTGTGATATTCAAAAAAAATATTTATAATATTTAATTTTAAATTTAACGGTGACAACACTTCCGTAAGTGGGATTTAAAATACAATAAAACTATGCCTACAAAAGCCATACCACAAATGTTGTACAAAAAAACACACAAAATGTTATATTATAAAACAGGTGTTTGATGAACTCCCTATCATTTGAACGTTTGGTTGCAAGATATACCACATTAACCTAATGACGAGGAATGAAATCAACATGTGATTTTGATCACCATAACTAACCACAAGTTGAATCGATTCCCGCCAACTGTTCCCTATGGTTTCTGGATTCTATTATCTGTCAATAAATAGGGACCATTGTGTGATTTGGCAAAAAACGCATAAATCGAATCGATCTTCCTAGCTGTCTGCCATTCACTTTGTTAGCATGTTTCCAGGGATCTAATGGCCGCAGTCCCCAAAGACCCATACATATTTGGTGGTAGTAAATGTCAAAATATTTTGTATCAGTTGTGCTAATGGTTTGTAAAGTCGGCATTAAGGTCATATTGTTATTCTATTTGGTGATATTGTGACCAAATGTGCGTTATTTTCACTAAATTCCTTTTAAATTGCGAAACTTTATGATAAATGAAAAAACTTTCCGAGAAGACCTTTACTTGATAAAGGTATTACATTGAAAAATGTAGAGCATGTATTGGTAGATTATGAATAAATCTAGGTACTTACTACTTGACCATACTTTCTACCAATTCACTAGAATATTAAATTATTCGTATACAAAACCAAACTGAGCTTGAAATTAATGAATTTTTCAATATGGAATTACAAAAGAGGCTCCATTTAACGTCGTTTACACAATTAGCAAATCGTATTTCTGATTAGCCTTCACAATCGCAGACGCCGCTTACGTTAACGTTTTATAATGAGAAAAGCATCAAGGAGCAAAAAAAATGATGAGAATTCGAGACCTATCTCGGGATACTTGACAAAATCCGACGAATGAATGTAATGCCATTATGATTAGCATTATTTTGTAGGGAGGGTCGCGGATTCCGGTTTACGGGATAAAGCGAAATTCGCCGTCACAAAGAGGTTTTTTTGCGCGCTTTTTAATTCCCCCCTAAACATCTGTGGTGGTTGGGACTCTACAGCGGTTTTAATCTCATTTGTTACGCCACACGTTATTGATAGTTGAATGGTTTGTTTAAATATTTTGGTGATACTATGAAAAGCAAATACAGCCGCATGATTACTTAGATGGGTTCTGCAGAGTCGTATAGAATTCTCGACGCTTCGATTTTTAGGTACTAGTGACGTAGACACTTACCTATCGATTGATTTCAGTCCACATTTCCATAGTTGCATCATAATATTCAACTTTCTTTTGCTTCTAACCAAACCACTATTTTTTGCTTATCGGTCCACCACGCCGACGGCCATCGGTCCTTCAACAGACATGACCACATAGGCCATTCCTAGCTGGCCAATGCTACATGCGAGTATATTTTCAATACGGAACTCTAAAGGTTCTTTATACAGTGACACGAAATTTTAATTTATGGGGGGATTTTAATAAATAATTATAGACGTTATCTGTAAACAGTAAGCTGAAATGTTTTTTTCTATATTATTTATAGTTCTAGTTAATCCGGTTACGTTTGTCACGGAGCCTTTTAGTACAAAGTCGACTGCACTAAATATGAATCTCGTGTTTAACGGTGACATTAATCACAAAAACCCCGTGATTTATATAACTCTATGCAACAACACGGATCCGTTTACAGTTAAACTAGAGTTTAGTGGTATGCTTCACATTCGAAACTAACAAAAGCCGTATTATGTATTTTATTAGTTTTACAAGTACCCGAGGCGCGGCTGTTAATAAAATATAACTACACGAGAACAAAGACTTTTTTAAAGAAATAATATTGACCTTATTACTACTGTGATTCTGAGTTATGCAAGAGGAAAAACATTGTCAGTACCATAGTCCACACATAAGTTTTAATATTGAGAACGACCCCTTATCCCCATCATAGTCTTTGTCGGCCGCATCGTCGTATAAAATAGTATAATTAAAACTCAAATCAAAATACCCATGATGCTATGCGAGTGCGCATCCCATCGTGTGTCAGTGACCGCTCCTGAATGAGCCCTAATTTTTTTCAGGCCTTCGATTTGTGGGTTCTTGCTTTGTGATACAAAATTAATGATTTTTGGTCTGTGCTTCGCAGCGTCAGCGGGTACAATGGACCCAGTGACAATGGTGTCCCGCTGTCCACGATATTGACGGAAGGCCGCGCGGCCGAAGCTACCTACGCTCCCGGCTGCCCTACCGGCCTCTAGCCCTTTGTCCACAAGAATTTTAGACACGTCATGAACCAAATGGAAGCTCGTGAGAATAACCGCGATATTATATATTATATATTCTTAAATTAAACTACGTGAAATGCAGTTATTTTTATTTGGTACCTAAGTTTTCTTTTCCTTTTAGTAGTATAACAGAAAACCTACCTACTTCAATAATATTAAAATAATTATGTTATCATATCACGGAAAATCGCTATCGTATACCAATAATTTATACCTAGGTACTTTGACCTTTTTTAGTTCAAATCTGACTTCTTTTTTCCACAAAACTTTCTTTTCATATTTATATTATTATTTTATTAGACGTGACCTTAACTGCTACTTATTCATTGGTTTCAATAAATTACGTCATTCATTTCTTGTAGCAGTCAAAACATCTTGCTTCTACCGCTATTGTGAGCCAAAGCCACGCACCCAAACATTAAGGGTGGTCTAACTTTGTGACCGACTATTTAACCCAAATACGGCACATTGTAAATAGCCATCATTGTGGTCACCCCAAACCAGAACATTGTCGCCTCTAATTTATAGCAATTCAATGTATTTTCATTAGCACCAAACTGTTTATAAATCTGTATGACCACAATATCAATTCGATTGACGACAGTCTGTTGTTATGGCCAATAAATTTTAGGATTATCTTGTCCGTGGGCTGTGATTAGGTGCCATCAATGTTTTGAGGGAAAGTCGAAAATTAAATCGTATAAGCCCAGTTAATGGCGGGTGTACAATGACATAAATACGTAATGATAAATTAGGGCAATGAAATAAAATCACGTTTTAACATTGTTAGGTGATTTTGTCAGGCTGGCTTGTGAAGTGCGATTTCTTTCCTCGTTCGTATGATGAAGAAATGGAGATAGACAAATGACTCGTGTATTTGCTTTGATTTTAAAATTGCGTATATTTGTACAGAACAAAATAATATAAATTATAACCAGTTGTAAGGATGACACTTGATCGTCGTAAAAAAGATATTCAGTGGAATGACACAGCGCAATGCTCGCCCTTCCACCGTTCTGTCCGCTCATTCGTTGCGATGGCCCCTAGATGGCGTTAGTCGTTAACATGCCCCCGGCCTTGGACGTGCCAGGTTCCAACGAGATAGACGTCACCGGCTTTTGATCTTCGTGCGGGTACAGGAGCGGGCATATCTTCGAAAAGGATCGTCGAACAATGCCTGTGGCAGTTTTGATGCTGGCAACTCGTGCAATGTTGTCCTTGCCAGGAAATGTTTGGAGCACACGTCCGAGACGCCACTTCAGGGGAGGGAGGTTATCCTCTTTCACTAAAACCAATGTGTTAGGAGTAAGGCTGTCTTGATTCATTTGCCATTTTGTTCTTTTCTGAAGCTCGGAGACATATTCTTTAGACCATCTTGTCCAAAAATTCTGCCGCATTTGTTCCACCCGATCATATCGAGAAAGGCTCTGCGTAGTCATCGTAGTGAGGTCCTGGCTCGCAGGTGCTGTGAGCGGTCGGCCGATCAGGAAATGAGCGGGAGCAAGAGGGAGCAAATCGTTAGGGTCTGTGGACATTGGAAACATAGGTCTGGAATTTAGGACAGCTTCAATTTGTGCTAACACCGTACTTAATTCCTCATAAGTTAAGTGTGCATTGCCCACTACGCGGCACAAATGAAATTTGCAGGACTTAACCCCTGCCTCCCACAAACCACCGAAATGAGGCGAATATGGTGGTATAAATGTGAATTTGATTAAATTATTAGTAGCGAAGTTAACAATATCACATTCAGTGTCCTCTAAAAATTTAGAAAATTCCTTTAAAGCTCCTACGAATGTTTTACCATTATCTGAATTCACTTGCATGGGTTTACCACGCCGAGAGATAAAACGTTTAAATGCCAATATGTATGCTTCGCTCGTGAGACTTGTGACCAATTCTAAGTGTATAGCGCGCGTTGTAAAACATATAAAAAGACAAATATAACATTTAATTAATCTTGCCCCCCTTCCTGCACGGTTTAACATAAAAATTGGCCCAGCATAATCGACACCGCATCGAATAAATGGATATCCTGGTTCCAGTCTTTCAGAAGGTAAGTTACCCATCTGCATGGTTAAAGGTTTAGCTTTCATACGTACGCATTTCACACAAGTATGCACCACTTGTTTTGCTAAGTTGCGTCCTCTGATAGGCCACCAGGTTTCTCGTATTGAAGCTAATAACAACTGAGGCCCTGCGTGTAATAAGACTTTATGCTGATACTGAAAGAGGAGTCGTGTAAATATATGCTTCGAACATAACAACAATGGATGTTTTTTATCATACGAAAATGATTTCGAATGCGTGAGTCTACCTCCTACTCTAATTAAATTATGCTCATCTAAAAATATATTTAAACTGGATAAATGACGAGGATATTTTAACAATCGATTACATTTTAATCCATCATAAATATCTGAAAATGATTGTTGCTGTGCAATACGTGTTAGAATTCTGGTTGAATTACATACTTCGTCTACTAAGAGGCAACCTGTGACGCGATGTGTGTTAACTTTGTTGCGACAGTTATTAATGAAGCGTATCAGGTATGCCACAACACGTCTCATACGGTTAAAACAAGAAAAAAGTTCGAATGGAAAAATTGGTTGTGTTTGACTTAACAATGAAATTTTATTAGCTTTTAATTCGGGTAATTCATCAGGATTAACATCATAATTATGCATATCTTGTGCCCAATCCTTATGTGGAACATGTAAGAATGGAGGTCCGCACCACCACATATCAGATGACTTAAGTGTGTCTAAATGCATTCCACGTGATAATAAATCAGCCGGATTTTGTTTACCGGCGACATGAAGCCACGGCATATCACCTGTTATCTCATTAATTTCTATAATACGATTTTGTACGAATTGCTTTAGTAAATTAGGTGACATTTTAAGCCATGCTAAAACAATTGTCGAGTCTGACCAAAAATACACGTTATCGATTGTTAATCTTAATGAACTTATTATTTTTGCGTACAGTCTCGCACCTATTACAGCGCCACAAAGTTCTAAGCGCGGTATGCTAACCGGTTTTACGGGAGCCACCTTGCTCTTCGCACATAATAAGTTAACTGTTATCAATGTACCTGTATAGCTACGTACGTACGCGCAGGCGCCATATGCGTCTTGTGATGCGTCACAAAAAATGTGCAATTCTATTTTGTTTGTATTACTACCTGCGTTAATATCTTGTAGCACATAGCGCGGAATCCGTATATCTTGTAAATACTGTAATTTATTTATGAATTTGTTCCAATCTGATAAAATAGGGCTAGTGACTGGATCATCCCAGCCTATTTTTGATAACCATAATCTTTGCAACATGATCTTAGCAACAATAATTGTAGGAGTAAGAAGACCTAAGGGGTCGTATATTTGTGCAATAGTTGAAGCGATACTGCGCTTAGTAGTACTAGTCCCTAACTCATAATCGCATTTTGTGCTAAAATGCAGTTCGTCCGGAGAACAAGACCAACCCATACCCAGAGTTTTTGTGTGACAGTTGTCCCCTAATGACAATTCCTTATACGTAAAGGAAGATTGTGACTGTATAGTAGCAAAATTAAATATCCATTTTCTTAATGGGAAACAACCGGAATCTAGTATTTTAGAAATGTTACAACATATTTCTAATAATTTTTGTTGATCTTGATGACCCGTTATCAAGTCATCGACATAAAAATCTTCATTGATGATCCGTCCAATAACGTCATCATTGCATTCGAAAGCGAGTTGTTTTAAGCATCTTATACTTAGATAAGGCGCGGATGCCGTCCCGTATGTGACGGTATTAAGCTGGTATATACCGAGGGGTTCAGATGGATTGTCTCTCCAAATAACTAACTGCAAATTTCTCTGATCAGGTTGGATTAAGATTTGGCGATACATTTTCTCAATGTCGGCACATGCAACATATTTATATTGTCGGAATCTGAGTAGTATGGAGAAAATGTCATTCTGTAACGACGGCCCAATGTGTTGTATATCGTTTAAAGACTTGCCTGACGTAGATTTTGCACTCGCGTCAAATACCACCCTAAGTTTAGTAGTAGAACTGTGCTCCCTATAGATGCCATGGTGTGGTAAGAAAAAACAAGGCGACGAATATTCATAAATGCGACTCATGTGACCTAAGCGCAAATATTCACTCATGAATTCATTATACATTTGTCTATAATGAGGTGAGCTGCGAAGTAATTTGCGTTCGAGTGCAAGAAACCGGTTCTGTGCCATAGAAAATGTATCGTGTAGTGCATCAGCTGATTCACTCAACGGGATGCGTACAGAAAAACGGCCCTTATCGTCGCGTAACGTAGTACTTTTAAATAAATCTTCGCATGCAATTTCATTTTTTGTGTATTTCTTGGAACTGGAACATGAAGTTATTTCTTCTAGTTCCCAAAAACGTTTAAGTTCGGTATCCCATGTTTGTGTGAGATTACATTGAGTTCGATTAATGTGTGAAACTTGTCTGTGAACTGACCCAGATATAATCCAGCCAAGTTTTGTGTTCTGCAAATAAGGACCTTTAGGTAAACGAATTAAACCCTCGTTTAGCAGTTCCCAAAACTTGTCTGCACCAATTAATAGATGTATTTCGTTTGTTAAATAAAAGTCGGGATCAGCAAGTTGCAGGTTATCTGGTATTTCAATCTTATGATTGACACCCAGTGAAGGTAATTGTGACGTAATGCGGGACAAAAGTAAACAATTTAAGCGTGTGGTATATGAGTTTATTTTTGACCGCATTTTAATGTTACATGATTGTGTAGACTTCGTGATGGAATTACCTACTCCTATTACCTGAACAGTGGACTGTATCAATGGAATGTTAAGGGTATTGCATAATGTTTCAGATATGAAACAATGTTGGCTCCCGTTGTCTAGGAGAGCTCGAGTGGTGTGAAATTTGTTATATTTATCAGCTATCTCCACTAATGCAGTCGATAATAATACTTGATTGTGAAAATGATTGTAAGTAATATTATCGTCTTTATAAAGCGTGTGAAATGTGTGAGATGCCGTTTGGGATACATGTGTGTGCGTGATATCAGCAACGGACTGAGGTGATGTTTGTGATGCGTTTGCAACTGCTGATGACATACCAGCGTCACTAAAGTCGTGAATTAAAGTGTTGTGTTTTTTGTTACAATGCTTGCACGGCCCGAACCAACATTCCGCGACTACGTGGCCGACACGTAAACAATTACGACACATCCCTTTATCCTCTATGTGTTTTATTTTTTCGTTAAGTGATAAGTTAAGGAACTTTTCACAAGAATATAAAGGATGGTTCAAATCGCACATATTGCATTTGTAACGCTGCGAATGTGATGAGTTTGAAGGCTTAGTATTTTTATGTGTGACTACATGACTATGTGATTTTATCGACGACGTTTTTTTAATGTGTGTGTTTTGAGTATGTGTGTCCCCTGTTGGTTTGCATTGAGAAGGCTTAACAGTTTCTAGAAAATCTGCTCGATCCTTAAGAAAAGTCATTAAATCAGACAACGACATTTTTTTATTTGAGGACGTATTCGTGTGGGTACTTTTATGAAGTTCCCATTCGCGTTCCGTCGACGAATCTAATTTTGAGACTGTTATGTGGATAATTAATGTATCCCATGTGTCAGTAGGTTCCCCTAATGATTTTAATGCACGAATATTTCTCATTATGGTGTCAATTAGTTTACGAATTTGCGAAGCTGACTCTTTATTTAATGACTGAGCAGAAAATAAAGCCTTAACATGGTTGTGAACAAGCAAACGGTTATTATTATATCTGTTCTCTAACAAATCCCAAGCAATTAAATAATTGTCCGAAGAAAATTCTAGCGCCTTAATCACTTGTAGTGCATTACCTGTGAGAACTGATCGCAAGTAATGAAATTTTTGAACGTTATCGAGATTATTACTATTGTGAATAATTGATAAAAATGTATCGCGAAACTCGAGCCATTGATCGTAGCTACCGTCGAAGTTGGGCAAAGAAATTGTAGGTAGTTTGATACCGTTCGAGTTACGATTTTGAATGTCAGATTGCGGTTTTTCCTTTAAAATACACTTACATTTGGCCACAATAGCATAGAACTGATTTTCAAAACTTTCTCTCTCTTGTAATTCTTTGTCTACTTGACTCCCCGAAACTATCAAGTCTAATTCGTCTTGAAAATTCGAAAATTGATCAAATAACAATTTTGTCCTTTGATAACGCTCTTGTAACTCTGCTTTTTGTGTTTCAGTTATATTCGACTCATCTAATGACTCAACAAATTTAACGAATAAAGTAAATTTCCCTTTAACAGAACCCCGTTTCTTGACTAAATCCCGGATGATATCATCTGTACTTTCAACATCTATAAGCGAATGCCTCTTTTTTGTCATTTCGGTGTATGTGAAAAACAGGAATTAAGCACTTACAGTTTCGTAGATGATTTTCACTTGCACGCGATGTAGGTAGGCGCACTAATTCACCGGTCAAGAACACTGTAATTTTGCATAAAGAAACAACGTAAGCACAAATTGAGCACAGGATTTAGGAAGGAAAGATTGAATGGCCTGACCGTTAATTCCTGGTGGTGCTGCTTCTCGATGAAGATCCGGTTCGTAGGTCCAAAATATGTTAGGTGATTTTGTCAGGCTGGCTTGTGAAGTGCGATTTCTTTCCTCGTTCGTATGATGAAGAAATGGAGATAGACAAATGACTCGTGTATTTGCTTTGATTTTAAAATTGCGTATATTTGTACAGAACAAAATAATATAAATTATAACCAGTTGTAAGGATGACACTTGATCGTCGTAAAAAAGATATTCAGTGGAATGACACAGCGCAATGCTCGCCCTTCCACCGTTCTGTCCGCTCATTCGTTGCGATGGCCCCTAGATGGCGTTAGTCGTTAACAAACATAAATTACGTTAAGAACACACACACAAATTAATGTATTGAACATTTTGACTGCATGTTTCCTTTTCAACCCATGTATACTTACATATTAATACTAAGATTTTCGTCTGTCCAAAAATAACGAATAAGCTAATCTTTCTAAAATTATATTTTTTGTAATTAAAAATGTATACTTACTTTCGAGACATGTTTGGCAAAGCATTACGCATTTTAAGCGACTACCAAAGAGCAGATCCGACAATTTGCTATTTAAACGATGTCAGGCGCACCCTTTATTCTTTAACTTTTTATCGAAAATCTTGACCAAATCGGCGTGTATCGTAAACAATTCTCGTAATTCATTCGAGATTCGCTTTGCGTCTAACAGAGATATACTGAAATGACCAATCACGAACGTGCGTAGACTATCGAACTGTGATGTTTACCTCAATGTTACCATTGTTGTCACACCGACATACCGCCGATATATTAGCGATATTTATGAAGCCAAATTATTGGACCTTTGTATGACTTGCCTTAGAAGGCTAATGTGGGATTACTAAACATACTATTGTTTACCTTTGCTGTACATTTTGGAGCTTTAAGATATTAATAATAAGGTTTGGTTATGTGACGCCAGTGGCTATTGAAACATTAGCTAGAATAATAATTAAGCAGAAAACAACAACGTAGGTACTTGGATTATTAACTTATTGTGGTCACACTACGCAAAAAAATACTCACCCAATAAGTTTAAATGGACAAATAGGTAGATACTTAGTTGGTAATTCGTGTGTTTTTATTATATAAGTATATATTCACTAATACAGATCAAGATGTTACAAAATGTTCACAAAAGAACTTCGGTGTAAGCTTAGACGAAAAGCTAAGTTCGATACGATAACTACGAGTAGCTATATTTACCACGAAATCGACTATTTTTATGTCCATTACTTTAATGTGATTTCTTTTAGATGGTGGAGAAGCATAAAGTAGTTTTTTAATGATCTCATCCCTTAGTAAAAAGTTCAATAGTAGAATACCTATTTAGACAACATCTTGTTATTGATAAAAAGATCAATAGGATGGCTAATTTGAATAGAAATTTAAAACCTATCTTAGAAATGTTCTCTATCCAGAATTTCAAGCTTTTATTTAATACCGTTTCAGATTTCACTCGCCCCCTAAAGTGACACAACAATATAGCATATGTTACTATCATAATGAAACATTCTATTAATTAAGGATTTTAGTAGATATTGGTTTATTCATTACAAACAAAAATACAAATCTTTTCACTTTATAATATTAGTAGGTACCTACGTATACTATAGACTAGCCATCTACTATTGCCCGCGGCTATTTCTTGGCAAGCCAACTTTTTAAGGCAAAGGGCAAAAATGTCCTTCACGAAAGTCATATCTATCTCTATATCAAAATTAGTTCAATTTATTAAATACTCCTACAGCTCCATGGTATATTGTTCTCCATAATCTGCGTAGCCTGATAGTTCCGACAGCCTCTAGTCACTATAAGGCAATGATTCTATGAAGTATGGTCAGTATTAAAGTCTTTAATATAGATAAAAAGTCCCCACCTGACAAAGTAACGCGTTATGAAGAATCGCGCAAGACCATACAAAGCGGGAGTTATATATATATATATATGTATGTCTGTGTCTCACTCAACAATAAATCCAAACATAATTTGATAATTTCCTCTAATAACTACCTAATTGCTGCCATTCTTGAAATTAACGTAAATTGGCTCATTTAACAAAATAAGATACTTATATGTACTTAAATTGGGTATTTGAGTTGAGATTGTCAAGGTGAGACAAAAAAATGCCCGCAGTTTTACTCAATTTATAAAGATAGACGGAACATAGAGGAGGTATACCTATTCCTATTGTTATACCAAAATTGATCACAATTAGTTCAGTGGTTTAGGCGTGTAAACGGACAGACAGACACAGTTCCTTTCGCATTCTGAAAGTATGGATTATAGAATGTTACCAGTGTAATAGGTGCAATTTTAATTATTTGTTTGGTAAGTAATTTGATAAAATAAATGGCGAAAATCGAGGGACGAGCTTTGGAAACCGAATCTGAAAGGACTGGCCGTCACTCGCAAAGAACAGAAATATGTGGCAAAAGGGAGAGGGATACCTTTGTGGGACAATACAGACTACCTAGATAGACAGGTCGATAGTAATTTATTTTATCAATCAATATTGAAAATCATTTTAATATTTTGTAGCGTGTTGCCTTAATGTTATTGAAATAAAAATCGAGCAACGTACGAACCTTTCCAGAATAGATTTATATTAAAGTATATACCTTTATGAAGTGCCGTTATTATGTTTAAAGACTAACGAGACCTAATACCAAATACTTTATTTTATCCGTCAATAATTATCGTGAGTCAGACTATTTTATTTTATGTGCCATTAAATTTAACAACAATTGCCTTTTAGTGACGTGAAAGTAGACATCTTTATGTTTATATGTCGTTAAGATTAAGTGTTTCTACGTTCCAAATGCAGGTCCGTCGGTGTAGGGAGTACAGGGACCTTCGGAGGTATCTGTAGACCCATTACCATAACTCAGGTTGGTTTCAACGCTATCGCCGTTAAGGAGCATTTGTGACTTGTTATAGCAACCCATCAGTTTTAGAGCCGGTCAAAACGAAGCTTCTTAGATTAAGATTATGGTGGTCGCAAGCATTAGGTAAGTACTTTTTAGTGTGCAAAAACAACCATAATTATTAAGCTAAATATGAATACATGTACCTACGGATATGCTCTTATATTGCTAGGAAATATTTTTTAAAGATAGTTTTGCTATTGAGTTGTTATTGTCACATTGAAAATGATAACCTTTGTTGCGGATTTTATCCTGAAAGAGATAAAATCTGCAACAGAGGACAAAGTTACAAAATAAAAAAAACATCCATCAGAGGATACTACTCAGCTATTACTCAGCTTAACTAGCTTACTCAACAAGATAGCATAGCTCAAAGGATTAGCAGGCGGCGGCACACCGCGAACACCTCGGCGGCCTTAAAGAAGGTCGGCAGAGATCAGATGATCTTTGAAATGGCATTGGACGACCATCCAAGGGTCATTTCCAGAAATAACAAAAATAAATCAAATCGTTTTTCCCCGTGTGGGGACGGGTTAGAATACAGTTCCTCACTGCCATTCAGATAGATATCTCGTAAGAGCCAAGAAAATATCTGAGTTGCTCGGTGGTAGAACCTAATAAGTAAAAATAATCGTGCAAAACTAGAATCATAGAACCAGTTCTGGAATTCCGCAATATTTAAACTCAGTTCCAGAATTGATAATCTTCCGAAATTGTATGCCCTAGTTATAGGCTATTTAGCATCACGCTGCGACCCTTGATAACGGGTTAAATCGCGTGATAGCTACCGCGGGGTACAACTGGACTGCTAATATATGTTCAGCCGCATCTAATTAGACTAGAATTCGACCCCATTATAGTTGGAAAAAGACTAAAAGAATGAAATTATAAACCGAACGACGTCCCGTCCGCAAAAGAGCCAAGAAATCGTCCCTTATTTTCACTTTTTTTATGCACCAGGTGTGAGCAGCAGTTTTGACTTTGCTTAGCTTTTACAGTAAACGTCGAGACCACACAAAGATGTCCGTTTACCGCCAAGAATCACACTATTGTGATTGTCAAAACAAGATCGGTTACAATAAATCTTATTAAGAGTTAGGTTAGGCCCGCCACAACGCCATTCATGAGCGGCCTTGATCCAGCCTCAAAAGAATAGTTTGTTTACAGATATCGCAAAAAGCCTTTGTCGTGGCCTTGCGCATCTGCTCTACCTACCTGCATGCACGTGATGCGGTTGGTAACAATATTTGTATCACTTTGTTTTGTGCACGTAAAGTAAGTATAGGTAGAGTAGGTACTGTGGGGAGAACGTCGTCAAGCAGCAACGGTCCTTCTTCCGTCGCTAGAACACAATAATTATTTTAATATGCGCTCTTTTAAGCATACCCGGCCGGCGCCTCCACCACTTATAGGAAAGCGTGAGACTAGTTACGATCAGGGAACACTCTTGTTAAAGTAAATTTAGACTTAGAAGTGCAGAAAAATTGGGAATTCATTCGTTGACTATCAATAAATTAGTAAGTATTCTGCACTACTAAGTCTGAATTTTCTTTAAAAAGAGTGATCCCTGATCGTAACTGGGCTCACGCTTCCCTATAATACCTACCTACAAGAATCCAGCCTTTGTCTCGCGTGGATACAGGACTGCAATAATCACAATATAGGTAAAGTCAAAAGTCAAAATGTTTTATTTCAATTAGACCACTAAATAGGCACTTTTGAAAAGTCAAAACTATTTGCACGGTTCCAAAAAGTGGGTCGTATGGAGAAGAGCCGGCAAGAAACTCCATAGACACTCTTTTAAAAAAATAAAAAACTTGATTACAATATTATGTTTTACAACATTGTTCCAACTAGTTGCTGAGAATTCTGCAGTTTGATGTATAAGATTTATTCAATATACAAAAAGAATTAGGGATTGCCACAGCAAGTAAGAGCTGACCAGCCCCGACAGACAGCACCCGTTCACGAGCATGACGTGCGTATCGGCGTGATTCAACTCAACCATATTGTAGGGAATAAAACAACCCGACACACAACGCCACTATCAGCAGGACATTTAAGTGAGCATGACAAGCTCAGACCACGGGCACAACAATTTTACAGATAAATATATGTATGTACCTACTTATACAGATTGCTACATCAATATCTGCACTATACTCGCACATTACAATTTTCTAATTATGAAATTAGTAGAAATAGAAATTAGTAGAAACAGAAGAGAAGAAAAAAAGAAAATAAATTTATTTACATGGATAAGAGTCAATTAGTTGTGACCCCCTAAACTTTATGATTCCGCCCGTGTTGTTTTATTTTTGACGTAAGTAACCTAGATGATTAGAACATTTTTACAATTTCACTGAAGCTATGTGAAATCTGCTAACCCACCCTAGGCAACGTTGCAATCGCATGGCCTAGTGATGAAGACTCACCCCCATATTCATATTATTCATAATCACTACATAGTATAAAACAAAGTCGCTGTCGCTGTCTGTCCGTCCCTATGTATGCTTAAATCTTTAAAACTACGCAACGGATTTTGAAGCGGTTTTTTTTAATAGATAGAGTGATTCAAGAGGAAGGTTTAAGCTATTTAACATTACGGCTCTTAGGAATGGGGCAACGCGGGTGAAACCGCGGGCGGGCCGCTAGTAATAGTATAAAACGCCTTATAATTTGTTTATAGCTATAATTTATTTATTGTAAAAGAGCATAAAGCTCAGCATTTGAGTGCGGTAGAGATAGACCCGTTAAAGTCAAATCACTCAAACCATGAAATCCCCAAAACCCCGACTAGCTGAAATCCCCGCAAGAATCATAGATTGACTAGCTTCATTCAGAAATAGTTGTAGATGAGTGAAAAATAATACATAATTATTATTACAAGTATTTTACTATTTTACCTGGATATATAATTAAAAGTTGCTAAAGGAGGTCACCAAAAGCCCATACAACTCAGCCCCCTTGAGGTACATAATAAACTATATTATTGGAATTCGAAAAAAAAGTATTTTGATATAACTATTCAAAACTTTAGAGAAATGTTTAGTTTTCAAGCCCGTAATACGATTAAATCATATGGCAACATTAAGTGTTCGATTGCGTTTAGTATCAGACTTTTAAAGTGTCTGACTAGTGAAATTTTTATTTTTATTTCAATGTCTAATATTCGCGTAAGTGTCAGAAACCAGTACGTCTGACTAGTGTTTTATTTTTAATTATTTAATTTAAAATGAATTATTATATTAAAAACATAACCTAATTATAAATTAACATTATAATAACAAAATACAAAATATTATCAGTCAAACGACACTATGATTCTTCGAATGGTATCAAAACGCAAAAAAACATAATCAGGATTGGTTTACAATTGTCATTCCGTTCATTTCGGCGTTCCGGGGTATTTCTTTGCTGTCCGTTTACGTTGTGTATTTTGATAATACCTTGGCTATTCCTTCTGGATTCACGTATTTTGCTGTCAAGTTGACAGTTTTTAGCGTTCCGTACCTCAAAAGGAAAAAAACGTAACGGGTCCGTACGTCCGTCTGTCTGTCTATCAAGGTCGTTTATCTCGGGAACGCGTAGAGGTACCGAGTTGAAATTAAAACCTTATACTCAGGTCTACAGACCCCCGAACCTGTGGAAAAAATATTTTTTTAAGTTAACGCAAAAAAAGAGATACGGCCGTTTATGCCGCAAAAATGTTTATTTCCACACTCTCAAGGGAATCAAAATTTATAGGGTATTTTCCGTTGACCTAGTATTATGAAATTTGGCAAGTAATAACGTTTTCCTTAAACTACAAGTTAAGGAAAAAATCTAAAAACTATACATTTGTGTAACAAAATCTTACTTTACGAAATCATAATTTCACATTTAATAAAACTTATAAAATTTACTGACAACAACCGCCCTCTATCGGGTAATAAGTTTATTAAAAAGCTACCACACTTCATATTGGCAATAGGCTCGCCCCCTATTATATGGGACCTAAACATACCGGCGAACTGTGGGTGTACATTAATTATTACACCTCTGCCTAATACAGGCGTGATGCGTCCATCACGCCTGTATTCCACGAATACAGTGTGAAGTTATGCGCAAGTGATCTTGCCGTGATTTTTAATAAAAACTCGGTGTAAAGATAGTTGGGATCGTAATGAAATTGTTTCGTGTTAGTGAATATTGTCCTTATTGATTTTTTTATTTTTGCATGAATATTTGATTAAGTTATTTGACTTTAAACGCGCGTTTTTATTTCGGAAGTACTGTACCTACCTATATTTAAATTAGTTATAGTAGGCACTTCATCAAGTTTTCCTCATTATATAGGCAGGGCCGGATTTAGAGGCATCCGCGGCTACAGCCCCTGAGCCTCCACAAAAGAGGGGCCCCCACAATAGAGACTTCGAAAAAAGTCTTTCAAATTCCCTTGAGTAAACACTAGTAAATAAAATAATTATTAATAACTTACGTTAGGACAAAACCTATCCTTTATCAAAGCTATCCCTCCTGAGCATTAAAATTTACTATGATTTCAGCGAAATCATCAACTCCTCTGAAAAAAAATATAATTTTTATTTGGAAAATAATTAGGGACCAGGGGCTCCACTTCTTTGTTGCGCCAGGGCCTCCAAAGCTATACATCCAGCCATGTATATAGCAGTATAACAGTAACAGTAGAAAGTTACTGTTATAGTACATATTATGTAACTTTCGTCATAAATTAAATGAAAAATAATTGGGGAGGTCTATTTTTATTACATACATACATACACTCAGGCCTTTCTCCCACAAGGGTAGGCAGAAACTATAGACTGAAACTTGCTACGATTCTTGCATACTTCTTTTGCTTCTTCCACATTCATACATTTTCTCATACATATTAGCAAAAAACACAAAACTGTACACGACATGTATGTATGTTATGTATGTACTATGGTATCAAAAACTATCAAATCAATATGTACAAAATCTCATTCCTCTGAGTACAAAATAATCTTCTCAAATCAATTTTGTGGACTGGCAATAGGAATGGAAATGCATTTGACATTAGACGAGATGTCAATTTTCAGTAATGTCATCAGTCAAATTGTCATGTGTCATCCGTACTTCCGTAGCATTCCATTCCGTGACAAATACAAGTCACAAGTATGATCTTTAGCATGGCTTTCTTTGTTTCGTTAAAGATTGTCAATAGAGTCAAGATTTTTGTTATGTTTAAGATGTATACTTGATTGAAACTTACCTTCTCAAAAGATATTTCGGTTTTGACATTACGTACATGCGATGTTCGTGGTTGTGTGTGAGCCATTGCATTCAATTGCATTCTCAATCGTTCACATTGTTTGCTTTGTTGTTTTGAACAGTGCTAAACAAGTTTTTTACTGTGCCGTTTTAATAAAATTATATAAAAATTGAAATATGGTTAGAAGTTTGGGACTAAAGGAGTAAGTAACAACGTATTATTTAAAACTTTTAGAACGGTTATTGTCTAAGTAAGAAATGTATTTTATCATTATAAAATCGAGTTGTAATACACCACACTTATTATATTTAAAAAAAGAATTGTAAAATTTAAGGGTACGGTATGAGGACTACAAAACCAACTTTTGGTAAGTATCTAGTGTAAACTTCAGTGTTTATTTAGGAATCCATCATAATGAAGCAAAAGCTTTACTTTATACGTGAACATTTTTGTGTACACTAACAATAATGAATAAGATTTTGTTGAAGGAAAATAACAAATATGCATCATTCAAGAAAGTTGATATGCATTAGATACTTGTTTCTCACATGACTTTGCTATCAAATTACAAGTTGCTTGATAAAATATTTTACCTGGAAGCACACCTGTGACCACAAAGTGACTTCTTATTGCAAGTTCTGTAATTTCCAATAAAAACTTTCAATATTTCTGCCTTCAAATACATAATATATAGATCTTCAAGAAATGATTAATACTTTTTAAGAAACGAGTTTCTTAAAAATATCTGCAATCAGCAATCTTTTTGTTTGTTCTTAATCAGAGCATGCTATACCATTCCAGAAAAAAATATTTATCACATAAAGTTTATTTTTGAACTGTCAATCTACCAAGGTATCAATTGGCAAAAACAATAGTGAAACAAATGGTCTGGCACCATCATGGTATTAAAGTGCAGATAAACAGACCCATGTTGTTGATGTTGATGGGTATTCAAAGCCAGGAACTAAAGGCAGACAATTTAAGACAATTAAATTTGCCATTCTGTATGTGTGAACTTAAATAACATCTGTATATAACATGTTTAAATATAAATATTTGTCCTATATTATGCATTCATCTAATTACTAAAAACTTTGGTGAGCCACTATGATGATGATGAGGATGTCTGAGTAGGTGTATGACAAAAAATTAAAAATGGCATTGAAATGCATGCATGGGAAGTTATATTATAAATACATTATATTTTCAATTTATAAATGATATCATTTATAGGTGTTGAAGCCCTGCATGTTGTTGATGCATTTTAATTTAACTGTCATAAATAGGTAAACCTTTAAAATGATTTGTTAAATACACTAAATCATATATGGGGTCCCCATGCCTGAGAATAATATTTTTTTCTATTGTGTTTGTAATTTTTTATGTGAGATTAATCCTCCATCTACATGTGAAGTTTTTAATTTTAATTCAGTTATAACCACATAATTTTATGTTACCCAAATACCTTTATTTATTAATTATGTACTTGTAAATAACTTTAAAGAATATATATATCTACCACTGACTTGCATCAGCATATCAGTGGAAACATCAGTTTTGTATCATCAAAACTCATTTTCAAGATTATATATATGTAGTACTTAGGAGAGACTAAAAAATATTGCATCACATTATAGTGAAATTAGTTTCAACAACATAGTATTACCAAAATATTATATTTATATTGCAATCACATTAATTGATCAATAGTTATGTTGCAGAAATTAATGTATGATCAAAATTATATTATGGCTTTAAATAGACAAATTAAAATGAGTTGGTAATAAGTACCTACTCATTTTAATTCTATTGAAAACTATATACCTACCAGGTATATAGTTTTCCACAAAATTATTAGACTTAGAGTGGATAAACTGAATAGGAAATCCAACTACCTACTTGGTGTGAATCAGCCATTTTCCTTCTACATAAATGCTGCCATCCATTATCTAGAAATCATCTTCACGTTTTAGTGCTATTATAGCATTGCATCTTGACTAAATGATATTCCTTTACATTTTTATAATTACTTAGCTAGCTTAACTTGACTATTTTTATTAAAATAATCTATTAAAGTGCTTGAGAGCAAGATGAATGTTATAATGTAGATAAAACAAGAACAGTTGCAAATTTAATTTTTAAATACTACACTCATATATTATGTGCCAGACTTAACACATTTCATTTCATGGCTTATATAAGCCAATCAAGAATTAATATTCAATGCCAGTTCCAATGTTCCATAATTAGTCACCTATAATTCAATTTTTTTGTTGCATAATGATATTTTTTGTTGCACATCATTACATATAACGGTAATACTGAATAACTGATGAGGCATAGTTTTTTAAACTCTAAATTGTTAATATCTCATCATGCATAACATTGTTGTTTGTTTCTTGATTTAACAAGAAATATTTTGTAAGAAACCTTATCTTCATTTTGCATTTATTTCATTTTAATCATTAATTGCACCTCCATCTGAAAAACCAGGACTTTAAAAATATTGAATCACATTATTGTGAAATGTTCCAACGATATGGCATTGTCATTTTTATTCATACTTTTTAGGGTTCCATACCCAAAGGGTAAAACTATTACTAAGACTCCGCTGTCCGTCTGTCTGTCACCAGGCTGTTTCTCATGAACCGTGATAGTTAGACATTTGAAATTTTCACAGATGATGTATTTCTGTTGCAATAAATACTAAAAACAGAATAAAATAAATATTTAAGTGGGGCTCCCATAAAACTGACGGGTTTTTTTTTTGCCTTTTTTATAAATAATGGTATGGAACTCTTCGTGCGCGAGTTCGAGTCGCACTTGGCCGGTATTTATATTGAAATCAACTTTCGTATGATGATCAATGTAGTACTGTACTAAACTTGTAATAAAGAAAATAATAATATTAAAATTATCTCCCCTATTCAAATCTACACTATTCTACAGTTGAGTGGTACAGGTTAAAAGGGATGATGAATTTTAATATCTAACGGCCAGTCCCAATATCAAATCAGTGAGTTGCTTACTAGAGATAGGATTTTGACATAAGGTCCATACAAGTAATGTCAAAATCCGCATAAGCAAATCTATTGACAGATTATTGGGACTGGCCGTAAAAAGTATCTACCTAGATTAAATACCTACTTATTTTTACTAAATGTAGGTATGCTGGTAGACATTGCTGATATAATAAATGAGGAAGCAGTAGGTATAAAACTAGTTGCCATCTGTTGTATCCTCAGTACATAATATGCAATGAATCACTGATTCTGCACCAATGGATAGACAATAAGTTTTTGTTATCAGTCTACTTAACCAGTTTCCGTTCAAACAACACTAATTTAACAGTGACTACTACAAGATAAGGGGACCTTGACATAGAAATATATTTTGTTTTGGTCAATCATGCCAAATGCGGTTTCAAGGTGGCACTTGTTCTTGTTGAAACTCCTTAACCTATTAAGAAGTAATGTACATAATTATGATATTGTGTCAGGAAAGTGCTCTATCTGTTTTAACCCCATTACCCCCCAGTGGTGAACGGTCCACAGAACCTACAGCCTGCCCAGGCGACACGGTTACAACGGTTGCCTGCTATAGTACTTCTTCTATTCCGGGGCCGTATTATGACATGTTAACACCGTCATTTTTACGTTGTGAGAAAGAGATGCCGCTCTACATATTAAATAGCCTGATCTTTTTCTTACAACCTAAAAATGATGGCGTTAACATGTCATAATACGGCCCCAGTACTCTATCCATCCATCAATCCATCCTGCAATAGGTGTATTAGCCAGGCCGCCGTTCATTTATAGAAAACTAGCACCCGTCCCGGAATTTCACGATTGAAATTTTCGTCTATTCTCGACTATAATATGCATGTATTATACATAGAAACCTCTCGGAAATATCTCTAAATGATAGTGAAAACCGTATAAAAAACGTAGAGTGGTGTAGAAGTTAGCGGAGAAACAGACAGACGAAAACAGCTAAGTACTTTGCTTTATTTATTTAAATAAGTATAATTTATTGTACACCAAATACAACAGGTACCACTAGGTAACACTTTACTAGGTATTTAGAGATTAAAGACTGGCTGATTCCCTCGGTTTCATTCGCGTCGTAAAAGGACCACTTATTTACTAGGTATTTTTTGAGACAAAGTAGTCCTTGCCAAATTTTAACGAAATCTGTTCAGCGGTGTAGGCGTGGAAAGGGAACAGACAGAGTTACTTTCGAATTTCTTTGTTTATTTGTTGAAAGATAGAGAAGTGCAAGAGAAAAAAAGGGGCTATAGTAATACTTATCACACCTGGGTCATGCACGCCGTCATCACGTGAAAACAGTTAGTTTCATAACATAGAGTCATCATCATTTTTGCCTCCCTGTTAAGCCATTGTACCTTTCCATATGCAACCCTTCTTTTGCCCTTCATCCGTCTCCAGACTATGGAGTTCCATTCAAACATCTAACATTATTTATGTATCAGTATAACAGACCATTATAATATCATGTTATATACAACCATTTCATAAAATTTTCGGTTACATCATGAATTGTCATCAATCCTAAGATCTGGCCACAACGTAAATAATTGTGAACACCGAAATTTGGCTGTTGTGACTCAGTCTTACACTTCTCGATTCCCGTAAATATTTTTTTTTAAAAACGTTGCCCCACACTAGGATTTTCTCCTGTATCGTGGGTGCGTTTACAAACACAAATTCTCACATACACAAACGCCCAGACCCAGAACAACTACCTGTAGATCATATAAATATTTGCTCCGTGTGGGGATCGAACCCACAACACGTGGTGCAGAAGCCAATCGCTCAGCCGCTACGCGAAACGTGTCGTCAATATACTATTAACTATCGACATATTTTTATAGATAATAGTGATGAAGTTCATGAAATTAATGTATTAGTGTTGGTTGATTCCACAATGAGGAAAAAATACCTGTATTCCTATCTGTAAAATATACCATATTTTTTTAAACTGTATTTATACATTGACTGCCTCATTAGTCTATTGGTCCCAAGCGCGACTGCTACGCTAGAGGTTCTGGGTTCGATCCCCAGCAAAGTGGTATTGGGTTTTTCTATGAAATTCTCAGTAGCAGCTCGGAGTCTGGATTTGTGCCCGGTTAATGGCAATAGGCTCGCCCCTTATTACATGGGACCTAAACATACCGGCGAACTGTGGGTGTACATTAGTACGCCTCTGCCTAACCTTTCGGGGAATACAGGCGTGATGGTGATGGTATGTTATGTATTTATACATTTGTTCCATCGCAACGTTGGGCACGATATACCTAAATAGAATTAGAAACACACTTATGATCAAAGAACACTTAAGTCTTTTACAGAAGTCTTCATAATTTATACTTACAACAGTAACACAGCCCTTATTCACAGCACTTCCCGAAGTTGGTCGTTTAGTAAAGATACAAAGTTTGGGTTTGTGCCTGATTGATAGCGATACGCTAGTTATTAATCGCCGGCGAAATATGTATGTACGGCAGCACCATCTCTGCCTAAAATCTTTTGGGGAGTACATGCGTAATGGTCATTATTGGTCATGTTATGTTCATGTTGATTAGAGGGACCTTATCGCATAAATTCTGTAATGTAATTCTTTTTTAGTGGACGTGAGATCCACTAAAAACGAATTACAGGGCGACATACGGAGTTATCATGGACATGCAATGTCCAACAGTAGGTATAAGACACCAGTGTTATACAACCTTAACTTAAGGAAAAAAATTGGCAAAATTCGAGTCAATACAATCTCTACGCCCTAAACTGCGTAGTTCAAACTGCGCAATAAAGATTAAGGCTGGCCTAAAATCCTGTCAGGCTACAGTTGTTTTACCAATTCTGAGAATTAGAAAAACTTGTTTGAGCAATGTATGATTAAGATTGCATTTCGAATCGGACCGCAACCGCATAGGTATCTGTTATTTACTACGTATTTATAGGTACCTATATGGAATTTTGTTTACCGCTTATCGGTCAACGACTTCTGCTCTTCCACTGGTTTATTATAAGGGAAGGTTACGTTCAGTGAGGGAATCTAATGTGCTCCTCTTGGCTCTTGATCCTATACCATAAATATGCCTGATTAATGCTTTATTCAGGAACAGGATTAGTACTGGTATCAATATGCACGTTAGAGAAATTCTTATGCATGTCTATCTAAGTTGATAGGTTCACATTGCTAAATTTAATTTAAATTTATTAAATATTTTATAATAGGTACCTAATAAGTGAGAAATGTTTATATGTAATACCTAGGTACATAAATTCCTAAGCAGTCATTATATAAGCAAGACGTTTGAGCCTTTCGCAATTCAGTTTTCGTTTGGCCTTGGCAATCGTAAAATCATAGTACGGTCAACGACTTATGTTCTCGAATTTTAAAATACCTATGTGCTTGCCTGTTTACTTATCTTGTTATGTAGGTGGCTTCTATACGCAAGGTCGTATGTTATTCTATTAGTAATGCTCAGTGTGAAACTTAATTTACATCCGTCCACTTGTGTCTTTGATGACTAGATAACATCTTCAACGTTTTACTTGTTTTAATGTTTTCTGTTTTGCCCGCTATTTATTTACTTACTGTTAAAGGTAATTATTTTAATATTAAGTAATTAATTGCATAGTCCTCTGTTACTGTCCCACGACGGAATGGAACCCCCATTTACACCATATTGACCTAAGGCAGGATTAGCGATTTTATAGAGTACTTATAGAGAGATAGTTTTCCTTTTCCTTTTATGACGCACAACTGAGTCGTCTGATGTCTTGGAAATCTAATTTAATTGTACTAATATTTCTAGATGAGTTGTAACCCGGGAAAATGGACAACAACAAGAGGCTGCTGCTTCAGAAGTACCAGCAGGACATCATCAATGATCTAGATGTGCCTTACATCTTGGATGAGCTTTTTACAAAGCACGCAATTTCCACTGAAGATTTCGATCATATTTTACGACTAGTAAGTAGTGCCCATTATTCGAATTTAAATAATAACAACAAACTTTTACAAATCGAATAAGATCTTAGGTAAAGGTATTATCTTGCAGATCAGATAATACCTATACCTAAGATCTTACTAGACTACGCATCAAGCATTAAGCTACATGATTCTCACATTATAATAACAAAATTGAAAAAAATCACAATGTTATAATTTTTATTTAAAAGAGTATCTCCATATGACCCACTATTTGGAACCGTGGTCGTTTTGACAATTCAAAACTGCCTGCAGTAATGGTCGGAGCAGCTCGGAGTTTGGATTTGTGCTCGATGTTTGGATGGCAATAGGCTCGCTCCCTATTACATGGGACCTAAACTTACCGGCGAACTGTGAGTATACACTGTGTACCAGATATGTCTATAAAAGTAATAACAAAGCTACTTACCAATCTACTGACGCAATGGAATCCTGAAATGAAAACTGTACTGTAGGTACTGATAATTAGTAGTAGTTATTGACTGATTGACTGACTGACTGACTGACTGACTGACGTATTAACGCACAGCCGAAACTACAGGAGCTAGGTCCCTGAAAGTTTGCATGCTGGTACCTTTTGCTCTGTAAACGAGCACTAAGATAGGATTTTTGGAAATTCAACCCCTAAGATAGGAAAATGGCGGTGAAAGTTTGTATAAAAATCCGCACACACTACCACGCTTTTGACATACACACACATATACATATTTAATAAACGATTACATCCTCAAGATAAGTTAAGTACAGCTGTCATTTGCTTTTGACATTTAGACAATTGTTTTCTTCCACAAAAATTTGACAACACATTTTATTAAATGAAACCTCCATGGTGTAGGTACAGTGGGCACAGTATATGTCAGAAACGGAAATTAGCTAAGCACGCAGGCAAAACTGCTCACAGGAACTCTAGTAATTTATAAATTAGGTACCTAAATTATTCTACCCTCCAGTTTTTTATTAATTTATGTTATGTCGATTTTAGAAATGTAGTTCAGTTAATTTTCCCAATAATATCTATAAATAATAATTTATTATTGAATATTTTAGAATTCATCACGTGTCGACCAAACCCGGTACCTTCTGGAGTCATTGATAAAAAATGGTAGCAACGCGTCTTATGAAGCGTTTGTAGACAGCCTTCATAAGGACTACAAGTGGCTTTGGGAGAAACTTGTAATAGATAATAACAATCCGATGCCGAATGACAGTTTTGAAGACAGCCTCAGTAAGGGTGATGTGCCCAGGTTACCGGATCATCACGTGCGGAGGACAAAAGTGGTAAGTTTATTTTGTACTTTTTCCCCGTGTGAGCACGGACGGGTTAGAATACTGTTCCCTACTGCCTTTCAGATATGGATCTCGTACGAGGGGAAAAATTTCTGACTAGCTCGGTGGTAGGAGCTCTTGGGGTCTGACTGGATGGCGACCACCGTTACGTTGGAGTGTGTCGGCACCTTGGTGTGTGTTTCGACTTTTGCCCCCTCAGTTGCTGCGGCTCTGGCAGTCTGCAGGTCGTAGTAGCTCTTAAGGGTCGGCAGTGCATCAGCAACTCCTCTAGTGTTGCATGTGTCAATGGGTGACGATGACTTACCACCAGGTGGCAGCTCGTTTGCCGACTTAATCCATAAAAAAACTTTTTATAAAAATGTTGCCCCACACGGCCCTATGGCCTATGGCCCTAGATGGGGTGGGGCTTGAAAAATTCTCATATTCAACCCGAGACCCAGCGCAACTACCTGTAGCACATGCGAACTGGAATAGAACCGCGAGATGGTGTAAATTTAACAGTGGATAATAAGGCTTATCTACAAGTCTTAAGTACTATTAGCATTCACATTTTCATGCCACCCACCTAGTCTTAAATTGCATCCAGATATCGCCGTGTATCAATACGTCCAATATTTCTTCAGCTTAGTCTTGCCCATCATTCTGATTTTTTTTAACACCATTGATATTCATTTAGCACACGTAATCTAATTTAAGAACTTCAACTATACTCCAATGTTGAGTATGTTAAAAACATGCGTCATGACTTTGTTTTTTTAATTCTGTTTTATTTAGTTTACCCACTGCAGGGTATAAGCCACTAATTTACTCCATTGTGCGTCAATTTTGTCGAAGTACACAGTAATGTATGTATATGTCTACCTATGTAGGCATCGGTCTTGTTACACTTCGTGTACTTTCTCTAGACGAAAATTCCGCCAGGGATCTATTATTCTCATTTTACAAAAATAAGCTTTATATAATATCTATATATAATAAGCACAGACGTAGCATCTAAAAACCCTCCTACAAAATTTCCATATCCGTTACATGATCATTGAGTGAAACAAACAGTTGAATTTATTTATATGTATTACTACTATTTACAAATAAATTATCATACAGATTAGACAGAACAGTTAGTTGTTTTTTTTTCTTTTGAGCTTACAGCAATAATTATGACAAAACCGGTTACATTAAAAATAACTTGTTTAAGAATACCAGGTATTATATAAATCTTACCTGCGATGTTATAAAACGCTTGAGCTAATTTTGCTAGATAGCTCATTCCCACAAGAGTGTCTTTCGATAAACGTTTATAAATTTCCAATTAAAATAACATAAAGGACTAGGCCTTCCAGGACAATATAATGTAAATGTAACATGACCATAGTATGGTCTACATTGAGTTTACGGGCATGTATTTGATATATGCTAATCATCATAATAATAATACGTGAATCAAAAACTTTGTACCCCATTTTACGAAAACTACGCGAACGTAGGAGTATGAAATTTGCTATAGTTAAAGTTTATATGGAGAAGGAGTGCAGAAAGCTAATGTTTCTATATAATATGCGTTATAAATACAATAACTGCCTCATTAGTCTAGTGGTCCCAAGAGCGACTGCTACACTAGAGGTCCTGGGTTCGATCCCCAGGTTGAGCAGTGTTATTGGGTTTTTCTATGAAATTCTCAGTAGCAGCTCGGAGTCTGGATTTGTGCCCGGTTAATGGCTACAGGCTCGCCCCCTATAACATGGGACCTAAACATACCGGCGAACTGTGGGTGTACACTAAGTACGCCTCTGCCTAACCCTTCGGGGAATACAGGCGTGATGGTATGTAAATACAATAAATTAAAACATTACAGACACTAACATGCGTTTGACACACACGCACCCATGTACATACCTTCCTTGACATTGTCAAGATATTATGACTCCATCAATGATTCCATGGTACAGCTGTCATTGACTGTTGACAATTGTTTTCTTCCTTATAAATTAGACTTAGCACATTTTATGATATGAAACCTACCATGGTGTAGGTCTACTACAGTGGGCTATTACTTACGCAGGCGAAGTTGCGCACGGGAACTCTAGTTATTGTAATATTTGTTACAAACCCTGAATACAATATTGTCAAGTATTCACAAGCACTGCTCGTTTATAGATTTATCAAATACCTTTAAATTATTAATAATTGTTAGTTTTATTAATGAAGCCATATAACTTGTAGGAACAATATGTAGCCAATAGCTTGAAGCTGCTGACGCGGCACAAGGTCCTCGCGCTTCACGGCATGTCTGGCTCGGGGAAGACGTGTGTCGTCCTCAGCACCTTACGAGACAACCCTCATTTGGTCACTAACAACTTCAATGGCGTCGTTTTCTGGGTCAACTTTGGAAACTGCAAGACTGACGATGATATTATATTTCAACAAAGCAAGTGAGTGTGCTTTTATACATATATTTTTAATCTTGCTATTTTTAAGGGTTGCAGCAAATTTAAACTCTCATAGAAACAATTATAAATAAAAAATCCTCGCAGTAAGTGTATAGTAACAATATTCTATGTTTTCTATCCCATGGCAATATTTGAAGGTCTCTCGCACTATTTTTGAGCTACTAAATAGTGAAAAAAAAGTTACATCCACATTTTCTCCACAGGCTGCTAAGAAAGGCTTCCTCGATGTACATGCAAAATTCGTACATGAACTCATCAATTTCTATGTCGAGTATCGGTTCCAACGGCGATAGTCACTCTTCCTCAAATTATGAGTGGACTATGATTGATCTGAAGGACAAACTCAAGACCCAGTTCTCCGAACAGCCTTTAAAGGAATGTCTTCTAGTTTTGGACGAAGTCAACGACAAAAAGTTTTTAGAAGCCTTCGATATTGGATGCAAAATTTTGGTGACGACAAGGGACACCAATGTGGTTGCTAATTATCATCCGCAAATCATTAAAGTAAGTTATTTTTATGTAGATATAGTTGACTATCTATAAAGTTGAACAGTTTTCCAGCCCATGTTCTAGATGTGGTGGTGGTCAACCGTCTTAGTACGTCACCAAACCTCAAAAATAACGTGCATTTTGCGAGCATAACAAATGTGGTGGTCTAGCCTGAAGTCCTGCGATAATATCAAGAGATTTTCATTTTTTAATTTATTCACCAATTTTTATATTTTCACGTACATTGGCCACTATTCATTAGATTTAGATTACAAAATAAAGAGAACTAAGTTTACACTGCACTTACATAAAAAGTATTACTGTGTACTACACACAAAAAAATGTTTTTATAATACATTGACATAAATTTGAAATTTTGGATAAATAAAGTTGGATGTTATTATTATGAAGTTTCTATGGCACTGTTATATTCCCTAAATATAAGGAAATTATACATTTGCAACTCTATAACGTCATTTTAGTATTATAAGAAAGGATATCTATAATGTTCGGTACATTATAGATATCCTTTATAAGGTTAAAAAGAGTGTTCGACAAATAGATTTTGGTATTTCCCATTACTTGCTTTATACATATACAGAAAATAGCGGTGTAACTTGGGTTAATATCCCATAATTATATAAATAACAAATGATATTGGTTATATAGTATGATATATGCTATTCGTGTTAGTATCAAAGTTACTTTATTTTATAAACTCTAGCTATAAGGCATAAGGCAGTGTAAACAGTAAAAAAAACTATTTTTCACAAAAATCGACCATAAGGACATGTTAAAAAAGTTAATTTCAGACTGAAAAAACCTTGACTTACACAATAAATGAAATATAATTATGGATCTAATTTAATAGTGACTTTATAATAAATCAATCAATCAAATTGAAGCATTACATCACTCGATGCTCCCACGCATTATACTGCAAAAACACGAAAGGATTTAGCACATGTATAATTCACAGATAGAAAACAGTTTAGAAGAAAAAGAATCGTTGGAAATCTTCGCCTCGTCCCTGGAAGTCCCCGTGTCGAAGTTACCCTGGCAAGCTAAGAAATTACACGAAATTTGTAAAGGAAGCCCATTCAATATTGGCTTAATTGGAGCGCAGTTAGCAGAAAACAGAGAAAGGTTGATTGATGACCCCAAACGGTGGAATTACTACATCAAAGAGTTGAAGAAAAAGAATCATTTTTCATTGTAAGTATTATTTACTTATTACACTTTTCATATTCTCTGACACAGGAATTTTTTTTTTGGAAATAGTAAGACCTGATTTAATTATAGCAGTGAATTAAACACATTCGTTGATTTTTTCAGCATACCAATTAACCAAACTTACAACCCTATGAAAACCATTGAAGTATGTATTAACTCTCTAAACGAGAATGTCCTACCGTTATTCAAGAAGCTGAAAGTGCTGCCCGATAATGTCAAAGTGTCTGCCAAAGTCTTAAGTAAACTATGGAATAAGGAAGCGACACAAGTAGAGTCGATCATGAAAGAACTGCGCAGTAAATCACTTATTATTGAGTGCTACGACCGTGAACAGAGGAACTATATGTACGAGATACATGATCTTATAATGAAATACTTAAAGAGTACTGGGGAAGATGACAATAAAAAATTACATGCCGAGTTCCTCAACAGCTATAATTATAACCAAGCCAGCCCACCCGTTGACATCATCGACGACGGGTACATCGCATTCTATATCGGTTACCATATTAAGCACACTGACAATTACAATGATAAATGGAGTTTGTTCAACAAATTGTTCTTGAATTTGAAGTTTTTAGGCAACAAAGTGCGGTTGACGGGACCAGCCGATGTGATGTCCGATCTCTCGAACTATGAGAGTAATATCGTTAAAGATGTAAGTATAATGTTTATTAATATGTTATACTCTCTGCTAACTACCTTTTACCAAACTTCGATACGAATAGACGAGACGACGACGAACGATAGACTTTGATATTTGTGTAGCATTTTCTAATTAAATATAATCAGTGTCTATAAAATCGTTTCCGTAATTTCTAATTCTTAAACATCTTTAAAATACTTATGGTGCGTTTATACTATAAATATAGCCTATAACATTGATGGCGAACCAATGGCACGCGTGCCATCGTTGGCACGCGACTAAGTATTTTGGGCACGGGACTAGGTAGGAATATCTTATGTAGGCAAGTAATCGAAACTCAGGTGTTAGTATCAAGTTAATAGACAGAGAAAGAGATTTCGCGACTGAGATACCTGCCATATTGATGTAGAATTCGTACAAAAGTTGTTAATGTTTAGTTCTACGACTGTCATTATTCTGAGGTTCTACGCTTGACGACACGTCATGACGTCATTTAACATTTGTATAGAAAAAGTGGCACGTAGACCACAAAAGGGTTCGCCATCCCTGGCCTATAATAACCTTGCTGTCACAATAGGTACAAGCAACTCCCATACTTTCCATAACACAAGCTATTTGTAAATTAGAACTTGCAGCTTGCACACCACTTGCAGATTCTATTTGCACTTAATTTTTCATGTTTATTTGGGTAATCATGCTTTATTCCTTTAGGAGCTAGACAAGGAACTGATTAACAACATCAAAGCCTACCTAAGTACCCACGGAACCGACCTATTCCATTACCCCTGCACCGACATCATTCAAAGCATCTTACAAAATGAGTCTAAAGGCATACTCTATTCCAAAGCATCGCAAATCGCTCAGGAGAACTGCAATAAGAATGAGCTGTATTTTGAGTTTCTGTGAGTATATTATTTTATATTTTATCTATCATCTTTTTTTGTGCCAGTATTTATTATAATTTCCCAATAACAGTGTTATTAAAACCTAATATGGATTCACCTAATATGGATTCATCGAAGATTTTTGTGTGCACAGCTACCTACTTATCAAGGTATATGCAATGCTAAGCTTGCCCTTATTTTTGTGTTTATTTTGCTTGTGATAATCTATATAGTTAAGCTGGTACAACGGTTTATTAATATAAACCTCCATGAATTTCAGTCGAATTTCGAGTCAAATTCATAATACCCAACCAGACATCCTATGTTGCGCAACAGATGATTCAGATACCTACATAAGATTAGTATAACCTTGGTTGCTTTGAAGTTCAATTACGAAAACTCATCTTAATATCTTGTTTGGCTTAAAAACAATGATTAGAAATAGTTTAAATTATAACATGCTGCAAGATATTAAATTTGTCGATTATTACCAAAAAAAACCTTAGTTCAATTCCAAGAAAAGCGATTGCAGCAATGTAAATAGACAAGCCTTTCGTGATGTAGGCTATATCTTTATTATTCACAATTGCTGCGGTTTTGTTATGTCACAAAACGACCATTTATGTTGTTTCCTTCGCCAGGATGTAACCTATTTCCTTGCCAATTATTATCGAAATCTGTTCAGCTGTTTAGCCATTAAACGCACAGACTTAGTTTCGTTTTAATTATTGTACTGTAATTAGTATGTAGCAATACTATTCTTAATCTAACATAGTATTATTTAGTAGGAAGAAAAACTAATGACTCATATTTTATCAAGTAGAAAACCCAAAATGGAAATTAACGTACACATTAACGTAAACATTGTGTGTAATTTCGTTTGGGAAATATAAGCGTGATGGGATGTTTATATCTATTTTACCTTATCTTCGTCCTTGAACCGTTGTACTTTTTCAGTTATATTCTCATAGTTCATTATCAATGACCAACCTACTTCCTGTCCTCAAAATCATAAAGCACCAAACATCTTGATTTTCAGACAGTGTTGTTATTTTAAATAAAGACAATATCAAATTAATAGCTTGATATAAATAGGAGACCCATTCACTATGAAGTGCTAATATAGGTACTGTAGACAGAAAATTAAGTTACCACAAACTGTCAAATTTCCCCAATGGATAATAAACTCTATTATGTGGAGATTAAATTGGAAATCGATTGAAGAAAGTTGATATTTTTGGATACCAAACCGACCATATAAAGGTTTAAAATAACACATTGGTTGATATTTGTTTTATCATTGTTTTATCAACAGGCATGAACAAAATGTAGATGAGATCAAACACTCCACCATCGACGTGAAGGAAAAGATCACGGCAGTGTGTTTCCTCAGAGATTATGTACTCGTTGGTACTAACTCTGGTCTTATCAAGGTTTGCTATTTTTTTCTATTGTATGAATCGGAATGTTGTGATATGCAGCTGAAATGGGAACGTTATGGAGAATGGCGAATGTTGTTACAAGAGTGGACAGAGAAAGGAACGTATACAAGAGCCAGTTTGAAAGTAGCGCAAGTAACTGAAAAATTGTGTAGAAACCGTAGATCGTGGTATTGACGTGTCATGCCCAAGAATGACAGACATGTTAACATAAAGGTTTTCAGCATAAATGTGATTATGGATATACAAAAGAGGGAGGTCAAAGAAGAGATGGATGGACCCTATAAAAAACGATATAGTAGAGACGTAGGGTAAAAAATATGTTGCAGTACATATTTTTTACCCTACGTCTCTACTATATCCCCAAGGAAATTTGGATAAAGGATATAAATAGTTATATTGATCCGATATTGTAATCTATTTTAGCATTGTATAAATAATTATCGATTTGATATAAAAACGATCTTTTCCTCCAATCAATAGGTATTCCTATTCACAGAAGCGGAGCGGTACTTAGCTAGAACCTAGAGCGAAGATGTGAATGTATTGTTAGCAACTATTTCCTTTAGGAAGCAGGCACCTACAAACCGCAAAAGGCCAATGATAAGACATATGTAGATATACTCAGCAAAGTGGACTAAAAAATGATTTTGTTTTGTACTAGTTCTTCCATATCTTCACTAACAAACTGAGAAAAGAGCTCCGCGCCACTGGATCGCCTATCAAATGGATTGGAGTGTCGTGTGCTAATAACCTGCCCATCGTTGCTGCGCTGGCGTTCAATGGCGTTATAAAGCTGTGGTACGTCGATGACGTCGAAACGGAAGAGAATGATGATATTATTGAAGAAGGTAAACGTTATTATGAAGGTAGAGACTCACTTGATACGAACATTAAACGCATCATCATCATCATCATCATCATCAGCCTATGTTCGTCCACGCATATTAAACGCATAAGCCTATTAAAAAAATCTGTCATTAAAACTGTCATACGAATAACTGTACGCATCTGAAGTTAGCCATTCCGAATGGCCGCGTATTTAAAATCACTTAGTTTCTTTTGTGAAAAAAAAATATAAATTATTAAGGACAATAATCACGAATGCGAAACATTTACCACCCAATTGTATTTACAGCGAATTTTTATATAAAAAACCACATGCAGACAACTTCAGACGCGCACACTTATTTCGACTGTACTGTAATTCTAAATTCAGTGTTCATTAGTAAATTAAGTAGATAGGTACTATCTAATCTCAATCTAACTAATCTTTGTTTATTAAATGATTACCCATTCGTGATTCTATCTCCACAGAACCAGAAGAGGGTTACAATAATACTTATGTAGACACAGAAACGATTGCCGGATCATATCTGAACTGCAGGTGGACAAACAACGAAGAATATCTGATTATGCACACGAACAGAAAGATCATATTCTACAACCCTCTAAAAAATGAAAAGAACAAAATTTTGAAAACCATTCAAGATTTTGATCGAGACCGCGAGATTATATGCTGTGTGCCTTGTTACTACGACAAGTATGTCATTGTAGCTACGGATAATATTGCCAAAAGTATAGATGTGATTGACTTGAAGACTAAAGAGAGGGTCATCACGTTTCAAGAGACTGATATAGTATTAGATATGGTTACAGTTCCTCGTAAGTAATCATATTATAAATTAACTTTAGGTATGATTTACACCGACCGGCGCACGGAGGAGTCTTGTACGTTCTAGTAAAGGAAATCGAAGTTAGATAACACTCAATAAAGCTTATATTCGCAACGCAACGGCTGATTGCGAATTTGCATGCAACTTATGCAACCTGGCATTGCATAAGTTGCATGCAAATATAAACTTTATTTGCTTTATGGGCACTTCAATTTTCTTTGCCGTTTCGTAAAATTCGCTGCGACGTACGTCATAACTCTTCTTATAGCCCAGTGGTCCCCAACAAGTGGCCCGGGGACCACTAATGTTCCCCAAGAACTAAAATTATGTTCCGCGAAAGATCTAAAAATATTGTACATGTGTTAAAAGTTTTGATCAAAATGTAATTTCAGATTGACACATTTTATTTTACTTAAACATTGTGGTCCCTGGTCAAAAAAGGTTGGAAACCATTGTTGTAGCCTGATGTCAAATCTGCACTATCCTATTAGTTCTAAAGTATAATACGTTTTTTTCCGGTATTTTGAAAAAAATAAATAAACAGTAACAATTACCGTCAGTGTTTTTTTATAGAGTATAGGCACAGTTAATTATTAAAATTAGTAGTGATATGCATGCTACTATATTTCCTTGTTAGTGCTAAAATATGTAGGTATGTATGTTGTATTGCTGCATTATATGTATATAAATACGTAGTGAGTGGTTAATCCGTCACAGTGGTGACGTCAACTTGTCCTTGTAATGGCTGTGTAATATGTACGGAAAAGCCAAATCTATGTTTGAGGAAGTAGGGATCGAATTAGAATGCGATAGAAAAGTAGTGCTATTTTTGTTATTACATATATTTAGTTGATTGTTTATTTGGTTTGATAAAAGTATCTTGTTTTTTACTTATACTGTGGTAAAAACTTATCTTATTCGGGTCAAAGGAAGGTAATGTCTGGTTTTTAAGGGCATTGACATTGATATAATTGGTAACATTACACATATTTATGTAAACTAAATAACAATGCTATGTTTCAGGTAGCAACAAAATCATAACTTTAAAATCCAACGAAATAATGGAGTATGAATTGAAAGTGAACACAAATGCAATTAAATCAAACACTTGTATCCCCAGAAGAGTGATCACTAGTGATGATATTAAAGAGAACCTATATTTTTTATCTGTGACCGTCAATAAGACTGGCACCCTGTTGTTCGTCTCAACTGATGACAGTAGAGTGGTATGCGTGGATCTGAAGACGTATAGTCGGCGATTTGATCTTGAGAACCGAAGAGGGTGATTTATGTTTTTCTTTACTAACTATTTTGGCCTAGTAGGTACGGTTTAACATAACATACTATCACGATTGTCCCATGTAATACGGAGCGAGCTTGTTGCCATTGACAAACAAATTGGAATTTTCTATGCATTTATACTGATAAATACTTTGTTTTCATTTGTTAAATTTCATTATTAGTACAAACGCATGTGACCAAATGATAAGATGATAATGATATATTATTAGATATATATGATATAATGTGTGATATCCAAATTCGCACAATTAGGAGCCGTTCAAGTATTACGTAAGCAGATTTATTACAATTATTTACTCCCCCACCTCCCTTGTCAGCAAAAGTAAGAAAAGCTTTTAATTACCCCCTCCCCCCCCCTCCGATGCTTACGCAAACATTGTTATACATGTGCATTTATCTTTTATTGTTATTCTTTTTTTTTATTACTCATGAGCAGCAGTTATAATTCTAGAAATAAGAAAATAGATTTAGGGTAGAGGTCAAGTGAATAACGCGCGGTAATTCCCCTACTTGGTTCTAAGCGAGTATCTAAACGTATACATTATTTGTGGGAATCCTCGAAAATGCGGTTCGTTTTCAAACGTAGACAATCTGTGGGTTGCCATATGTGTAAAAAAGTAAATAACTATTGCTGACGTAGGTAATCACCATCTAGACGCCCCACCCCTATGTCATCAAAAATAGGCAAAGAAAAGACCCCCCACATAGTGCTTACGTAACTACAACGTACTTGAACGGCCCCATAATGTATTCAAATTGTAAATTTAAAGGGTGAAACAAATCTCTATACCTAATTAAAACAGTAATCATCACTTAAGCCATATACCACAAATGCAAGACTGGCCTATCTTTACAAATTGCTCAATGAAATCTTATATATTGTTTTACAATCAATTTAAGGAACGTGGTTGCAATGGCGGTCAGCGAGATGATGTGGGACGAGTTTGAGCCTGGTTCCGACGTGCTTCTAACAGGCACTGGCTGTATCGAAGATTCAGCCAAAGTGTGGTACTTAGACGCGTCTTACATTTCACAAATGGCGCAACGGAATGGGTAAGCAACAGCAAATTGTACAGTACAAGTTGGTTGTGTTTTATTTTTAAGTCTACGAATTACCATAACATATATCTATTGTCTTCGTCACTGAGTTCTGAAACTGTTTCCCACATTACGTTATTTTTTATATCTTGAAGGTGGTTTTACTTTTTGTCAAAAGTTATTTTATTTCATAAAATTTTTACACTGCTTCATTAGTCTAGTGGTCACAGGCGCGACTGCCACGCTAGAGGTTCTGGGTTCGATCCCCAGGTCGAGCAAAGTGTTATTGGGTTTTTCTATGAAATTCTCAGTAGCAGCTCAGAGTTTGGAATTTGTGCCCGGTGAATGACCATTGGCCTCATGGGACCTAAACATACCGGCGAACTGTGGATGCACAATGGTGCACCTATGCCTAGCTCTTCGGGGAATACAGGCGTGGTGGTATGTTATGTTATTTTATTTCAACATTTTAAGTTTTTACGTATTTTATTTTTACGTACTTCGACGACGTTTTCATTTACTCGGTCGATACGTGTTATTGTCATTTTGTTCTAAATTTTGTGATCAGATCTTCACCAAATTTATATGGGACCATCTGGAAAGTAGGTATACGGTTTCAAACAAAAGAATTTTCTAAATCGGTCCAAGCATCTTTAATTAATCGAGAAACATACATAAAAAAAGAAGAATCCGAAAAATTGAGAACCCTCTTTTTGATGTCAATTAAATAGGACGTTTTTCCATTTGATCCATTGTCCGTCCGTCTGTCTGACTGTTGAGGAATTAATAACCACTAAAATTTTTAGGAGAGTACGGCTTACGACGAAGTTTGACGTCAGTTTCCTCAACCCCATATCGCCGCATACTCCGAACTCTTCGACGCCCAACAGTAGCACTGAGAGTCCTAGCAACACACCACGGCGGCACCAGTCCTTCGCGAACCACAAGGAAGTCAACAAAACGCTACTGAAGAACTCCATGAGCTTAGACAGGAATTCTCTAAAGCCGTTGAACTTGAAGGGAATTTGTAATAATAACGATGGAGTACTACAGCCTTTGTTAGCAGTGATTGACGACAAAAACAATATTCAGGTATAGTATTATATCAATTGATCAGTGGGGGACGGTGTTATCTCGCTTGCTAATTTTGTTTCTTTTTACTATATATTCAGGCAAGAAATTAAGATAATTTCCATCAACATCTATTTATTTATGTACCTAATAATGATTTGAATCCAATGGAGATTGAATTTCGCTATGCACCGTCAACTAATACAATATCGCAACGAGCAAATGATTTTTAATTCTCATGAAGAACCATGATCCACCGCGTCCATAGAAATATTACCAATGCGAAATTAACTCTGTATTTTTGCCACCTTTCACTTGACACCTTGCACAATTGGGCAATGAGATAGATTGTATCCTCAAGAAAGATATAGGCCACCTTATGCCACTAAAAGTCTTTTGGGATCCGAGTGAAAACGCGGGCAATAGTTAGTCATAAATAATGCGACGGATCAAATAACTATAAATGAAACTCGTACGATTAATAAAGATTTATGAAATAAACTTATACAATTACATATACAGGTAATGCGAGGAAGAAAAGTACTTACAGAAATTACAGAAAAATCAGACGAATGTATAACTGGCGTTAAGATATCTCCTTGCAACCAATATATTGTATACGGACTGAAATCCGGTGCGGTCAAGAAATACACTCTTCGAACCAAAGAACACATTGCCATTATGGATGTGTACAGCCCAGTGCAATACTTGAACTTTGTTAATCCTAATCTACTGATAGTTGCTGGTAAGAACACGTGTTTAATGGCATACCGGATCACATTAGCCAATGACTGGAAACCGGAAATGATGCAGAGAGGAAATAATAATCTTGGCTCTCAAGAAATACTGAATGATATTCAGGGTAAGTGTCTTTACGTTATTAGGGCAACATTTTCGATAATACTTTTTCAGACTTCTCAGGTGCGTTTAAATATCTGTATTTTACGTCTATCTCTAGACTTTAATTTTTATTTGGGTTTAAAATACGTACTTTTAAACACTTCCGCCAATCAAGTGCGTCATTGATATAGTGTTCTCAAGCTACTGCTAACCTACAGCTCCTTGGTTTAAGGCCCAGATCGAGCAGTGTTTAGTGTGTGGTTCTATTGGACTTATGATCCCGTGGTTGCCGGTTCGAAACCCACTCATTGCAGTCACTACCGACGTGAACCCACACGCATTTTAACTTATCACGAGGGGTTAACAAGAATATTAGTAATGTGCGACCCACATCGCTAGTAAGCGTTTAAAAAAAACTCATTCAATTGAATGACTGAGTTGAATTTGTGCTAAATTCTAGCCGATTCATGGTTAATGGCAGTAGGCGCGTTCCCTATTATATGATACCTAAAACATACCGGTAAAATGTAGGTGTACAAATGCATAGTACATACATACATTTTCACGCCTACCTCCCGTTGGGTAAGCAGACATGTTTGGTGCTCTTAAACTGACCCTTTTTGAGAACATTCGCAATTTTGTTGTGGTATGTTCACCAAGGTCGGCTTCCTCCAACTGTTCCATCCGCACTCGCCATGTATACTCGTTTACATACATAGTACAACTCTACCCAAACCTCCGGGGATTATAGGCGTGATGGTATGTTTCTACCAATTGACTTATTAATATAATCTGTAGTAACTGTTAACAATATTGTATATGTGCGTCCAAGGTGTGAAAAAAAAGAACGGCCACTCAGAAAGACTGTCAAGTTCGAGCAGTGAAACCAGCATCACGTCCAGAGACCGAACTTTTCCCAACGGGGAGCACAAAAAACTTTGCAAAGGCAGCGGTCTCGTCGACTGCTTCTGGGTGCAAGACTTGGGCATCATCACGGTGGAATACAACGCCACTATCAAACTGTGGGATAAGACGTTAAAGCTGCTGACAATACTGCACGGACGACAGTCTGATGTTTATATCAGTTCTGCATCATTACAGAGCAATATCCTTGTGATTTGTGACAAGAAGAATAAGGTTTTTCAGGTATTTATACTTCGTTTATTTTTATTACAGACTATTTCACACTAAAGTAACAGAATAATACTACGTACAGCATAGCCAATCTCTTCCTCCCTAATGTTAGATACCACACCGATTTCTGCTCCATCGTCTCTAAAAAGATCAATGTATGAAAGAACGAGTAACAAGACAACATAGACACTATGCAAACAAAGGAATAAAGGCATCACTACATTTTAAGCAAACATTCCCGCCCATGTTCAAACGTCATTATTCTTATACACCGTGAAATTTAAATGGTTCGTTTCCCACAACAAAATTAACATAGTAATGAATACCAACAACTTTTACTATGGGACCGACCCTGAAATATGAATAAAATAATAATTAAATAATTAATATTAAAGTGTAATACCTACCCGATCAAAATGTATGGAACAACTGTTATTTTTTTTTCATATTTAAGGGTCGATCCCATAGTAAAAGTTGTTCGAAACCATTAAAACCACTAGAGTTCAACAATCTCTAAGGATTGTCAAGTGTTCTATGATTGTATGAATTTTATATATTTCAGACTTTCGAGCTGAAAACGGGCAATGAAGTGGAACTGCAGAATATACAAGACTACAGATTGAACAACGTTATTGTGTCGTGTGATCTCACTTCGGACGGAAATATTCTCGCGTTAGGACTCGACTCGGGGAATATTGTGGTAAGTGGTTTCAGGGCTGGCAAAAGAAGTAGCCGTAGCCGCTAATGTTTTTACATTTGACCTATAAAATATCGGCTAAAGTCTATTACGCCCTCGAAACTTAGAGGCGAGGTTACTAAACTTACTCTAACTACTTACTTTAACTAACACGGACTCGGCAGACTGAGCATACATAAAGGTTACTTATTCCTTTTTTAACTTTTAATTATTGTTACGTTTTAAATCGACACAAATATCACACGCTGTAATTCGACCATACCCAGGGATTAAAGCTGTTTCTCCTTAACACAGGTTACCCTGTATCCTAACTAGGAGAACAGTACTTCACCCACTAAATAGATTAAGAAAATACCTAATACCTGTGCTAAATAAAATTAAAAAAATAATTTGTTTAAAACAAATTATTATTATTAATAAAAAAAACCTTTCAACTATGCCCACTGTCATAATCAACGATCATGCAATATGCGCGTTTTATACAACGTATAACTGAATAAGCGCAAAACCTCAAACAGGTCGATTAGAACATCGAGTCATTTTGAGACCTGAAAGCATAATTTTTTCAAGAAATGATATCAGCTGAACGCAGAACTTGTGGCCGTACCATCATCGTATCATATTGGCCGTATCATATTGATGCGCGGACGCACACAATAACAATACTGTTAACTGTCTCATTAGTATAGTGGTCCAAGGCGCGACTGCTACAATAGAGGATTCGCGTCCCTGGTCGAGCAATGTGTTTTTAAGTTTTTCCATGAAATTCTCAGTAACAGCTCGGTGTTTGGATTTGTGTAAAAGCCATAGGCTCGCCCCTTGTTACGTGGGATCTAAATATACCGACGAATTGTGTACACCTCTGCCTAATCTTAACCTTATTTATGTACTTGTTTTTACTGTTCGCTGAATAAACTATTTTTTTCTTTCTTTCTTTCTTTCTAATCCTTCGGGAAATACAGGTGTGCTGATATGTGAACTAACATTCGTGTACGTGTAATTGTTTCTATGATTCTGGTCTCTATATTATGTATCTTCAAAACAAAATAAAACTAGGTACATGAAATAGGTAGTATTCGATGTAACTACCACGACTTGCCTTTCCAGGTATGGAACGTACGAGGGAGGCGACAACTATGTCTACTAAAACACCATAAGTCGAAAGTCCATTGGTGTTCATTCTCCCCTGTTCCCGACAGATCAAACCGCAACTCGTTGCTTCAGTCGTCACCGCACGCTGCACAATCCCCGTATCACTTTTCAACATCGCAAGATGATGACGTAGATACTGAACAACCGCCGCTAGTCTTAGTTACCATGGCAACAGAGATTGTTTGGTGGAATATAACTCAAATTTTGAAGGCACAGAAATTTAAATTTGGAAAGAGGTTAGTTCTGATAACTGTTTGTGTTTCATCTACGGGACAAAGCAACGTGAGCCAAATAAGCTCTCAATCTATTTTCAATAATTATTTTTAGAACGCACAACGTGATGACGCCGATCGGAAGCCCTTTAGAGAGTAGATGCGATACACCAAATGCTAACAGCTCAAATCCGACCACATCATCAAAATGCAATTTCTTTTTCGGAGATGGAGATTACCTTCCACAGCAATGCTGGAAGGTTATTTGGAAGGGGAAATCGTGAGTATTATTTAGTAGTTCTTAATTCCTTACTTATCGTGACGGGATAATTTTGGAAACTATTTTGACAATATTAAAAAAGTGTCTGTACCCATATTTATTGCAAATAAAATTCTTCTTATCTAATAGAATTTATCACGGAGTGATAGTACCAGTCAGTAGCAAAGTTTTGAATTACACAAGAATGCTTTTTTAAAATAGTGGTAATTTATCACTTTATTCAACAAGAAATTTGAATAATTAAATTGAATAATAAACTGATGTCAATTCCAAACGATCCCATTGAATTAGTGACGCGTTATCGTCACTTAAAAATGTATGTCACGAATGCTTAAGGGCCCATGGTTGCCCTATACTTTATTAAGGCCTCATCCATTTGTGCTTATGGTTCGGCTCTAAGGTTCAAGTCTCTTACAGAACGTCTCTAGATGAAATAAAACGGTACCTCACACAGTCAATCATTTATATTTACAGGTGCAAACAAGGTTCTAAGAGGAAAGAAATCTTAGCGTGCATCAAACTATCAGGTATGAACGCGAAGAGATTATGCCACGACGATAAATTCTCTTGTTTTGTCACAGTCGACAACCCTGGCCATATCCACATCATGAACGTAATGCGAGCTTACAGCACATAGCATAGTGCCACTGCCATTGTATATTATATGAAGCAATATCCATAATTTGAATGACTTGAAGAACGCTTCACCTAATACTACTAGCGTCAAGGATAAATTAAAACGTTGGTGGTATTTCTGTCGATTGTTTGTAGTTGATAAGACCAGAATTATTTGTAATTATGTTTGACCCTAATTGTATATAGGTCGTTGTCAAAGCCGTTCTTAGACTTTTTTACCACCACGCTGTCCCTTTTATCTGTGCGAATTACTTTTATCAGTGAAAAATAATCAATTCAATCAATACTTATTGGCAACATCTCATAAAAATGTTGCCATTTAAATGAAGTAAAATGTTGAAAAGTTAAAAATACAATATAGAATTTTACAAATAAAATATAAAAAATAGAAAATATCAAGATACAAGTTATTTTAATCAACAGAGCGCGTTAGGGCCCTGGAGTACAAGAACAATCATAGATTCTGCATTATGTCTTATATTACTTAAAGGGTTAAGGCGATGAAATGTCGCAACGAAACGCAAATGTCATATCGTCAAGTAAGTTGCTAAAACGCGTAAATAGCATACGCTCGCATAAAAAAATGCCGATAGTAATTATACCTGATGTATCTACTACAGGGATGTATGGCAATGAAAAACAAACATCGTTGGTGGTAAAAAGGTGAACTTTTACATATCGATTTTTAAAGACAATTATTAGTACGACTCACACAATGCTCAATAAAATATTTAAGGACTAAAACACTGCCTTGAATGCATTTATTTTTAAACAGTATATTACACTACATAAATACTCGTTGTTTTTTTAAGTACTCGCTTAAATCTACGTAACACGTACAGCTATAACTCGGGAAAACTTTTATTTTTAGAAAGATGTAGAAATCAATTCAGGTGCTTTTTCAATCGGAATTGTTATGGTGGTCAAAGCTTCATAAGTCTTCGTACGCGTTTCTTTGGGTATAATGATGTCGTTACTGCGGTACGTACTGCACACTATATCTTGGCAGTTCACGATGCCGCTGTTTCCGAAGACAATATTGTAAAAGTAGCTAAGTACTTTGACGTCACTAGAACCGGTTATGAGACGGTATTGGCAACATTAAAAATTCGCATTTGTTAGGTCGATAGGTAAGGTACATTTTATTACTAATGTTAGATTAAGGTAACCGTAAACAACGAATGTTCCAGTCGAATAAGAGCTTCTTCGCAATGTGCATTTGTCCAGCGTAGACGTCAATCGGACGTATTCACAGCATAGACGCCGCAGATACGCCACGACTACGCCTGTTTTCTCCATTAATGGATCAAGGATCACTGTGAAGAGACTCTTATTACTTATTATTATGCCTCAGACAACGTACACGACAATACAGTACATACTAAACTAGAATATTATTTGAGATTTCCATTTCTGTGCTAGTCCAGTGCATTTTCATTACCACCTGTTGCCAATATTTTCAAATGGATATTGCTTCATATTACATTATTGTATAAATCATGAACAAACTGTTATGTTAGTATACATTTAAGTACGAGTTTATTTTAATGTTTAATCCCACCAGTACTGGTATGCTTTATTTGATTTCGGTCTTCAGTACGAAAAATATATTATTTTTATATCCTTTAGATAATTTAAATACTGGATTTGGGCGACCAAGATCAAAATATTACAATTTGAATGTTATTGTTGGATAGATAATAATTAAAATCAATTATTTTATTTTTATGAATATGAATTCAAGGGCTTTTATCTTATACAGTGTAACCATAATAATCGTTATTCCGAAAATATTTATATTTTAATTAAATACTGAAACTGATGTAACGAGATGTAATGAACTCGAACCGACGAATTCACCAACTTCGAAAGAGTATCTGCCTCCTTACACACTAGAATCTTGTTTATCGTAGTGCCCTCTTTTGTAAGGACCATTTTGTGGTTTCAGGAATCCAGTCGATGGTTATTGGTCGATTTGTCGGTTAAAATATTAATTCTATTCGTCTCGTAAAGTAAGAAAAAGTGAGTATCATAGTTTACGCATGAATTATGTGCCATTTTTCGACTTTATATAAATAATAGTTTAATTAGAAGCTGAGTATTGAAATGCGACATCATGATTCAAACGAAATAATATTATTTTTATAAAAGTACATAATATGATACATATGCAATATTGGGCACTTTGTGTGTCCACAATGTTTAAAATTAAATAGAATATTGAAAAAACACTAGCCTCAAAATCTTCAAGACCACATTTCATTTAGGTGTTTAGAGCAATTTTTAAATATGTAATTATATTTAAGTCCATGATAGATCTCCCTGTTATACATAGGTATATTTTAATTATGAACTAAATAATGTAATGGTGCTTAATAATAAGACATAGTTTATGCTAGTTATATTACCCGACAACTTTAAATATGTACCATCATCGTTCCATTATGAAACTATTTTATTACGAAATTTTCTGTGATGCTATAAACTTAGAGCATGTTGACTAGAAACGGCATAGTACTAATCCCAGATAAACCTACAGTTTATAACGGTTTTGTAAAGGGGAAAACACGCACAAGCTTAGCATTGTAAGTAGGTATAATAACATTCTTAGTGAATATTATTTTAAGAAATTGAGCAATTGCCGTCTCCAGTACAAATGCTCCTAGGTTGAGAACATTTAATTATGTAAATCCAAAGCCGCCATACCGGGAAGAAGAAAGGGAAGGTACTTTATAAGTCCCTTTGGTGCTCACTCGGTCAATGGCAAGAGGAAATAAAACAAAATGAACAACTATTTTTGTGTAGATAATAACTTTCAAAGTCTCATTTAAAGTTGCCGGATTATATATATAATAAAATATTCTTTTTGTTGAAAAGAATATTAGGAAAGAGACTTTAACCTTTGCTGCAGTGGTTAGATTCAAAATTATTGTTTTATTGTAGAAAATTATTTCATATTGTTACGCCAAGTGGCTATTAGTACGGAGATGGGTCACGAAGATTCTAGATAAGTCGTAGACCCACGTAGAACATTCGAAGAAAAGCCGGGTTCAAGGTGAATGACCGTAAACAATAGACGATCGCTTTATCGTCTATTGTTTATAAGTAGGTACTTAGGTACCTACCTACTCGTATTTTGTGGACCTATCGAGAATGTTCGATTCTAGAATCTTCGTGACTCATATAAATACTGGTCGTGAGGGTCGGCCGGGGCAGTTTAGTTCTAGACGCGGTGAAGTGAATATCGAAGTGAAGTTAAGTGATTACAAGTGCGACATTATAGTGCGATAAGTGATACTGTAGTGACTCTCTCAGTAATTTCTGTTGTGTGTTTGTCAAGTTAATTAAAATATTTGTTGTTTCGGTGAAATTGGTGTTAATTAAATTTATCCCGAACCCCAGCTCGTAACATTTGGTGTCAGAAGTTGTGGGATAAATTATGCCGGTTTTACCGAAGGAAGATACGGAAGGTATCCGTACCAGAAGTCAGCGGCAGCAAGAGATGGGTCATCAGCAACCAACTATAGACCCAGTTGCTGGTCCATCTGGAACTTCTCCAGCATCAACGGTTGACCTAGCGACCTTGATGGCAATGATGCAGGAGCAGGCCCGCCGCCAGGAAGAGCAGGCCCGCCGCCAGGAAGAGCAGCGGCAACATGACAAGGAAGAACAAGCTCGCCGGGAAGAGGAGCAAGCTCGCCGTCAGGAAGAGCAGGCACGCCTACTGCGGGAACAGATTGCTGACGTGACAAAGGCGTTAGGTGATCTAAAGGCACGAAACGTACTTGCGACTTCCGTGAATGCTGCACCCATAACGACCTCCCTACGTGGATTTAAAGTGCCGCCATTTGACGGAACCTCCTCATGGTCGGCATACAAAATGCAATTTGAAGCCTTTATGGAGTCGAACGGATGGGACAAAGGTCAGGCAAAGACAGCACTCACCTTATGCCTCCGTGACCGGGCTTTGACAGTACTGGAGGCCCTCGGCAAGGACATGACCTATGACCAGCTGATTGAGGCGTTGGACTCAAGATACGGTGACGCCCATCTGGAGTACGTGTTTCGTGCTCAGCTAAAGGATCGGGTACAGCGTAGTGCCGAGACCCTACAGCAGTGGGCCGTGGAAGTTGAAAAGCTGGTTCGAAAAGCATACCAGTCTACACCTGCGCTCATCGACGGTAATCTTGTCCAAGCGTTCGTCGATGGAGTTCGTGACCTTGAAGTCAGAGCTGCTGTGAGACTTGGACACCACAAGACATTGAAAGACGCCTTAGCCCATGCCTTAGAAGTAGAGGCAGTTAGACAGGACCATCGGACTGATCGTATCTGGGAAGTCGTGTTACCGACATGTCATTACTGTGGGGAGAAGGGGCATATGCAGGCGGGATGCCCGAGGCGCAGTGACGGTCGAAGGGTTGGTGTAGCATCACCTAGATGCTACATTTGTGGAGAAAAAGGCCATTTCCAGTGGGGATGCCCTAAGCGCAGAGAGGGTCGAAGGGATGGCGTAGCATGGCCTAGATGCTACATCTGCGGAGAAAAGGGCCACTTCCAGGTGGGTTGTGCAAGGCGCAGTGAAGTTCGAAGGGAAGGTGTAATATTGCCTAGATGCTACACCTGTGGTAAACGGGGTCACCTTCAAGCTAGTTGTTGGAGAGGTCAAATTTTGAAAAAGGACCGAGTACATGAAGAAAGGAACAGGATGGCAGCTCCAAGATGTTACACCTGTGGAGAAAAAGGTCACCTTCGGATGAGTTGCCCTAAGCGAAGAAGTACCATTGGAAGTTTTTCGAGCAGACCGTGCTCCGAAAACTGGAGGAAGAATAGAGATGGCGATTATTTTGGCGTCCGACAAGAGGCTACAGTACCTGTGCCTGTGAGGATATTGAGAGCAAATTTAAGTGATGTACGAGAAGAATGCTCAGAGCATGTCAGACAACCAGGCTGCCAAAAGTCCGAGAGAATGAAGTCCCGTTATGACCGCAAGATGAACAATAAAGGCTTCGATGAGGGCTCACTAGTATGGCTACATAACCCGGTTCGCAGCAAAGGAAAGTCACCCAAGTTACAAGCAAAATGGGACGGCCCCTACCGAGTCGTGACTAAGATCAACGACGTCACCTACCGGATACAAAAAGGGCCAAGAGGTGCTCCGAAGATCGTTCATGTGGATCGTTTGGCACGTTATTACGGATCTAATGATGCTCGGGACGAGCATGTCTTAGGAGGGGGTAGTGTTACGCCAAGTGGCTATTAGTACGGAGATGGGTCACGAAGATTCTAGATAAGTCGTAGACCCACGTAGAACATTCGAAGAAAAGCCGGGTTCAAGGTGAATGACCGTAAACAATAGACGATCGCTTTATCGTCTATTGTTTATAAGTAGGTACTTAGGTACCTACCTACTCGTATTTTGTGGACCTATCGAGAATGTTCGATTCTAGAATCTTCGTGACTCATATAAATACTGGTCGTGAGGGTCGGCCGGGGCAGTTTAGTTCTAGACGCGGTGAAGTGAATATCGAAGTGAAGTTAAGTGATTACAAGTGCGACATTATAGTGCGATAAGTGATACTGTAGTGACTCTCTCAGTAATTTCTGTTGTGTGTTTGTCAAGTTAATTAAAATATTTGTTGTTTCGGTGAAATTGGTGTTAATTAAATTTATCCCGAACCCCAGCTCGTAACAATATCTTAATTTTTATGCCACTGCACAGAAAGGTTAATCAAAAATTACCGCCCAAATGTGCGTCCGCGCACGAAGTAGGGTTCCGTAGTCGTAGTGGTTATACATACCTATAAATGATAATTGTTTTAAACATATATATTATATTCCGTATTATAGTGATTCCTTAATAGATTCTAAATTTACTTTTTACTGTATCTCAGATCCGCCTAGTACCTATCCAAAATTAACTGTAAAACCCCAAGTTGAAAAATTTATAGAATGATCATTTATTTTAGAAGTCCACCGATTAATAGCGAATAAATACTGATAATGTAGGGTAATGATAATGTTAAATAAGCTCGTTAAAAATAGAAATACAATTCGTATTTTGACTACGGAACTCTAACATTAAAATGCTCAATACGTATTTTACAAATTGTGTGTTAATTTTAATATACATAATAGAAATATTAGACTCAGCATAATTAATTAATGACAATGCAATCTTAAAATTTTCTACTGTCTCAAATTTTCAGGTCACAACGAAATTATATTTGATCATAGTGATTGGTTTTGTAATAAGGAAAATATTTTTAAATATATTTTTTGATAATACGTTATTTTATTTTTAATACATAAGTATATAAAAAAGACTCGAGTGTTTCATTATCATTATACTAACGTAATCCATGATTGTACAAATTTAATGTAGGTAGGTACAAGGAAAATACAGTCGCTTATAGTACCCCCCGAGATAACAACTCGTGTCTGAAGTTATCCGCGAGTGCGGTGTAAAGACAGTTGGGATCTTAATTATTTCGATATTTTAGTCTGAAATTTTAGCAGAACACAACTGTGCGGCTGTTTGCAACGACTAACTTCATACGCCCGTTGTTATCTCAGGAGTACTGTACCATTTCTATGAAGTGACTGTGTATCGATTGTAATGAAACAAACATTACATACCTATCCAATTTACTACTGCTACTTAATGAAATCCTAAGGCGTTTACAGTTTTTGGTGGGAGATGTTCTGTTCGTTTCCCGCTAAATTCCCGCTATTAAAATAATTTAACATTAATGGGCAAAGTTTAATTATAAAAGTAGTCATAAATTCACCCTGTGGCTACTGTAGCGCCACCCGAATTTAACGAATTTTGGTTAACACTTCATACACAGTCGGTTAAGCGGATATCCTTTCTTCTACAATCCATATTCCAGTGGAAGTAAAAAACATCTAAAAATGGTTTTCAAAGAATTTTAAAGTAATTGAAAATGGTATTATTTAAAAGCTGGTAACATTATCTTATTGATACAAAAAAAAATTGTAATCAAACTTTTTAAAAGTCAACGGACTTTTAGAATCGTCTGTCAGTGGATTGGATTTTGATTTTATTCTTTTGATGAGTAAATAAATATATTTAGCTTTATTGAGTGCTTCTCGTAGGTTTATGAATGAGCAAGCTTACATTTTCTTTGCCAGTTTTTGATTTCTAAACATAGTGTGGTGTTTTAGTTGAAGGATGGCACAATTCAATTACTTGAATGAAATAAATAGTTTGGCCACAATGGATGGTCCGATTACCCGAGGCCCTCTTCAACGTTGGGCTAAAAAGTCTAACAGTGAAAACATAAACCCATTGAGTACTTCGTTCAAGAACCATTCGAACGTAAATCTAAGTGCTTGTAATCAGTCAATGCAAAAGCTGTCGCTGTCTGCGAACCAAAGTTGTAACAATAGTGTGCTCTCGAGTAACAAGACCCCGACTCGAAATGATAACAAAAAAGGAAAGAAGACTCCGTCTAAGAACAAGTCTCCAGGTAATTTATTAGAGTATACATTGATTGGAGTGCTTGGCATGTGTTTGTTTTTCATAGCCTCTATACTTTGATCATTCAACTAAGTAATGTTTTCGTATGTTGGCCTTTATATTTGTTCACAATATCTAAAAGAGGATTACCATAAAATCACATGTTTACCCACTTTACTACATCTAGAATCATGGTTTTAGCATCTAGTAAAATGCACCAATATTCTGAGATGTGCATCTGCATGGCTTCTTTATTTTTCTTGTGGTGTTCACAAAACATGACTGTTCTATGCTCTGCCTATTTGATGATTAACCTATCAAGAAACAAATTATAGATGATACAAAATCTATTGTTCTTTAGTCCCAAACTCCATAAATGATTTACTGAATTAATTAATACCCGCACCTCATGACTCTGCTTCTGTTATGCTATTATCTTAACTTTCAAGCCCAAAGTCGTGAAGGAAAAGTTATCCGTCTATACCTTTCAGGTCGCTCAACTACACCAACTCCTAACAAAGCATCGAAGACTCCTAACAAAGCTGATAGATTCATCCCATCCAGAAGTAATTCCAACTATGACTTGTGCCATTACATGGTAAGTATAAGACGTAATAACTTGGATTTATAAAGAATATAAATTTTAATGAAAGAAACATGGATTTATGTTTATTGGATAATTCTGAATCATACTTCTAAATTTTTTTAATACACTAATAACAAAGCTGGTACTTAAAATATTTATGTTTTTTGTGTTCGATTTAGACTTTAGTGACTCTTTCAGGCATTTTTTTTTTTCATTAGCTGCCCCTTCTTTTTAAGATAATTCTTTGTGTGAAGAATCTATATCATCAGTATAATAGCATTCTGCTGGACATAGCCACTACTGATAAAAGCTTTTCCCTAGTTATTTCAATTCCATATTGGATATTATTGATTATTAGTTAATAAAAAGTAGTAAACTAATACACAATTCCATCTTTTTCATAAGTTTGACTCCCTCGACATTATGTTGACACCCTCAAAATCTTCCTCAGAGGGCCCTGCTAATATATGTATATTATTATTTTAAAATTAGATGAGCCGTGAAGAAGACAAGAATGAAGAAGCAGTGGCTCAAACCGCGGCAGGGGAAGCCATTGGCCGAGCTCTTGCAGACACTGAGCCTGGACGACTACTGCAGTATACTTGCAAAGCACCGGCAGCTCCTGAGGGCTACCAGAACAGACTTAGAGTTGTGTATTCACAGGTATATCAGCTTGCTTTTAACTTACATTATGCTATCTACTAACAAGTCTATATAAACTATGTATGTTCATTCCTTCAGACATTTTTCTGTAAATATGTCATAGTAGAAGTTATCAGTTCTTGGTTTTTCCTATCGTGTTTAAATTGGAACACCAAAGATAGAACTCATTTATACAATACACTTATGTAATAACTTAAAATTTGATTATGCTACTACCCACTATGATTCTAGTTTTTAAAAGAACATATTCAAGTATAGTCCTTAGCCGTACTCAGTATGGATTAACCTATCCATTTATCTAATATTCAGCTGCTTATGCTTTAGGTATTTTGGTGCCACAGTCATATCATTGGAGCTTTTAATAATAAATGTCGGGCGTGGATAATATTAAAATGTGAATAAAATTTAAATCTTTGTGAACCTATTCTATACGGTAGTTACAAAACATGTAGTCATTTCAGTAATTTTCTTATTGATTTTGATCGTCATATTACATACAGGCCAAAGTTCCATCGTCGGTAAAGAATACAACAAGGTACATCCCTCAAGCTCCTGACAGGATACTAGATGCACCTGATATTTTGGATGATTACTGTAAGTCAACATTTACTTTTTTAACCTTTTGACTGCCACGTCAAAACAGAAAAACCGTGCCTTCGGCGCCAAGCTTCCGAATTTTCTATAGAAATGTGTCGTCCAGTCGCGTCCGTGGCGTGCTGGGCATATTTTGGTTTGTCGTCTATACACGACTGTGGCGGTTAAAAGGTTAACACTCAGTACAGGGTGCTTAGTACGTAAAAATAGTGTTTTAAAAAAAGGCGAAATTGAGACAACTTTTGTTGTCGTTGGCGTCTCAGGCACGAGATCGTTGTGTAACTATAGTTGTCATTGGCGTGCAAAAGGTTAATCTAAGTGAAGATTTTTTTTATGGTATAGGAGGGCAAACGAGCAGATGGATTGCCTGATGGTAAGCGATTACGCAACACCAGAGGAGTCACAAGTGCGTTGCCGACCTTTTACAAGGGGATTGGGCCTCCGGTAACCTCACTCACTCGGCGAAACACAACGTAAGCGTTGTTTAACGCCGGTTTTCTGTGAGGCCGTGGTATCACTCCGGTTGAGCCGGCCCATTTGTGCCGAAGCATGTAAAAATTTAGATTTTTTATTACATGACCAATTTGCTGTTATATACTTAGCTCTAAGTTTTCTATTCAATAAATAACATATTTTTTACCAATACCATCTACAAAATCATATTCCTTATTTATTCACACAGACCTTAACTTAGTTGATTGGAGTGCTTCAAATATTCTCGCCGTGGCGCTAGGGAACTCCGTCTACCTGTGGAATGCTGGTACAGGTCAAATAGAACAGTTGTTGACTCTAGAAGGTTCTGAAACTGTGTGTTCAGTGCAATGGGTGCAGGGTGGAGGATCCCACCTCGCTGTCGGAACTAGCGCAGCCACCGTTGAGTTGTGGGACTGCGAAAAGATTAAAAGATTGAGGGTATGTACCAAATTTGACAGAAAATAATGTTAGTCAGTAATTTTTTAATGCACTATTGCTATCTCGTAAGTACACATAATTGTAACTGCCTTATCAATCTAGTGGTCGAAAGCTGCTACGTTAGTTGTCCTGGATTCAGGTTGAGTGAGGACTGTTATTGATTTTTCCTATGAAATTCATAGTAGCACTTTGAATTCGGATTGGTGTAAACATACCAGCAAACTGTGGGTATTCAAAAGTACCTACCATACTCTTTGGTTATGTTTAAGTATAATATAGATATATAACTTTTGTAATATAGAACAAAGAACACTTTGTTGGTTACTGATCAGGTGACAGCTGATAGACTGAGTGAAGTCAAATAATCAGAAAGGTGATTTTTTGAAATTGGTTTAAAAGTTTATAAACATTGCTAGGTGATGGATGGGCACACGGGGCGAGTGGGGTCGCTGGCGTGGAACATGTACATAGTGAGCAGCGGCGCTCGCGACGGGAACATCGTGCACCACGACGTGCGCCAGCGGGACCACGCCGTCGCCACCGTACATGCGCATACACAGGAGGTAAGTATACAAGGATGCTGTGGATGCAACATTACGACATTCAATAAAACTACAGCCTAATACTAATGTCTAAAGAAGTATTAAAAAAAGAAACTTCCAATATGAAGTGACGTTTTTGTTACCATTTTAAAGTGCTTCTTACCAGTATAGGCTGTGCTTTCATATAATGTAGTAACATCATATTCACTTAAAAGTAACGCTCAAAAGTGTTCAAGAAAAATTGTCAGATAATTAATCAATTATCTGACTGATCGATTTTTTTTTTTCAATAAAGTGTATATCTTTAACAATTACATTACATTACAGCATGTTCTAATGCAAATAAAAAATAAATAGTGTGCAAGAACTTTCAATCTTACATATTGTATACAGATTTGCGGGTTAAAATGGTCACCGGATGGTAAATGTCTTGCTTCGGGCGGCAACGACAATTTACTCAATATCTGGCCGATTGCACAAGGACAGCATTACTCGCAAACACAGTACCTGTATTCATTCAAGTGAGTTCGTAATTTTAATAACACAATAACCAACACTGTAATAGTACAGAACATCTTGAAAAAGTTCATACCCGTAAGCATAGCGCAAACCAAGGGGTTTAAAATAAGAAATAAGCTTATAATTTAATTTTATACTGGAGTTCTATAATTGAGCACTAAGATTTTTCTAAGAAACTAAGGAAACTCCTATAGGATTGATAAAAATAATATTATGTTTCTTTGTTTATCATCTTTACAAAATCTAATTTAAGCATCTGCCATATACAGTTTCAATTTTTTTTATATAAAAAATAAAGTTCAGCTTCAAGAGTATATAAAATTAAAATCTGCCAGCTGTTAATATTACTACCTAAATTGTGGTAAAGTTAGCGTTTATTTCCCAATCTAAATAAGTTCCCGTTTCCAGTCAACATTTGGCAGCTGTGAAAGGGTTGGCGTGGTGCCCGTGGAGTGCCGGCATCCTCGCCAGCGGTGGTGGTACGGCCGATAGAACTATTCGCATCTGGAACATCAAGACTGGAGCTAATCTTAACACTGTCGATACTAAGTCACAGGTAAGAGATCCTCTAAAATCATTATAATAGATGAAATGTTTCTTCTTCCATAGTTATTCTTTTCTTTGTGCCTAAGTCCCTTTCGTTAGATTTAATTTTAATGTCATTGTCGCCTCGAGATTGACTTTGTACAGAATGTATAATTCCAATTTGTGATTTAAAAGCCTATAGTATAGCCACTAATGACTAGTTTTCAGAGCAAGGAGCAATCCTATTGCCATTAACCGGGCACAAGACTTAGCTCCGAGCTGCTATTGAGAATTTCATAGAAAAACCTTAATAACACTGCTCGACCTGGGAATTGAACCCAGGACCTGTAGCGTAGCAGTCGCGCTTGGTACCACTAGACCAACGAGGCAGTTACCACTCTAATATGATTTGCATATCTCAGGTATGCTCAATCGCGTGGAGCACCCACTACAAGGAGCTGATATCCGGGCACGGCTATGCCAACAACCAGCTGGTGATCTGGAAGTATCCCGTGATGACGCGCGTGGCCGAGCTCAGCGGGCACATGGCGCGAGTGCTGCACCTGGCGCTGTCGCCGGACGGCACCACCGTGCTGTCCGCCGGCGCCGACGAGACGCTCAGGTACCTAGTAACTAGTACATAGTATATACCAGGGATTCTGATATCTTAGATAGAAATAAAATGGGTTTATTTACACAGGCAAGGACACTGCATACAATAACCTAAGAAAAAAAAAACATCTTATAAAATAAACCAAAAATAAAATATCGCGTGCCTCAGGGCTGTGCTAAGCAGGTCCAGTTAAATGCCAGACCAGCTGCCTGGTTTTCAGCTGGACCATAATGCATGGTCGCGCTAATTTCACGTAAACACGTTGGCTTCCACCAAAAGCCGTAAATATTAACCTATTAGTCGATTATTATCGAAATTTGACAATATTGTCAAATCTTAGTATGTAACGCAGAAACAGCCTCCTCACATTAAAGTCAATTGCAAGTGACTTTTAATAAGCAAGCAAAAAAACTTATAATAAAGCGCAAGTTTTAATAAGCAAACTGACATTTATTTCAGGCTGTGGAAGTGCTTTATGTTGGATCCATCCAAGAAGAAAGAACCAACTGACTCAAAGGCAGCTAAATCATTACTCAATATGAATTCATTGATTAGATAACTCGAATTAACGAGTTATGGACTATTTAAACTAATTGACTGACATTGTGATCTTACAATATTAATTTAATTATTACAACTGTGTTGTATCAGTAATATGTTGACTTTTCTTTTTTATTAAATTAGTTGTATCCTTGTGATTTTTGACATACACTTGCATTACATTGCATTGCATGCTTATAAACTTAAAATATTTTTATAATGAACTTATTCTCGATACGTTTTAACGAATAACACTTTTGATGGATCGCGGTATTGGAAAACGTAATTTGTTACTAGTTTTTGGTTTTTGACAAACCAAGAGAAGTTGAGGTTTTTAAATGCTTTCAGCCATTCTAATTAATGTTCTAGAAATATTAATTTCCATTTCTTGTTTCTACTCTAACTTCCTTCGTCCAATATTTTAATTACCATTTCATTGCCTCGGCTTCCTTGTTTTAAGGACTATAATTTAAACGATTGTTTAATGAACTGTACCGTTTGTATGTCTTTAAGTATGTGTTAAGATATTTTTAATTGTGTATGTGATTTTTACAATAAGAAAATAAAGATTTACATTCCCATTCAGTGTCCAATTTGTTTAAACTTCTCAAAATAAAACAATTTCTTCATGGTAGTGTAAAAATGGTTTATTAACTAACTTACTAACATTGCAACAATGTGGAATGTAAAAGACGCGCAAAATCAAAATAAAAAAGATAAAATTATAAAATAGGTGCAATAAAAACGTGCTATAGTTATTATAAATACATTGCTATAAAATGTGATGTTTTACCAAAATGTTCTCAAAGATACAAGGTGGAAGCATTAGTGACTAGAACTAAAAAACTAATTTTGAAGAACACAAAATGCGCTGAGCCAGCTATGCTCTAAATATTGAAAGTACAACCAAATTAATACTGATAAACTGATTCAGTTCACAACTCGTTTGAGATCAAACTTTCAATCAGGACAAAATAAGACGTAATAATTAAAAAAAACTTGAGCATATACAAGTATTTATGGGATATTTTTGTGATTAAAATTTGGTACGGTTTTTCGTTTTTGCATTATGGGAATTTTCCGATTCTTATATAGTTATACTGTCTTCAGGAACGATTCAGTACCTGTCCAGTGTTTTCGTAACAGATACATTATAAAAAAATATATGCATTACAATAGTGTGTAGCCGGTTTCACATAAATGCATGCAAGGAACTAAACAAGCAGCCGTAGTTTATCCTATATCTATCGAACACGCAGTTCACTTACTGAACTAAATTCATTGTACTTGACACATTTAATACCAGTCACTGATTTATTGAGTCGATATCTCAGCCGTTGACATCGATTCAGTATCCTAAGGGCTGCCATATTAATTATTACCATCGAACACCGTTTTCATAATGATAGATTTTCTTAATACTAAGGATTACTATTTCCATAATATGGAATCTCAAAAATTGCAACCTGTATCGATATTTATGTATCGAATAATAAAATACATATATATTATAAAATGGGGTTTTTACACGTATCTAAATATTATCAATGGGGAGAGGCATCGCTCTTCACACGAGTTATTATTATCACACTAAACGAATATAACACTAAACATTCATTGCCAACATCTCATTCTCATAATTTAGAAAAAACACGCTCATAATAATTTAACGAGAACACATTTCTAACCCGATTGATTCACATTTTTTCTTTAAAAAATAATTGATAACAAACATTTTCACATTTCCTAAATGTTTAACACCTTTTCTAAGCTCTGAGGTTATTATCAATTTAAGTATACATTGTAAGTACACCTATTTTTTTTTTCTTATAAATCTAGCTAAATGGCTTATTTATTGTGCTTACACAAAATAAAGGATTAACAATGTTTAAAAAAATAGCGGAGTAACTGAGATTCCTCTTCATTATAACTACTTATTATGTTACCGTCGATTAAGTACTAACAATTAAGAATTTAAACCTACCGTTTAAACACGAATAATAACAAATAATGTACAGTCGACGCGAAATATTAAAACGTATCTACGGTTTTAAATTGGGTCCTTTACCCACTGATACGGTTCTTAATAATAATATAACGTATTTACGTACGTATAAGTACTACTGTGGTTAAGACATCATTTGCTTCCTATAATAATGTATAGAAGATAATGTAAAATAAATTGTGACAGGGTTAGGCGAACTATACAAAGTATTGGTAATGCCCCCAATCTAAGGCGGGTAAAGATAAATCATATGACGGAGGCGCGGCTGTGTGAGTCGAGCGCAGTGCTGACGGCCGACATGGCCACAGTACTTGACATGGGCTCGGCACCGCGAACTAACTGTTCATGACTACTCGTTAAGGCACCGCCGTACTTGAAACTCCTTCGTAAACTGGATCGAATGCTCTTCGCGGAGTCGCTCTTGCGGACGAATGATCGTCGAAGGTAGTCTCTGGTTAGGGATAAAGAGTTTCTTGATGTCGATGATCGTGGGCGTGTTCTGGAATCTGTTTCGTCGGTGATGGTGATAGAGGGAGTAGCGAAAACGCCGCTGTAATCCGGTGGTTGTGATTCTAGAGATACGAGAGCGTCCCGCTCGACGGTTTCGCTAACTGTTATTGGTAGCTGTGTTGTGTCTTCTGCTGGTGATTGTTCTGTGCGTGATGTTGTGATTCTGTAATTTTACAAGTTTACAACAAATTCAATAACATATAATCAGGTTATAAGCTCATAGAAATGTCGAAAATTACGCGATACCATTTTTTTTTATATCCTGAAACATACCTATTTAATTGACCAATCTTGATCACGGCAACAACACTGATCAGCTACATTCAAGAACATTTGTGGCCATTGACTTTGTCGTTAAACTAGATTTCGAGACAGTATCATTTATTCATATTCATATATTTATTGCAATCCATAATGTATGTATAAACATTCTTCCGTGCCTAATTGAAACTGGGATGACTAAGCAATTAAGAAAGCATACCGTCTGAGCGTCCTGAAGCTCCGTCGCAGTGTGTGCAGCAGGCGGGCGCCGGTGGCCGTGGAGTAGGAGGGCGGCGGCGTGTACTTGGGCGGCGGGTCGGCCGGGGCCGGCGCCGGCGGCGGCAGGCCCGCGCCCCCCGCCGGCCCACCCGCGCCCTCGTTACCCACCCCCATACGTGGACGATACAGGTTTTGGATGCGCTGGAAACGTACAAACTTAATATTTAAACCGTGGTAAACACTGAAATATGATGCCGCCTTAGTGTCACATTTATTGTATAAAATTCTAACTCAATAATATAATGAAAACGTCTTCAAGTTAAAGTTTATCACCTATTAAAATATTCAAATATTTACACATCAAGCAAGATTTTTCTATATCTATACATTACATACCATGATGTTTTAAGTAAGTTGCGCTTTATTGCAAGTCACCTCTGTTTAATTAACAATGTTTTCCAAAATGTAATACGATATTTGAGATTTGTTTTTGACGACTCCACAACTTAATATCCTACACAAAACTGTATATAACACACCCAATTATCACACTATAGTATTTTAACACAATTACAAATCAGCATTTATATTATGTTTCAAATAAGACATATTCAAAATTAACGTGCCATTGTAATAAGCTACCTACGAAAAAATTCATTTCTTAATTCGCACACAAAATGTCTGATTCTTAATCAGGGAATTCTAAGACATTAAAAAAAATATAATGTATTTATATAATGTAAGTATTGCTTGCTCAAATATTGTAACATCGCGACATATCTGTGAAAATGCTTGCGACGGTAAAATCACGAGTAAATTAGCACTTACTACGTCGAATCTAATTACTATACTACCACGTCATATGAGTTTACACGCGTGATAGTATAAATGTATTGTGTAATTCCACTTACAATAGGCCATTTTGATCTGTGCCGTTATCGCTGTAGTTCGATAATTAACTAGAAAAGGTTATCAAAATAGTTGTTTTGGTTAATCATTTATATAATTATTGTTTCCGTCTCATAAGCAGTTTCCCCGTCTGATTTTGCTATAATTTCATACGATGTATCTTTATAGATATCCGATGCTAAACTACAAAACAACAAACACCATTTAAAATATAACACTTCACACAAACAAATAAAATGTAGTCTTACCAATTCTTCTATACAATCGTTCGTCCCGAAATCCTTGTAGCGCAAAAACAGTTATGAAGCATTATATAACAACGACTCGAAGACTATAGTATTTATTTGTACCTAAGTAGTATGGTTCATTAACATTAATCAATGACTTGGTCAATGTTTTGTCAAATTTGATCTGCAGGTAGTTGTTCCGGGTCTGGGCGTTTGTGTATGTGAGAATTTGTGTTTGTAAACGCACCCACGATACAGGAGAAAATCCTAGTGTGGGGCAACGTTTTTAAAAAAAAAAAAAAAATGTATGTTTACACTTCACCCATATGATCTAATTGACAGACTCTTATCAACTGCGCCGGTGCAACTACATTCCTCCAATACACTACGATATCTTGGTAGTTGAATAGTTTTAGATCTTAAGCTTTTAACAATAAGGATTAAGTTAACCGCCAAGACTGGTGATTATACGCAATATGCAACGATATGCCACATAATATCACATTGATCCTATTATCAAAATTAGGAAATAGGTTATGCATTGTTCGGCTGCGTCCATGTAGAAAGTACGCAACTGGCGGTGCCTACCCGTGTTGGAAGTCTGCGTAGGCATTCATATTTCTGAGCCACGACGACCATAATTTACTATTCAACTAGTTTCAAATAAGTGCTCGGCAATTATCTCTACATAATAGTCGTTCACTAACAGAATGATTGAATATTATTTTTCAAATATTTTATTCGACAACGACTCCGATTCGCACCGGTAGAGCCCCGGGGCCGGTTGCTGCTGCTGCTACTTCCTACACAAACGCGGCAATGCTCAAGAACAGACGAAGACTATGGTCTTTCAAGGTCATCGTTTTTTCTTAGCATGTAGTCCGTAATCTTTACATATTCAGCAGTATATTTAATTATGTTTGTGTTCCTAAATTATAATCTAATGAATATTAATAATATGCTCCAAATACTCGGTAAAGTCAATTCTTATGGCTGCCGACACTCCTTGGTATCGGCTTATTAATTATACTACATCGTAGCTAACAGCACACGTATTTCAAGACAATGTTCATTACTTACATCTAGAATGTCCGGTGGTCCTTTGTTCATGTAGCGCCACGTTTGTATGAACGCAGCTATGGGCACTAGGAGTAGCACTCCTTGTTGCAACAACACTGCCACCTGGCGACACCATACTGGCCAGTAACTGTAACACAGTAATTATATCAAAATAAATATAATTATTATAAAACATCAACATATAATTATTAAAATAGTGCTATGCTTTTCATTCCAATATTCACATAAAAATAATATCTAAGTATTGTCTTAAGCGATCGAGAGTTCCATAAAAGTTAATTATGATAATTAATCTTCATAGTGTATTTAAATTCATTTGTATAATAAAGCTAATAAACTTGCTTGCACTTGAAAACGTTACAAAGTCAAGTATAAATAGAAGTTATGTTACTTTTATTTCGTATAATAAATAGTATGTTAATTATTAAGAATCACTCAAAGTAAAATAGCAAATCACGAATTACCCGACTGGTTTTCTCCAACTGTACATCTGTTTTTGTTGACCCACTCGGAAATCCATCACACATATTGCCTGAAAACAAGACAAGTACAGAGAAATTACAATCAATCAAGGTAATCAATACAAAACCGGTAATTTTCAAAAAACTCACGAACGCATTAATCCTAAGACAGACAGAAAACAGACCCAATTCTTATAATTTTATTATAATATAATCTTGCACGAGAAAAGTAGTGCAAGGTAATGTATGAAGACCTGTTCTCATAATTTTTTATACCGTGGAAATAACTAATTAATGTGCATTAATATAATTATCGTGGCAATATAAATTTAGCAGAGAAATTCTAGCGGGACAAAGATGACAGAATAATGGTCACTACTTGACATAATTTGAAAGCGGTTCTTATTGACCATGAACTTCTGCCTAAAAGAATTTACATATATACCTTTATTTAACGCAATTAAATATTTATACTTTATAACGTCAATATAATTATGTAAGTAATTACATTATGCGAAATACTTGTTTTTTTTATTGTCTGCAGGATTTTTGTGATGCCATTGTCATTGCCAATAATTATGTCCTGGAGTGGGGTGCTTTAATCAGAGGAAGGATTGCACAGCAGGAGTTTTACCCTTTGGGTACGGAAAACTAAAAAAAATAGCTTGCTACCTGCGGTTTCACTCGTATCTCACGAGACATTTTGATACAATTCAATTTTTTTATCGGATAGGGGGGAAGTAGTCATCGCCGCACATGGACACAGTGGAGACATAGAGGAGTTAAGAGCCCCTACGGACTGCAGACTGCCAGAGCCGCAGCCACCGAGGCGGAACTGGTTCTTACGCGCAAAATTCGAAAAAGACACCAAGGTGCTTTACGACAGACTCCGACGTAAGAGTAGTCGCCAGCCATTCAGACCCCGAGAAGTCCTACCACCGAGCTGAAAATATTGAATAGGTACTTACACACAACAAAACAGGCAGCACGACGGTCCATGTGAAGCTGAGCAGAGCGGCGAGCGTGGCGGAGAGCCTGGAGCGCGAGGAGTAGAGCGCGGCCACGACCACGTCGGGCGAGTAGGGCCGCCCGCGCACCACGAACACGCCGCACGCCAGCGCCACCTGCACCACGCACTGCCACCACGCGCCCACCCACACGTAGTCTATCAAGTGGACTATACGTATGCCCGCCTGTCAGTACACACCACATTTATTAAAAAAAAAGTGAAACACCATCCCCCCTCACTTATCTCAACAACTTGAAGCGGCGATAGCCTAACGGTTAGGCCGTCGGTTTGCAATCATGAGGTTGCCGGTTTGAAACCCACCCATTGCACTACCAACGTGAACCAACTCGTAACATAAACATTTAGCTTAGAACGAGGGGTTAACAAGAATACTAGTAATGTGCGACTCACATTGATAGTAAGCTTTAAAAAAAAAAGAACGCCTACAGCAGGGGTTACTTTCATTTAGTGGTAGATTAGTTTAATTATATGAAACTGTTGTTAGACGAATACAGTTCCATATAACGGCCAGTCTATAGTATATCAAATCTGTCGATAGATTTGCTTACTAGAGATAGGATTTTGACATTACTTGTATGAATGTATTATGTATATGAATTGTACTGCCACTGCCATGTCCGTCCCTTAGATTTCGACGGATCGACAAAACCGACGGTTCGCCTTAGTGAGAACGACGCCTGAGGCCCGGAGGTTTTATAAAAATAATAAGACCCACCGCAGTCCGTAAGGTTTAAAATCACCTACCGGGGGGAGGTGGTCCCACCCTCTCAGTCTTTACATCGTCACGAGTATTTACTTTGTTAAAATTGGAATAATAAACTTACATATGTTAATAAAGATACAATATCAATGAAGAAATAAGAATATCATATCAAAAAAATCAAGAATATACGAATATCAAAGAAAAAACAGAAAGATACCTGACGCGGAATAAATTATCAAATTACGTATTCAAGTAACACAAGTAAAATAAATTGTAATGTTAACTTAAGGTCCGCATAAATTAGGCTGGAGTTCCGCCAGTTGGTGACCTGTAGTCTAGAGGATAAAAGTATAGACATCAGCTAAGAATGAATTAAGGAAAATTCCCACGTGATTGATTGGGGACATATGAAATCACGAAAAATAAAATCAATCAATGCAGGTATCCTCCGCGGCCGCGAAGCTCAACTAGTTGATATAATATGACGAACATCGAAAATCCTGCTCGCTAGGAGAGACCCAGATCTCGACGAATCGGTGCCTCTAAACAAATTGCATAAAACAGAATAGTTCATTACAGTTAGGTAAACTATTCCAATTATTTTATCTTTATAAGTAGGTTTTAATTAGTGTTGCCAACAATACTATATTATAATAGTATTTATTGTACCTACTATATTTCGGGTCTATACTTTTATCGGGCATACATACTATATGTTTTTATATTTCAGTTGCATGGCCTTTTTTGTAACACCGAAACTGTTAACAAAAAACCCCTCACTCATTCCATAAAACATTTTGTTTGTAATTTTTTATTTTTTTATTATTTTTATTTACTATAATCGGCAAAAAAAATTGGCACCCCTAATCTTGTCACAAGAGACGACATAATTCCACAGTTTTTTTTTTATCTCGTGATAATTGACAATGGTAATTATTAAAAACTAACTTCTGCCCACGACTTTGTCCGCGTGGACCTCAGAATAGGGTCTTATGACGTGGATAAAAAGTAGCCTATATGTTATTCCAGGCTATAATCTATTTCTGTCCCAAATTTTGTTCAGATCCGTTCAGCCGTTCTGGCGTGAAAGAGTAAGAAAACATCCATACAACAAACTTTCGTGTCTATAATATTAGTAAGGATGTCGCAAACTTACATCAGTACTAAGCAGCAACCCCATAGCTAGTCCGAAAACGCAGCTCAAGAACGTGATGGTAGTCTCCCATACTTTGAGAGCCTCCGCGTTGATGGCCATGATGCCAGTGATGACGCAGTGCCATATTGCCAGTTGTTGCGCGATGCCGAACATTATCAGGATGAAGTAGAATATCACGGCCCATGCTGGGGACAGCTGAAAACAAATTGCAAAGTAATAATTTAGAAGAAAAAGAACACAGGCTAATGCTAGGGACAGCTGGGAACAAATTGGAAAGAAATATTATTTTCGGAATCGATAATGATACAATATAACATACCAATACCATTATACATATCACCGCCTCAATAACCTGTATTCCCCGAACCCGAAACCCGGGTTAGGCAGCGACGTATTATACACCCACATTTCGTCAGTATGTTTACATCCCATGTAATAGGAGGCGAACCTGTTTCCATTAACCGGGCACAAATCCCAAATCCCGAGCTGCTACTGAGAATTTCATAGAAAAACCAATAACACTTTGCGCAAACTGGGAATCGAACTCTGGACCTCTAGCGTAGCAGTCGTACTTGGGACCACTAGACTAATAAGGCAGTGATACAATACAAATAAATCGTACATAGGTAAGAGACCCAATTTAGTGTCGAAATCTAAAGACTACTTGGAATCGTTTGTCAATGGTCAATGTTCATTGGCTAAGCTTTTTGCTTGGGAGACACCAGGTTTGATTACAGCCTTACAGCGGCCTACTTTAAGGCTAGTTCACACTTCATAAATTCGCAATAATACACGATTATCTCAAATAAGGCTAGTCCAACAAACGATTACACTAGTTTCTTACACACGGTCGTAAATTAAATTCTAGGCTACACAATGAAGGTCATATTCCATTTTTAAAGGCTATAAAATGATACACTATTTGTGTTTCTTATAAAAGTTTACAAGGAATTAATTGGACTGTAAGTTAGATACGAGTTATGTTACTGGTAAATTCAAAAACGACACGCGAAAAGAATCAATAACAACTTATGAAAAACTTATGTAATTTTTTGTTATTGGGAAACTGGTTTTATGTTTCACGTGTTATAATAAATCAATCGTAGAACTAGGTAGATAATATTGCTGTGTTAAATGCCATTTCATATAATAAATTATTGTCTTTATTGAGTAGATAAAAAATATAGAAATAATGCCTATTTATAAAATCATAGTCAATTTTAGCCCTTGCAATAATCCATGCTACTGTAAGGAAGACTCAAGACGTCATTATACATATCTGACAATCATATACTATGGTGTGAATTTATCAATGAATTAAAAAGTACGTATTACAATTAACATTTTTACTCTACGAAACCACTGCACAATCCTATTAAGGGTCCGGCGAATTGCCCATAAAAACGGAATTCCGAATTAAATTGTAATTCAAACGCAATTTAATCAAATTCTGTTATTATTCGGATTTGGATACCATTAATCTAGGTTCCTACGGTACGATTTCGTCTACTACTAGGAATTTGATTACATCGTGTTTGACTTACGATTTATTTCGGTATTACGTTTGTAAGAGACATTTGGTCCGCCGGACTCTTAAAATATTTTATTATTTTATTACTTACCAAATTAGCAGGCAACACAGCAAGAGTAGCCGGTACGATCTGTGTTGCTAGTTGCAGGGGTTGCCACCCGCTAAGCGTGCGGGCAGTGTTTCCAGTCTTCCATACTGTAACTCCCACCAAACTACCGTAGTGGCCCATGTACCGAACTGGCGTAGATACTACGTTACCCGGCATCGATTCCGTTATAGGCCATAAGAATTGTGTGGATTTTACCGTTTCTGCAATCAAATTATTGAATTTATTCACGTAGTCAATATTATGTTCCTCCTGTCCTGGTCCTAAATTATTTAGGAATCGTCGCAACAACATGGTTATATCCAATGATATATATTTTTTTAAACCATAATAATGTCCTTTTCTTTTATCTCACCATGTTAGTCCTCCATTATACTTTCCCCTTTTACATTATCTTGATTTAACAATTACTAGCGTTTCACCCGCTTGACCCTGTTCCTAAGAGTCGTAACGTGATGTTAGCTTAAAACCTTTCCAATGAATCACGCTGTCTAATGGTGAAAACCGTATGAAAATCCGATCGGCAGTTTTAGAGTTTATCGCATTCAGACAGGCAGATGCGTCGGGCCCTATAAAACAAAGCCCCGCCGGCTTTGTTTTATAAATTTAAGGATGTAAATAGCTGTAATTAAAACAATAGCAAAATTAACGTAAACCGTTTTAGGTCAGTTAAAAGTAGGCTAATATTATTACTAAGCAACATGTATCATTGACGTCATTGTAAAAGGATCAAGTGCACTTATGCAGTAATCATAAATATCCTGCATTTTCTGTGTATGCACCTTTTGGGGTTGAATATAGGTTAGACATGTACCCTACCATCCTGGAGGCTTGGGTTCCTAACGACCATTCATTCATAATTATTAATATGTAACCATGCAACGCTAGGCTAACGTACTCCTAAGCACAATAGCATCACAATAACCTAAGAATCAACCACGAAAAGGTGTGCTACAGTTCTGTTACAGTTCCAAAAAAACACACGTTCGTAGTTTAACATTATATTATCATATAACCACGGCTTTTGAGATCTAATGAACCAATTTACATTGTTAGTTTCACTAGATCCCTTTGGACGATAAATAGATGTACAGGTTCACTAGCAAATGTTAAGTTAGAGTACCCATTAAGCCCAGTAAGCCATTCAGCAAATCACAAACAACTTTCATTTTTAGAATATTAGGTAGTATGACATGCGAAGTGTAGAAAATCAAGCGTAAAATTAATATTGCACACAACACACGTACATAACGCGATATGTGTGAGCCTAAAATGTACATTTCGTAAAACATATTTCTATGCACAATGCATTATGCATGAGCAGGGGCCGTATTATGACGTGTTAGCGCCATCATTTTTACGTTGTGAGAAAGAGATGCCGCTCTACATATTAAATAGCCTCATTTCTTTCTTAGAACCTAAAAATGATGGCGTTAACACGTCATAATACGGCCCCTGAACTTTGAAGCTGTAGTTGTAGCTGCCTGCCATGAGCACGTATCGATAACCGTTGATAATTTAATTAATAGGTAGGTACAAATTGTGTAAACTAACCAAAACTTCCCGGTATATAAGCGTAGCCATAATTCTTCAATATTTGCACACAAGTGTTGGCCAGAAACGATCCTAGCAGCAATACGGCGAACGTAAATGCTACTATGCACGCACTCTCCTTCTGAAGAACTATGTTAGTCTTGTTCTTTGAGTTCTTGTGTGAAGTAAGCTGCATTACGCAGGCACCAAGAAGTCCCCAAGTGAGAAAAGTTTCTTGGGCTGCTGCTGCCCAACTCTAAAAAAATACAGAATTTGTAACACTGAGTTCTTCTGTCATTTGGATACATTTGAATCACAAATCTAAATGCCCTAACCTTAAACCCAGATGAATAATGTATTTGAGGTCGGCCGGGATCGACCTAACGACCTGACACAAATACTTAACTTATCAAGGATCTATGTGCATACAAAAAATATTCAACATGCTTACTTGTAATTCCCAAAGGGTTAGGTAGGGGTGTTCTAATATAGGTACACCCACAGTTCGGCGGTGTGGTTAGGTCCCATGTAATAGGTGGCTTGCCTATGTATGTCATTGTGCACAAATCCAAAATCCGAGCTGTTACTGAAAAATTCATATAAAATTCCAATAACACTGCTCTGACTACACCATTGGTTTAGTGGTCCCAAGCGCGACTGTTGCGCTAGAGGTCCTATGTTCGATCCCCAGATCGTTCAGTGTTATTGGGTTTTTCTATGAAATTGTCAGTAGCAGCTCGGAGTCTGGATTTGTGTATGGTTAATGGCAATAGGCTCGCCCTATATTACATGGGACCTACAACATAGGGCGAACTATGGGTGTAATTACACCTTTGCCTAACCCTTCGGGAATACAGGCGTGATGGTATGGTACTGCTCGACCTGGTAAGGCGGTCCTCTAGCGTAATAGTCGCGCTCACGACCACTAGACCAACGAGGAGGCTTATCAAAATATTCAATTTATCAAAAAATAATTCGTTATACCTACTTGAAAATGTAAGTTACACATAATAACACGTATTACATAATTATGTTCACAAATTTATTGTAAGCATACGTAATAAGACGTAGGCTTACAATAGAATTTGTAAGCCGCAAAATAGGCCGCAATTATAGGAAGTATATAAGACTCGGACCATAATATAAAAAATAGCCCTCAGTTTTTTGTAGTTAACGTAAATAATAATTACGGAAAAATAATCATACATTACTATTAATGAAGAACTCGCTCCATTCGGTCTCGGAGAATATATTGACGACAGTATCGTACGGTATCAAAGTGAGTAATTTAGTACAAAGCACTAATGTACCACAGATCGGCAGAAATATCAGCATGTATACGGCCTGCAATTACAAATATAAAATGTTACCATTTCGTGGGAAGGCACACTTGTATTTGAATGCGCTGTAATGTTTATTACCTTGCCGTAAGACCTCAATCCTTTGCTTAGCGCGACGAACACGATCATCCACACTACAGCTAAATTGAACGCTACTTGAAACTTTATAGTGCCGAAATATGAACTATTGGACCCCAAATTTCTTTGTAATACCTCGCCGTGAAAATACTGCGGCAACGTCTCCTGTATTTTATAAGTACCATTTTTTGCTACAGCATCTGTAATTTAAAAAAGAACTTAATGTGTGACCCTGTTTCCCTGTTCCACTACCGGCTAAATAGCCGACCTTCAGACACATTTCCTGCTTCATTTGTTAATTGATAACACCAAATTTGTTGACATTGCACAAACAATGAAGTATTTATTAACGTAATGCTTGACTCACCTTCAAAATTGAATTCATGTGGTAGTGCCCATTTGTATTTGTCATTAGACGTTATAAAAGAATCTCTAAAGTAAACAAATATCCAAGATAGACCTATTATACTGTACATGCCGATTACGGCTTGTGTTATGAGCAAGGATACACCTACGCCTTGAAATATCGGCGATATGCGCCACATGTCCACGGGGCCCGACTCCAACACTTGGCCCAAACACAAATGTAAGGTAAAAAGCGGAATTCCAATCAAAAACGACAGTATAAAAAACTGTATTATGAAGCTTGCTGTAACACAAAAAAAAATACATTGTAAAGAAACTAGGAAATAAGGTGAATCCAATTAATTACGTAAAATCCCCATTCTTTACCTCCAAAGTGAACACTGAATATGGCAAATCTAGATATATTAAATATTCCCACGGTACAGCTGAGGCACGCCAGCATGGCACTCATACGATGTGGCCAAACTCCAAAAGGAGGTTCTTCAGTCTCTTCATTTCTGAAAACATTTGTAACACTTTAATATATCTGATCTATTAAGATAATCATAATTAATTCGTAAATCATTGATTCACTTCCTATGACCTCATTTTTAAGAATGAAATGAGTAATATTAGCGCTGTTGCTCAATGGATGAGTTAACTTTTATTGCAAAGTATAACATAAAACATATTTGAAGAAGTATGGGCGCTCCATCGTAGATCGCAGTGTCGCTTAACATCAGGCGAACTGGCGGTCACGAATAAAAAAAAATACATTTTATAATTACCTCTCCTCAGTGGCACTTGGAGCGTTTTGGGTGATGTGAGCAACGTTCAACGATTCAGTGGAGGAACTGGACGCACTTGTACTCCTTGCAGTACTCCTAGCTGTATTCCGACCTGTCCAGTCCCCCGCTGTGACGTCACTCTCCCCGGGCGACGGGAGCGAAAGCGTCCGATTCATCAATAACGCACGACGCCCCACAATCAGAGGTCCCGAAGCACCATCACTACTGAGATTCGCCGCCGTCACTTGCAACTGTATCGGAGCGCTTGTCGGCCGCATGTTAATATTATGCTCCAGAAACAATATCACTGGCAACGTTAAAGGCTCACAAGACGACTCAGTCGTTATCGCTGGCAAAACAATAGGGTCTAATCTCCTCATCGAGTTTCGCAAAGTGTCGTTTGTCGTACTTGCTCTCTCTAATGATGAAACTAAAGCTTGCCGGTCATTGTCAGTGAGCTCTGAAAAACTTTTCGAACGGCCAAGGCTTGTGATATTTGATCTTTCCGATATACTAGGTGTGATGTCGATTTCTTCCATTGGTGGGGCTGAAGGACGTACATTGGAACTTGTCATTACTTGAGTATTGTCATCCACAGAACTATGGGCTTCCGAGCGATCTGAATCTCCTTGCCCTTCCCCAATGCATTCCTTAATCTTACAAATGAGATCCTCTTCGTCACTGTCGAAGTTTTTCGTACCATCGTCGAGACATGCTAATAAAGACTTATCTAAAACTTCGTCTAAATCATTCAATATATCCATGAACTGGCACAGAGCTGTCGCTTGAAACTCTTCGTCGTTTGTGATGCTTGCTGTATGTGATGAAAAGTTTGAATCGGATTTGTAGCATTCTGGTATAGTTTTTTGCAAATCTTCTTTCAAGTCACCGTCGTCGGATGCTTTGTCAAAGTCTTCGCTATAATGATCGCTGTCGTTGCTCTCAAACACGCTGCTGGAGGCATCGCTGTCGATACTGCTCCCTGGTACATTTTCACTCTGTTCGTACCGACCTTCGCCTATATTAACTGCTTCCATTTTTATAGCATGGCCTAAGTCATACCCTGCGCGCCTTGGTGACCCTGCAACAAGGACTTAACAATTATTGTACTCTAAACTTTAAAAATACATTAAATTAACATAAAAAGGCACATTTTGAAGTGATGATTTTCCACAGCTTGTACATGGTTAGCAGGTGAATGCAGAATGTTATTTGTATTTACATATGAATTAACTCGCTAATAAGCTTAATTATTGTCTGTGACAGTGCGTCAAATGTGGCTTAATGTTAACACAGTAATGCCATGTTTGTAAGGTAACTAGTTACAACACACTACACAAGTATGAATCACCTGGGATTATTTCTTGTTACAGATAGATAAGAGTTCTTCTTGATGCCAAAATAATTATAAGTATAGCAAATGGAAACTGTACCATTGACATACATGTTCTACTCTATTTAATTTAATAACGCCAGTTTAATAGTGATTTATCTTTAGGTAGGGATTAAGCTGTAACTATTACCTAATCTCTGCTAATAATGCACCATGTGACCAGCCCACAGGGAGCACTATTACTTTAATCCATTGAGATTTAGAACTTTATGGGAGTCATAACATGACATACCATCACACCTGTATTCCCCAAAGGGTTAGGTAGAGGCGAACTAATGAACACCCAGTTCGCCGATACATTTAGGTCCCATGTAATAGGGGGCGAGCCGTTATCCGGATACGACTTCCGACCTCCAAGCTGCTAACGAGAATTTCATAGAAAACCCAATACAATAACACATTGGTCAACCTGAGAATCGAACCCAGTACCTTTAGCCTGGCAGTCGCGTTAAGGAGCACTGGACTAATGAGGAAAGTATTGAAAACTAATCAAGTTTTCATTTAAAACAAATAAACTCCTATTCCTAACTCCTATTCATATTCCTACTGTTCTTCATTTTATGTTTCAAATAGAATTATTAGGTACTGATCCAGTTTAAAGCTTTGCTGATGACTGGAAAGTTGCCCTGTATTTATAATCCACATTCCACTTATGAATAAAATATACTATATACACTATGCCACCATAGCACAGTAATTAATAATATTTAATATTGTAAGTAATTATATATGAGAGGCCCATGTGCACTAGCAAGACAAGAATTAATATAAATAAGTGATTATCTTTGAAAAAAAGTTTGTACTGAGCACTGGTTAGGGGTTAGGCTTTATATTCATACAGATGGAATAAATTTTACCAACAATGCCCACTATAAAATACTATGATTCACAGTTACTTATTCCTTAATACATTACATTTCATTCCTTAATAAATACATATTATATAAATATACAATACAATTCATTCAAGAATACATTCACTTTTTTAGCACCATTTTACTGTAACAAAAATGTTATAATAATAACTTAAAAGACATTAATTTACAGACATTATTTATTTTTAATAATGAATGTTGATTTAAGAAGCAATTATAATACACACAGCTTAATCACTTTTCATTTGGCATTTAATTTTTACTTAAGAATGAGTTTCTAATGATACGGGCTATTATCACCTCATATAATAGGTGACAAGATATATCATCTAAATAACTAAATAATATAACAGTCAAGTTCAAACAATCACTTATCTGAAATAAAAAGATAAGATGTAAAATAACATAATAATATGCTACATAAACTGCAGTTGTTTCACAATGCAGTGATAATTTTTATCATACATAGAAACTATAAAGTATCAGATGTTATTTCACAACTGAATTGCAGATAAGGATGAGAAAAAATATATATGATATGATATTTGCATCATTATGATGTCACTATAATTCCTTTAAAACAATAGACCTGCATGTATGAGAGATTTTCTCGATGTCATGGGAAGTCTGCCAACCCACATTAGACTGGCATGGTGGACAGGTGCTTAATTTGGGAATAGATAAATAATTAGCCCGACATGTGAAAATAAATAACAAATTAAGAATTAATACTGGCTAATTAGGCGTAGCTAATAATCTACCCAATACCCAATAACATACCAACTCATTGTAACTTTTGTTCAACAGAACCATGTTTTAGGAAATAAAATCACCTGATAGTGTATCCTGTACATTTAAAAGGCTGAAAGGGGCATAGACTGGAAATGGTATTTTAATTCTAGTTTTAAGAGCCTTATCATACAGAAATATAGTCTAATAGTATTTATCATATGCATAAAGTTTTTTAGTAATGTTTATAGTAATAGAGACTAGACAAACCTGCAATATTAGGCTATTTTTAATTACATATACTATTTAAATTATCTCAATTATTTTCTTAATTGGTGCAAGTTTTCAAACCAAACTGCATGTAAACCACAAACTAATTAAAACATTTATGTCATTTAAACTTTTAAAATTAACAGTTGAGATGCACATGTATAAATCTATTGGTGTGCATAAATATTATTATTATATGATGTAGATTCCAAAGTAAGTATATTACATAATTAATTAAATAAAAAGCTATTTATAGACACAGGTAAGCAAAGTTAACTATGTGTACTATAAATATAACAATTAGGTACTTACATTGAATAAAATTATTCTATTAATGAATGATAAATAATTATATGTAAAACAAACTCGAGTAATGTACAGAAAACAAAAATTACAGAACAGAAACAAGTTACTTACTTCTCAAACAAAATGATCTCAAACACCTTGAATGAAATCAACTAAAATATAATCATAATCAGTATTTTATAAATTCTAACTACAGTTATGTAGGATATTGGGAAATTTAAAAGCTATAAATTTAAGCTACTATAATTTTAGGCTACCCAAGGTGGCTTGTACATATTGGTAGGTAGCAACTAATCTAAGTCAGACAGATGTCCAACAACTCTCTAAAGTACATAGTCGTTTTAAGGTACCTATTTTAACATTAGCTATTAGGCTATTAGCTATAATAACATTTTTTTATTATATACAAATAAAATTATAACACTAACCTGATTTCCTGTTTTAAAGGCACCAGCCTATTTTAATAATTAGTCGTTAGCGTCAGCTATCCACGAAAACAATAATAACTTTTCACACACTCGTTTTCATAATTTTAAATTCACTACAAATTAAACCGAATATATACATTCATTTGATGTTTTTATTTTACTAAAATTGTACAATTTTATTACATTACAACTTCTTGTACCAGCAGCAGGTACTGCAGGTACGCACTAGAGGAGAGGCGTCGTAGTAGTTAGCTAATCGATTTTAACTAATATATCGATTTATACAAACACTTTAATATCAAATTGATAACATATAGTATGTTGTAATAGCTTTCAAAGTCAGGAAGGATATTTCAGCAATATTAATAAATAATAAATACAAGAAAAGCATACATATTTATTTATATAATTAGGCACACCATATACTGTTGGTGTACCTAATTATATAAATAAAGAAGAGAGTTACAGAGAAGATTACTAAAAACCGAAATTTAGGCGTCTTATTGCACCTTACATGCTACCTATGTATAGTACAAACCAATATTTAGCCTTATGTTTAAGTATACTTCTTTAATAATTATTACATCATGCGAAATCTTATAATAAACTGACTTAGTTGTTTAATACAATAAACTCCATAAACTTAAAATAAAATTTGAATGACGTGGAATATATTGCCAATAAAAGAAAACAAATCAAGCTAACCTAAAATTCCTTTGAAAAATAAAATGTGAAAAATGCGAGTTACCTACTAAAATGTACCCACCTTGAATTTCACGCACCACGCACCTCCAACGAGATGGATGGTCATGTATGACCTGGTAAGGTTACCGGGAGTCGTTGGATGCGGACGGCATTAACCAGTCCTTGTGCAAGTCTTTGGGGGAAGCCTTTGTTTAGCAGTGGACTTCTATTGGCTGATATAATGATGATGATGACCTTGAACTATTTACGGTGCTAGACTAGTTACAACAACTGTCATTTACCTAAAAGTACACCAAACCATGTTCATACGGCGAACAATAAATAAACAAATTGAGTATTGAGTATTGAATAAACTTGAGTATTTATTAAATAACATGCTTGATAATAATTATAACATAAATTTATAATTGGAAGATCAGACCAACACAAGTTGTTGTTGCATAGTATAAACATTTATTTTGCACACAACGACTTTTTGATTCATGAGTTTAAATTATGACAATAAATAATTTTGACCACAAATATTAAAATAAAACAGATTATTTATATAAGTTACTAAATAACGTAATAATATATTATAATTCTAATACACATACTATTCATTCTCTTTATTCTATATAATATACTATAAGTCTGTTTTTTTTAACCTACCGCCACAAATCGTGTAAAGTTTTTCTCGAGTTGAAACAAGAGAATAAATTAATATTATCAATTGATGCCATTGTTTTGTAGCGCTACCCTACAGTTACAGCTGGGCTTGTCATTTTGTTTGACACTGTTTGTTTGACATAAAATCAGGCTTCTGTGTTTGGTCCGATAGCTGTCAGGTGTGTCAAAATATCTGCGTTCATAACTGCCCACTGCGCAGGATCGATAGATTACACAAGAAGTCGGGTGCAAATAGTTTATTTCATTAAAAAGAAAATAAATTAACTAAATTAAATTAAATGTAATATTACATGTACGTAGGCTGGCACTCTGTTTTTGTTAAATGAATTGTAGTTTTACAAACGATTAATTCAATATTTTTTAATGTTGTTAACAATCGAGCGAATGATATGAACAATCAACGGGTCAAAGTATCTTTCTCGCGAAATAATAACTTTAAAGGTTTTATCACGAAAATGAACCTTACTATGTTAATCTTAAGTATATAAATTGAATCTAGAAAAATATGGGGATCTCAAATAGATAAAGTATATGTAAATGTTTTTTGTATTGCGAGCGATAAGTAATATCATTTTCAATCAGTTTGTCAGTGGCTTCTTGGTGAATACTTACAATAGCTTTTAAAATTATAAATTATGTTTTTTCTAAAAGGAAGTAGAATTATTACCATCAAAATGCGCGCAACAAATAAGGTTCGTTCGTCTTTCTCCGACCAACAGTCAGTCGTGGATAGATTGCCAGCATAGTCACTTAGTCTCAATCCCAATAACTTCCTAATAATTTAGTGAAATATCATCACAAATAAAGAAGGTTTAATAATTTTATCAACAGCTTTATAAAGCGATGGCAGCATATTCATCGAAAGTTTCCCTCAACGATGTGGTCATAGCGTCCGCGGTGAGGACTCCTATGGGTTCCTTTAGAGGAAGTCTGGCAAGCCTATCAGCTTCAGAACTTGGTGCCGTTGCCGTCAAAGCAGCAGTGGAAAGAGCCGGCATACCTAAGGAAGAAATTAAAGAGGTTAATTGATTCCACCTACTTTCTCTTATATTTTCCATAGGTTTACAGTTATCTATCCAATCACTGACCATGTACAGTTACATGTCTTTATGAATTTGTTAAACATACATTATTTTGTTCTCTAATTGAAACAAACAAAAATGTAGTCATTTGTCATATTTTTGACAAGATTATAAGATAAGTTTATTTAAATAATTATTATCAGCATACAATGATAACAGAGAAACTGATTTTGATAACACTATTACTTAAGTATTATTGACTGAAAACAGCATTTATTATAATTACTTAGTTAAAATATTACTTCTTGTCTCTAGGTATATATGGGCAATGTCTGTTCAGCCAGCATGGGTCAGGCTCCTGCAAGGCAAGCTGTTATTTTTGCTGGTCTTCCTAAAAGCACAATTTGCACAACTGTGAACAAAGTATGTGCATCGGGTATGAAGTCTATCATGTTGGCTACTCAAGGTTTACAAATTGGTTCTCAAGACATAATATTAGCTGGAGGAATGGAATCTATGTCAAATGTGCCTTTCTATTTGAAGAGAGGTGAAACTCCATATGGAGGTATGCAGTTAGTTGATGGTATTGTGTTTGATGGACTGACTGATGTTTACAATAAATTTCACATGGGGAACTGTGCTGAGAACACAGCTAAGAAATTAGAAATCTCTAGGCAGCAGCAGGATGACTATGCCATTTCTAGTTACAAAAGAAGTGCAGCTGCATATGAAGCTAAAGCTTTTGCTGATGAACTTGTACCAGTCCCTGTACCTCAGAAGAGGGGTGCCCCACCTGTTATATTCTCAGAGGATGAAGAGTACAAGAGAGTCAACTTTGAGAAGTTTACCAAATTGGCAACTGTATTTCAAAAAGAGAATGGAACAGTGACTGCTGGTAATGCCTCAACTTTAAATGATGGTGCAGCAGCCATGGTCCTGATGACAGCTGAGGCTGCTCAAAGATTAAACATTAAACCCATTGCCCGTGTCGTAGGGTATGCTGATGGAGAGTGTGACCCAATTGATTTCCCAATTGCACCAGCAGTTGCAATTCCTAAGCTCCTAGAAAAAACTGGGGTAAAGAAGGATGATGTAGCTATGTGGGAAATCAATGAAGCTTTCAGTGTAGTTGCTGTTGCTAACCAAAAACTGCTGGATATTGACCCCGCTAAGATAAATGTTCATGGAGGGGCTGTAAGTCTTGGCCATCCTATAGGAATGTCTGGGGCAAGAATTGTAGTACACTTGTGCCATGCTCTGAAGGCAGGTGAGAAGGGTGTGGCCTCTATTTGTAATGGTGGTGGTGGTGCCTCATCTATCATGATTGAAAAATTGTAAGTTGTTGTTAGTAATTCTGATTACTTTGTTTCACTATCTACTGTGCTTTTTAGGAATTATTTGCTGTTAATGAATGGTTTTGCATGTTTGATACGTAGTTTTAAGAGTTAAAAGATTTTTATTGTATTGTTGATAAAATAGTTATATAATTTGATATTTATATCTCTTGTAAATAAACACTAAAAATGGAAAGTGTTAATGGTTGTACTCAATGCATAAGAATATATAATATAAATTATTGAATAAATCAATAATATATTTTTATAAATGTTTTTTCATTTTTATTAATTCATTTATTTATTCGTTTTCCTTATTTGAATATTTTTTTAAATATTTTTATAAAAATAAAATAAAACATTTAACTATCTTTTTGTGATTTTTTTTTGCATTTTCCATGCTAAGATTATTAAGTTATTTAATAGTAAAGGAAAAAATAATTAATCATTTATTAATTAATATTATGGTTTACTATTCCAGAGCACACACTACTGATGCACCACCAGTGTTGACATTTTACACTAAAGACCCATGTGGCATATGTGATATTGTCATGGAAGAATTAGAGCCATATAAACATAGAATATCTATCCAAAAAGTAGATATAACTGACAGTGAAAATGTAAGGTGGTTAAAACTGTACAGACATGATATACCAGTATTATTCCTCAATGGCCAGTTTCTATGCAAGCACAAGTTAGACAAACATTTACTGGAAAAACGTTTGCAAATGATTGAGAATGAAAAAAAACATGAATAATCTAAAGTCGTAAACATTATATAAAACTAGTTTTTTCTGACTTATTATGTACTCGTAAATAACTGTAAGAATGAATAATAATAGAGCTGTATAATAATATCATTGTTCCATGAAGGACAAGTTGAAAATCGCATTTACTCACACCACAACTTGTATTAAACATTAATATGAATAACATGATGACTATGTATGTATGTAATTTAATAGTTATTATAACATTTAACAAAAAAAATAAAATAAAAAAAAATTGCGACTAAGGCAATTGCCTATGAGATTCTATCTTTTAAGTGTTCTAGGAATTTAGGGGCTTGGGATGTCTCACTGAAACTGTATTATACTCTGAGATAAAGATCCAGATAGTCCAGAATCAGGTTTAAGAGACGGTCTATAAATTCTATAACAATCAATGTAAGTAAATACCTATGTTTATGTACCAGTAGTCCAGTACAGTTAGCATAGAAATGTTATAGTGTAGTGTATGATACTTAATACTTCTATGGTATATCTTGTCATATGGTATCTGGTCTCCAGACAAGCTATAGAGACAACAACACGCAAGCTTAAATCGTTTTAAAATTATAACATAATCTTACCTGATATTTTATGCTGACTTTTCTGCTAAAAAAGTCGATCTTAAACCGGATTGTAAGCGAATTTTTCAAATCCGGTTCATAGGTTTGATTATCTATACTTATTATAAATCTGTAGAGAGGTCAATTCTGTACATGAAATATATTTCTAAAATAACTATCAGCGGGTGATTAGTGATCGATACTGACGCCAAAAATGCAATCAGTAAAATTTTTGTCTGTCTGTCTGTCTGTATGTTCGTTATAGAAACAAAAACCACTCGACGGATTTCAACGAAACTTGGTACAATTGTTCTTCATACTCCTGGGCAGGTTATAGTATACTTTTCATCACGGTACGATCAATAGGAGTAGAGCAGTGAAGGGAAATGTTGGGAAAATGAGTGATTCATGAGAAAGGTTTCAAGCTATAAAACATCACGCTACAACCCTTAGGAACGGGGCAACGCAGGTGAAACCGCGGGCGAAGAACTAGGGAACAAAGTAACTATTCCACGCGGACGGAGTCGCTGGCAAAAGCTAGTAATTATCATAATTTAAATCAACCCAAACGAATCCGCCTTTTAACATTATGGTTCGATAGCTTGATTGATGCATTTGTATAAGTATAACGATCACCTGCACTACGGCTTGTGGTATGTTGTATGACCCGTAGATAGTTATTTTGGGTATTTTTTATGAAACATTAGCGAAGACCCACCTCAGCTTCGCCCTTAAACTTAACCATGTTTATAAATGCACGTTTGACGTCGCATAGTGACGTAGTGGTTACCTCGCTCGTCACTACCGTTGCGTCGCGTGTCGTGAGTTCGATTGCCACCCGAGGCATATATATTCGGGTGTTCCACGGATATTTGTTTCGAGTTTGGGTGTAAATAGGTACTTCGTGTCCGTTATTTGTATGCATGTGAAATCTCCCGCGACATACGCACGCGGTACCTGCTCTCTGACCCGAAGCTAAGAATTTTTAGGCAAAATTAATATAAATATGTATGTAATGACAAAATTAAATATTCATTTGGTTACTTTAATAATTAACCCTTGCAGGTTAATAATGAAATGAATTGTAGTACTTGTAGTGCTTAGGTGCAGTAAATAAAACGTATCAGTCAGTAAATAAAAAGCATTTTTAATTTCCTACTACTTAGATTATTTACTTCTGCCCCACCCCTTAAAAAAAGCTGGGTTCGCGCATCGGTGTCGTTCCGGGTGGTTTCTTTGATTACCCGAAACAATCATTTCACTTTGCCCCACCAGTGGGACAGGTTCCAGTCCTTCAAATTTGCAGTGGTATCCGCCCCACTAAATAGACTTTTACCAAATATAAAGAGACTTTAGTGGGGCTGTTTCCACTAGCTAAATATGTGGTGGAATCTGCCCCACTAGGGTCGGAACTTTAGAATTTGCTCATATTGTATGTACCATATTACTTTTTCTGTATAAAATAATTAAATATGTACAGTACGCGCGACATAAATTGGCCGGACTGAAGTAGCTGTTTGTCAGTTTTTGGTTGCGCAGTACAATTTTTAACGTAAACAATCCACTGCGCATTAAAACGGTGAACTTCACTCCGGCCAACTTATGCCGCGCGTACTGTAATGCATTAGATGTGGTATACGTATACCTAGGTAGTGTTTTAAATAAAACTAAGGAATATATTCATAAGAAGTTATTATAATTGTTTCTTTAATCACAGATCAATTACATAATTTGTTATAATAACAGATTACAGTCAAAGTCAAAAACTACTAGGTAGTACTTTTTCAACGTCATTTTACATTAAAGACAGCCCCCAAAACGCCCGCCCTTCACCGCCTCCTACTATTTTCGCTGGGAAGAAGAAGCGGCGCAACAAACTCCCCAGCAACACATTTCTGGCGTAAAAGGCAAAAAAAAAAATTTACATTGTTGTTTGGGGTAATTAATAATAATTATTTTTTTCATTGCACATGTCAGCTAGCGCACCATGGAATGGTGGAATCAAAGCTAACACTTCTAACATTATTTTATGAACAATAAATCAATCAAAGTTGAGGTATGTTTTTATTTAGTGGACTGCTTGGTGGGGCGAAGTGGAATGATTCGAAACAGATACGGTCCAGCCAAAGACTGGGGGATCATAGTTCATTTATATCGGATATTTACTCAAAATTATGTATATATTTTTGAGCATCGGATGGTTACATAAAAAAAATTAATGACTAGTATTGCTATTTGGGCTTGTCAAATTAGTAAATTATTAAAATAAATATATTAATTACTAAATTATTATTGTACATTATTTAATTCTGATGTCAAGACGAGGCAACGTATTTCTCACCGTACCCTATCATAGTGTCCTTTTGCCCCGTTTCTTTTGTTTTGCTACATATAATTATCTTTTCCTCCCAACCCCGCTCCGCATGCACCCGTGCAGGGTGCCCAGCACCCAGCACAGACTACTAAGAGATGGTGCCCAGGTTTTTTAACATCTACTGTTGTACTTGTTTAGAGTTTTTGAAGTTGGATTATAACGTTTCTAGCTAAGTTTACTATGTTATTAATTTCTAACCCAAATGATTACTTGGGTATGGCTAGTTAATAGTAATTGATAAACTATTTTTATTGTTTATTACTTTTTAAAGCTTTTTGATTACCTCGTTTTCTCGGTGAGCTAGAGACTTGTATATACATAGCTTAGAACTAGATGACAACGTCCAAATAATAACTTGCTTCCTTATCTGTCACTTGGTTTATCTGTTCGGTATTTATTTTTCAATTTTAGAATGTTGTAGGTATTCTTATTTATCAAACTAGCTAGCTACAATATAGTAATCTGTGTATCAAACTAGTATCTGCCAGCGACTTCGTCCTCGTGAACTTCAAAATTGGATCCGACTTGGATAGAAAGTAGCCTATGTACTATTCCAGACTAATCTAGTTAATGTCGTAATTACAACTGCCATGAATCTAGAACTTGTTATAGACCTACAAACTGCGAAAAATCACATGAAATTTGAATTTGGCGGGCTCAGGTGAACGATCCGCCTTAACACATCGGATTAAATCACATTGACATTTTACATCGTGTTTTTAAAACATCGATGTTATTGTACATCCCTAATGTGGTTGTCATTTAAAAAAAAGAGAGTAAGAGTCTGCATTAAATTAAATCCGACAGAGTTTAGGCGGGAAAATGTAAAGTGCACTATGTCGGTTTTCTATTATTTTCTAAAACTTGTGTTTCCCCGAAGTTTAATGTGTAATTATAGTGGATAGTTAACCATTAAGTGATCGTGAACGTGTGCGAGTGTAGGCAAATGATATAAAATTGAAAATCGCGACTTTTGTGTTCACTCCTAAACTCCATCGAAGCCCTAGTGAAGTTTCTACTGCTAACTGGGGATAAAGTAAAGTGAAGTGTTTTAAACTTTAAAAAAGACGACTTAAAGGTCTAAGTTACCAGGTCATAAAATTCCTTAAAAAAAAGAAGTACCTAATGTCATTGTAATGGTAGTTGTTGACAATTGACATGTAATAAAATTTACGGAATAAATTCGTAATATTTTGACTATTTTCTCAATAATTATGTGACTTTTCAGCTAATTTACTTATTATCACATTGCATAAGTGGTCTAACTATTGTCTCTCATTCATCTTTTCTGAATATTTTGTCTTGAATTCAGAGTCGTACAATGGATAACTCCGCGATACAAACATTGGAGGCGGCTGCTCAGATGCTAATGGTGAGAAAAAGATAGTTTTTTTTTAATTTAAATAATCAATAATTTAAACAGGATTGGATTGGATAAATACTGCAACTAGGCATTCATTATATTTGCAAAAACTACTTCAGTTTGTCAATAATTGTACACTGAATGTCATGCTTTAGAAGAATGTTAAATTTAAAAAATGCTAGGTTGATATGATTGATGACAGTATTCCATCATCATCCTAGTAATGCTTGCTTTGATATCAAGGCTCAACCCTGAGTATAACTATTATGTAGTTAAATTTAGGGCTGAGCCTTGAGCCTTGTCCTGTGTGTGTAAGTGTGAATGGATGTCTTTGGAAAATACCACATGACCAAATAAGTGCACCTGGAGCATCTATCTAACACAGGGGTGACCAACATACGACTCAAAATGGTAGTCAGTGTGCCCTAAAGTTAATTTGTCTTTACAACATTTTGCCACCCCTGATCTAATGATTATACAAAGTTTAAAGTTTTATATTTGGAATCAACTTTGTAACATGTAGAGTAAAAATTGGTCACACAGCCATTATTCATTTCATTATAAGCAAATCTCTAATTTGAAGTAGGAATGTAGTGTTTTCTATCAATATTTTTAGGCTGATACTAGTACTAGCTGTCCACTGGCAAGCATTGCGATGGCTCTTTTTCGTCATAAATCTTCCCAGACTTGCACACAATAACTCACTAAAGTTTCATAGCAATAGGATGAATGATTTAGCAATGCATAAAGGACATGTATACAATCAATGATTTTTATTTATATACTATAGATATCTATCTATACTTTTCTGTAAATAACATTATTCATCTAATGTTATTTACAGAAAAGTATAAATAAGTATTTATTGTATATTTTTTGTTAGTGTCACCACAAATATACCTACCGCTAACCAATAATGTTATTTATTTATAATATATTATAACACTAACACTGTGGTGTGGCGCGCAGAAAGAATGGAAGGAAAAAGAATGACTATTGGATGGATGATGAAGTAAAAGAGGGGGTGCGAAAGAAGAAAGAAGCTTGGCTAAACGTGTTAGCCCACAAAGCTAAAGCAAGAATAAATCAGGCAACAAACATGAAAGATGACTTGGAAAGAGTGAAGAAACGTTACACCGAAATGAAAGCAAAAGTAAAAGAGATGGTAAGAATGAAGAAGAATGAAAAAGAAGAACAGGATAGTAGGAAATTCTCCGATAACTTCAGGGCCAATGTTAAACTGTTTTGGAAACAGGTAAGATTGGCTCGTGGAGTTAAAGGAGCAACAAATTTGAATGTCATTAGAGAAGAAGATGGGTGCTTGGTAACGGAAGAATGTAAGGTTCTGGAACGTTGGAAGGTATATTTTGAAAGTTTATTTAGTTGGCAGGATAGTGTGCAAAGAGTGGGTGACTGGGCGGAGGTGTGTTCGCCGAACTCGGACATAGATGGAGATGATGAGAGTGAGATTAGTATGGATGAAATTATAATAGCTCTGAAAGGTATGAAAGTTGGTAAGGCGGCAGGGTATGATAGAGTGTCTGTTGAAATGCTCAGAAGTGGTGATGGGGTGGTAGCAAGCCTGTTGTACCAGCTCTTTAATATGTGTTGGAGGTACGGACAAGTGCCGGGAGACTGGTGCAAGGCCGTTATCGTTCCACTATATAAGGGAAAAGGTTCACAGCAGGAGTGTAAAAACTACCGCGGCATTAGTCTTCTGAGTGTTGTCGGCAAACTGTATGCAAAGGTATTGATTAATAGAGTGATAAGAATAACAGAGGAGAAAATATGGGATGTTCAGGCAGGTTTTAGGGTGGGGATGGGATGTATGGATCAGGTCTTCTCCCTTCGGTGTATAGCCGAAAAATATCTGGCTAAGCATAAGAAAGTCTTCTGCGCTTTCATTGACTTGGAGAAGGCTTATGACAGTGTGTGGAGGGATGAATTGTGGTCAACGCTGGCTATGTATGGAGTGGACAGGCGCTTGGTGCGGGCACTGAAATCCATTTACAGGGATTCTAGTGCCTGTGTTAGGCTAAATGGGGCGTACACAGGTTGGTTTAATATCTCCAGAGGTGTTAGACAGGGTTGTGTCGCGTCACCATGGCTGTTCAATCTATATATGGACAGTTGTTTGGCAGACTTGAAAGAGAGTGATTGTGGGTTGAGAATGGATGAGTTACATGTCAAATGCCTTCTTTATGCTGATGATCAGGTTCTACTTGCATCTTCAGCGGAAGAGTTGCAAGACATGGTAACTTTAACGAATGAAGCATACAAGATGAAGGGCATGAAAATAAATGTTAGTAAGACGAAAGTGATGGTTTTTGAAAGAGAAGAAGATGTATGTGTGTGTGATATAAAGATAGAGGGTAAGAGTGTGGAACAGGTGAATGAGTTTGTTTATTTGGGAAGTGTGTTTACTAGGGATGGTAAGATTGATGCAGATGTGGAAAGGAGAGTGAATGCAGGAAATAAAGTGAATGGTGCTATGCATGCAGTTGTGGTTAACCAGTCCGTGTCAAAAAAGGCACGGTTGGCTATCCACAATGGTGTGTTGGTACCTACACTTATGTATGGAAGTGAATGTTGGGTATGGCAGAAGAGACTTGAAAGTAGAATAAATGCAGTGGAAATGCGTTCCTTGCGAAGTATGTGTGGTGTAACTCGGAATGATAGATTGAGGAACAGTGTGGTAAGACAACGTTGCGGGCTGAAGGATGATGTAGTGACGCGTATTAAGAAGAATATGCTGAGATGGTTTGGATATGTTGAAAGAATGAATGAAAGACGAGTAACGAAAGGAATTTATAAGGCGAATGTCAGCGGCAGCGCCGGTAGCGGTCGCCCAAGAAGGACATACGCCGATCTGATTGGCGAAATCCTTCAAAAAGGTCAGGTGCGTAGCACTCGCAACCGGCGTGTATGTATGAGAAGATGTATGAATGTGGAAGAAGCAAAAGAAGTATGCAAGAATCGTAGCAAGTGGCAGTCTATAGTTTCTGCCTACCCCTGTGGGAGAAAGGCGTGAGTGTATGTATGTATGTATGTATAACACTATTAAATTGACATTTAAAGGGACATGTTCATGGTTTAAAGGGTAATGTAGCCAGTGAGATTACTGGGCACTGCTGAGGTCTAAGGCAACATTTGTTGATACCACTAGTATCACTTGAGTGATTCTATGGCGTCTACAGTCTGTGGGGTTATTGCTTATCTGTCTGCCACCATTACCCATTTGCATGTTAGTCATCTTCATTTTTTAAAACCTGGACAAGTGTGAGTGTGACTCGCCCACCGAGGGCCACCACATTTTTTTCGAATATCCTTGCCCCACACTAGAATTTTCTACTGTATTGTGGGTGCGTTTACAAACACAAATTCTCACATACACTATCACCCAGTCCCGGAACAACTACCTGTAGATCATTCAAATATTTGCTCTGTGTGGGGATCTAACCCACAACATGTGGCGCAGAAGCCGATCGCTCAGCCGCTACGCCAAACATATTGCCATTTGTAGGTACATATTAATTACAAATGTATAGTTTTCAGATTTTGCCCTACACTAAGACAGTATTACTTGCCAAATTTCATAGTTCTAGTCTAGGTCAATGGAAAATACCCTATCAATTTTGGTTCCCTTAAGACTGTCGAAATATACGTTTTTTGCGGCATAAACGGCCGAATCTTTTTTTACGTTAACTTAGAAGTTTGATTTTTCACAGCTTCAAGGGACTGTAGAACCATAGACTAGAAGAAACCATATACTCAGGAGTATATGGTTTTAATTTCAACTCGATACCTCCCAAGATAAAGAGTCTTGACAGACAGACGGACAGATGGATGGACAACAAATTGATCCTATAAGGGTTCCGTTTTTTTCTTTTGAGGTACAGAACCCTAAAAGTCACAAACAGGTTTTTTTGAGAAGCAAACCGAGCCGTCAACTTAATCGCCTAGTTTATAACTACATATACCACATACCTACTACCCTATGTATCAATATTTATTCACTTTATTAATATTTATCAGCCTGTGGTACTACCTATATATTATTTTTGTATTGTTTTTCTTTATTTATAACATTTTTTTATTTATTTATACTTATATTTTAATCTCTGTGTTGAAAGACTGATTTACATCCGTGGTTCTCACTTTTTGAGGTCCAATTGAAAACCAGCGCCAGACAGCTCACAGGCAGTCTGGCATTTAGCTGAAATGGACCTATTTGGCACAACCGTGGGACACACAATATTTATTTATTTTTGCTTTTCTTTCCTCGTCTCATTATTTTATAAGATAATTAGTTTAGTTTTTTTATGCTATGTATGCAGTGTCCGTGACTGTGTCAATAAACTCTTTTTCTTTCTTTCTAAAAAAATAACTAAAATTTTAATAAAAAGATATAGAACAGTGTACAATAATAATCACTAAAGATTGGCGGCTTAGTAGTCGTTTCGCTCGAATTTGGTTCGCACGAATCGTTTCTATTTTCATGCCAATCAACCACTTCATAAATAAGTAGTGGGCTATTCGAACGAATTTTCTTACACTCATTAAAACAAAATAAAAGTACAGTAAAGTAGAGTAAAGAGTACAGTACAGTAAAGTAGAGTAAAGAGTAAATTACAATTTATATTCAGAGACTAGCTGTTCCCCGCGACTTCGACCGCGCGGTATAGTTAATTTGGGCAGAATTTTTAATTTTATAGTACCTATACTAATTTTGCAAATAATGCACATACAAACTGCTGTGGTTTACTGTAAATTGAACATCGCATTTGTAAATAGTTGTAAATTCATGTTTATGCAAATAAATTTAACTTTAAGAAAATGCTCATCATCTGAACAAGTTTTGCTAAGCGTCATTTTTATATTTCTTATAGTTTAGCTGGACCATGTCATTAAATATAATCAATGTACAGACACATTTTTTTACTGTTTTATTAAATGTATAGATAGATATAGATTTCAAATATCTGTAGGTAATATAAACAAATCTGAATTGTGGTTTCTTAATTTTTAAATTTATTAATGCCATAATGTATGTTTGCGACTGTACTTGAGTTTTTTAATCCTTATAATATAATTCGTGCGAATAGCCCACTACTAGATTTATGAAGTGGTCATTTGGCACTAAAATAAAATGCTTCGTGCGAAACGCCACCTACTAAATAACCAATTTTGAAAAGTGTCGTTTGGCACGATTCGAGCGAAACGACTACTAAGCCAGGTCAGCAGATTAACACGTAAGCATATTCGACCATTTATTTTTTTCTTTAAAATATTTTTAGGCACCACCACAAATAGTGACATCAGAGCAACGTCACCAAGCTGAGAGTGTCTTTCTAGAGTTTCGGAGCACTAAGAACCCTTATCAATTGTGTAGAGAAATCTTAGAAAAATCTTCATCAGACTATGTACTATTTGAGGCGGCTGGTTTATTAAAAGCTGCTCTAATCAGAGAATGGAGCTTATTATCCGACAGTGATATTTCCTCTCTCCGAGAATACTTACTCAATTATTTATTGAGGAAAGAAGCTCCACCATTTTTGAGAGAAAAGCTTTTACAGGTAAATAAATGAAAGGACTTATATATCATAACACATACCATCACGCTTGTATTCCCCGAAGGGTTAGGCAGAGGCGTACTTAATGTACACCCACAGTTCGCCGGTACGTTTAGGTCCCATGTTATATTATAGGTGGCCCCCTATAACAGATAACTATACAGCCAGAACTATATACATACAGAACTATAATATAGAAAACTAAATAGAACTAACTAAATAGAAAAACTCAATAACAATGCTCGCCCTGAGGATCGAACCCAGGACCTCTAAGTAGTGTAGCAGTCGCGCATGGGACCACTAGACGAATGAGGCAGAGAAAGGATTTATATTATTTATATTTATTATAGTTTTCATATAAAGACTCAAGTTGAGAGCTGGCACTGCCCATCCAAACTTTAATTATAACTTTAACCTTTGGCCAGGCTACTACACACAATTATTTTCCAGACTATTGCTATAATTATCAAAAGAGGCAGCATTGATGATGGTGGACGGGAACGAAAAAATCTGATCGCCGAATTAGAAAAGATAATCCTTAGCTCACCAATAAGTCAGCAAAAGTTGGCTTGCTCGCTGATACTGGCCATTATGCAAGAGTTTGCTATAACAGTCAAATCTGCTGATGTTGGCTTGATATGGGAAGTCCACTTTCGATTAAAGAAATCTTTCGAAGCTTTAGATTTGAAGAGAATATTCCGATTTACCGTAGGAGTTTTAGAACAGATTGTTCGTTCTGGTCATCGTCCAGAAGGAGACCAAGCTTTATTGACAAAGCAGTTATTGACTATAGTAGAGACAGTATTATGTTGGAGCCATGTATCCCCTCTTCTATCAAAGAGGAGGTTGATCGGCGCTTTCGAAGCTATTTACGAGAGCGACACTGCTCCAGCGTTGCGTTTAAGCCTCAGTTGGCGGGACACGATAATGCAACCTGAACTTTTGGCGTTGTTTTTCGAGATACACATGTATGTGAGGTCTAATCCTGAATTAGCTAGTCCATCTCTAACATGTTTGGTGCAACTGGCTAGTCTTAGCGGTGTAGTAGTATCTGCAAGTAATCTGAAACAGCAGTATTTGGAGAATTACGTGAATAGTTTTTTGAATATGATGGCGTACATACAGCCAGTGGAGCGGGAAATGTTGGGAATCTCAGATATTTATCGTAGACTAATACAATTCTTTGCGCCTGCAATGATAGCTGCAACACCACCGGCGTTTCTGCAAAACCTTACTACGCTAACATGTCATTGCATCAGAGGCTCAGTTATTGAGGAAGGAGTAAGTAAAACCTTATTATACATTCGAGTTTCATTAAATTCTTACATGGATTAATTCATTCATAAGAGTGTTTTTTGAAATTAAGGATCGATTTTTTCATCGCCAGATACAAGTGCTACATATTTTTCATTATACTTAGGTTAACGATGACACAGTGTGGAGAGAGTCACTGAACAAGTTTCTTCATAGCTGGAGCTCTTTAGTCTACAAGACCGACGGGTACACCAACGAAACCCTGATGAATCCATGTATAGAAATATTTAACACTTATCTGCAGTGCAGATTAGCCCCTCCTGATGGAACGAGGTAAGTTATTATTGTTACATACATTGAAGATGGGTAACAGGGGGCGAGCCTTTTGTCATTTACGTGGCACAAATGCCAAACTCCGAGCTGCTAATGAAAATTTCATAGTAAAACCCAATAACACTGCTCGACCTGGGAATCGAACCCAGCACCTCTAGCGTTGCAGTCGCGCCTGTTATATAAAATCGGTAACATAATAAATAATTAGAGAAAGATTTCAAAAAAGCTAATTTTTTATGTTCTATGTTCAACTTTTTTTTGCATTAGATAAAGACGAGATTAAATTATTATCGTGAAATGGCTTGAACATTTTAATTCTTTAAAGAGGCCTTTGCCCAGCAATGGGAAACAAACTAGGGTGTAAAAACCGTGAAGCATTTGTTTTTATACCTATTGTGTCTACTAATTAATCTACCAATAGGGGCACAGATAACACCGAAGAGGACATAAAGGATGAATTGGAGGAGGATGAACGTAAATTACACAGCAATGTTCTTCTAACGATTGGTGCGATTGCGCGAAAGGCGCCAGCTCACTGCTGCCATGTGCTCTTTACTTTACTTCAAGATAGGAGTAAACGGTGAGTTATACATATATGTTATGTTGAAAGCCCTGTCGGATCCGAAAGGGGCATATAGGTATCATAATCACATCACCAAATAAATTAAGAAACATTAAGTATTCATGAAAGTAAATATATTGTCTCAATTACCCCAAAATCCAGCAATTTGTTAAAATGGCTTTTATTATTTAACTATTTAGATGTACAAATGTGGATGAAGCAAAAGAGGTATGCAAGAATCGTGGCAAGTGGCGTTCTGTAGTTTCTGCCTACCCCTATGGAAAAAGGGCGTGTGTGTATGTATGTATGTATGTTAATTATGCTAGGTACATATTAATTTTAATATTTGTTCAATCAATGCGTGCGATCGAGGAATGCTGTCGTAAGATTTTGTTTGTATATTCGATTTAAAATAGGTGAATGGTGCAAAAAAGTACAGGTATTCAAGCAATTATTTGTGTTTTCAGACTTGAGAGTCACCTGCAGTTGATGCACATGGGAAAACTGCCGGTCAGTGGAGGGGGCCAGTTGGTCACTCTGTTTGAAGATTTACACTGGATACTCATGATTACTGGTAAGACGACAGTTAACTAGCTTCTCGTCAATGCTTGTCTGCCGATTATAAAATTATTTTTTGAAGTGAAACCTTCTTTAAGCGCGTTGAGCACTTTTTGAGTAAACAACAATCATGGAACTCGCGTCATCGTCACGGAACGCATTCCATGAGCTATATGTATACTGTGTATATATGTGTACTTTTTGGGTGAACAAAAAGCGTGAAACTCGCGTCATCCTCACCGCACGTTTCCCACTTATCGACGATACAATTCACACGTTACTTAGTTTTCACTTCTATCGGCAATCCCCAATTTTATCGCCGGTTTACCATGAAATTGGCACAAAATGGCATAAGGACTGACAGATTTCGTAGAAAAATTGTCAAAAATACAATTCTGAAGTATTTGGTTTTGACACAATAAAATAGTGGACTTGGGCCCTTAGTCTGGTGAAACACACTGGGTGATAGGGTGTTTATATAAAATCTCATTTTATTCAGGTCACTTCCTAGCAATAGACTGTACAGAGGGCGAGACAGTGATGATCCCGACTGAGATCATCCACTTCAGTTTGATGGAGAACGCTAACACTGACGCCTCGCTCCGATACTTGGTTGGCGAGAGTACTAATACTGAAAATGTCGATCCTGTACTCAAGTAAGTTTCATATTTTAGATTCAAATATTCAGTTAAGAATACCAATGAGGCTGCCCAACTGCTAATGAATTTAACTGCTTAAGAGGTCGTGATTTTACAATGTCAAACGTAATTATTTTACATACATGACAATTTGCTCTGAAACTTACGTATGACTCCTATTGCATGAGAGATACATTAATGGTATCACATTTCCTGTCTATTGTCAAGTTTTGTGAGTATTATAATACATATATATATGTTGAAAACAACATGCTTCCATTTTTCATGTAAAATATTAAAGTAACAATGAAAGGAAAATCCGCCGTTTGTTATCGTCTGCATGAATGGAATACAGAACATGAATTGAATGAACATTCATAACAATTACTTAATGTTATTCCCATTGTAGATCAGCGATCTTTAAATATTCGGCACTAACCTTTAACTTTTGTGACCCACATTGTGGAGTCAAAACGCAAGTATAATCGAAGAACTTGATCAACTTCTCCTTAAAGTTTTAATCCGGCAATAATCAATCACATTTATACATTTTATGAACGCTGAGTGTTTTTGGGATTTTCTATGAAATTCTCAGTAGCATTCATAGTAGTCAGAGTTTGGTTAATGGCAATAGGCTCTCCCTCTATTACATGGGACCTAAAGATACCGACGAATTGTGGGAATCCTTTAGTACACCTCTTGCCACGATTTAAGATTACGTGAAAACGTGTCCTCAATAAAATGTGGTATTATTACTTTGGACTTCAGATTGGTAGGTGAAATCCTACGTATAAACGCTTGGGAATGCGCAGCACTGGAGGCTGGCCTCGGCAGTGTGTTCAGTCCGGAACTATCTGCCACAATCTCGTGGCTACTCAAGATATGGGCCAACTCTTACCTGATGCCACAACCGTCTGTATACTCCGAGGTACGTTTTATACTAATGCGCAAATATATTTATGTTGATACAACTTTGTCTAACTTGTACGTAACAATTATAAAGTCGCTGGTGTTTTAATGAAGAATAAAAAAAAATTATTTTGGACCTCAGGGTAGGAAAACAAAGAAACAGTAGGTATTTTTGTTTTGGTGGTTTACACAACATAATATAATCAACCCATTATACTGTCTCACTGCTGGGCACGGGTCTCTTCTTAGAATGAGAGGGATTAGGCTATAGTCTACCACGCTGGCTTAGTGCGGGTTGGCAGACTTCACACGCCATCGAGAAAATCTCTCAGGCATGCAGGTTGCCTCACGATGTTTTCCTTCACCGTTTAAGCGCGTGATAATTAACTATTGAATACGTACATGACTTCGAAAAGTCAGAGGTGCGTGCCTTAGGTTCGAACTCGAGACCTTTGACTTGGCAGTCCACCGGTCATACCATCTGGCTATCACTGCTTCCCTTTAAAACGCATAAATGTTTCGCCTTTCCTTTCGAATAATGTTAGACTATGGTACGGGTCGATGGTGTAAGGTATGACGTGGTTGTCGTGCAGATGTCGCCGATCCTGGCGTGCGCGTTCGGTCGCGGGTCGCGCGGCGTGTGCTGGGTGGTGTCGCGGCTGGCGGCGCGCGCGGCGGCGTGCCTGCGGCACCACGCCGCGCAGCCCGCCGCCGCCGCGCACGCCACGCACCTGCTCACCACGCTCGCGCACTCCCAACACAAGTACCTTACCTTAACTTACATTCAGTTACATTACCTTACCTTAAGTACGATTTAGACAGTTGTCCCACCGCCGGCGAGGAAGCGACTAACTATCGACTATGTTCTCAATCACGAATGCCGCGACATTATTGAACCATGACATTTATATTCCAGTCATAAAAAAATAATATATATAATTTGTAAATGTGAGTACCATGTAGGCTTTTGATACATTACATGATAATTAAACAAACTTATTTTAGTCTGCAGGCTTTGGGGACTTCATTAGACCTACACGAATGTCCTGCTGATCTGGTATGGTCGTGCGACAGGTCGTTGAGCTCCCTAAATTATGGTTGAGCTACTAGCTAGCTCTTTCCTCTAAAGGCCATTTCAGACATTACCCTACATCGTACCACTCACTTATAAGTGTTCTTCCATGTCTGGACTTTAAAAGAGAATATGATTCTCTGAGTTTGTTTCGGTGTTTCTTCTCAGAGGTCTACAGTTAGGAAATGCCGAAGCCATCTAGCTAAAAAAAAACCCAAACCATGACATGTAAAAGTATCTCTAAAGATCTACTTGCAGAATAAATAATTTCATTTCATTTCATTTCATTTCAATTTCATTTCATGAAACGTACAATAGATATACATTCCGTGTAAAGAAAAGAAATGCATATATTAATAGATGATCGCTGGCTGTTTGTTTAGATAATACTCACTCAGCGATTCTCGCTAGGCAGTCAAAACTCACGCCGAGAGTTATAATATGAATTCTGTTTTGTGTCCCAGACATAAATGCAAAGGAATGTACTAGTCCTGCGCAATACTTTGAAACCTGAGCGCAGTGACGTACGATTTCGAGATCCCTTTGTCCTTTTTTAAAAAAATCTATCTATTTTTCTATCTGATTTGTGATTGGCTTATGCTTGACCGCTAAAGAAACCAGTTTATAGTCAATTATCCTAACGAAATACAAGTAATAAAAAATAAAACTAATCAATTTCTCCATTTATTTTTGAAATAGACAAAATCCTTTGGCAAGCTGTGAAGAGTTCCTTGCCCTTCTGCAATGGGAAGCGGCCGGTTGTAACTTGCCGGGAGATTTGCGGAAGGAATTACACAGAGCTTTTGCCATAGCTGCTACTTACGCCGAAGGTATGCTATCATTGCCATTTTTACCGTATAATTTTATGTACCTAATATATATAAAATTAAACTGGGTTCAGAAAATCAAGCAGCGGAAGTGAGTAGAAGGATTGCTCAATCCTGATCTGCGTTTGGGTCAAATAACGTAATCTTGCGATCCAAGACGATTCCTCAGTACCTAAAAACCAAGGTGTTTAACCAATGTGTTCTGCCTGTAATAACTTATGGTATGGAAACGACAACTCTGACTGAGAAATCTGCAGAAAAGCTGCGAGTTGCGCAGCCAGCCATGGAAAGAGCAATGCTCGGCATTTCCATAATGGACCGTATAAAAAATGTGGTTATTCGGAAAAAGACAAAAGTCAAAGATGTGGTGGAAGTAATACAAGCACAGAAATGGAGATCGGCAGGACACATTGCGCGTATGGATGTGGCCAGGTGGACCAGACGAACGTTAGAATGGAGGCCACGAGAAACGAAACGGGGCAAGGGTCGTCTGCCGGAAATATGGGCGAACGAAATAAGAAGATAGGCGGGCGTCAACTGGATGATGGTAGCCCAGGATAAAAAGAAGTGGAAGGAGATGGAGGAGGCTTATGTCCGAGGATGGACGATTTAAAGGCTGATGATGATGATGATGATGAATATAATTATATTGAGGCAAGATTGTGTAAGATATTGAATAATAAAAAGATCACGAGTCTGAGTACATACTGCGAGTTTCATTTCACCGACTCGATTTAACGCATTGACTGCGTTCGGTTCTCTGATTGGTGGAGAGTGGTGAAGGTCATGGTAATCACCATGCAAAACGCAGTCGATTGAATCGAGTCGGTGAAATGAAACTCCTACTTGGCCCTCAGAATCGATGTATTTTTGAACGTTTGGTGTGTAACTGTATCCAAATACAATGACGCTATCGTTTTGTGTTTCTTTTTCTTTTAAATGACACGGTGAAATATCCGCATCTTTGAACACCAAACTTCACGAGACACTTCACGTGGTGCAACATTGTCATAGATAAGATCATTTCATCATCACAACCCAATGGTGGCAATCACGACACTTCCTTAGAAGATTACGAAAACTGGAAAGAAATATATGTTTAAAAAGGCTTGTATTTGACATCTATCTTATTAAACAATATTTCTAACAAATGGAAAACCAGGCATTTCCCATTTCTTGGAAGAACGTCACACTACCAAAACCTTGTCTTTTCCTAGTTATTTCCAGAGTAATAAATATTTAAGCAACTTAACAAATCCAAATCATTATCCTTTTATTTCTTTTGCAGGTGACGTCCGGAACCGTCTGTTATCTAGTACGGTTGCATTACAAGAGAAGCTAATGAATTTAATTAACATGGAGTCTGATACGGAGCCAGTGCGCAACATGCTCGCTGATACTATCGACTGCTTCATTGGCGTTACTGAGGGAGTGCTAGAGGTAATGATATTATTTTTATTAGGATGAAACATAGTGATTATACATCTTAGTATAAAATTTAAAATAAAATCAGTTTTACACATTTCGAAATGAAAAATGTAATTTGTATTATGTGACTACGCAACAAATGTCAGTTATTTTTACCTGCCCACCCAAAGTTACTATGTGCATATACTTACCTACTATGCACACTCAGTTTTCGCCACCACTAGCGAGCGAACCACTAACAACTAACATGTCATTGCAAAATAGTCCTTATGAATATTATTAGACGATTCGAACTCTCATGACCGAAATATACAGAGTCTAATTAGTTAACCCTTTGAACGCCAACGTTTACAAACCTAAACGCACGCCCGACGCCGGACACTTTTTCAGAGACAGATTCTAATAAAACATTAGTGTTGGGCAAAACTTATCGACTTAACAATATAATGTAACGACATAACAATAAAATACGTACGTTTTTGTAGATTTGGAAATGTAAAAAACATTAGTTACATTAATAGACATCTGTTTTATTTTATTACTACATTTTTATTAACAATATTCAATAAATCACTATGGAAACCATTACTTTAAGGGTATTAGATTTGTATAAACAACCCCTTCACTAATGACGGATAAATACGTCATCGGCGTCCAGTGTGTAGTATGTTTTAACAAGCTAGTATGTCTTTTAGTGTTGGGACAACAACAAACAAATTTATAACGATAAACACTAAAATTTACACCCGGCTTTACTTATCTATTCTACACTATTTAATCTATGTACTTATAAAAACTACTGACTCTAAAAATCTGAAAGAAACATAAGTAACTTATACCGTTGCGATACGAAAGGATTTTTAAAATGGAAATATGTACTAAAAACGATTCAACGCAAGCTAAGCCGAAGCAACAGCTTTTATCAAAATAACACATCTCGTTATCCCGATAATAATTGTTTGTATTAATCAAATAAAAACATTGTGTACATATTATAATAAAAAGTTTTATTAAGTATTTGACAGTTATAATTTTTTGGCAGTTAGATATCGACATGTTGCACATCATTAATCAACGAATATATCCGTCAGCGGCGTCTGAATGGGGGGAAAAGCAACATTATTTTACAGCGACTCATTAATGTTACTATTACTCCATCCCAACATGTTGAATTAAGATTTATCAATGATAAAATTACAGAAGAGAGTATAGAGTATATCATTGCAAAAATATTGAAAAAGAAAATGCATTGAATAGGTTGTAATTTTGTGTCAACTTTCAAGACGGATATATACGTCAAAGGCGTCAAAAAAGGGAACCCTGTTTACGGATATATCCGTCATTGGCGTTCAAAGGGTTAAATAGGATAAAATCTCAATTTCGTTAAAAAACGTACGTATTTCAGAGCAGTTCTCATTCGATGGATCGATAATCCAGGAAATATTTTTTTCTCAGGTTGGTACAATGGACGAACAATTTATGATGCTGATTGGTGCCTTAGACAAGATACCTGGGATCATCTTTAGATACCACAATTACCCTGGCGTAGTGTTGCCGGCTTTGAACTTACTCGCTAAAAGCGCTAAAAGGATGCTGCATTCTGTACAACCACAAAATGTGAACAAGTAAGTTTGTCTTATGCTTTGCTTGATTATCAAATTCTTTACAGCAAGGACCAACGACCCTGACCTGTAATCTGTTAAAAAACTATATTCAAATATGTTATAAGGACAGCATAGGCAAAGAATTAAGAAGCAGTCGATTCCCCACTACCAATATTAAAAAATGACCCCTCAATTATTCGGATATAGCTAAAAATAGCAAGTACAGTACGATAGAAATAAATTAGCGCGTCTGAAATAGATGTTCCGAAAGGCCGAATCCGGCCATTTTCCATACAAAGGTAATAACAAAATAAATCGTTATTAAAACACAATTTAATCAAATTGTGTTATTAATCAGATTGCGATACCCTTAATCTAGGTTCCCATTGGACCTGACTGAGTAATCTAAGTGATGTGAAGTAACTGAGTGAAGTGGAAATAAATGAATGCAATTCATGGAAACTTTACCAAGATTGGATCCTTTGGATTAACGGTATCCGAATCCGAATAATAACATAATTTTATAAAATATTGTGTTGCTGATTGTGATCTTGCTGGAGATGTGTTCTCCAATAAAACGCTGGCACTGATAGTACACCGTTTATTACACCTTTACACAATGTTTTTAGGTAACAGGAGTGGTTAAATTAATTATAAAACTATTAAAACGTAAGACGCAGTGTGTGCTTAGGATTGACTGAAACAGGAGAGCGCAAGAGAGAGAGATAGCAACAACGAATGAATTGAAATGAAAAATTAGTAAGAAATACTAAACATATTGTTTGGATCACGATTTATTTCGTTTTTGTGAGCAATTTAACCTCCACCGGACCCTTAAGTGTTTTTGTACAAAAATATCGAAATCTGTCAGAACAAAAATAACTTTTAACAAAAACATAACGCCTTCAAAAACATAAAAAATATGTTAGGTGTGTTCATCAGTTTCGGATGTCTGTGCCTTCGATTTGGTTTGAACTTTTGTCTTCGTCACCGACTTCCGAAACTACAGCTATTTCCAATATTTTTTTCTGTAAGCTAGGTTTACCCATAAGTAAGGTTGCCAACTTTTTTTTTATAAGAAATAAAGTATATTTAGGTCTGAGAAGGAAAATAAACAGTATTTTATAAAAATGAACAGTGTTTCAAACGCCACTATTGTGACTACGCTACAGTGACTTAGTGTGTGCTTAGTGTTAGGCATTTTGATGCTGAAAACAGTATTTTGTATACTCTATTTTTGTTCAACGGTTCAAAGTTAAATGTAGTGAAAATCAGTAAATTTAACAGCATAGTTGGGAACCCTTCTCATAAGTGCAGTTCAAATACTGCTGGCAAAGACAACTTTTAAAGATAAAAACGTTGGTTACGTCAGCAGTTTATAATTATACACCCAACTGAAATATACAGCTAAACATGTTTACAGGTTTCTGGAAGTATGCAATACAACATTCGAAGTGTATATGAGGTGGAATTCCGGTAAGATCTCAAGTATTCCACAAGATGCTGAAGAGGAAGTGTACGAGGTAACTTACCATGATAATATTATCGGAACGATCTTTTCCTTTTCTTATCTTATCCACAAAAATGTACCTATCAAATATGATTTGTCTTGTTATGCATAGACATTGTTATCGAGTATTTTGTACCGATTGAACCTAATTTTTCTATGAATACTTCATTTTTATAAGGTATAATTATGACGTGTTTAATTTATAAAAATACCGGTATTTTGAAAAATACTGAAAAAGTTTTTGATGGGGGTGAGAGTTATTATTTTGACTACCCGTCGAATTCATATCAAATTTCATGTTATTTCTTAACATCACTGGTTTTCGTATTTAATCTTACTGGATATCTTATCGCCGACCTCCGAACTTAAAGTGTGGCCTGCGACATAATTGACTTTCTCGAGCGCTACCAAGTTGCGCTGGCATTCTAATTAGTGAAACAATCGTGCGGGATGTTGAGAGTTAGTGTGTTTACTATGGTCGCAGGACATCTGTGCCCTGATGGAGGTGATCTGCAGCATCGCGCGGTCGGGGGCGGAGCGCGGCGTGGGCGACACGTGCGCGGCGGGGCTGCGCCTGCTGCTGCCGCTCGTCACGCCGCCGCTGCTGGCGCTGCCGGCGCTCGCGCTCCACGCCTACCGCATGCTGCGCGACCTCGACAACGCAGACCAGGTACACCACCACTGCTCCTCACTACTACTATCAAATATGTATACGTAAATAACATTCTGATACTATTATGTCTGGACTTCAAAAGAGACCATGATACTCTGAGTTTGTTTCGGGGTTTCTTCTCACGAGGTCGTCAGCTAAGTCCGACCCCATCTAATACTTAAAAAATTGACATGTAAAAGTATCTTTAAAATATCTATTTACACAAAATAAATATCATTTAATTTAATTTCAAATACTATACGATAAAATATATTATATACACTATATTAAACAACCTTGTCCGGTCATCGCATCGATCATCGAAAATCAAAAAAATTAAAGTAAACATAATTAGGACTGATTTTTCAATCTTTATCTTTTAACTGAGGAATAATAATATAAAATTGACGTTTGACAGATTTTGTATAGAAAAACTGTATTTTTAAGCTTATTTATTCCTCCAATAAAGTTCTGGCAATAGAAGAATCGGTCGTTAATGATGTTTAATATTCAGGAGACTCGTGCCCAAATTGCCGCAATTATCCCAAAATTCAGCAATTTTTATAAATTTTATAAAATCACCATAAGGCTTAGTATGTCTGGCACCCAGGGACGGTGTGTTTACCACCGTAAGTATTACCATTACGGGTTCCTGGTTTTATAGAAAAATAAGTTTTTTTTTCTCTTGTAAACCAAAATTATTTAAGTACGTAGATAAATAGAAGCAAAAAAGCGTACGTAAGTAAATAGAAGCAAATCTCGATATCTAACAATACCTTCACGGATCGGGCAGGGTTTTCTTAACACTGCACTTAACATTGTAGGTATTTCAGTAGAAATATATACCTTTTATCTTGGATATTAAATATGTTTAACTTCAAATTCTCTTTTCAGCTTACCAATCTGCCCATGGAAGACTTCAACATGGTAGTGACTGCGTTACGCGTGGGACTTACTGCCGTATCTTGTGACGTATCTACTCTTTGTTGCGACACTATAGTCGGCCTGTCCAACAAAGTGCGTACATTAGGCGACGATAATCCTTACGCAATGTCCTTGCTAACACTTGCCGAATTGTTACTAATGCTGATTATTAAGATGGAGATACCACCCGACTCGATTCCTGCAGCTGGGGCGGCTATATACTCACTTACATGTGTGAAGCCAGCTCTACTTGAAGGTCTAGCGAGACAACTTATCGAAGCGTTCGCCGTCAACGATCCCGCGAATGTACCCCGACTTGAGGAAGCATTCGGCGTCCTTACAAATGGAGTTCTTTTCGACGGCATGAGGACGCATAAACTCCGTTTTCAAGATAACTTCGACAAGTTCCTAGCGAGTGTACACGGTTTTCTTATAGTGAAATAACTGCCATATTAGAAGAATCCCGGTTAATATACCGGGAAAATTTTAAAAATCGGCTTTCCAGGCGGCTAACGCCTTTCACAATTCTTGTCTCAAGGATTTGACGCAGAAATGCGGTTTGACGATTGTTATTATCGTTACGTACTGAACGTGAACCAAATTGGTGCATATGTTGTCTTGGTTTTGTTTTGCAAGCGCGATTGTTGCGATTAGAATGTTTGATATATTTAATAGTTAAGTTTATTGTTTTAAAGTCCTTCCTCGGGCTGTGTCAAATATAACACTATTGTGTCTAGAATAGTTTGGTATGACATTTTCTTAAGTGCCATTAGGAAATATGCAATGTTGATTTTATATTGTTTTGCCTTTTTGACTCTTGATAATGGCCTAAAACTGCACAGAGTGCTGTGATTTATTGAATTTCGGTCCTTATGATTATCTTATGTTAAAAATTGAGATAATTTGATTATAATATGATTTATCTGTATCTAATATTCTGCAATCTTATGTTCACAACGAAGTAAATTATTACTTATTATGGATTCTATTCTATAAATGTGGTTGTGAATGTGTAAAATGAAATGCAGAAGATTTACTGTGGTATTATATATATTTCTAAGGAGTAAAATGAAGGGTACACTTTTAGTACTTATTGCTAGTTAGAGAAATTGTGATTTCTATCGAGCTAAGCACTCGTAAACAGCAAAGAGTTTACGTTATTGTAAGAGGAGGGTGTTTAGCACTTCGTGTATATTGCAGGTATTACTCCGTCTTATTAAAATAGTCAAAATATTGTCATCTTGTCAACTTATTCTTACTTAGTGTAGATAAATTGATCTTTTTCATATAAACTTAAATGCTTACAATTTTTTTATTACAATTGTTATTAATTGCAACTTGAGTTAAGTCTTGTGGTAAGAGTATAAGTACATTAATTTTATCTTTTATAAACCGATACATAAAGTTAAGGTAGATAAATAAAGATTACGAAGTTTATAATTATATAGCAAATAATACATTATTTTATTTTTATCTGTGGACTGTTTGTTCATCTCTGTTGTTGTCTCTTGGATTAATAGACATGCTTTTATTATACTAAAGCACGAAAGGGACTAAGATTTAGTTTACTTGTATTTGGTAATCTGACATTAATGAAACCTCTTTTATCAAAATTATGTGCTGACGAAAGAATTATAAATGACGCCGTCTATATGAACTTCGTGCTCACAAAAGCAATGTATGGGAGGTGAACAGCGGTCCAAGTCTGCCATTTAAATTGTATTAATTGTATATTTTTTTTTTAAATGGCATAAATAAATTAGTACTTCCTCTCTCCTATATTGCTGTGCCCGACAGGGTCCACAATGTACTATTAATAATGTATACTTACCATCCAAAAAAACTTTGTGGAACGCAATAAATGAATGAATACTGAATACTGTATCAAAATGGTCCTTATTTGGCACAAAATGACTCGTTGATTTGGTAAACAAAGCTGTCAAAAAACAAACTGTCAATTCTGAAGCCATTGAATGACTATTTTTACATAGATAACAAATATGATAATAAATAAATAATCTATCATAGAATAGTAGACTTGGCACCAAGTTGCGTCGTCATTTAAAATTCTAAACATAATATTATAAAGAGGTAAAGTTTGTGAGTTTTGGATGTTCGGGGTAATCTCCGGTACAACTGATCCGATTTTGAAAATTCTTTCATTGTTAGAAAGGTATTATTATTCCTGAGTGCTATAGACAACATTTTATTTTGGTAAATATATAATTTCAATATCAAGCTACGACTCTTAGGAACTTGGCCACGCCGGTGAAACCACGGACGGGTCTCTAGTTCGTTATAATATTTTTAGTTTCTGCAAATAGTATTAAGTTTGACATTAATCACCAAAATTGTTTTTATTTTGTATGTATAAAACTACTTGATACGCGTTAATAGTCCCTTTTCCTGTATTAAAAGTGATAAAAATATGTTTAGTGACTGTTCTGATTGAGAACTTTTGTATTTGTCGATAGTGAGCCAATAGTCTTAATTATAAGGCAGATATAATTTGAAATAATATTTATTATGTTGTTTATGTTATATTATTTTTCTGTACTACATAATTTTGGCAATAGAAACCATTTTTTCTGTATATTATTGATATAGTCTAATCTTGGATAAACAATTGCTCTTTAATTTTATTTAATAAAGTAATCTGCTACATTTTAGCAAGTAATATTAAATCATTGTGCTTTTAATGATGCTAGTATGTACCTTAGATTGTTACTTACCTCATAATTTTACATCACATTTCCTTCAAATGGATACAATGATTTTGTCAGATATTGTATGAATAATGTTTTCATAAAAACTTAAGTATTTACATAATGAAAAAAAAATATATTTTCTGTATGTAGATAATACAGAAGTATTCAAAGTAAAACTATTATAGTGTCCTGAATCCTTAGAAAAGTCTTTTATGCTGTTATTTTTTTAATAAGGGTAAAAATAAAAAAGTTTTTCGAAGCGTAACGCATTTTAAATTATTACTGTAAAAAAGAGATACCGTCATCTGAATATCTTTACTGTTTCCCACAGTTTACAAATAAACAGAAATGTATTAAAATCCTGTCAAAATTGGTAATTTAATTTGCAATTAAATAAATGTTGGTAACAATTTAAAAAAAATTGTACAAATTTTACAATACGAAGACCTGTTTTATTTTTAACAAATCCCCAGTTTCCTTCGAGCTTCAGCAGGGTTTTTGGGGGTGGACTTCCTGTTCTGGACCAGAGTTGGATTTAGGTGGAGTAAAATATTTTTTTGCCAAAATACCCTTTGGAAAGTAATATTTTTTTTATATAGTTGTTTCAGGGTTTTAATTGCCCAAACCTTTTGCAGAGTGTAAGGATGGGTTGGAATTTAGAATAAAATCTCACAAGAACACCCTTAAGTGAAATTCTATCGTAAAGCACCTCGATGTGTTGCGACACTTTCGACCACTGATCTCTGTTAGAAAAATAGAGATGCCGTTGCGTACAAATTACAATTTTATTGATGATATGGCATCAAAGTTAAAAATGTAGGTACTTGAGTATTTTAAATATGGCAATTTCGCTTTCATAATTGTTTCATAATTTAAAAGTGAAATGTGCGGGTATGCCGGTGGTAAATAATGATAAGGTGGTACTATCCAAGCAATTAGTAAGTGCAGAAAATACAGACGGTTGGAAATTAGTGCAAAATAAACGTCCGCGTTCGAAAAACTACACACTAACGAGTCAAAAAGGGTGTGCTTCTATTGCACCGGACAGCAAATTCCGAGCGGCAGATATTAAAGTTCCGTTATTAATATCTAACGTTAACACAGAGACCAGTGAGGATGACATTATAAGCTACATAAAATGTAAAACTAATGAAACAGTTACGTTGAAAAAGCTAAATATAAAGTCTTTTAAAAAGTATAACGCTTACAAACTGTATGTATATAAACACAAAGTGGACATGTTTTTAAATGACCAGATATGGCCTATAGGTATTACTTTTAGGCGTTTTGTACATTATTTGTATAAGACAAATAAAGAAGCTTATAATAGTAGCTAAATGATAAGTACATCAATAATGGATTGTCACAATAGGAATGATGTTAAGTTCACTAGTTTTAATTGTAAATCTGTAAAAAGGTCAATTGATGATATACGCAGAATATGCTCATGGTCCGATTTAATTTGCCTACAGGAGACTTGGCTGTTTCCTCACGACATTGCTATCTTAGGAACGATAAGTCCTGAATTTGAATTCACTGGTAAATCTGCGATAGACACAACAGAGGGTCTTCTAAAAGGGCGGCCCTACGGGGGTGTTGCAATATTATGGAAAAAGGGTATTTTTGGGTCTGTCTCGATAATATCCTGTAGTAGTTCGAGGTTGGTGGCGGTTAAGGTCATGTCGGGTAGTCGCGCTATTATTGTATTCTGTGTATACATGCCTACAAACTCATCAGAAAACTTGCCTTTGTTTACTGAGGTTCTTAGTGAGGTTAGTGCAATAATAGCGACCCATGATGTTGAAAATATATATATAATGGGTGATTTTAATGCGCATCCGGAGGAGCTATTTTACACTGAGCTAATGAGTTTTTGTAACGACCAAGCATGGATTTGTGCCGATACAAGTAAGTTAGGGCACGATCAAAGCTATTACACCTTTATAAGTGAGGCTCACGGTTGTAGGAGGTGGTTAGACCATTGTGTGGTCTCTTCATCGGCATGGCATACAGTTATGAATGTACAAATTGATGAAAATATTTATGTGTCCGATCACCTTCCTATAATCATTACATGCAACTTAGATGTAGTAAGGCCAAAGTTGATAAATGAAACTGTACCCCGTAGTTCTATTGTGTGGGGCATTAGGAATAAATCAGAGATTGAGTGCTATCATAGACTATGTAATGATAATTTACGGGACATAGATTTTCCTGATGAGTTTGTAGAATGTAGTCATGGGTCGTGCGGTTTAGCTAATCACAGACTTGTTCTTGATAAGTTATACAAAAATATTATACATGTTCTTTGTGAGGCAGCGAGTAAATCTAAAGAGGTAGACCAGAGGCACAGGCGGGGCCGTGTATGTGGGTGGAACAAACATGTGCGTGACGCTCACAGGGAGGCCAGGCTTAGATTCCAAGACTGGGTGTTCGCGGGTCGACCTACATCTGGAGCATCATATGATTTAATGTACGAGTCTCGCAAAGTTTTTAAAAGTCGTTTAAAATACTGTCAGAATAGGCAAGATCAACTCAAAATGGATGTATTGGCTGAATATCGGGCTAAAAATAATTTTTGTGAGTTCTGGAGGTCAACGAGTGGTTTGGAGGCTAGGCCTGGTCTTTCGGCAAATGTAGGAGGTGCTGTTGATCACGAAGAAGTTGCCAACATGTTTAAAAATCACTTTAGGGTACGGTCACAGCTTGGACCCTCAACGTCATGGTTGGGCTTTGTGTCTCGGGGCTCTGGTGATAAACCGTGTCTACGTTTTACCACGAAGCAGGTACAGTCTGTGATAAATGGCATGCGTAGGGGTAAATCTCCTGGGCACGACGGACTAAGCATAGAGCACTTGAAGTATGCCGGTACACATATGCCGAGAGTCTTGTCTCTGTTCTTTACGATGTGTCTTAGCCACTCGTATTTACCGGCAGACCTAATGAAGACCATTGTTGTGCCCATCGTAAAGAATAGGACAGGAGATATCTCGGACAAAAATAATTATCGTCCGATTTCTCTAGCAACGATATTGGCCAAAGTGTTGGACAGTATGCTTGATTCTTACCTAGCAGAATATATAAAGCTTAACGATGCACAGTTTGGGTTTTGCTCTGGACTATCCACTGAAAGTGCGATTCTAGGACTCAAGCATACTGTCAAATACTATACTGATCGTGGGACGCCGGTGTACGCCTGCTTTCTTGATCTCTCCAAGGCATTTGATCTAGTATCTTATGATGTGCTATGGAAAAAATTGAGGGGTAGGGGTGTACCGGCGGAACTGATCAGTGTATTAGAATTTTGGTATTGTAACCAGACCAACCGTGTCAGGTGGTCTAGTGCGCTCTCTGAATCTTATGGTTTGGAGTGCGGGGTGAGGCAGGGTGGGTTAACGTCTCCCCGGCTCTTTAATGTATACATAAATGATCTCATAGACGAGCTCAGCAGCATGCAGGTCGGATGCAAGCTGGGCGGTGTTAGTGTTAACAACATCAGTTATGCGGACGACATGGTGCTGCTGGGCCCGTCGCTGGGATCAATAAAGGACATGCTCAAAGTATGTGAGACTTACGCTGCTGCACATGGTTTGGTCTATAATGCCAAAAAATGTGAATACATGGTCTTTGGGGTGGCGGGTAAACGTCGTGATTACTCTCTGGAGCTCGCGATAGAGGGTACGCCAATAAAGAAGGTCACAGAATTTAAATATCTCGGGCATTTCCTCACAGATGACCTCAAGGACCATGCAGACATTGAGAGGGAGCGTAGGGCTCTGGCGGTTAGGGGTAATATGTTGGCCCGAAGATTTGCGCGGTGTACAGACCAAGTTAAAATAACGCTTTTTAAAGCTTACTGTCAGAGTTTTTACACCGGCAATCTTTGGGTTAATTATGCGAAACGATCGCTGGATGCCCTACGCGTCCAATACAATAATGTCTTCAGGATGCTGTTGCGACTCCCTCGGTTTTGCAGTGCCTCCGAAATGTTTGCGGTGTCTCATACCGACGGATTTCGGGCCATTATCCGCAAAAAAACCGCTTCTCTCCTAAAGAGAATAAGAGAGAGTCCCAACAGCATTATGAGGGCTATCGCGGCAGACACGTCCTCTGCTATTATAAAGCAGTTTATGCGGAGGCTGATCACCTAGCCTGTTGTAATTAGTTTACTTACTAACATTAGTATTTTAAGTTTTAATTTGTATTACTAACAAAATATGGATCTCATAGTTATCCGAAATAAAGTTATTTATTATTATTATTATTATTATAATAGCAACACTGTAATCATGATGTCAGTTTAGGTTTTGGCATAAGGACACATACTCATGGCCGTAGAACAAATAAAACAAAAATATTGCCATCAAGAAAGCAAAAAAAAATGCCAACAAACAATGACAGCGTCTGTCTAAAATTTGACATTGACAGTTATCTTCTCTTATCCAGGTGATTTTTGTTTGTTGGTATATTCATTACAGTATTTTTTTTAAAATGAGTGTTGTGCGGTCCAGTTTATCATTCAATTCATCAGTATCCACATTTCAATACGATAGCCAAGATGATGCCGAACCAACAAAAGTAAAAAATTACATCAAAGAAATGTTGAAGTCTCGTATTTTTTTGGGTCGTTACATTGAAAGGAGACTTGCAGACAAACGGATCGGATACCGTGACGTAGTTGTAATTAGTGCCGCAGAAGTGTCATTAAGAAAAGATTTGTTAGACGCACAACATAAATTGCTAACTATTTATCCTAGCACACACTGGATAGGTATCACCGACACCGAAGCCTTAGGATATTCTTCCGGCGTTTGCTTGTGGACCGAGATAGATAACCAGCCTTTCGGTCCATTCTGGTTTCAAATCAAGAGTTTGAAATTCAGGGATGATGAAGTAATGGTGACTATAAAATGTTTGAGACATATTTCTGATGCTTATTTAGAAATAGAACCCATATTAACTGGCGCTGTTAAGAAAGGTAAAGCTACTGAAACCACTGACAAGAAGCTAGAAAGTAGTGTTGCATCTCTTAATGAGACCTATAATGATATTGTTCTAACTCTGAAAAGTGTTTTATCTATAACTAATGTAAAGGAATTTGTAACATTTTTGTTTGCTTTTGTCATTGCAATCTTCACTGGAAGTAGTTCCTTTATAAATTTTCTTGGAAACTTTATATTAGCATTAATAAGGGAAGTTTCAATTTTGGTAAAAAACTCCACACCAATGTTTCTAGGGTTGTTAGATTTCTTCAGTAAAATTGTTGGAGGGTTTTATATTTTGTTGGCTATGCTGTTCAAGCAGAGTGCACCCATTCCATCAAATAGAAGAGCAGTTGGAGTTTATGACAGATCTCACAGAAGTTATAATAAATATGATGATGGGCAGTTTGATTGATTGTAAATATAATATGAACATCCTATTATTATGACAGCTTTAGTCTGCAGTAAATGGACTAAAGTATTTATAAGGTTGCAGTTTTGTAGTATATACTTAAAAGATTTTATCATCTCATTTATTATAAAACATTTTTATTTTTGATCTCATTTATAGGAATATTCAGATATCAATAAGTTATTCCTGATGTTGTTATTATTTATTTAAAATATTGCCAAGTCTTAATCATTCCTAATGCATTTAAGATAAAACCTATCTTTTCTCAGCTTTTGAATGTTTATAATTATAGAGGGCAAAGGAATTTAAGAAAACAATGTTATCATTATGTAAACTGCAGTGTTTCATAGAATTTTGTATAAATGTATACACAATTTTATTGTATTGATTTATCTATATAGATTTAACTTTATGTGTGGGCCTGCTGTAGTGATGTAATTGTCACTGATATTATAATTTTTTACTAACACAGTCTTTACTTTTTTTCAATAGGTACCACTATGATGTCTCTTCTTTCTGTAAAAGAAAACTTAATTGAGTTACAAGTATTGAATCACATCCTACTATAAACAAAAAACAAATCCAATATAAACCAGGGGCTCCTGTCCATAAGGTACTTGTAAAGTTATCAGGGGGGTCTCAGTTACCGCTCCACCTGGGGTCATGAACTCATACAATGCTATCTGAGAACCTGACAATTATAATGTAACTTTTTGTGATTTTTTTGCATTTTCCATGCTAAGATTATAAAGTTATTTTAGTAAAGGAAAAATTGAATCGTGGGCAGAGGCTTAGAGGTTAAAGTGTCTGGTTTTTTTATGGGATAGGGGGACAAACAGGCAGACGGATCGCCTGATGGTAAACGATTACCGCCGCCCATGGACAACCGCAACTCCAGAGGAGTCACAAGTGCGTTCCCCGCCTTTTAAACGGGGCCTCCGGTAACCTCACTTAATCGGCGAAACACAACGTAAGCGTTGTTTGACGCCGGTTTTCTGTAAGGCCGTGGTATCACTCCGGTCGAGCCGGCCCATTCGTGCCGAATCATGGCTCTCCCACGTTAAAACCATGGTGTAACTAACCAGAAGACGCAGGTTCGATTTCTGCCCGCGATTGAATTTTTCCTTAACTAAAATAACTTTATAATCTTAGCATGGAAAATGCAAAAAAATTACAAAAAGATAGTTCAAAGGTAAGGTGGCATTGTACAACATCGAACTAACGTCGCACGAATTATCTAACGAAGTAAGTCGTGTCGGTTGATAACCAAAGTAACTTGCTTTTCAATAGATGTCGCCAACGTCACCTTATAACGTAAATTCAGAATGTGAAGGCAAATTGTAACCAACATACTAAGACTCTTAAGTAGCCCGTGAATGGTCCCATAATGGAATCTTGTGGAATGCCATACGAATACGCACACCATACTGACCACAACTAATCAACTTAATCAGATGATACCGAGCAGATATGGCTCAATATAGGTTAAAACTGGCACACAACCAATGCTAACGTAAACACAGAAAAACTAGCAGTAGTACAGCCAGTCTGCCAAAAAAATGCCCCACTTCAAACTAATAACCACCCCCACACCATACCGGCGTATAAACGAGAATCATGCGATTATCATGCTGTAAGTTCGTTGCTGCCGAAGGAACTGAGCTGTTAAAATTAGCAATTTGGAATAAAATATAAATCAAATTAAAAGTAGTAGAAACTCATTTGGAGCTGACCTTTGCTTTTCCCGAATTTTCTTGATTTATTCGTGTAAATTGGTGATTCCCTCTCTGCCACTGTAAAAAAAATTGGTAAATGTAAAAAAAGGGGGTGTTATAAGTTTAAACGTGTGTATCTGTGTGTCTTTCTGTTGCATGGTAGCTCTCAAACGAATGGATCGACGTTGATTCCGTTTTTTAGTTTGAAAGGTGAGTTTTTTAGAGTATTCTTAAACTATGATTTTAAGAAAAACTGGCCACCAAACTGATTATTATCAGCTCTTTTCTAGTTCATGAAAGGATGCGAGCAATTTCCACAGGTCTGATCGATTTAAAATTGGTATCCTGTTACTTCAATGATATTGCGAGAACATGGTAACCATGACTTAATGATACGGGGGTTTCTTAAATTTTAAATTTAATGATTAAACGTAATGTCGTTATTTTATTATAAGTAAATTTAAAGTTTACCTTTGCGCCTTGATGCTTGTCGAAATTTGTTAGTTCCTACACCCAAATAACTTTTTGATTTGTTGCTTGGTTTCTTTGTGTGGGTTTTCTTTGGTCGAGGCAGTGGTGGCATTTGAATTATTTCGTTTTTCATTTTGATAGGCTAAAATCATTGACATTATTATATCTCTGCGTATATTAATCAATGGCAAAATAATCTTAAATGTAACTAATTACTTTTTCTAGCCAAGAATAGGTAGCTACGTAATTCTGAACAATGAAAAAATGTCAACTACAGCAGTCTTCCATTCTGTGGGTAGGTAGGTACCTAATCATGTTACTGTAGATAAAGTACAAAAATATTATGACGGAGATATGGGTGAACATACATAAAAAAATACATAAAGACGACATAGAACCTCCTCCTATTTTTGAATTTGAAGTCGGTTAAAAAGCAAGCACCATTATCATTATAATTATCATTATCCATATAACTAATACCAAATAACAATAAAATTACGTCCACCGAATTTGTTGTTCTTTGGACAGCGCTTACAGTACAGCACAGACCTTACAGTGTGAACGCTTCAAATATAAATAAGTAGGTACTTAGGTAGGTATTTATGTACTTATGTAATAAGATTTATGTAAGTAGGTACTTCGAAATTACCTCCGTTGCCGTGTCTGCCATGATCATTGTTTTAGGCAAATTGGTTTCTTTTTGTTTTAACATATTCTTAGAGACAATATTGTTTAAAATGTTGGTTATTATTATATTAATTTCACTGTTGTCATACTCTTTGAGTATTTGTTTGAACAAAGGTAGCAAACATGGCAAGAATGATGTTAAATCCGATTTGCCTTTTTCTTCTTTGCTTAAATTGTGTAGCAAGTCTAGATGCATAAATATTTCATCTAATGTCATATACTGTCTGTACTGAACTAGTGCTTTTATAGTTTCGTTCGCGAAACCTAAAAATAGCAAATTCATATTAGAAATTCTTCACTCAATTCCACAAAGATTTTGTGTATTTTACCTACATATCCATATTTCCTAATGTCCAATCGGCATAGATAGGAACGATCCTTTGTCTCTTTAAATTAGGTATCATCAATGTTTACATCGATATATGAACCAAAGTCCTTTTTACTGTGACATGGATTTTCAATCTGAACTTTGGGTACTGTTGGTCTTGGAAGAAAACTCCTTTATTTTACCTTCATCATTTTGCCTGCAGTGGTATGTATCATCATTAACAAGTTGCATCGGTGGATGCATCATATTTAATACATCGTTTAAAGATTCTGCTGTATCCATGTCTAATTTAGATCGTTTCTTCCTTAAAACCTTTTTTATGTCGTTTGTTATTTTTGATGTGAATTTCAGGTAACGTCGCCCCTCCTCCAACTGAGCCAGTTTATACAAAAAAGACGCTGCCAATTTCTGTAATGTTAGGGTTATTTTAATATACTACATTATATTAAAAATTTAAAGAAGTCCTGACACCGCCATTTTGTGGCGTCGGCCATCTTGGATCGATTTTCATCAAACATAGCGAAGAACACTCCCGACTAATTCACCTTTCAATAAAAAAAAACAAAATCAAAATCGGTTCATCAGATGAACTGATTTTTCTCTTTGATTCTGTTCGGGACCTACAATGCCACAGACACACACACACACACACACAAACTTATAACAACTTGTCGTTTTTGCGTCGGGGTTAATATATAGATGATTTAATGCGTATGCGTAACAGACAAGCGCATAGAAAAATAATGTCCTACCTACCTGAGTCATGTTGTCTCCATAGTATTCAAATTTGCAAGGCCAAGCTACGCACGTGCTTACTATGGAGTTGTCTTCGAAAACATTGCACATGTCCGAGTGTGAACATCCCTGCGTTATTTCCACCTTCTCTGTGTATGGCGAATCTTCTAAACCCTGCATATTATTAGCTTGATCATTTTACAGTAATGGGCAATTAACAACATAGGTACCTACCAATTTACCTATGTATCTTCCATTTGATACGGCACATGTGTAGCAGTCTGTCGTCTATGCTGACAGGCGTAAAACTGGCTAAATATAGCCTATGATCCGGTTTTTGTTCAATATCAGGATATTGAAATTTGGAATAAGGCAGATAATTATTTAGGTAGGTACTCAAGCGTAAAGTATACAGTCAATTTAAAAAAAATACGGTGAGAAGATTCGACAATATAGAGCCTAAGGGAACTCCCGTAAATAAAATGAAGTATCACGTAAGATGAGTGGAAGAAGATGGTTTTCTGGCTCGAGGATGAAAGGAGTTACTAAAAGAACGTTTTCGCAGTTCGTCTTTTTTTATAGGATAGGAGGGCAAACGAGCAGACGGATCGCCAGATGGTAAGCGATTACCGCCGCCCATGGACACCCGCAACACCATAGGAGTCACAAGTGCGTTGCCGACCTTTTAAAAGGGGATTGGGCCTCTGGCCTCACTCACTCGGCGAAACACAACGTAAGCGTTGTTTGACGCCATTTCTTTTCTTCCACGGGTGACGGGTCGTTCTATATTCTTGTGCTATGTTCAGATTTTGGATTAAGTACCTACCTATATCGAAAGCTTTACACGCACCGTAGTAGAAAGCTTTTATTTTAGGGTAGGCTAGGCTTTAAGTATTGATAAGTTGTATGAAGTTACTTAGCAACTTCTGGCCCACCAAATTGGGTTCATGGTAATAGATGTTTTAAGTAGGTTGTTTGGAGTATTCCTCTTTCAGTACCGATTTTTTGAGCCCCTAAGCTTCCATATTGAGCACAGAGCTAATATACCTACTGGTGTTGTATGTGTATGCTTTACGTGCTCAAAAAATTGGTGTATAATATACTCCGGTTGTTTCAATATAAAGATGTGTGTGGCGGTATATTTTGATTGTAGCTGAATGTTGGTTTTAACAATACCTACCATATTTTGACGATAAAGTGGCGAGCTCAGTGGGGACAGGTCCTTGGAGAACACAACGATTTTAATAGTATGATGACATGAATACATACCTCATTCAGAAATATTAGGGCGTTTTTCGTATATCTGCCGCCCATGTACAAAAATTTCTTCAATATGCGCATATTTTTTATAATTTCTCCAGTTGTGCTCGTAAAGTATTTAGTGTCTTCATTAAAATGTATTACAAAATCATTATATTCCAGTTGATTTAAACAGTTACATTTTCTTGTTAGCCTTTTGAATATTGAACAGTCGTCATCTTCATCCTGTAAATCATGTTGGAGGATGGATGCAAACAATGGTTTTCACTAGTGTAGATACCTACCTCCCTACACTTGTCTTTATTCCCAGAGATCACAATTCAAATTGTTGATTTTACTTACTTACCTCTATATAAATTGTATTTAATGTTTTGGTTTGATCTTCTAACTTTTGCAATGCCGGCGCAGCGACGTCAGCAACTGAAGAAATCTGGAAAACAACATAAACTGTTTCAATATACATAATTAAATTTATTCAGTTATCGTATTAGGTATGTGTTTCACTCTTACCTGTTTCAATTCATAAGATACAGAAAGTAGGCAATGAAAAAAAGTAAAAATAAATATAAATAAATTCATACACCGTTTGATGGCTGGATACGTTTGATTTCATCTAAGGTTGAGTCTGGAAGAGGTGGAAAATCTTTTGAATGTGTTTTTAATTGAATCTCATCTAGCAGACATAATAGCTTTTTTGTGCTGTCTTTTAGCTTGATTAATGAATCCTGAAATTAATCAAACTGTTACTAAAAGAACTAAGTACTTAATACCGTAATTATAAACCACATACCATCACGCCTGTATTCCCTGAAGGGCTAGGCAGACAGAGGCGTACTAATGTATAGTCACAGTTCGCCGGTATGTTTAGGTCCCATGTAATAGGGTGCGAGCCTGTTGCCATTAACCGGGCACAAAATCAAAACTCCGAGCTTCTACTGATAATTTCATAGAAAACTATAAAATCAAAGTCAATAGCAGCTCGGAGTTTACCCAATAACACTGCTCGACCTTGGAAAATAACTCAGGACCTCTCGACCGCGTAGCAGTGTCGCTCAGGATCACTAGGCAAATAAGGCAGTACAGAAATTATAGGTTAATGATAATTCGTGTGTTTTTAGACAGCTCCGGTACTAGGCTACTAAGTACGTAGTACTAGATATAGCAGAGCTACAAAGTCTATAGGTATATTATATCCACACATAATTAAAGGACACAAAGTAAACCCAGGCTCGAAACAAATATCTCTGGGTCAAATTGTTTGACAAAACATATTGACACAAATAAGCCATTGAGTAGGTATTTAAAACTCAATGGAACTAAGTATACCCGTGAAGCTAAAAAGATGTAGGAAGACTATAAAGTGCTGATAGTTTTATGAATGTGCTATGCTCAGTGCTGGCTGGCCAATTTTAAAAATAACGGTGAAGCGTTTCGTTCTTGCACAAAACTAGCAATGCGAAATCACCAATCCAAATCAAAGGAAAATTCATCGACTCGCAGAAAAAGCAAATCAGCAGTAGGAAAATATAGATACCTAAACTAAAAAAGTTAAGAGGACGTACCAATCTAACATGACAATACGGTTCAGGGATGCTTTTAATTGGCCTAGCATCTGTTGCTTGATTCCGTTGAATCCTTTGAAACATTCCAGATTTTTTTAGCACCGATACCGGGCGAGATATTTGAGCACTCATCTCTTCAACCTTTTTCGCATGGATATTTCTTCCCAATGGATGACTGCTAAATTGTTCTGCTGCACCTTTACCACTATTTCGTTCCTTTAAATTATTTCCACTTATTATAATGTAGCTGGAAGAATCGATCAATCCGTTGTTATAATTTTTATCGTTACAGTCATCCATTAGGTTAAGTTGGAAATTAGTGCAAGAAAGCACTTAAACGCTGCATTAATAGAAGTACTATTTGAATTCAAGGATGTAACTTTATGAATAAAAACATAAAAATGTTACGTATCGCCATGTTTGAATTTTGGAGCCATTTTTTGGGCAACATAGACTGGATTATTTTCATTGATTATTTATTTTAAGGAATTTCTTTCTCTGCTACGAAAAGTAGCCTAAACACCGGTCTTTTAGGACCTGCAACCTTGCTCAAATGAAACCAAAGACAACTCTTTGGTTAGCAAAGCGTTGACGTCTCTACGATCAAGTCAACGTCAGTTTGTTGAGTCAATGTCAATCAAACTCACGTTCAACTTCGATGTTTTCAGATGTTTTGATGAATTGTCGTCATCGGCAAACATGCCAGTAAAAAAAAATTTTATCTGTATCCTAAAGTACTTGTTAATAAACTGAAATTCTGTATCTTTACTATTCGTTCAGATTTTTTTTTAAGTTTGCGCACGCACATCGGCTTATTTGAATAAATATGAATAATTTTAAGAATAAAATAAACTATGATAGTCCTTGTGATTCAGATAATGACTGGACAAACTCTTCAGATGACTCAAAATTTTCAGATTCAGAGAGGTGAAATGTTGTTTCTCATCATTACCATCTAAAATTCCAAATTCCAAGTTTCTTCCGAAAGAGTCTTCAAGTAGGAGGTTTAAAACTTATATCTTTTTGTATCATAGTTCTGTGCCAGAGTGGGATTCCGATATTGGTGAAGATGGAGAATTAGTGTATATAAAAACAAAAACAAACAATGAGTCTACAGACACTACAAAAGCACCGCTACTGGAAAGTTGCGAAACATTTAAACTTAGAAATAACTTTAAAAGATCTTCAACCAGACGATCAACTAAAGGTATAAAATATCCTAGGTACCTATTTTGAGTTTGCTTGGCCTGTGTTATTTTCGTAAATTTTCAGTTAAGTATTACTTTACTTATAGATATTTTTCACAAATTACTTAAAACTTTTTTTACCTAACTAATTCTATAATTCTATGTTACAGGCAGGATATTTAAAGTATTAAGAGCACATAAATTAAAAAATGCCGGAACTGGTATAAAAAAAGATACTGATGGAGTATTACTTCCAAATGCTGATAGAAATATGTCTAAGGATGAGAAGTTTATTATTGTTCAGGTATTTTTGAAGCAAATAATTTGAATTATAAAATAACTTTTAGGAAAAGTAAAACTGCCTTCAAAAACATAAAAAATAATTTTATGTGTATAAAGATGCACTATTCTCAGAATACTCCAATAATTTTCATAGCAGGTGTTTCCAGCTATTTATTATTAATTTTCGTTTGTAGGTCAGCAAAAACATGATATTCAGCAGTGAAAAAAATTGTCAAATAGAAAAACTTTTTGGCTTAAGTTTAGAGACACATGCAGACGGGAAAACATTAACAGTTGCAGATTTTTTAACAGAAGCCAGAGCTATTTACCCACCTAAAATTAAAACAGGATATTATTTATCAAAAATAAATGGCATTGATGTGAGCTCTTATAACATAAATAATATACTTCAAAGAGTTGTTGAGGATCATAACAGTCCAAAATTAACATTCCAAGTCCCAATTGAAGGGCATAATGTAGACCTGGAAAGGTTACTAAAGTCTAAAAATGCTCCAGAAAATTCTTTGAATCAGTTGCTAAAGGAGTCACTGTGTTCAGTTCTATATATTTGCTGCAATGAAATAGAATATAACAGCAATGATGACAAAGGTGTTCTCTATTGCTATCCAAGGCCTTTCAATCAAAACTTTTTATACAACACAAGAGGAGCTTATGTAACTTTAAATCATTTAGCCCCAAAGTCTCTGGGGACTGGTGAACCAACAAACTCAACTGTGCTACATAATAATACTCTTATTAATGTTACTTATACTTCTCAATACAATGATTTGCTATTAGTAGCATTTCCCAATAAAGAAGTCGATTTGTTTGCAGCAAAAAAAATAATAGCTGATGTTGTTAGGCTGCTAGAATTTCTATATGGTTCTTTAAAATCTTGCTTTACTAAACCTAATAATGTAGACAAGTTAGATAGTTTATTCTCCCGTGTGTTTGTCACTTTGATCATTAATGATAAAAGGACTACAGTCAATGGCAACAAGCATGTTGGTTTGTATTTCGAAGATATGTTAGCGGCTCATTCTGTAAGTTTGCCTTTAGAAGTCAAGGTACAAGTTGATGATGCCATAACAGAGTTAGAAGCAGCTGATTATCGTGAATGGGTAAATATTTTTTTCATAACCTAAATAATACTCAAATATTTATTAACTTTATAACTGCCTGATTAGCCTAGTGGTCCTCAGCTCTACTGCTACGCTAGCAATCCCGGATTTGATTCCTAGGTTGAGCAAAGGGTCATTGAGTCTTCCTATGAAATTCTCAGTAGCAGCTCGGAATTCGGGATTTTGTGCCTGGTTAATGGCAATAGGCTCGCCCCATATTACATGAGACCTAAACATTCCGGCGAACTGTGGGTGATGGTATGATTGTATTTATTTTACTTTTAACATTTTTCCAGACTGACGACATAGAAAACTTTCAAAGACTGTATACTGTGATTGGATCTTGTTTATATTATTCTGGACATTTATTGAGTTCTCATTTACAAGATGAAGATTTGAAAGAAATTAACGCATATTTGCGGCTGAACGGCGTTCTTAAACTCAGTACTGAAAAAGAATTCGAGAAACTGGTCATATGGAAGGAAGTGTTTATTAATGAACATAGAAAACAGAATAAAAATGATGGGGTTGAGTACAGGTAATTTAAAAAAAATTGCATTGCAAAATTATATTTATAATCAATACTCACGGTGGTCTAATTAATGGTGATATTATAGTTCACCACTACATATTATAAAAGAAAGTCCTCTCGCCATGTCTGTCTATATGTCTGTCTGGGCGTGATAAACTCAACAGATTTTCATATGGTTTTCACCAATGGATGGAGTGTTTCATGAGGAAGGTTATAGGCTATTTATTATCATGCTATGATGATTCTTAGGAATGGGGCAAAGCGGGTGAAACCGCGGGGTACAGCTAGTCTACAATAAAAAGTAACTATAATAATATGTATAAAGACACTACCCACTACTAAAAACTTACTGTTTCTAGAATTCCAGATGGGCGTTGGTTTCTTCTTATTGTCGGAAAGGGTCATTTTATACTGGCCACTTTAATGGAAGCTGGTGGCTGTACCGAAGATGTAAGTATTTCATTTTAAACTAGCGGCCCGCCCGCCGTTTCACCAAGAGCCGTAGCGTAATGTTAAATAGCTTAAAACCTTCCACTTGAACCACTCAGCACTCTATCTATTAAAAAAAAACCGCTTCAAAATCCGTTGCGTAGTTTTAAAGATAAAGAAAGTTTGTTTTATACTATGTTGTGATGTGGATATTTTTTCCCTACTATACTAAATTAATTAATTTAATATTTTTTTTATATTGTCAATAACAACGATACGTCTGGCGTAGCGGCGGAGCGAGCGGCTTCTGCGCCACGTGTTGTGGGTTCGATCCCCACATGGAGCAAATATTTGTATGATCTACAGGTAGTTGTTCCGGGTCTGGGCGTTTGTGTATGTGAAAATTTGTGTTTGTAAACACGCCCATGATACAGGAGAAAATCCTAGTGTTTTTTTTAAAGAAAGAAGATAATGAAACTATAAAAAGTTCAATATGCTTTTTACTACGCCAGAAGGAGGGTTATGGTTTTCAAGTCATATGTATGTATGTATATAGCTTGAGAGCCGTCGTTAAGAGTGATACGGGGTATATCAAAATTATGAAAATTAAAATGGCGGATTTTTGGTGCCATATTTCTGATAAACACTCTTTCAGCATTAGCGTTTATTAAATAACACTGTATTTATTGTACCAATCCGATAATTAGACAACATTCACAGTCAAGTTAGGCGGCGTTAGGCGCGTTGCGTTTCGGTTTACAAGATCGGCATGGCGTTCATAACAGTAGCTGTTACCGGCTGTTCAGTTAGATACACATATTTTCTAAGGGCTTCGTGTTCTGGGGGGCTAAAATGGACACTTGATGAATCACAATATGATTCACGGACACATGGCTATATTATACACATCATTCCATAATAATCTAGCATTTCGGCACGCATGGGCCGGCTCGACCGGAGTCACAAAAAACCGGCGTTAAACAACGCTTACGTTGTGTTTCGCCGAGTGAGTGAGGTTACCGGAGGCCCAATCCCCTTTTAAAAGTTTGGCAACGCACTTGTGACTACTATGGTGTTGCGGGTGTCCATGGGCGGCGGTAATCGCTTACCATCAGGTAATCCGTCTGCAGGTTTGCTCTCCTATCACATAAAAAAAAAAATTCTAGCATAAGCTGATCTCGCATTGCAGAGATTTTTCGTACAATGACAGGTCAACTTATACTGGAAACGTAGGTATAATACATACGATCTGTAGCCATGTGTCGTGAATCATATTTCAAAGTCAAATCTGTCAAGGCCGATGTCTGTACATTATAGATATTAAAAAAAACTAATATGGGGGTCTTTATTAGAGCAACAGAAGCCAAAAAATCAATTTTTAGAAATTTTGTTTGTCTATATGTTTGTATGCGCATCACGCAAAAACTACTGCGTAGAATTAAATGCAGTTTTCATCGATGTCTGCTAGAGGTCTAACTTAAAATCTGGTGCAGGTTTCATCTTGATACGCCGCCTAGAATTGGACTTATAGTACTTATGTTAATCTTTTTGGGGCATCAGTGAAACTTTGGGAAAGTATATAAGGCTAGTATAATATAATAATCATATATTCAAGATAGACTATAATAGGTACTATTTTTTTAACGCCATTTTTATATCATAGACAGCCCCCAAAACGCCCGCCCATCACCGCCTCCTAGTATTTTCGCGTATTGTGCGTGATCCACCAAAAGTAGCCCTTTTGAGCCTCCTGTTTCACATTTACAGGCGGTTGGAGTAACTCCTCCATCTCCATTTTATGTTGAAGAATGTGAGAGTTGTTTGGAATTATTATACGACGTGGGACTGAACAAATATCTGGCATCCTGGTATAGTTCTAATGCACACCCACAGGTCGAGACATCGCCAGAATATCTCACAAAGTTTGGCAGAAAAATTAGAGATGTTAATTGTAAGTATGATTGATACGTACTTGATTTATTAATATAAAAGATCCAAATAGTTGAAACTGGCGCGCGGAGTGGTAGCGAAGCAACAAATTTTGTTAACAATGAAAATTAAACGTTTAACTACTTTGACATACGGTTTAAATTAAATTAGTATAACAATATAAAATCACTCAGGCCGGCACGATGCCGCGCGAAGCTGCTTCGCGCTATACATTTTCAGTCGTGTATCAAAGTTCGCTAAGTTGACTTTCAATCGGTCGCTTTACCGCCACTTCACGAGTAGCTGCCCTTAAAAGGGATAGATAACTTAATCACTACTTACATATTAAACTATCTAATCTTCAGCTCTAAAACCGGACTCCACAGTTAAAACCTCAACTCTAAAACTGTCAAAGATACAAACGGACAAGCGTCGCCATAACTCCTCTGAACAAATCAACGTAGGTTCCAGTGCTAGTGACATGAACTCCATGAACTCGCTCACTAACTATGGCAGCCATTACAGTCTGTACACCCAGTCTTATAACACTGCACAGAAATATAGACACTCCAGCTTAGATGTCAGTTACTCTGAGGATTCTAATAGCTTAAAAAGTAATAGGTAAGGTACTTGAACTTTTACTATTTATAATAACGTAGCTTTTTGGAAATAGAAATGTAGATATATCTTTGGAGTTTATGGTCAAAAATGCAAATTAATAAGCATGTTCCTTCCATTTTTAAGTCTGTTAAAAATTAATATGAAATGGTACCTACAGCAAAGTCCATCATTATCTTTATTCAGCTCACTGCTGGCTGCAAGCGTCCTGTGAATGAGCTCAGCAGTCTAGGCTTTTAATCAATAGTGATACTTAATATCTAATCCCAAATTTATCAAGCCAAAGGTATGCTGGAACCTGGCCCGGTTATCGTACAAACTCAGAATTTCTGTATTGACTGAAATAATTATGATATATGTTTTTAACCAACAGTACTTACTGCTACTAGGTAAATAAAATCCTATGTCTTTTCAGTGAAGTCAGTGAAGAACGCGTGCAAGGTAGAAGAGCAGATAGAGAACAAAGGAATCGTCGGGACTCCTCTGGTTCAGATTCCGATTGGGATAGACTGGTAAAGAAAATAAGACCTTATTAATATTTGTGTAATGTACATCTTAGTACATGTTCTATATAATTTCTTTACTTCTATGTCATTTCAACTATAATATTGTTAAATGTAGACTGCCTCAATTCTATCATCAATAAGACTACCTCATTAGTCTAGTGGTCTCAAGCGCGACTGCTACGCTAGAGGTCCTGGGTTCGATCCCCAGGTCGAGCGTGTTATTGAGTTTTCTATGAAATTCTCAGTAGCAGCTCGGAGTGTGGATTTGTGCCCGGTTAATGGCTATACGTTCGCCCCCTAGAACATGGGACCTAAACATACCAGGTGTACTGTGGGTGTACATTAAGTACGCCTCTGCCTAACCCTTCGGGGAATACAGGCGTGATGGGGTGTTATGTTAATGTTAAATGTTTTCTATGCTGTTATTTTTAGGATGGAAGCAGAACAAGCGGGAGTATAGATATGTCTGATATCAGGAAGTCTTTATTGAATGAAATCAATCACGTTACTGCGCAAAGGTAAATTGTCAATCTTGGCAGTTGACTCTTTTCACACTTATTATTACAAACATAAGGTCGAAAAGACGCACTCCACTGTATATTAATTAGTCCGTCATACTTTGATAGTTCTTTCAAAATCGTTTTTTATGGTATAGGAGGGCAAACGAGCAGGCGGATCGCCTGATGATAAGCGATTACCGCCGCCCATGGACACCCGCGGCACCAGAGGAGTCACATGTGCGTTGCCGACCTTTTAAAAGGGGATTGGGTCTCCGGTAACCTCACTCACTCGGCGAAACACAACGTAATCGTTGTTTGACGCCGGTTTTCTGTGAGGCCGTGGTATCACTCCGGTCGAGCCGGCCCATTCGTGCCGAAGCATGGCTCTCCCACGTAAAAATTTTCAAAACGTTTTGATTATACTTTCAGAATAACAGCAGGAGAAGAAAACGTTCTGTTCCATTTTGTGCAGCTCGAATCTGAAAAAGGCATACTGATTGCTCCGGTGAAGAATATAGAAATGCAAGCCAATAATGTGCTCTACTCTTACATCCTCAAAACATTTCGGTCCGCGTGTAAACGAATACATGAGCTGTTGCAGCATAGTATAAGGTAAACATAGTGACAATTTATTAAAATAAAAAGGGTCAAGTACGAGTCGAACTCGTGCGCCGAGGGTTCCGTACCTACCAATAGGTAGGTTTGATCTTACAGCCAATTTTATTATATAAAATTAAAATTTTATTATATAAAGTTGGCTGTAAGACCTTGCTTTTTGTCAAATTTCGTGATTCTACGTCAACGGGAACTACCATATAGGTTTTCGACCCATAACCTATAGGGTACTTCTGGTTGACCTAGAATTGTCAATTTTGGTTAAAAGTAAGGTCTTACAGGACAAGTAAAGGGAAAATTCCAAAAATAAAAAAACGTTGAAAATTAAGGTAAATTTTGGTACTCATAAATTTTCGCGAAAATCCTAATTTGACCATAAATCTTTTTATCGTGTTGACTCAGGACCTGGATTTTTATACATCTAATAGGGACTATAGACCTCAATATCTGGTATAAATTTCAACTAGCTAAGTCCACCCGTTCCTGAGAAAATCGGTGGTGACATACGGACAGACAGGTGGACAAGAGAGTAGTGATCTTATAGGGGTTCCTTTATTTACCTTTTGAGGTACGAAACCCTAAAAACAAAACATAGCCGTTATATTTATAATCAAAGACACAGCAAAATTAGTGTTTATAGTTTGACAATAGATTACAGTGTTATTGTCTTTGTTTTCCAAGAATGATAATAATCGAAATAAGCATAATTTAATACAAAAATTTCACTTGGAGGTCTTATTCAAAATATAAGGGCAAAGAAATATCCATTTAGGAAGTTGTTTCTTTAAACTGCCTCTCGTTGGAGGTCCTGGGTTCAGTTCCTAGGTCGAGTAAAGTGTTATTAAGTCAAATTCCAAGTTTTATTTCAATTAGACCACTAAAATAGGTACTTTTGAAGAGTCAAATCTAGTTGCATGGTTCGAAAAACTGGATCATATGGAGAAGAGCCGGCAAGATACTCTTTTTTAAAAATAAACATCATTACAATATGTTATGCTTTACAACTATTATGTTTTTCTGTGAAATTCTCAGTAGCAGTTTGGAGTGAGGATTTGTGGCAATAGGTTCCCCTATTGCATGAGACCTAAAAATACCGCTAACCTGTAGATGAACAGTAGTAATCTCTGCTGAGCTGTATGATGGAAGCTATATTTCTTTACAGATTCAAGAAAAATCACGCGCCTTCCAATCCATTGAATAAAATATTGGTTGCAGTCAAAGAGCATGGCATGTTGTTTCAAGCACCTCAAGATGTTCTGAGTCAATGTGGTGTAACTAAGAAGAATTCTGAACCATACCACTTTTGGGTTGTTGGGTAAATACTTCGAATTTTATAAAATATGTAATGATGGGGGAGCGCGCAGAGTAAAGTCCTGACTTTTCCACTCTCAGTTAACTATAAAGTTTTTTAAACCTGATTTTATCTAAAATTATCTGAGGGGAAGGTCGCTGATTTCTTTTTTTGGTGAAAGCGTGACGTAGATAAGTTAGGGAACTCTACTCTATTCACCCTTTAAAATACTAAAACCTTTTTTGTTACAGCCGAGTCTTCAGTGAACCAGAGCCAAGAGAATTATATTTATGTTATCACGAATCTGTGCCTCAAGATCTTACTGAAGTGGCTTATTTGCTCTCTTATTTAGAATAACTACTTACTATCTACTAACTTGTTACTATAGTATTATTAGAGTTCTTTTAAAAACAAACTCCGTCCAATAAAATTTACATACATATTAGTAGTGTATACGTATACGTCTATCTTTATACTGTGATTTAATTGTTCGTAAGTTTGATTGAAATATTGTTAATTTCTTGAGTAAACTAGTATTGAAATAAAACTATTTTTTACGGATTTTATCGCGTTGTATTGATATTATTTGAAACTAGTATTGTTTGGAACTTTCAAGGGTAGTTCTTTAGTTAATTTTAATGTCGTCTGACTTTCGTATACTTAGTTAAGGTAACTGCAGGCACTAAAATTCCGGTTTTTATTTTTCACAATATATATTTTCTGGTTTTTTTTTTGCATTTTCCATGCTAATATTATAGTTATTTTAGTGAAAGAAAAAAATTAAATCGCGGGCAGGATTCGAACAACTTAATTCAGAATGTGAAGGCATATTTCGATCAGGCGGGTGGGACTCGCGGTGGCTTAGAGGTCAGAGCGTCTGGTGTGTCTAACCAGGAGACGCAGATTCGAATCATGCCCGCGATTGAATTTTTCCTTCACTATTAATTCACTTCACTTTTAATTACCTATGTTACTTTTATGGCATAATATCGTTGGTTATGTTTAAAGGCGATGACACTGGTCCCTGAAATACAGTTTCCACTAGTTCGGGGACCAGAGGATTCATAAATATTGTAGCAACATTATGTCAATAGAGAATTATTATTTATTTAAATTTAAAAACTATAAAAAATTTATTATGACAATATTATCATTCGCATTAGAAAATTGCTAAGGATCAGTTACAAATTCTAGATATGAATTGATTCCAGCAGATTTGGTCTACGTGGCATTTTAGCGCCACTGCAGTTTAGTATAGCAGCCCAGCATATAGAAGATGCAATTATCTAATAAATACTTGAAGTATTACATTTATGTTTCTTTAACACGCTCAGCGCCAAGCTCTATATGCCAATACCATAAAATTTAGTTTTATTATTTGTTTTTTTTTATTCTCTAAAATTATCTAGATATAGAGAACGAAATTTTCCCATATCCCATCGTTTTCGATACACTGGCCTAAATCTTTTCTTAGGCCATGTGTACAAAAAAGATACACATCATTAATACTTTTTTCTTTGGTTCAGATATGCATTGCTAAGAAGAAAAGAAACAAACGAGAAGAAATTTCAGGAATAATTCAGATTTTTTTTTATTTTTCTTAAAATTTCTTGTCATTGGTTTCAGAGATTAGTGTGAAAAATTTGTCAAGTGAAAGAAACTTTTAATATTGTGATAATGGATTATAGTAGTGACGATTCAATAGACGGTCCTGATTTCTGTCCTAGCGAAGATGATGAAGACACTTGGAATCCACATCCTTGGAAGCTACATCAAGGAGAATGTCGACCTTTTCGGAAGATCATTTGCCTCTATTGCCAAATATACAGAGACGGAGAAATGCACGAATTTTAACAAACGCAAAGCATTATCTTATGAAGAATAAAGTAGGAGATAAAATAGTTCGTGGACGTCGTTTAGAATGTTACAGAAAGTATGGAAGTAAAGGAAAAGAAGTAGATGGTAGGATAGGATATGTTAGGTACCTTGATTTGGTAAAACATTTTTTTTTAATATTTACCATTAAAGTGGCAAACAAGCATACGGCCCGCCTAATGGTAAGCGGTTATCGTAGCCAATTGACGCTTGCAACACCAGGGGCATCACTCGTGATAACTCTACATTTAAAACAATAAAACCACAATAGGTATAATACTTATTTATACTTATTATAATTTCTATACAAATTATCTAATCCCAACCCCAAATACACCAGGAAAATTCCTTGGACAACATGTTTCTATACAAAATGTATGGAAAGTGTGCGCGTTAGCGATACACGGCGCTTAGACCGGAATGGTGCTGGTGTATCGAAAAAGGTAGACAATATTTTATTTTAGACAGTGCGTATCGCAAACGATACACATGGCACTTGTTTAATTGTAACAAAAAATCAAACGAAACATAATTATCCCTAACCACTACCTACCAAACACTGCCTACCGCCTTACATACAAAGGCAAAGCCGTAGTCGGAATTTAAATAGTCGGGCTCCAAGCGACGGTAAACAAGACTGAACTGAGTAGGCTTTCGGTTTGTAGTTCATTTAAGGGTTTGGACTTTTAGTTAAATGATCTGACAAGGACAATCAATGACATTATATAGTTAAATAGAGGAGGACAATACAATTATTTTAATTAGATCTTATGTCATATTTGATGGATATCTCTGACTCTCTCCTATGCTGTAATCTCTATAAATAAAAATGAATGTTTCTCCTCTATGCATGGCTAACTAAACCATTCATTTTATTGCGATGAAACTGTTGAGTTGTTGTGTGCGAGTCTGGGAAGGTTTTTAACGAAAAAAAACAAAGACATAAAAGAGGCATTGCAACGCATGCCGGGGGAAAGAGGGACAGCTAGTTATAACCGTGAAATATTTTTTTTAAATGCGCGTATTTATTTTAATTTGAATTTCCCGCTATAACGCTACCTGAAACCGGCGGAAACGTGGTTAAATGAAATTATAATTACTATCCTTAGATGGTTTTAGATTAATAATTTTATTATCACAATTATTTATCTTAAAATACTATGCAAACTGTTCCGATATTGTTTTTTTCATTTCCGATTTGTTGACTATCTTTCGATAATAACCATAGACAAAAAAAGAGGTGTCTTTGTGTATATCCGTCAAAATCAATCAAGCTATTTGATACATTGTGATATTAGTAATAAGGACTATAATAGCATATTGAAAAACATAGTCAATGTAATGTCCATTAAAATTATAACGATACATTCATTTCATTGTTAAAAAATTAGTTGTTTCCGTTAGCCGCCGCGTCGTATGCGGATTGCATTGCAGAATCAAATCAAATTGTGAATTTGTGAGTGTTAAGCGTTGTGCGGTGGACTATTCTGTAATTCCTCATGGCAAATAGAAAATAAAAGGAAACTGTTTTTATGGATTTCTGTTTTGTGTTGTGTTAGGATTTGCATTTGATTTGAATTATGATAACCAAAATGCAATCACAAGCGAATGTCGCCGTGCCACAATCTGTCACCACACAACCGCAGTCCCAGCAAATTGTTGGTGTTGGAGTTCCAGCCAATGCGGTGATATTGAAAATGACTGATATTACACAAATCTCTACTGTTGGTAAGAAATTATCACTTTTTTTTGTAATATACTACGAACCTGAAATTCCGTGTTGGGAATTTTCCTAAGAAATATCAATACTCAATAGGCTTCAGGAAGTTTTGTGTGGCATTGCATTCGTTATGACCAACTTTTGTCTATTTACATACATTCACAGAATGTAATGAACATGTGGATGCTTGGTTCTATTTAGTGCTTGTTTCTAGTTGTTTTTATTATGTTACTTGGATGATCTGTTTTCATTAACCTCTTGTGTTGTGAGGTTATGCAGCTGCCTTGGGATTTTTTTATACAATAGTAAATTTACTAAGCATCTTTGCAACCCCATGCAGTTGAAACTGGCTGACTATATTGTTAGAACATAATTGTTATTGTTTTTACACTATTTTCTCATGATAAAGTTTGGGAAGATTAATATTATCCTGCTAGTATTGAAAGTTGAAAAAAAAACTATAATAAAAGACAGATTTGTCAGATTGTCATTAGGGACTTGCTCATTGTTTTTAAATAGAAGTACTTACAAGATGTTACAAAGAAAATGACTAAAACTATCAGATTGGTGACCCTGAATTGCTATCAAAGTCCAGACAACATACTAAAACATACTAGTCTACTTTATAGATAATAAAAATAATTATAAAATTAGGGAGTAAGTACAAAAAATTATTTCATTATTAGTATATAATTTTTTTTTGTTATTAGGTCTACTAGAACTAGCCCATAGAGAGTACCAAGCGGGTGACTATGAGAGTGCGGAGCTACACTGCATGCAGCTCTGGAGACAAGATGGCACAAACACTGGTGTACTACTCCTACTGTCTTCCATTCACTTCCAGTGCCGAAGATTGGACAAATCTGCCCATTTCTCCACTTTAGCAATCAAACAAAACCCACTGTTGGCTGAAGCATATAGGTAATTCGAATCTCCTATTTATACTTAGAAATTTTGCTGTCATAACAATTGAACACTTACTAAAATGTCAATTCAGTATTATTAATTTTATATGCAAGTAGGTACATATCACAATACTTTTTCTTACTATATTACATGAAGTAATAATTTTAATTTAAACCCTTTTAAAATTCAACCTTTAAAAATTCATTTAGAATTTGGGTGAAAAGGTATCATATTGGTCACTAATTTTGTGTTTTTATAGAACATCAAGCTTAGGATTATTATATCATATATACCTACTGTGTTTGCAATTACTTTTGTGTTTAGAATAATATGCGAAGTAAAACTCAAGCTTGGCAGTGTAACAATGCTTCTGTATTATCTTGTTCTGAACAAAAGAAATAGCTCAAATTCCAGGCCTTGGTTTGCTCTTGCATTGACACATCAACTAGATTGTGAACATTGTTATTGTATTGTGTAGATGTAGATATTAAATACATCAGAAAATAACACCACTCAACTCATTTATTAGGAAAATGTATCTTCCTGCCTGAAAAATGGGACAAGTATCTATTCCACTACATAATACTTTAAATTTAGTGCATTTCAGTGATACACTAACATATTTAATAGAAACCAGTTGCAAAAAGGGCAAAAGATGATAGGGATTCTTCCAATTTCCCAAATTAAAAAAATATATATATATGACCACAGATACACTGATGTGGTTTTATAACATTCAGTAACTCAGTTCATTTAATAAATTTTTATATCATTTAGTAATTCAGTTAAATACAATCGATTTTTGTTAGGTTATACCTAGTACGATTTCTGTTTAGTAGTGCTCACTGAAATAATTTGATGTGTCATTAACAAAATATTTTGGCACAGGCAGCTCATTAAAAATGAGGCCATTTTGACAAAGTGTATTGACCTTTTTGATGCCATTGCATTTACATGTTATTTTGTATGAAGTGCTGCACTTACAATAAGTATTGATAAAAAAAAAAATCAAAAATGACAGTCCTTTCTGGTCTACCGCAAGCATTTGCTTGCGGTCGAAGGGAGAGAAAAGCATCCAACTCTCTCCCAATCTGAAGTAGACGCACCGGGCGCCGGAGGATGCAGAACCTCCGGCCTCCATAAACTGTGGCCCATGGGTGGCTGACATGGGGCGCCGTCCGACCAGACAATGAAAGTTATTATGATAAAGTCCACCACGCCGCCCTAATGCGGAATGGCAGACTTCACAGGCCGTCGAGGAAATCTCCCAGGTAGGTTTCCTCACGATGTTTTACTTCACCGTTTAAGCGTGTGATAATTAACTATTAACACGCCCATGACTTCGAAAAGTCAGAGGTGGTGCCTTGGTTTCGAAAAGCGAACTCGAGACTTTTGACTTGGCAGCCCAATGGTCGTATTGCTAGGCTATCACTGCTTCACATCACTTTAGTTTAATTGGCAAAGCGATTGCTAAAATTCGGCCACAGTAAGGACTACTGATCTACTCAGATTCAGCTCCACGTCTGAGCTAGAGCTAAATTCCATTTTAGAACCGTTTTACGAGAGAACGTTACGTACTGTAATGGCAAGTAAAACCGTCACGCATGTGATCCGCGATTGTTAGCAGGGGTGTCCTATACTCGTACTCACTACTTTCATAGTTGGACGGGTGCAAGTATACATACAATGAGTCAACCCAACATTCTTTGTTGTCCTTTCAAAATTTAGGTGCAAGGGGAGCGCATTGTGTCTTGGTTGTGTAACAATAATAATCCGTACATAACATCCTCCTTACTAATATTATAAACGTGAAATTTCGAAAGTTTGTGAGTATTGATGTATGGATGTTTGTTACTCTTTCACGCCAGAACGGCTGAAAGGATCTGGATGAAATTTGGCACAAAGATAGATTTTAGTCTGGAATAACACATAGGCTACTTTTTGTCCAGGTCGGACCCAGTTCTCAATTCCACGCAGACAAAGTCGCGGGCAGAAGCTAGTTGTATATAAAATCATAGAAAAATATATGTAAATTAGTAATATTGTGTCCTTTTTTCATTCCAAATACTTAATATCCTTTCAAGGCACTCAGTTTCCTACTTTCCAACAGCAATCTAGGAAACGTGTACAAAGAACGGGGTCAGCTCCAAGAAGCTTTGGAGAACTATAGGCACGCCGTCAGACTGAAGCCGGACTTCATCGATGGCTATATCAACCTCGCGGCCGCGCTGGTGGCCGCTGGAGACATGGAGCAAGCTGTCCAGGCTTACGTCACAGCTTTACAATATAATCCTGTAAGTATTTAAGGCGACTATGTTTCTGTTCTAGAATGACACTCATTCAGTCAAAATAAATTACTAGATATAGCTGTGGCAAACGAACGCAGCGCAATAAGTAAGACAAAATTTACCAGACAAAATGTTTTTCCATGCAGTTTATTATTCCTTCTAGCATGCGTCGATACACTCGCTTGTTATTTATTTAGTCTGAGGGTCCAACGGGACAACAGGCCAGGCAGCACACCGTTTGTGTAATGTACGGATGTAGTTTTATTGACGTATTTGCATAAACTGGAGTTTTCAACTTAGCCGATGTATCAATTATTGAAAGCCATTCTAAAAACTGAAACTGTCGAAACTGCAATGAGGAACTAAATGGAGAGTTCATTCCATTTCTTTTAATTTAAAGGCACCCTATTTGTGGGAGTATTCCTCTTTCGGCACCAAGTTGATTTTTTGAGCACCTAAGCTATTCCACTTACAAACCATCAGGTATATTAGCTCGGTGCTCAATAAAAAGCTTAGGTGCTCAAAAAATTGGTGCCGATAGAGGAATACTCCTATTTGTGTAGGCCACTGGTTAAAAACGTTTGGCCTCTTTATAAACCAAACGGTGACAAAGCTTTTGAAATCCTTTAATTTTCTTACCACATCACGGCATGTAACTTTTTCAGAGTGAGAGAATTTCTGATTATTTATTCGTTCTTTTTGTCATTATAGGTGGAATGGGAATTATGTTTAATTTTGTGTAGTTTGATTTTGAATGAAGTTTATATATTTTTACTCTATAGATTATATATGACTACCATACCTTTAATATAGGTGCTAATGTAATGCGTTATAAAAAACCTGAAACTGAGTCATCTACCTACTAACTATCAGCGACAAGTTCCATCATATTCCGCACAATAAAGACAAAACGATGTACATTATAATATATTATGTACACTAATAAAAAAGTGGTCAAAATGTTATACTTAGTTATAATATGACGTCCATTATCAAACTAAGGTTACGCGATTTTCTATATAATATCAGTCATAGATATTTATAAAGTTTCTGCCATGTTATGAGGTAACACTTTTTAGCCTATTGAATTTGTTGGACATATGCCAAAAAGAAAGCTAATTATCGTAGTGAGTAATCCCCGTGCGAGGCTATTGTATTGGTAACTAGAACCAGTCCTGTACGTCTGTTCCAATGCCGCTGGTCACCCTTCACTGGCCTAGAAAATTAGGGTTGTCGAATTAAATAAAACAATAAAAATTAAATAAGACCAAATTTCTTGGTCATTCATCTGTACTTCTCGAGTACTTTGTAATAAATCGTTATTAATACTACAGAGGTAACGAGTGATGTCATTTATGAAGGTTGCATAAAAGCAAGTTCCGTCAACGTATGTAGTTGAGTGTAAACGAAACAATGCAGTACTTCATTGTTGTGTGCGCGGTGCCACGGAATACTACTGGATGGAGCTTTTGCGGTTATACATTTGAATGCAACTTCATCATTTGGCTTAGCTTGCTCAAAGTGTATTTTTGGGGCGAGTACTCATACTGCCGCAATGCGGGTGCAGTGGTGACGATGCAGTTAACCTTTGACTTGTCTACACTAGAAAAGGGCATTGATACAAACACGATGAGATGGACACATCCGTGCCTTTATAGAAATGTAGGTATACAGCATAATTCTAGACTTTCGCCTGTTTAAATAATTCTTATTACTATATTAGCATAGGTTTCAATCGAAGCTTGAAGGTAATAATGATGAAAACATAAAATTTATATGGTGAAATATTAAAATATTTGTTTATTTAGTATTTTATTTTATTATAATTATTATGTATTTTATTATTTTATTCATACTTCTGTCCATCGCAATGTCACAGTTATTTTAAGAGAAATCTGCGCCTCAGTCTGCGCTCTGTAGTATAGGTACCTACATAGCGGTGATACAGACGCGGACTGTAGGGAAACAGTAATACATAAATACACACTGTCTATAATACGGGACACCGACACAATAACAAAATTGTCTCAAACAACACATTCATCATTTTTGGCAAGCCTAAATAATAACTATGTCCTTCACAGGTCTTAGATTTTTAATTAGCTACAGAGTAGTTGTTCCTGTTCATGTTATTTTTATCTGTTCGAGGTTATACGGAAAATAAGCACAGAGTATAACATTAATAAATATATAAATATATTATATTTATAACTTGTTATTAAATAAGTACTTAGTAATATAAGTTGCATGCATGTATGTATATTGTATGTAATGGATGTCTCACGATAATTCTATTGGTAAATCAAATTATTTCCGTGTGATTTATTGAAATTATTATAATACTAGCTGTGCCCGCGACTTCGTCTGCGTGGACTTCTTGAGTAGGTAATAAACATTCTCACAAACTTTCACGTTTATAATATTAAACTGTCAAAGGGATATCCATAGTAATCTAAATTTTCTAACAAATAACAAAATGGCAGCGCACGCGCATGTCCTGTAATGACTTTAATAGGCAAATGTTTGACACCTTGGGTTACATTATTGTAATTCTCGTAGGGATTTCTATTTAAAAAAATACAGCCTATGTTACTTGCTGATAATGTAGCTTTTAATTAGTTAAAGAATTTTTTAAATCGCTTTAGTAGTTTAGGCGTGATAGCATCACAAACAAACAAACTAACTTTCGCATTTATATAAGTTAGCATTTGTCATGTACCGCTTGTATGTAACACCTTTGTACCTACGCAAGTGAAAACAATGTGTACTTTGCGACTTCGGTTGATTTATATTGATTTATATATATATATTTATCACCAAATTTTTATAATTATAAGTCCACAGTCCACATGATTTTTTAATTAAGTTCTGTTCAGTTGTTATTTATTGTTTTAAACGATATTAGGGTAGCTGACTGGTTTGTTTTTTTTAATAACGGTATTAGTGAAAAATATACTTAATCAAATATAATAAATCAATACAGGGTGACTGAAAACATGTCACAAATCGAAACCATTCAGTAACTAAGCTATTGTCTTCAGGTAGGCATAAATTATCGGTATTTAACTAAAAAAACTAATAATTTCAAAATCAAAATATTCGCACGGCGTGCCTGGTCAATTCAGTATGCAGATACGTAGTTTCTACGTGAACTATTAATGCTTTGAACTTAGTATCATTTATTTATTTTTCTTTACTCACGAGAAAAGTAGCAGTAGAGGCGCACGAGACGTTGCCTTACTCTCAACCAATACTTCTCTTTACAATACAAAAAAGTATAATAATTTTCCTTAATCACGTGTTCTAAATAATCTTTGTTAGACATAGAATCATGTATCATAATGTGTCGCGTCTATTCAATTTCACCCTGTATAAGTAAATTTTTTATCATAGTAGATATTCAGAAAAAAAATCGGCTGATAAAGTTCTAAGATGTGTTTAAAGTTTGTGGTGGGGATTGAGAGATTTGTACGGCGCACCTAAATCTTGACGTCACATCTCGCTACTAGTACACTCAGTCTGGCAGAAAAATAAAATAAAATTTCCTTATTTTTGACACGATTAATTTTGTTTTTGAGGTAACGATAAACATAAACAGTCAACTAGTCTATTATTATCGTGACATTCTTAATTTATTCGTGGTATCAAGTACTTATCTGTAATCTTTTAGTTCATAGATAAATTTCATACATAGGTAGGTACTATATTGCATGACCAGCGCACTTTTAATTGCAAATCTAAAGTGCAAACCTAAAAAGATATAAATAAGAAGGAACTTGTAGAGGAAAATAACTTGATGATACAATCATTTGACATTCCCTGTCGTAAACAATATTATTAGGCATTTAACGACTACAACACTAACATTAAAGTTATTGAGCGTTTCACTATGAGCATACCTATTCTGAATGTCAATAAAAATAAAAACAAAGATAAGAATATATTTTAACCATTTGTGTACTTATTATAATAATTATTATTACACAATTATCACAATCACAAAAATATTAGCTTTGTAGAACATAATAAAACTAATCATCGTATACATTATGTTAAAGGAGAAAATATCTGATTATTGGGCTGTTACAAAGAGTATTCCAGATTGGCAAACAATGCACGTATCAATCATCAAAATCTAGTTTACATAAAATTAACATTTCACTGATAGATTAAAATAAACTTTGTTTGCGTGCGCAACGCTAGAGATAAAACTTTTATGACCTTCGGTGTGAATTATCATATTAAGACATCCTTGTTCTCAGCAATTACCTATTGTTACGTTTATGTCATATTATGTATATGGTGCGGTAATATTCCACGTTGGTTTCCATTAATAAAAGCCATGCTGATAAATGTTTACAACGGAAGGACCTCAATCAGTTCAACAGTTCTTTACTTTATGATATAAAATGATTATCAATAATCTGAATTTCGTGGGGAGCACTATTAGTCCTACATGGAGATTGTATGGAAAGAGCTGAGTCATGCGTCAGAAATAGTAATGAATATAAAGCTGGAAGGGGAATCCAATGGATTAAACATATTCTCCCATGTTATTACAGATGATGGTCCATGAAAAATAAAGTTAAGCCCATAAAAAGTACAAATACCTACAGTCGATTATTAATTGGGAATCGTCTTTTTCTGTCCGTTAAAAAATCAGGGGCCGTATTATAACGTGTTAACGCCATCATTTTTAGGTTGTAAGAAAGAGATGAGGTTATTTAATATGTAGAGCGGCATCTCTTTCTCACAACCTAAAAATGATCGCGTTAATACGTTATAATACGGCCCCAGGTTCTAAAGATCTCTATAATATTTCCTGACATTAGATAGTAATGGATATATTTTTGGTCTAGGTTTAGCTTGAACCTTGATTAGCTGTTTGGTGTATTTTTTTAATTTTTTAAGTCGGCAAACGATCTGTCGAGCCTATAGATGGGTTTCAGGCATTTTGGGCGACAAAAATAAATGCCCTGGCATAAACCCATCTCTAGTCGAGCCACCTGATGGTTACTTACCATCAGGTACTAGTTATCGTCGCCCATGAACACCTGCAACACCAGAGGAGTTACTGATTCGAGGGGGAACTGGCTCTTAAGCGCAAAAGTCGAACAACATAACAAGGTGCTTTACGACAGTCTCCGACGTAAGGGTGGTCGCCAGCCTGTCAGACCCTAAGAGGTCCTACCATCGAGCAAGTCAGATATTTTCTCGGCTCTTACGAGTTGCCTATCTGAGTGCCAGTGAGGAACAGTATTCTGACCCATAGACCATAGGGTAGGTAGATTGACATGAGAGGTCGAACGTTACACGTTTCACCAGCTTCGCCCCTCTCTAATAAGGGTCATAGAGTGATGTTAATTAGATACCAGCAGTTGCCCGCGGTTTCACTCGCAACCCAAAAGACAGCCTAGCCTAGTTATAAATGAAATGTATGAAATAATTAACGCATCATTGCCGTATTAATGTAGGTAATTTTCCTTTAAGCAGAAATCAGACACATGCATATTAATATACATAATCAACTTCAAATCCACATTGAATATGTTTTGGAAATATATACTCTAATTCCATAACACATGGATCAGTTTACATTGCAACAACACTTGCGACCTTTATAGATACTAGTTGTGTGTATCATGTAAAAATCAACGTTGTTAGCATGTTCATAAAATGGATGTTACTTATGCAAATATTTCGATTTTCGCGTACAGAGGTTTACTTTAGCTGCCATTTTTAAATTAATTTAAATTTATAAATGGGAACTATTGTTTGAATTTCTGACATATTGTTGGACTTTAAATTCATACTACTTGTCTCTCGCTTTGATGATGGCTTGAAGTGGAAAGTACTTTGTTCCATAGTTCTCATGCATTTAGCTCTGAGGCGGCAAATATTCTTCCGATTTGTCATATATGTGCCGTTTTTGGATTATGTCCACTAAGACAATCTATACTAATACTAGCTTTTTGCCCGTGACTTCGTCCGCGTGGAATAGTTACTTTGTTCCATATGAACTTTCATCCCCTATTTCACCCCTACATAGGTCGAAATTTATTAATTATTTTGCCCGCAGCTTCGCTCGCGTTAAGAAGTATTATTATTAATATTTTGTTCGTCTTAATTTATTCGTTCCATTAGGTGTTAATCTAAAACTTAATATAGCTATTTCACCCTTATCTCAATACTCAATAATATAATGCTCATTTTTCATCCTAAATAAAAAAATACCCACGAATTCGAGCGACCGACGCTTCAGGTTAATTAATTCGCCCTTAAAATTGAAAAATTAAAAGCTGCTCCGGATTTAATAAACTCGGAGCACAGTGCACGACAGGCTCGTACGCTAAGTACTATGCTTACAGTGCTCTTGTTTTTCAAGGTTTAAATAAATAAAAGCCTAGTCCACAGAATGGACAATGCATTTTTCTGTGCTAATAATAGTAATAATAACAACATACTGCGTTCACCATGGAGTCGATTGCTGCAAAGCGTACGAGGCGAACGACATTTATAAAAACAATTCTTAATAACATACCTGTACACTAACGTGACCAGGAACCTAAAACAAGTTTTTTTCCCCCAGGATCTTTACTGCGTTAGGAGTGACTTGGGCAATTTGCTCAAAGCTCTTGGACGTTTGGACGAGGCAAAGGTAAATATAATTTCCTCGGCTGCTTTCTGGTTTGCTCCGAAGTTAACAGGATTTTCTGAAGGTTTCCTTTGTATTATATCAAATTAGCGTACTCTCTGCTCTGTAAGCGTACTGTGCTCTTGCGTATATACATCAGAATAATTTGCAACTTGCGTCAGCTATTATTCCTTATAATGGTTTTGACAATCTGTTCTCATTTTTGTCAAAGTTTTCAGATCAAAATACGTTGTTTAACAGTTCTAGTTTGTTGAAACCATTATCCGTGAGACAGGATAGGAAATCGAAATCATTGTTTGGCCACACAACTTTCGTTTCCAATTCTGTTGCACATTACAATCTGTACAGTCACAAAATATTAAACGTGTTATGTGTATTGTTATCTGATAATAAAATTACGTTTGATAAAGTTGATTCACTGTTTATATCAATGCTTGACATTGACTGAATACAAGGACATATTGGCGTAGTCTATTATTTTATACGTACATTTTTTTATTGAAGCTTGCTGTACACATATAGGTCTTTATTGAAACCTCGCAATAAATACACACAATTAAGGACATTTTTTATAAAACTAAATGTGGAAATAATTTCGGGGAATAATAGGGATTAAATATTTTGTGACAGCATTATGCGTCGACTATCAATTCTCTACACAACATTCGTCCAAGTAATAGTTTATTGATTGTTAACTTGTGACTTGGTGCTAACATTCGTATCGCTTCTTGTTCTAAACAATGTTGTGTGGAGTATTGAACAGTTATGAGAGTAAACTAATTCACGTCGTAATACTAAACATTTGTGACAACATTCAATCCTGTTTCCTTCAATATCTAGTTTACTTTATTATTCTTGTGCTTGTAGTGATTTCTTACAATAACAATGGAGGATCAGAGGAGTCTGTAGTGTTTATTTCATTTAGTGGTATGACGTAGTGAGTTTATTTGTATTATATGATTTGGTCATCCACATCATGCCTGTCGCAAAACTCTGCTCGATGACAGCGTGAGTTGGACAAAGATCCTCTCAAATCATAAATATTTGATTTGCAATATAATTTGTTTATGAAGATGATCGGGTGAAACAAATTGACTCAAAATCAACTAATTTTCTATTATATTTTTACAAGGTATTGTCTGGTAAGGCAAGTGTAGGTGTGACCGCTGCTGTATCTAGCTGGGTTATGGTTCGTACGACACTCGCTATCCCGCCACGATGACACCATGCCTGCTGCAGGTAAAGTGGAAAAGGTTTGCAAGAAATAAAGTAAGAACAGGAATACGGATACAACTCGTTCTCTTTGACTTATCCATTGTCGTGACCATTCTCTCTCATCGGCTAGGAAGTGGAAGCGTTTCACTTGTGGTTGGTTCGTTTGTTTCATGACGTATGATTATTTTCTTTTATATAAGACGTATGGAAGTGTGGTTGCACTTGGTTCGCACTGGTTTTTCGTTTGCATTTCCTACTGATGTGTGTGGCAGTCGGCGTAGTCTCGTTTCTCTAGGGAGCTGTTTGCGTAACGTCTATTTTATATGCGATTGATGTTAGGTGATTGTAGCTTTTGATATACATATCGATCACCGAGCATCGGTCGCAGCGAACGTGTAATTACTGACATTGGCGTAACATACATTTCAGAACATCATAACATTAAAACAAAGTGTCTGTTAAGTTGTTAACATATATTTTTTTCGTGTGTGTAGGCTTGTTACTTGAAGGCAATAGAAACGAGGCCAGACTTTGCGGTGGCATGGAGTAACTTAGGATGCGTGTTTAACGCACAAAGTGAAATCTGGTTGGCCATTCATCACTTTGAAAAGGCCGTTGCACTAGATCCCAACTTCTTGGATGCCTACATTAATTTGGGCAATGTTCTAAAAGAAGCAAGAATTTTTGACAGGTGACATATTCAATCTTTTAATATACCTACATAATATACCTACATAATATACCTGAATATACAGGGATCGTACTAAAGCGTGGTAACGCTATTATTTTTGGGTTGCGCCCCTCGCAACCCAAAAATAATAGCGTAGGGCTGGGGTTCCATCATTTGTAAAATGACCACACTCACAACCAGTAAACAAAGTACGGGCCTAGTTTATATAATTGAATATTTTATTTTAGTATTTATATTTTTTTGTTATTAAAATCCCCAATATAAGCTTAAATTAACATTAGTATAAATATTGACAATGATTTATGATGTTTAACAGGGCTGTGGCTGCATATCTTCGTGCATTGAATCTGTCGCCAAATAACGCTGTGGTGCACGGAAATTTGGCGTGTGTCTACTATGAACAAGGATTGATTGACTTGGCAATTGACACTTATAGGCGAGCCATTGAATTGCAACCTAATTTCCCTGACGCATACTGTAATTTAGCAAATGCTCTAAAAGAAAAAGGTCAAGTCGCCGACGCCGAAGAATGCTATAACACAGCGTTACGTTTATGTCCATCACACGCCGATTCACTCAACAACTTGGCAAACATTAAACGTGAACAAGGTTACATCGAAGAGGCAACACGTTTGTATCTAAAAGCCCTAGAAGTATTCCCTGAATTTGCTGCGGCTCACAGTAATTTGGCGTCAGTACTGCAACAACAAGGCAAACTAACCGAAGCCCTCATGCATTACAAAGAGGCGATACGAATTCAACCAACTTTCGCTGATGCGTACAGTAATATGGGCAACACGCTCAAGGAGATGCAAGATGTAGCTGGTGCGTTGCAATGCTACACCAGAGCTATACAGATAAACCCTGCATTTGCGGACGCTCACAGCAACCTTGCTAGCATCCACAAAGATTCTGGGAATATTCCAGAAGCTATTCAATCCTATAGAACTGCGTTGAAATTAAAACCAGACTTCCCCGACGCGTACTGTAATTTAGCCCATTGCTTGCAAATCGTATGCGATTGGACCGATTATGAATCGCGAATGAAGAAGCTTGTCAGCATTGTGGCCGAGCAACTCGAAAAGAACAGACTGCCATCAGTTCACCCTCACCACTCAATGTTGTACCCACTTACACATGAATATAGAAAAGCGATTGCTGCTCGTCATGCCAACCTATGTCTCGAAAAAGTGCAGGTCTTACATAAGCCACCTTACAAATTCACGCGGGAGTTGCAAGGCCGTCTTCGTATCGGTTACGTGAGTAGCGACTTTGGTAACCATCCAACTTCTCATTTAATGCAGTCAATTCCAGGTCTGCATGACCGCAGTAAAGTGGAGATCTTCTGTTATGCTCTGAGTCCAGATGATGGAACTACATTCCGATCTAAGATTGCTCGAGAGGCGGAACACTTCATTGATTTATCTCAGATTCAATGTAACGGCAAAGCGGCTGATAAAATCTTCAGCGACGGTATTAACATTCTTGTCAATATGAACGGTTACACAAAAGGTGCGAGGAACGAGATATTCGCGTTGCGGCCGGCCCCTATACAAGTTATGTGGCTCGGATATCCGGGAACCAGCGGGGCTAGTTATATGGACTATTTAGTGACGGATGCAGTTACGTCACCCGTGGAACTGGCGAGTCAGTATAGCGAAAAATTGGCTTACATGCCGCACACATACTTCGTGGGCGATCACAAGCAAATGTTCCCGCATTTGCAGGAGCGATTGATTCTTAGCGACAAAGTGAAATCTCATAATAACTTAGGAAGTGTAGCCGATAATGTGGCGGTCATTAATGCTACGGATCTGTCGCCGTTGGTAGAGACAACAGACATAAAAGAGATCAAAGAAATAGTACGAGCTGCAAGACCTGTAGAAATCTCCTTGAAAGTCGCGGAGTTGCCTACTACTACGCCTATTGAGACGATGATAGCTTCAGGACAAGTACAGGTATAAAATCAATATAATATGCACAAATGAATCATTAAGTAATCTCAAATATATGTATACAGTAAACAACTAAAAGGTATTGTTTCTTTACAGACATCAGTGAACGGAGTGATTCTTCAGAACGGCTTGGCGACTACACAAACGAATAACAAAGCTGCGACGGGAGAGGAAGTGCCACAGTCTATCGTAATAACCACTCGGCAACAATACGGCCTTCCCGATGATGCCGTAGTATACTGTAACTTTAACCAGCTGTATAAAATTGACCCGCTGACGTCACACATGTGGGTGTACATATTGAAAAATGTGCCGAACAGTGTGTTGTGGCTACTAAGATTCCCGGCTGTCGGGGAACCTAATCTGCAGAATACAGTACAACAGCTAGGTGAGAATACGTAACTTTTTAATTATTTTATTCACAAAACTATCTTGCTTACCAAGCTGTCAGATCTGCTTCGACGATAAAATAAACAGGCTGGTAATTATATTCAACAGACAGCTGTATACAGTTTTTGTTGTACACAACTGAAAAAAACAAGATTAATTAGTAAAAATTACTCTAGTTGGCAATTTTATTTAAAAATCACATTATTTCTTCTGCAGGTCTTCCACCTGGCCGCATTATTTTTTCAAACGTGGCCGCCAAAGAGGAACATGTTCGTCGTGGACAGTTGGCGGACGTTTGTCTGGACACGCCTCTGTGTAACGGACACACCACCAGCATGGATATCTTGTGGACTGGCACGCCGGTTGTTACGCTGCCCGGGGAGACGTTGGCTTCTAGGTAATATTCATCATCATACTCTAAACAAAAAAAAAGTTTTCTGGAAAGAAAATGTGTTTATTGGCACACAAAAAAGATCATGAATACATCAATATTTCAGTACTATATCTGGAATCAAATTACACTAAAAGGCGACAGCTCAGCATGTATGACTACTGAAAAACAAAATTCTGGTAATCTACTGGTTTCTGACACTTACGCGAATATTAGACATTGAAATAAAACTACTTTTTACGGATTTTATCGCGTTGTATTGATATTATTTGATTCCCGACGTTTCGGATCCTTTACAGCATCCATGGTCACGGATAGACTAAGTTGTTGGATGTCTTAATGTTACAATTACTAACAGCTACCTTACATTTTTGTTAATTATTGGCGATCCGATTCACGCAGAACGAGCTCACCGTATCCTTCGGTCTTGCAGTTTTGGGCTTGGATTTAGATTTTATGGAATCTATAATGGGGTTCCAAGCAGGTGGTAAGACCCAGCCATCTTCTCTATTGAAATTTGGATGTTTTTTAATTTCAATAGCCTCACGGATCATCCTGGGAAGGAATCGGTTTTCTTTTGCGAGGACTTGTGGTTTATCAAATCTGATGTAGTGCTGGGCCTTGTCTAGAGTATGTTCACAAACTGCTGACTTCTTGAAACGGCGGTGTTTGACATCAGCGATGTGTTCTTTTACGCGGATCCCTATGCTTCTTTTAGTTTGGCCTATGTAACATTAAGACGTCCAACAACTTAGTCTACCCGTAACCATGGATGCTGTAAAGGATCCGAAACGTCGGGAATCAAATAATATCAATACAACGCGATAAAATCCGTAAAAAGTAGTTCTGGTAATCTATTTATGGCATTGTGATTTGAGAAGATACTTGACAGTGTGCTAACTCACATCGAAATAGGTATGTAAAGGTCAATGATGCCCAATTTGGATGCCGACCAGGGTTATCAACGAAGTAATTAAAGTACCCCATATGATCTACTTTGGTAAAAGTTGGAAGACACTAACAAAATCTGATATAATTTCTACAGAGTGGCAGCATCTCAATTGAACACACTCGGCTGTCCTGAGCTGATTGCGAGAACGAGGCTGGAGTATCAAGACATAGCTATAAGACTAGGAACCGATAGGGAATAGTAAGTGCAAAATAATATTCTATTACTTCTACATTTATGAATCAACAGTATTTAATTTATATAGGCTGTTTATTTAAATTCAGGAATCATTATTTTCAACGCATTTTTCCTTGTTCCACAGTTTAAAAGCGATTCGTGCGAAGGTCTGGGCAGCGCGCACTGAGAGTCCGCTCTTCGACTGCAAAGCGTATGCCACCGGTTTAGAAATGTTATACAATAAGATGTGGCAGAGGCACGCGAGAGGCGATCGTCCTGACTACATAAAGGCAGTCAAATAGATTGGGTTTCACACCGGCGAAAACATTGATTGGACAGCTAAGAAACGCCGTTGGTGCTAAGTGACAGTGAACCAGTAAGTGAAAGTTGAGACGATTTCATTTTATCGTTAGTAAATGAGTAACAATGATAGTGAAGTATGTGGAATGCGTGTGATATTAATTGTACGAGCTGGAAGCTCTGTTTAGTTCCGATTGTCAGCCGGTGTCGATCAACACGATCAATGTAGACGTACATTAATGAATTAATTAGTACTTTAAAAACATTGATCTGTCCTTCACCGCCTCTTGGGCGACTGATCAAATTTTAAATTTTGTATGAATTATAATTTGGTTGGTTGTAAAGTTGAGTTAGTATTTAAAACATCCATCATGGATTTGGTATGATTATTACCTAAGGCGATTGATAAATCGATTATATACTGGCACATGACCTGTGTTTAACTTACAATAAGTAAACTACTAACGGGGCTCTCGGAAATTTGATCAAGCAATGTGAGTTTGCTAGTTTTAATGTCTCGATATTTTTCTTGTCTGTAGTGCGCCAAAAGGTTCCTAGCCATCTTACGAATCGAATTCTGATTAAGTGCACTCAGAATTATTGTGTAAGAGTGACGTATATTTAAAATTATTGAGCAATAATATTATGTAAACATTAGTGCGCCTGATAACTATAACATACTACGATATCGCTGTAATAATATGTTATAGGTAAATAGGTTTACGGTAAAAGTATAATAATATGGTGCAAATAGCCGATTGCAGCAATATTTTGTTCAATGTTATATACATTTAGGTAATATTTACTACTTTAATTTACTTGTAGAAAAAGCAAATATTTTATACCAATTCTTTTGAACATTGATAATTTATAGAAATGGACGAAGAAGTAAATATATTTCTGGAATTAAATAGAAAAGTTAACAGAGTAGTTTTTGATGTGGCCTTATAACAATTGTGTTTGTATTGCATTTGCCAAAGTTATGAGTAATAATGTTATTTAAACTGTACTGTGAAGAATGGAATATATCTCTGTGTTGTAATTATAACAAACATGTTTCAGTTTGTACTGATACCGGACCCTACGTAAGACTGAATTTCCGGAACACTAACAGTGCAGACAGTTAATAAATTAGTTCAATTTGTAGTTATCGTTGCTGCCAGCCGTTAGCGCCTCGTTTATAGTGTTAAGAGAGACTCATGTAATTGTAAGTAATCATTTGTGATACCAACATACTAATATAAAATGGCTATGCTTGACGAATATAGTTTTAGACATCTTTTACCCAGCGATTGTAATACTTTAGGCACATATGTAATTGCAGTGAAAGCACCTAATTTAGTTATTTTTTTTATTATTTAACATAATATCTTATGCTATTTTAGGGCATTGTAAATATTTTTTGATTTTTCAACAGAATTTTTAAATGTATTTTGTGTTTGTTTTTATGGTCATTTCTTTTCATATTTTGACGTTATCATAACTATTAAATATTATGAAGTATTATCTGATTCCATTTAAGGTGTTTTAACCTTCCAAAAATACTAATTGTAGTGTCTAAAGTAATTGGAAAAGTTAAGAGAACATTATAGTGAGGTTCGTATTAACTCAGTATATCGTAACAGCTATTTATTTATTTATTGCTCACTAAGTAATATTTATTACGCTATAATATTGTCAACTCACATTAAACTGAATATAATGTGAGCATGCTGTAAGCTAAGGTTTTATGGCTCTAAGTATGACTTTTCCAATTGTTACGTCATTGTCTGCCGTTGTTGTAAATAGAAATTAAGTTAGACTGATGGAATAAAAAGAAGCATATATTGTGGTTTTATTTTTTTTCAAATCTTTTGTTAAAAAAAACCAGAGATCTATCTCTGGTCTTTGCAGTTCGATGGCCATGTCTCGAGTTCAGCACATTTTACCGTCTCGGTGTAGCTGACCGTTAGCGCCGCACTATTGACGTCATGCTAGATATCGTGATTCATAAGCATATTGGTACTAGGGATTGCAATTGCTGGATCCAGCATCTGGCGCTTGACGCTTGATCGAACAATGCGGATGCGCAAGTGATTAATTGTGATCTGTGAATTGTGACGTTTGCCCTCTACATGGCCCTGTGTTGACTGACACTGGCATGGCCACCCCCATCAGGGATTTTAATTTTGATAACATAAAAAATAGTCTTAATTACCTAGTCCCCAAATATCAGAATTAATCGGTCGCTGGTTTAAAACTTATAAGGGTTTATAGGTGGCCGACCTGGAGAGTGCTTCCCCAGTTCGGCCCAATTTGAAATCTCAAAAGTTAGCGAAGATCTGTTTTCTCCCGAATTTAGTCGCTTTATAGTCTGAACCAGTCGCCAAATATCAGAAACTGTCGTTTACTGGTTCAAAAGTTATAAGCGTTTCTAGGTGGTCAACCTAGGAATAATCTCCACAGCTTGGCCACATTTATATCTCAAAAACTAGGACACCTAGCGAAGATTTGTTTTCTCCCAAATTTAGTCGCGAATTAGTCTCAATTTTTCGCCAAGTCACAGACGGGTCTTAATTTAGAAGATATATGTCATAAGTTCAATTTTTAAGGTATAGTCCCAAGAGCTAGAGTGGCTTAAACTTCTTTAAAAACATTAAACCGTGCTCTTGCTAACCTAGTTATTTTTAACATAAAAACGTGTATTTCATTCCGAATTTATCTCTCTGATATTTCTATGAACTTCTAGAGTTAGACCAATGAAACTAACTAACTAACTACTAAGTATATTACACATAATATTAACAGAAATATATTGTTTTGGCAATATATTTGTTAATATTATGCTTTAGATACTTGATCCGTCCGTTTTATGTACTGCTTGAATACTGCAGAATTATAAGTTTCCTACATAAAATTTCGTTAGTCTACGTACTTTTTCATTGATTTGCCCGGTTTATCAAGAACCGGAACACCAGCTGCAAATGGCTACCGGTACGCAGGGTGTTTGAATAGAGGCAAAGCACAGAGACCCAAAAAATATAAACTTTATTAAAGAGGCGACTTCTTTTTCAAACTGTTCTCGGGTTAGAATTTTCTTCTGTATCCTCTCCTTCCTTATCCATATACTTTAATAAGTATAATATACTTGCATAACTCAGATACGCTGCAGTCTTTTTAAATTTTTTTTTCGTCATAACCCTTTCCAGGCATTCACACGACAATTCACCAAAGTTTCATCGCAATAGGATGAATGGTTTAGCAATGCATAGAGGACACGAACAAACATTCATTTTTATATTTATAGAAGATGAGATTTTTGAAATGTAGGTACCTAGAGTTACCTACATTTATGTGATTTTGTTGATTATTTTTTATTTTAAATTATTTAAAAGCAATAATAATGATTAGGTATTTAAATTTCTTTACATACCTACCATACCTAAATGATAAACTCTAGGTACTTCAAAAGACGTTGGTATCGGTGAACATACACCCTCCCCAAAGGTGTTCTCGCCTTGTCGCGGCGGGGGGCTTAGTAACCGTGGCTAAGTAGAACCCCAGGGAGGGGCTGCTCCTGCGGGCTTTGCCCAGGAAGCCTGCATTGGAGCGGCTGTAGGTTGCGGTGTCGTATGGGATGGGAGGCACCGCAACTGAGGCGGGCCGCGGTGATGTGTGGGCGACACTGCGGCTGAAGGTTGAGGGGCCGCGGTGGGAGAGGAGTGCCGGTATTATGTCCGTAAGGATTGAGGAGCCACATCAGATTTTTAAAATCTGATCTCACCATTATTTAGCAGCAATGTAGCTTATTTTGCAGTACGAATTCTAGATTTAGCAGCAAAATATATCACTAGATAATTTATGCAAAAGTGGCTCCTCAATATAAACGTCTGAATTGAGGAGCCATCTGGAACTCGTTAAGTAATAGATGAATATTTATGAAAATGTTTTATCATTTAGTAGCAATTTTGCATATTACCGTCTAAAAATTTAGCTTCTGTAGCGCTAAAATGAAAGAAAATACAATACTTTCAATATGGCTCCTCAATCTAAACTCAAGAGGTAAATTTCTATTAGATGTGAGCGATCAATTATTATATTCGACATATTGATCATTTAGCAGGTGTTGTTTGATTTTGCAGTATAGGAGTAAAATAGTAAATCGGAGTAAATTTTGTATATGAACGCATTTTTTTTGGCTCCTCAATCCTGACGTTCTAATTATATATGTTTGACTGTAGCCACCTGAGATCTCAACGGAATCTAAAGCCAGAGATACTAACATTTAACAGAAATGTCTGCTAAATATATCTGCACAGTTCAGCAATGTATATGTTACTGTAAAGCCCGAACTACGGTAAATCCTAAGATTTATCAACTCTGACTGGTAAAAGTTCGAAATGTTCCACCATGGTTAGGTTAGGTTGTTAGGTTTTTTTTTTAAACCATGGTGGAACATTTGCATGGCGTTGTAAGCTTTTTTTTAAAAAAATACCTAACAACCTAACCTAACCATGGTGGAACATTTCGAACTTTTACCAGTCAGAGTTGGTAAATCTTAGGATTTACCGTACTTCGGGCTTTTACAGTAACATATTATATCCCCAGACTTTTTCAAGAAATTAATTAAGTTTAACAGTTAAACGTAAAACTTGTGGCCGTAGCACAATCGTACCTACTCGCAGCGACTACGATATCGATGCGCACACGCACACAATTACAATTACTGAAAACAATTTGTGCAAATAGGTTACAGTTTTCCATACCTCGACCCACTGATGGATCAGGGGGTCATATCTCAGGTATAATTTTTTGTATTGAGAAATAACACATTAAAAATCACAGTAGGTAATCGATTCAGTAGTCGATTCTGAGCAAACTACTTTCAGCTCTTGCGCTTATTCTGTTACAGGTTGTATAAGTAGGGACGTAGGTAGAATGCCAAGCAAATATTTTTCTACAGGTATAGGTAATTATTTTATATTGCTAAAGGTTTCATGTTTCTTAGTGGGTTCTTAAGTTACAAAAGGATTTGTGAACAAATCTACTGGGAAAAAAAATCACAGATTTGATGGGTATCTAATATATTCGCTCGTTATAATGAAGATGCGTTTTTAATGAGTCGACAAGCCGATGCAGAACGAATTGACGTCGGGGTTAGATGATCTTATTAATAATAGACAAAGTTAGCAATTCCAAAGGTATTTTTAAAAGGTAGGTAGGTATTGAAAGATAATGCGTAGGTATAGCATAGATAGAGCGCTTAACAGTCCCCAGTATAACAATGAACACAAATCAATTTTATTAAGAACTGAAAATAAAAACAACAACAGTGATCTGTTACAATTCTAGTATTGTATAATTATGTTGGTAAGTAGGTACCTATTTTTTCATTTAAATTTTATTCGTTAAAGGGTAATCTCGGGCAAAATAATGGAAACAAAGTCACGTAACGGTTTCCGCTTCGTACAAAAGTCAAAACTACGAGGGTAACTTATTATGCGGCAATAGAAATGTTGGTGCGGTCCGTTCCCTCCAAGCCGCCGCACATTCATGGCATTTCATTGTACGCGGCAGTCGCGGCCTCGCCACCGCGAGGGGATCGCGTGCTTGCGTTGCCATGTTATGCCGCACGTCAGTACAGTCGCACATTGCTCTGTTTACTACATCGCTCATAATCGTCGTTATCGAATCGTTTTCGTGTAGTACACACGTAGACAACAGCTGAACATGACCGTACGCGACTTACGAACTCAACTTTCATTCATCAAAACTCTATAAGTGACAAGTGACGAAAATGATATGGACACAGTGCCGTTTAAAATGATAATTAACGCGATATTCTTTTGTTTAGTGATGGGCGCGGCGCTTACGGAAGCGCCTGACGATGCAGATGTTTGTTTCCGAGTGTCCGGTGAGAATGGTTTGGTGGAGTGCAACGTACGGACATTGTCGTCGGACAAGGACGTAGCCGGTTCGATGCACTCGGATGGCGCGGAGCGGCTCGCGATCCGGTGCAGCCCGCTGCTCCTCGAGAGCTCACTGCGAGACCACCACTTCGGAAGAATGCAAGGTTTGGCGGAGATAACCATAGATAACTGCAAAATCCTACGACTTCCGGGCAATGCGTTCGAGGGTTTACGAGGGTTGAAGACCTTGAAGATTCGTTCTATGAACAACGCCTGGAGCAACAATAAAGAATTGGAACTATCCCTAGGAGCTTTCAATGGACTGAGAGAGCTACACACGTTAGACTTAGGTCATAATAACATACGAAAGATACCGTCAGACCTGTTTTGCGCACTGGAAAATATAATTTCACTTAATTTAACGCACAACAAAATCAAATTTGTCGATGAACTGGGTTTCGGGCATAAATGCGGGTCCACATTGCAGACTATAGATTTAAGTAATAACGACATTATGTCATTGCCAGCTGACTCAGAAATTTTACATTTGCGCCGGTTGACACAGTTATTCCTTCAGAATAATAAAATAAATGAGCTGCCAGGAGAAGTTTTTAGTGACCTACTGTCGTTAAAAGTTGTAAACCTTTCAGATAACGCTATTAGTTATTTACCAGATGGATTATTTCATAATACTAGGGAAATTCGAGAAATTTATATACAAAATAATGAACTGGAAACTTTGCCTAAGAGAATATTTAATCGGTTGGAACAATTGCTCGTTTTAGATCTTTCGGCGAATAAATTGAGGAGCGACCACATAGAAGATGAAACGTTCGGTGGTCTAATAAGATTAATCGTGCTCGACCTGTCCCATAATGCGGTCGCACGGATCACGCGCAACATGTTCAAAGACTTGTTCTTTTTACAAATTTTAAATCTATACAATAACACCATAGGGTTCATAGAAGATAACGCGTTTTCACCGCTTTTTAATCTACACACATTGAATTTAGGCCAGAATAAGTTACAAGCTATTGAAGATCAAGTGTTTAATGGATTGTTTATATTAAATAAATTAAATTTAAATAATAACATGTTATCTTATATAAGTGAGAATGCATTTGGAAATTGTTCCGATTTGAAAGAATTAGATCTAAGCTCTAATAAGATTACGAAAGTTCCGGACGCAATTTTGCAATTACCATTCATGAAATCGCTAGACTTAGGTGAAAATTTATTAACAGAGATAACAAACAGTTCATTCCAAAACCTATCGCAACTGACCGGGTTGCGTTTAATCGACAATCAAATTGGAAACCTTACCGCGGGCATGTTCTGGGGCTTGCCGAGCCTGCAAGTACTCAATTTGGCGAAAAATAAAATACAGTCACTCGAGACAGAAACCTTTCAAAAGAATACCCAATTGGAAGCTGTACGATTGGACGGCAACTTCATTTCTGACATTAACGGGGTGTTCGTGGCGTTAACAAAATTGTTATGGCTTAATTTATCCGAGAATCATTTGGTTTGGTTTGATTACGCTTTTATTCCAGGAAGCTTGAAATGGTTGGATATCCACGCTAATTTTATTGAAATTCTTGGAAATTACTATAAAATTCAAAACGAGCTACACGTGAAAACATTAGATGCCAGTCATAACCGGTTAGTTACTTTGTCACCGATGTCAATACCAAACAGTGTCGAGCTTTTGTTTATAAACAATAATTTCATTACAAGTATAGAAACGGATACATTCCTTGAAAAGAGAAATTTAACTCGAGTCGATATGTATGCCAATGAGATTGAAAGTTTGGACATAAATAGTTTACGTATTTCGAGAGTGGCAGATGATCGCGTGTTGCCCGAGTTTTATATTAGTGGCAATCCCTTTCGTTGCGATTGCACAATGAAATGGCTTTTACTCATCAATTCCATTACGTCCCGAGAATATCCGCGCGTAATGGACTTGGAGAATGTAATCTGCAAGGAATCCTACGTACGCGGCGTGAAATATCTCCCGGTCAGTTCTCTCCATATTAAAGACTTTTTGTGCAAATACGATAGTTACTGCCCCGAAGGTTGTCAATGCTGCGATTTCAATAACTGTAACTGCAAAACACTGTGCCCAATTAATTGTTCATGTTATCACGATTCGGCGAAAAGCACTAGCGTTGTTGATTGTTCTGTTAAACAATTGAAATCGATACCTCACCACTTTCCTGCAGATGCTACTCATATATATTTAGATGGTAATATTTATAGCGAACTTAACGAATCTGTTTTCGATTTAATGCGTAAAGCTATTGTTGTATATTTAAATTCAAGTAATATCATAAACATACACAACAATACGTTCAGCCATCTTCGAGATCTAAGAATACTTCACTTGGACAACAACAAACTGAAACAATTGCTGGGTCTTGAGTTTTCAAAGCTAAGCAATTTAAAAGAACTGTATCTTCAAAGTAATTTAATTGAGTACATTTCAAATGAAACTTTTTCCCTTTTGGGAGCTCTAGAAGTTTTACGCCTGGATGGAAACAGACTTGTGAATTACGGTCTGTGGCATTTAGACAATAACAAGAAGTTACAAACATTATACATTGGCAGTAACAGCTGGTCCTGTGATTGTAAATATTTGCAAGGTTTTTTAACTTATGTATCGCAGAATGTTGAGAAAATTATTGATACTCCCAACCTGTGGTGTGTGAATGAGAACATGAACCCGGCAAAGAAGCCATTGAATTTAAATGTGACAGTTTGCAGTGAAATAAGCGATACCTCAATGATAAGCGCGTTCTTCGTGTCTCACAACTTGCCGTTATTGGCTTCGGCTTTGACTGGGTTCATGCTTATTTTATTAATATTAGCTTTAGTTTTCACATTTAGATATGCTTGTAGGATGTGGTTGTATTCGAATTGTGGTATTAAGCTCTCCCCTTTAGCGGGCGCATTTAAGGACGCTGATAAGCTTTATGACGCATATATTTGTTATAGCCCTAAAGACGAGGAGTTCGTCGTAGAATCGCTTGCTCGTGAATTAGAGACCGGTTATCCGTCATACCATCTCTGCTTACATTACCGAGACGTGCCACAGTTCGAAGCGACGTACGCTCAGTTCCCCGACTTGGTGGTCGAGGCCACCGAGGCGTCGAGGCGTATCATAGTAGTTTTAACGAAGAATTTTATCTTAACCGAGTGGTCACAGATAGAGTTCCGTCAAGCTTTACAAAAAGCGCTTCAAAAGAATCCACATAAATTAATAATAGTAAGCGTAGGGCTCATCCCACGAGACCCCGAGTTGAAGTCATATTTCAAAACGGGTTTGGAGATAACGTGGAAAGAGAAACGATTTTGGGAAAGATTACGTTATGCTATGCCGTCATCTAAGCGACACGGACAGAAATTGAAGAGACTAAATTATGGAAGAAATTCTAATACTTATACTATGGACGCATCTGTGTTGAACAGTACCTGCCAGACTCTGTGCGGCAAGTCTGCTAACTCAGCGGAACGTTCGCCGTGCGACCGGCCGCTGTCCGAACACATCTATTCCACGATAGATTCGGATTATTCCTCCACTGACTTCCAAGGTCGACACAATCAACCACAGTCCGTGGTATTTCAGCACACAGTTCAAACGTACCTGGTATGAAAGACCTCAGTTAACATAAACCCAAGGATCTCTTAAATATTTGATCGATAGGCCTTAGTCCCTTAGCCTTAGGCGAACGCTAAAGAACTTGTTTTGTTATAGACGAAAATCGTCCGAAGTTGTAAATATTTATAGAACTTTATAATCTCCGAGTATCTTAAATAGAATTATGTGTAACTTTTGTACAATAACGATACCAAATTTTCGCATTTGAAAAGGTTTGCTTCTCCGTATTTATTACTTTTTTAAATGAAAAAATGTTTTAAGTATTAATCGGAAAGACTGTAAATTATTGTGTAGTTGTAATTCAATTGGCTGATGTTTGTATAGATACGTAATTAAAGAAGTTTATAAACGAAATTGATGATTTTAATGCACTCCTTCACCCTCTTAATACTGCAATTATATAAAGTTGTAAAAATGTACAAGTACAAGACATTAAGAATACATGTTTTATTCTGTTTCCAATTCAGTTTTTACGAGCCGGGCCAGAAATGGAGCAGCTGTTCTATGTAAACAGAATAAAAATGAGAGGCAAACATGGCCGCCATCTATGCCTTCAATAGGTAGCTATATAATAAGCCCCACTTGCTTGCATTCGCTTTGAAATGCTCATTTCCATTAAAAGTTTTTCTCAATTTTCTCTGTACCAATGCGGTGTGCGAACCATAAGGTAAATACAGAAATATAAAAGGTAACTGTAACGATTAGCACAAAATGACACAGTTAAAAAGAAAGTAAGTAGTAATCACGAATATTTGACTAGATAAGCGGTGGTGACTTTTAAAACTAATAGTATTAGTAACCATTATCATTTTATTCTTTATATTAACCTGAACACCTTTGTGTTAACGATTTGTCGCTTTTCGCTTTTCATAAATGAACAAAGGAAGGCCTTTAGGAGACGTGAAAACAATTTGTCTCAATTTATATCTTTATTTTAAATTAGGGTCCCACCAGCTCTTCGGTTATTTCTGCAATACTTATTACTCTATTGTATTTAAACCACAAAATAGAGCCATCCACCAAATATTCGAGAATATATCAACCGCAAAAAAAGGGTAGACAATAAATAAACTTTGGAAATATGGTGAACAGGAAAACCGCGTTATATAATGTGCGTAATCTGGTGGTCAATAAATAACAGCACATCTCGATGAGACTGCGACAACAAAAACTATCGATTTTATATTTTTTGCAGTCACCAACAACGGTCCGTAGAGTTTGTGTACAGTTACGTAACAATTTTATATACGGAGCGTCGCGTCGTGAGCTGAGTATGATGAGGCAGGTTACATGATTGAATTTAGTTCACTCTTGCAGCTATAATAAGACAATAGGACGTCTCTGCAAAGCTAATAGATCTTTAAGCCGTCAATTTTCATTTACAATGTAGATACGATTATAAGAATCCAAATTAAAGTCGTACCTGTATTTCCTTTCTTTATTTTGATGAAATATTAAAAGAATTGAAACTATAATTGTTCCAATACAATCGTTTCAGAATTTTAAAGTGTATATACCTAATATATTAAAAAAAAAATTCACTCGGTGAAAAACTTGAAATTTATTTTTGAGTATTCGAAATGCATGTCGTCGGAGGGCTGGAAACGAGTTTTTAATTCATTAATTAACGTTAATCAGGAAGAGCGTTAACTTAACGAGCTTGCGAGGCGTTTTTAAAAGTGTGTCAACTCGAATGTTCGTTGTCCGGTGCAGTAAACAGGAGGATTTCACGTAAGTAGTATTTATCGCTGGCCTCAAGGTGACAGGGGTTGCAATGTTCTACAGTGAGGCAAGAAGTTACGTCTAAGTAAAAGCTATTTATAACGATTTTAAAACTTTCTTCCTTGTATTTTATCCTCAGAATGCGGTTTTACATTTTCTAGTACCTAATAGACATGCTGATAAATTGCGAATGATTATAGAAACTGTATTGTTTGTAGAATAAGCATAAGCAGTGATAACCTATGTCTTCTGAAGACTTCCGAAGAGTCGTAGCGTAATGTTAAATAGCTCAAAACCTTCCTCTTGGATCACTCTATCTATTAAAAAAACCGCTTCAAAATCCGTTGCGTAGTTTTAAAGATTTAAGCATACATAGGGACGGACAGACAGCCACAGCGACTTTGTTTTATACTACGTAAGAGATACGTATTGGGTAAAGCTAGATGACTAGAAGTCTGATAGTATTTTTTTATTACGAGGTCCACAGACGAAGAGAAATACTTATTCTCGGTATCGGTATAAAAATAAATATTCTAGCTGATCTTATCAATAAGATACAACTGTCGTCTACGTAGGCTGATTTTGCTTAACAAAATTCTCGAAGATTTGAGTTTATGTTCTAGCTGGTACACTACCACTAGGTCAAGTACATAACTTCGTTCGTAGGTGGGTGCTAATCCACGTGGGCGTATGTGAATGGATAAAGGTAGAGTTAAACTTGAGATATCTTCAAAGAAGGTTACGACGAATTTTGGAACAAACAAAGAAGTTTTTCAGATGCAGGCTAGTAACGAAATATGTACCTACTTAGATAGTAAATAGGCAATTTTCATGACATAATGTGCTTATGCCAATGTTATGTAGAAAATAAACTGTGTCAGTACATCAGTAGGTAATCATCTGTTTAACCATTCAGGAAAATACAGGCGTGATAGTAGCTGAAAACACCTATCACGACAACACGCAAAAGTTTGTTTATGCAAGTATAATTATGTAGTTGTTTGCAATCTAATCTGTTTTGCCGACAGTACGAAAATAGCCAGTAAGTTGATTATTCACTTCCTTTACTGGACTGTGACGCCTTGTTTGGTAGTGACCTATTGTTTTACCAAGAGGTTGGGGAGTGATTGTACTAAAAGTGTTTGTATACGTTTGGCTGGGTTCTTGTGAATCAAGCTTAAGGTGGGGCGCTTTTATAGACAAATTGCTTGGTAAATATTGTACTTTGGTATTAGGAAAATCTAGGAGTGTTTTGACTGTAACGAAAGAAAAGGTATAAAATATATACCTATAAGTAGTACCTATGTGACAATGTAAGTTTGAGAATTCAGGGGGCACAGAAATCCTTTTTGAGAGAAATACCTAGGTAATTATATTACCTAAGTATTTTATAGCTCGGCTCAAAATGTCTTAATATATCTACGCATATTTATAAATCTAGAAACAATAAACATTATCTAAACTTTTCCAACAAAGTGATTTTTTTAGGCAGAATATAAGTATTTAGTTCACACAAGCGGCTTTCATTTGTATTATTATCTAATTTATAGTTCATAAGCATGTCAATAGAGTCGACAAAATTTATAATTCGATAGAGACCTATATAATTTGACACGTGACGCGCTGGTTACATCACTAATCATTTTGTCATTCGTGTTGTTAATGTATTACCTACCCACGTTTGGAACTAGTCACAAATTAGGTTAAACCTAGCCTACAAAGTTGATAATTATATTTGAAAGTTAGCATTGTTGTCAACTTGCTGACAATGACAAATCTTTTTACCTATCTGTGTCGCAAGATACTGTTTATGGTTGGTTGTCAGGCGTCAAAATACTCTAAGGATCAAAGAATTGGTTGCTAAAAATTGATTTGTGAGACATTTCTGTTGATTTTTCGATTTTTTATGTAGTAGTTTGTTCAAAGTTAGGTATAACGCAAAATGCAAAATCCGATCCATTACTTTAGTAGGCACGAATTTGTCTTTTTTGTGGTGCTTTAGCTGTAAGCCACGAAGGGTCAGCACAAACATATAATGTCATTGGTCAGCACGCTTATTTTCTCACAATTCCTTCAATATTTTTATATCTCCATTATTAGCGGATGTCTAAACATATTTTATAAGAAACCTACACCCCAAATCTCAAGGTTTTAGGCTTTAGTTATAGTTTTTTTAGATTAACATTTAATTTGGGAGATCTTTTGTTTTTTGAGATGTTTGTATTAGATTTGGTTGAATGTCATTCCCATACATTTTATAATTTTCGGAAAGCCTTTAAGCCTACATAAATCGAAGAATCGGAGATTGTCTGTGGCAGCCTTGTTCAAAAATTAATAAATGGATTATACTTATTGTAGTTTTTTTACTTTTCGCTTTATCTAGATATTTCTTAGTTATGTTTAATGATACCTAACTCTTGGGAATGTTACAAGATACAACAGTCACGTACAAGGCGGCCATAGGTATAGGCTATACTTTTTTCACGCTTCCTATCACATTCTTAAGGAAATGATGATCGATAAAATAGTTATTAAAATGATTGGTTATTAACATTAGATCCGCGTCTACAGTAAAAGGATGTGCAAATGGTCAGAGTAACGGTAAATAATTGTACCTGACCCGATTGACCTGTTAGGTTAGGTCGTTAGTGTCCAAAACTTGATACTTCTATGGCATCCTAGCTATGCGCCATACATTTATATTTCTGTTTATATTTTTAGCTCTAAATTTACCCCTAATTGTAACTATAGTCTAAAGTCATTATAAATGTTTACGGCCCTTACTTTTAAGTTGGAATTGTACTTTATTGTACCCAGTAAACGATAGGTAATATTAATTCAAAATACAGTGGCGATCAAAAGTGCATAGGCAATCTCACAATGCAATAAATAGCTTGATGTTTAGTTTGACTTACGACCTTCTCTTCATTGTCGTTAACAAGTGACACGCACTGGCTGTATCGAGCTCGCTCGTACTGTTCATAGCAATGTAATCCTTAGCGTCCTTATGGACTTTTGAGCGCTTACTGTACATAGGGAAGTCTCTATATAGGGTATGATTAATGGGATGAGTGACAGTGTTAAGTATAAGACTTACCTAATTCGGTCACCTATAAAGATTTTGTATAGGTAATACTACTGCTATGCTATATGTGTATAGACGATATACATTTATATTAAGATAGGGTAGTAGGTATTAATACGTGATCGTATTAAGTCAAGTGGGGTCACTAAGAGTACGTCTCTGCTTACACTTATGAGGTAATTACACTGTTGTGATAGCTGGATAAAGTTTAACAGAATTGAATGGTGACGTTGTTATCAGAATTTCATATCTTAGCGGTGAGAGTAGCCGGGTCGAAGGTCACAGGAATGTGAAAGCTTAACAGCCTATACGACTTTTTTAACCTTAAAATATACAATCTCATTTAACACTATCAACTCTCTACCGTTTCATACATTGAATTTATAATATGTTAAAAAAATACTGCGAAGTAAATACTCATTTATTACACAATAGCGACCCGCCCGACTTAGCACGACTGAAATTCTCGGCTTTTCTCTACTTTAATATGCATGTATTATATAACTTATAAACGGAAAAAAATCTTTAAATGATAGTGAAAACCGTATCAAAATCCATTGCGTTGTTTAGAAGAAGTTAGCGAATAAATAGACAGACGAAAACAGCGACTTTCTACTATATGTACTATTTAGAGATACCGATTGCTACCGTATTACTATGCGTTCAAACCTGATTTCATAAAAAAAGTAAGTATGTAAGTCCATGGAGTATTGTGATTATTAAAAAAAGTAAGTATGTAAGTCCATGGAGTATTGTGAGTCTTAGTAAGTATGTGTTCCTTTTGAGGTACGGAACTCTAAAACCGAACCAAATTTCCATTTAAGAACACATTGACACACAAAATTTTAAGGCAACACTGTTCACACAGTTGACACAGCATTTCCCACATAAATGTCGTCAGCCACCGACCACGTTTTCCAAGCGCATTACAATTCTATTCACGGTACGCTGACTATCCATTATAGTCCATTTACGATAAATACTTTTTTTATTTACCACATCTACTTATATTGAATTAAAATGCCCGGATGTTGGGCCGTTTCCCTAAATTACATCTCCATTATGGGCAAACCTGCGACTCATTGTCAAGTTTCTGAGTGAAAACATTGTTATAATAAATGTTGGTTTATTATTTTGTCAAGGTGTTTTAGTCTCGTTAGAACTGTGGAGAATAATGATAAATAATATTTATCATTAACTGCTACTTTAGTCTAGTGGTCCTATTCGTGGCTGCTACGTTAGAGCTCCTGGATTCGATTTTAAACTAGGTAGGTATATGCATCATACTTTATTAGGCTCGCCCCCTATTACATGGCACCTAAACATACTGGCGTACCTGTGGTGGTTTACATTAGTACACCTCTGCCTGCCCCTTCGGAGAATACAGGCGTGATGATATTATGTTAACTAAGGAGAATAGTACACAGTTTTAATAATACAGCGTATCCACTTAGGCTTGGCAAACTGCGTACATTTATGATTGAACGGCTGTTGTTGTTTAGACTTTTTTTATGGGATAGGGGGAACAAACGAGCAGACGGATCGCCTGATGGTAAGCGATTACCGCCGCTCATGGATACCCGCAACACCAGAGCAGTCACAAGTTCTTTTAGACTTCCATTCTTATGATATTTTTCAGCGTGTTAAATTTTGATTGTTTTATTTCTATTTAAATATTTTTAACAGAAAATCGGTCATTTCTGATATTTGGTATTTTATGAAAAATCTATGATTACATTCATTTTATTTTAAATAAATGTAAATTTAATTAGAATTTAGGAGTTTAATTTCATAACTGAATTTAATTTAATTGAATGTTAAAGATTAATTATTGAATATAATTGTAATTAAATAGGTTAAAATACACATGCGCACACGCATACACATGCACCTTTAACACTAAAGCTCATTATGTACATCTGCTTTGCCCAACATTCGTATGTCACAACCGGGATCCAGCAGAATACCAGCGCCTGGTGTTAAAGCCTGGCACGTGCTGAGCTGGGTACCCATTTGCTGCAGCGAGACGCACATAAAGTAAGTAAACTGTAGAAAGGGCTTTTATTTTATTTATTTTCTTGCCTTTTTTGTTTTTATTCTCGCTCGCCCATTTATCTCTCACTTTTGCGTCTTGAATTGTGACAAATAAACGTTTTTCATTTAATTTCATTTTTCATTCATTTAATTTCATTTCATTACCTAATATTCTATTGAGCCGCCTGTCTTAACTACCTACATCATATGTTGGGTCCTTTGGTTGGATTGGGGACAAACTTTTGGGTAACGTTATTGAAAATCCTTTGAAGCACATGGTTCTTTGCGACAATTTTTGTTACAAAGGTACAACAAAGATTACCTACCAAATGTAGGTATGTACTAGAAACCTTCCCTGAAAAGATGTTTGTAAGTTAAGGAAAAGTTCACCAAAGAGTGTGGTCATAAAAAACTATAAACATAGGTAATTGTGAAGGTAAAAGTGTATGTATGACGCAAATAAATTTTGGATTAAAATTATAACAAGAGGCTCCTAGCCTTGGAAGATATGTTTTCGGTCGCCTGCTATTATACCAAGATATATTCGTCGGTACTTAGTGGCAGTCCTTGGATAATGGTATACCCAAGAAATATGGTTTCAGATGTGATTGCAGTCGCTTCGTTTAAAATACAGTTCTGTTTCAATACAGGTCAGTTTGAATACAGGTCCTCACTGCCATTCAGATAGGCATTTCACTACACAAATAAACTAAACTACTGAGCGATAAAACTTTGCAGAGAGGGTTTGGAAACCAGACGTTTTTAGCCGTAGGCACTGAGATTTTTCATTCTAATTAAACACGTATTCAATTTTCGAGAGTAATAGGTATGAATCTTGAAATGAGTTTTGTAGATTTTTCACGTTTGGTGGCCACGACCACGAGGCACCACGAGAGAGATGTTCAAGGTCGCTCGGAACATTTTTTTAATAAATTGATTAATTTTCAGGCAGTTTTTTTCGGATCAGGGAGTATGTGAAAATGTGTGTTTGTAAACGTTGTTGTGTTTGATTTATTTAAAATAACAGTGTTAGGGAATAATGTGATTTAATACAATTCGTATTCTGAAAAATTAATTTAAATCGTAATATTTAAAGTTTCAAGATATACCTAATCACTTATGGCCAGTTCCTATGTATCAAATCCGTTGATACATTTGATTACTACAGATAGGATTTTGATATTACTTGTATGAACCTTATGCCAAAATCCTATATCTAGTAAGCAAATCTATCGACGGATAGATATGGACTGGCCGTTAATGTTTTTGGTGGCGATCGAGACCGATGCTTTGTACTTTACCCGTATCATGAGTGTTATTTATAACCTATACGATTTCTTGTGACGTCACAATTCTCTATAGTGCGTTCTCTGTCTAGCTTAAAATTAAAATGTTTATTAACTTCTTTATTTTTGAACCAATTTTTTTTGTTGATGGGCTCTATTTTATTGTAAACATTTTCATGGGGTCATAAAAGATCAAGAGAGTCAAGTGGCCAATTGCGATACTGGAAGAAAATAAAAAATTTTAAACATAAAAAAAAGTCTTGCTTGCTTAATCCTACCTAATGTACAGCGTCTGTTGTATACACCATGTCATCCTATATAAACAAAGAAGCTACTACACATGGTCTCAATCGTCGATGAGTACGACATCTTCATGTTGACACAGTTCTGTTGACACTAAAGGGAAGTCTACACTTTAATCTTCATTCATCAATACAAATTGAGCCACTCATAGCCAAGTGGCCCCCCGTGTCGTTTGTCCCTCATCCCTCGGGGTCTCGGGGAATATTCCTAAGCCAATATACACAGAAAAAGTTGATTATATGACATGATTTTTGACTGGCCCCTATGCGTAGCGCGAGTACGAATTACACGAACAAATATAATATTTTTATGATAAAATTATGCCTGCACGTCGGGTAAGAAAAGAGCTCGTTCTTTTTCTGTTATAATACTTATAATAATAACTATTCTCCTCTATGATTTTTCCTGACTTGAGTGGTCTTACACAAAATGAAAAAATATTTTGAAATCGATAATAATATACCCATAAGAGTGAAGTCATAACTCATAATACTCATATCATTAAACCATTTATTGTCTCCTCTAAGAATAATGTGGTTTGACAGGCCGCAGCTATCATCATGCGCTGTCGAGAAAATCTCTGCAGGTTGCTAATTACTTTTAACTAGCGGCCCGCCCGCGGTTTCACCCGCGTTGCTCTATACCTAAGAGTCGTAGCGTAATGTATAATAGCTTAAAACCTTCCTCTTGAATCACTCTATCTATTAAAAAAATCGCTTCAAAATCCGTTGCGTAGTTTTAAAGATTTAAGCATACATAGGGACGGACAGACAGCGACAGCGACTTTGTTTTATACTATGTAAGGATACGCACCTGATTTTTAATAGTCAGAGGTGTGTGCCTTTGTTTCGAACTTGAGACCTTTGACAAGTCAAAGATCACTAGATTTATATAGATTATTTTATTTGCGAAGGTTCTGTGAATTCTAGTACCAAACGGCCAGCCGAATGACATAACAGGCTTTGATCATAATGTCCATATCGCACTATAGCTTTCAATCCGTTACATGTCTGGTTGACAGACGAAGCCTACGCGCCAGGCATTGATAATGAGCGGCGCGTGCGTGCAGTGACGTCACCAGTGTGAAATATGCCACCTAGCATTTGTTTAAACGTAGTCGTCCATTGAAGCGTATTTTATCAAAATGCTGAAATCAATCAGTGCCTATGTGTACTTTCAGAAGAAGATAACTTTTAATTTTGCGTACCTAATAGAGTTTAGTCTAGTAAAGGTTTAATTACACGATGCTATTTTCTGATGACTTGCTTTGGCCAGACTCTGCTTATACGGTACAACTTGCATTATTGCTTCAACTTATTGCATTGAACAGGCAATTAAATTGCTCCATGTAAATCAATCCATGGTAATAAATACTACTTATATGAATGTAACATTACAGAAATTTATCTCGAATACAAGTTCTTTTATACTTAAAATATGAAAGTTGGAATATAATTATGTTCTTATTCGCGTACTGCTCAGTCAAAGCCGATTACAAAATGTAACTTGATATAACTTTAAATCTTGCGTCAACGCCGCGATTCTATAAACGAATTGTCGCTGCGTTAACATTTTAAGCGTGACTTACCCCCCTCGCAGGGGTCTATTAAATTTATTGCTTGTAAAACGAGGAGCTAATTTAGAGTTACGTTTTATTGTGTTAACTTAACTAGTTTAAGTTATAGCGCCGCGGGTGTTCGTCGCTGTCGAACGCACCAGTTGAAAAGTAACTTTATTGTCGCAGTGGTAAGAACAAGGGAAACTACAATAAATATCTATAAAAACAACTAGTTATGTATGCTTTTTATTAGCCATATGTAATGCGTAATAAAGCAGTGGGGTGTGCCTGTGTTTTTACGATCACTAAAGGGGAGGAATGAAGGTACGGTATAGATGAATAATATTTTTATAACTCATTTAGTCGCTTAGAAAAAATATTGAATTGGTCCCCAGAGACGAGAATACTTTCCCCGTGTTAGAATACTATTCCTCACTGTATTTCAGATAGGCATCCCGTAAGAGGCCTGAAAATATCTGACTTGCTCGGTGGTAGGACCTCTTGGGGTTTGACTAGCTGGCGACCCTTACGTCGGAGTCTGTCGTAAAGCACCTTGATGTGTGTTTCGACTTTTGTACGTAAGAGGCAGTTCCCCTCGGTTGCAGCGGCTCTGGCAGTCGACAGTCCGTAGAGGCTCTTAAAGATTGGTAACGCATCAGCAACTCCTCTGGTGTTGCAGTTGTGTCCATGAGCGACGATGACTACTTATCGCCAGGAGGCTCGTCTGCTAGTTTGCCGATTTAATCAATAAAAAAAATACTTACTTTTAAAGGTACATAATTTTTAACAGTAAATTTGGAAATAATGAAAAATATTTTGTGTGGGTTTATACTTCGTTATCAATCAACCAGAAATTTCAAAGTAAATGGTGTAATGGAAAACATAGTCACGTTTGCAGAGACTGAGCATAGAACAAAGGGGATGAAAACATCATCACTCATTTCTTTTGATTCGCACGATTCCCCGTCACTAGCGGTCGCCCACAGAATATTGGTTGAACCCAAAGCTCCTGTACAAGTTGGCCCTTCCTGGTGGACATTTTACGTCTGAATTAACAGTAAATCAACAATAGAAAATTAATTATGTAGCTACGTCATTCTGAAAGCCTTCTTTATTTTTATTTAATTATTGAGACAACTAAGCACAGACGGACAATAGAGAAATAACAGGTTGCTATAGAATATTACAGCATTTGAAGCTGGTAATAAATAAAATACTATCAAGGACCAATTAGCAGACACAATAGAAAAACAATTGTTTCAACCCTCGAGAGGATCGCGTGATAAAGCGCCTAGGCATCAAGTAACCTCCAACCAACTATCACTCAGCGATGACCTTGAAAGCATTACTAACAAATTTATCTAATTATTCGATTACAAAGCATCACATAGAATGAGTAACAATATCTCGAATCACTGTTGATTAATCCTTGCACTTCCAATTACGAGAGAAATGTATAGACTGACCATACACAGGCCGTGCAATTGATGTGCTTTGTGAGATTGCTACCGCTGACTGTAGGAACAGCAATATGCAATATGAACTAGGATTTTGCGAATGCCAGCGTCCATTCGAGACTAGATGTTGTTCATTACCGGTAGATAAACTGGTGGATTGAAATTGGAAAACGGAGGTTTAAAGTTGTTTGTTAAGTACTTGAGTGTTTGTTTTCGATAAGTAGTTGTTGCTTAGGGTGAAGTGGTTGATGTGTAACGCGAGTCACGCGGAATAGGTCTGAACCATAGGGTTATGGTTTCGATTGGTAGACAGGGAAACAGTAAAGGGTATTTATGGTGGCAACTTGGCAAGGCCACAATCTGGAAGCTTGTTAGTTCATGGTATGAGGACCGTGTTTATAAAAGATTACTGGACTTGCCTAAAATGTTTTGTTTTACAATCAGGTATAGGTACCTAGTCTGTTCCTGCTAAAATGGGTCCTAACAATAGACCGCTACTTTTTATTGCCACAATGCGCCTGAGTGAATGCTAAATATGTCAAATATAAATGATTCATCACATATTCATTATTTAGCGCATAGGTAGGTACATCAAATAATCATCGATTCTTATCACAATCCAAGATATTAAAATTTTACTTGAGCATTTATTTAAATGATTCAAGTATTTCGGTAAATAACATGTTCGGCTATTGTTTTCAATTCAGTCCGCATATTGATTAGGACACGTGGTTGACACGAGCCAACAATCCGTCTTTCATTTTATCCTTATCGCATACAGAACTATAGTTGTTCATTCTTGGAAATAATGGTTAGCATTAATACTCAATTGAATAACAATTACTATGTGTACGGTAACTATTAGAGGGGGTAAAAAGGCCATATGTAGCAATTCCAACGGAATAATTCATATTTAAAACCAACACCAGCTCCTTATCACGAGAGGCTCGTGCTTAAGTATACTAAGCTGCTATGGTATGGGTGACGGTTCTTAACACATCGTGATCCCTCAGTGCCTCAGAGAGTAAAACCGTTGGCCTCGATTGTCATACGAGCATTTATGATATTGTTAGTGGTAGTCATAAGCCCAAAACGCCTGTCAACCATTCTATCCTCTACGGTACGGTACGGTATGCCCGGTACGGTATGCCCTAGAAATTTGGTTGCAGAGTCTTCTGGTTGGATTGGAAGTCGGGAAAAGACTATGAAGATTATGGTAAGCACTAATAACAGGTCAGCCATTTTCCAAATGTGAAACACAATTTATGATTTCAAAAGCGGTTTTTATTCGGTACGAGTCTGATAAATCTGATGATCCATGAAGAATTTCTGCATTGGAAACATTTTATGTATACTAGAATTTTAGCAAGCTTCGCGAAACATAATAAATTAATTCACGCGATACTGTGCTATTATTGAGTGTCGTATTACTATCTACTACATATATGTATGTATAAATTAATAGTTTTATATTAGCGTGAATCTAGTTCATATTTTTATAAAACGTTTGTCTAGCACTGTATTCTTCATCTGCATTATTACGGACGGGCCTCCACACAAACTGTGTGGCGTTAGATTAGTAAAGTCTTTCCTTTTGGTCAGTCATAAATCTCGTCTGACTGAACCACTAGATATGGTTTAAAATAGTGTAGCACTTTATCAATAAACACAAAAACATGCACAACGATAGCACTCTATAGATCGCTGATAATCCGGTTATACAGTAAATTCCGAATTGAGCACTAGGTTTAATTAACAACTTCATATTTATTTTCCCAAAGTAATCCTAGTTATGCACGCAATCATAGTTAACAGCTAAAACAAACAACGTGCCAGTTAATCCAATGAAATAAAAATCATACGTACAAATCGTAAATACAGCATAGGATTCCATTATGACTGTGCCGTTACTAAAGCAAGTTCTATTCAAAATTCAACCGTTTGCTAGAAGCATTACGAACGTCGAAAAGGTGATTGTATAGTACAGTCGCGTGGCGAACTATTTTGGCACGTGCTCTTGCCATAGTGAATGATTATTCGCGCGAAGAGTTTTTGTTAGGCCACCGGCAATGGGGCGTGCCAACGATCGCTGCCGTCGATTGTACTTGTACTTGGATCATAATAATCGATGTGCAGTGTGATATGAATTCGCTCTATGTACTCAGTAGTCGAATGGAGTAGAAACGGCATTCGATTAGGTTGATATTACGTCATGAATGGAAATAGGCTGTCTGCGGTGTTTGTTAGTTGTGAGCAATTTATGTTGTATTGTATACAAAATAATGTAAGTCTACATAAATCTTGTCATTAGTAGGTACAGGCAGTACCTATAATATAAATGTTCGCTTAGCTAAATTTGCCTGGTTGTTTGTAAATTTTTCACGCTTAAACCGCTCCTCCAATTTTGATGAATTTTGGCATAGCGATAGATTGGACATAGACGGCTTTTTGTCTCAAAAAGTCATTTGGGATGCGAGTGAATCCGCAGGAAACAGCTAGGGCTTTATATAATAACACGCCTGTATTCCCGGAAGAGTTTGGAAGTTGTACATCTACAGTTTGCCGGCGATAATTCAATGCAGGATAAACCATATCAAGGATAATAAGACTATTACCAAAGTGGTCATATCAAATTATCGTGACTAGTCTAGGTATAGGTCAGGTCGACACCTGCATTATATCGACTTAAGTCCTAAGTAGGGCAAACTTCACTACTCGTTTAAAGTTTTATTACCACAGCCGTTGGAGACGCCATTTTACTTTTGTTAACTATTGCAATTCTTTATTTGTAGTGACTTTACTATGAACCTACTTGAAAAACTTGGTGAGAGATTTAAGAGAATTTGATTATTGTCAACTTGGATTCAAGAACAACTATTTTGGCCAATTCGATAAATGATATGGTCTTCTAACTGGCCTTTCATTTAGCATAGGAAGATCCATGCTTCCAGATTAATTATCCATGTTGAATCTTGGAAGTCCGAAATTATCCATGGTTTATGGATCACAAGAACGGTGACAAGTGACTTTAACATTTTGCTGGAAGTTGCCTAATTCTCCCAAATCTACTACTATTGTAAAAACTTTTTAAAATGTAGACTGGTTCAACTATTACTACCTGTTTAGGGGTACATCCAAAAATACCTTGAATCATCAAAATCACAAAGCCAATCAATGTTCCGCCTTAAATTATGCACGGCAGGCATTCAAGTACTCGAACCATGGCAATGTCCGTTGCCAACAATTATGTATTGCATCATACAATCGAGAATCGCTGTAATCTCGATACTGTAGTATCGAAAACAATAACGCTCGGAGCATAACAGATAATCGATTAAGATTATGATGCAGTAAACAGTGTATCAATGTTGCATGGGTTAAGTTAACGTATGTAGTGTAGGTACGTATAGATCTTGATAAGCCGGAAGATCCAGTTACAAAATCGTTTATGTGTAACTAACTACATGGTTGCCGTAAAGCCTGATATAGTGCAGATTCCTGTATGGATGATAGGGCTAATCATCATATTAAAGGTATTGTTCTTTGGTGCATAACTACTTGAATATGGAATTTAGAGGTATAAATATTGTAACAAGAATAAATAAGTACAAGTTTTTAAGTTGGATTAGATTATCAGGGTCATCCGTGTGTGGTTCTAAATTGCTACTCAAGAGTGCAATTTCCAAAATTAACACGTCTTCCGTAGGTGTCGCCGTTTCGTGACCATACATCTATACAACAGTATTAGTACCGGCAGCAGAAATAGAAGCATATTTATCATATGTAATGTTAACAAGTTAGTTGCAACTGAACTAGTACAGTTGTACTGGAATGAAGAAGATAAGTGCAGGAGGTTCACTTTGCACAAAGTGCGGAAAAAGCTTCACCTTCGAAGATATGTTGGTAACATTAATATTAAAACTATCTGTCCTTGCAGGTGTCAAGATACTTAATCGAATTTTGTACGTTCCTCATTAGTAGGAGAATTATCTTGTGGCGTTCTTGTCTATAGCTAATTTATGTTAGTGTCTTCTAGTCTAATAAGACGTGGTGCAATTACTGTTTTTAACAGACATATAAATCTTTCCTGCAGTAGGTATCAATATTAGGTTCAAGCGGAGGTCTTAATGAGGAACATTTTCTTAACAATAAATAAATAAATAAACATCCTTTAATTAATATTTATGTCCCGTCAGGACAAAACCTGTTTCTGCATTTTCGTTGCACATTCGTTTGAAACAGATACTCTTTTATGAAGCGAATTCTTGCCATGCTCAATACTTTAAGCAAAATATTGCTATGTTAGTATATCTGTCATAGATCTGGATTTAGAATTACTTACATACCCAAATATTTTCATTACTATCAGCTCATACGACTTCCCGTAACTCATATTAATGTCTGGTCTACCGCAAGCTGGATACTGACTGTATTTTACAATTTTACATGTAGATGTTTACGCAGTCTTGCTGTTTCGCGTATGTCACCAGTGTGACACTTTGTAAATAATTTTACACTTTACGACTGCTCCTGTTCCACAGCTCCTGCAAACGCATTCTGTGTGACCCATCCTTTAAATAGAAGTTACTCATATTACTACAATCAATAAAATGTTTTAATTGTTCTACTAGTTTTTTTCAGATTGGGCTTTCTGTACTTTCTTGTTTTACAGTACTTACTACTTGTACTTGTGTGGCGCTCTGCACTGGGCGTTGCTTCCTGCTCCGCCCACGTCTGCGGCAGACGGAATACATTGTTAATTATTTATGTTAATGTTATTGATAACTATTACTAGGGGCTTCTGATTCTCTGGTTTTGACACAAATATTGAGTGAAATTAATAGTTGATTATGTACCTAAGTTGTAACCAGGAGCACTGTTTACTCGGCTGGGCAGGTTAGGGAGCGACCCTTTTTCGTGTATTAGGGAACTAGGTCGATTCCCACGTCGTGTCGGGATAAATATTTGTGTAACCATAGATTAGCACAAATTTTAACCAATAAAAAGTTTTCTCTAAAGCGATATTCTGCGATATTGTTGCAAAAGACTGCAAAAATAAGGTCAAAGCAAATACATGAGGTAGAGTCATATTTAAAAATGAAGGAATGTGCAAGCCCTAACAGGATGTTGTTCGCATTCAGTCTAAACAATTCTGGGCACACAATTGTTTCGAAACTTCCGACATACGCCTGGAATTCTTCACGGTAAAATGTGTACTGAGAACAAATTGTTCGCTACGGAAAGCCTGTCTTGTAGATGTTTTATAATAATATGTTCTTCGTATAATTGAAATTAGAAGTTTACTTTCATTAAACGTGTCTTGCTCTCCGGGTCTTCGTAAATTAATTTGATTAAGTTTAGAAAATGTTTTCTTCTGCGAATTCATACTGCCCTTAATAATATTTTTCCCTCTAAGTTTTTTTTTAAAAAGCTTACTAGCAATGTGGTTCGCACATTACTAGTATTCTTGTTAACCCCTCGTACTAAGATAAATGCTTGTGTTACGAGTGGGTTCACGTCGGTAGTGGAATGGGTGAGTTTCGAACCGCCAACCACATGATCGCAAGGCCGACGCCCTAGCCATAAGGCTACTGCCGCTTCAACAGTTAGTAGGTAGTTTGTTTTGTTATTATACTTACGTTAGATAATGTGGTATTACCTATCGGATATAGTTAGGTAGGTATGTGTTTAACGTGGGACTTATGTGTACTGTTTAAAACGGTATGGCTTATTTCAGACAGGCAAAGTTATTATTGGTGCTGTAATAGCTACAGATGCTGACCCTGGTGAGTGATGAGTGACCCTGGACGTGGAATGTCACGTTGAAGCTTGAAGCTCTGTTATTGTCCATACCCATCAGTGTGTCCTGAATTAGAAAAAAATGCTTAAAAACAACATTAAGCTACTAGGACGTCATACGCAGTCAGCAATTTGCGAATTCATTCTGTAACACATCTCCGCTCCGGTTGGGGGTGTGGTTTCATAACAGAGAATTTGTCAATGACTGACGCGGCACATTTCGGAACGAGTGACGTCACAGAGCAGAGTACCGCTCTGTGCCACTGTGGTCATATCCAAGTAATATACCGCCAAGGGAATAGTTTCAACTTCGCCAGCAGGAATAAGGTCTCGGTTGCAGGATAAGTGAGAAGTCAGTTTTGTGATACTTAAGAACATCTGTTTAAATAGATAAACACTTATCGTCTAATGCTTGTTGTTTCAGCTAGGTTTTTTAAAGAAAATAAGAAAAAAATCCCAAAATTTAGGTTTCTAATTTTTAAAAATGACACATAAATCAACACTGCAACTGATTCAAGATTCAAGTCAACTCTCTCAAATCATAACAGGCGAATTGGACTTATAAAAATATATAAAAAAAAATATTATTATGTATGAGTATAAGTATAAGTATTTCTCTGACCTTGAAACAAAAACATCGTGGTTCATCGTCGGCGTCAATTCAAGAGCCAGCTGCGTGGAATAGGGTACTTAATGGTGGTCACAAATGACGGGCTTGGTCCTCTGAGTCATATCATAAACATAAATGTATTGCAGATTACAGCATATATTATTTTCATTCTTCTTTTCATTAAGTCACATTTTTTTTTAACTTTTTTTAATCGCGTAAGGGCCTTGGTGCAGAGGAACAATTCTTTGCCTTGTGTCTGTATTTTTTTTTCCATATGGTTTAATTATTTTTCCGCGGGAAGTTGAAAAGCTTCTAAAAACTGGCCGCTAGCATCGGGGATCGAGTCTATGCCACCGACTAGGGCTCCAAAGAGAGGAATCACAGTAGGTTCGTGAAATTCACCTCCAAGAACTTTCTAGTCTAGAGCTTTCCCAGCATTAGCACGACACAAGACAAAAGTTTGTCGTAGAGATGGGATTAGTAGCTGTCTTTAGATATCCTATGGTTTCGATATGGGTTAGATGGTAAAAGTACCTATAGAAAAAGAAAGATAATAAGCGGACTGATAGTGGGGTTGAATGTTTTAACAGGTCGTATAAGCTTTCGGAAAATGGTCCTTAGGTACATTTTCCCACTCCTACTTTGTAGCGACGTATTTATTATTCCTATTCAGATGTATCTGGTTACACTGGAATCTGACTTCGAAGTCTACGGGAAAGTGCCGATGCATTTGCCTGCGTTTTAAGAGTTTTATTTGTTTAGATTTTTCTTTTTTATTTCAGTTTGCCAATATGCGTTAGGCTAGCGTAGTGGGCAAAACTGATAGATAGATAACGTAGGTTTAGAAGCATTAAATTTTATATAGGAGATCCTAACACAATGTAGGAAACTTAGATAATTTATTGTTGGTAACACCGCGGATATCTAAAAAGAGGTTTTCGCTATGGTCCTGAATTATGCTTGCTTTATATTCAATGTACATATACGTTTCTCTATCATGTGCGCGTAACTCTTACATTATGTAAAAATAAAGGTGGGTTTTGAAAAGCACACACATATTAGATATTTATACGTTGTTTGTCCTGAAACTCCTTAGTCGTAAGCAAACAGATAAAAGGGTAATATTCCTTCAATATGAACGTTTTCCCTTAGACAGGTGCGGCCTAACCGTTATTTATGAGGATCTCTCATACTGCCCCTACGCCAGATGACTGTGTTTCACTTTTATAGGATTTATGTTGCCATATTTGTAATAAAGCGTTGGCAAGCTTCAAGTAAAAGTATTATAAAATTTTGATGTTTGAGAAAGAAATACCTACGGTTATATTATTATGTTGGTATTTTATACTCGAATGTGATATGTGAATGATACATAATGGAGGTGAAGTTCATAATGCTTTGTGTAGAAATATTAATTGACTAGTAGAATTATCAGCGAACGGCGTCATGTGTGATATGATAACCGGAGGTGATGAGTATTCCTATGATTCTTATATCATAATGAGATGGAACTTCAGAATAAAATGTACGTACTACTTGTGCTACGTAGTACGTAGGTACATTTTACTATCTAACAATTATGTATGTTTCATTGTATCTATTTCGGTAAATATTCTCAAAGGATGTTATTTCAAAGATACTTACCGTGCCTATTGAATCTTGAGAAACATTTCAGTTGGTGTATGTATGTATTGCATTTCAATTGTTATTATGTAGGTACTTAATAACGTAACATACTATGGATAGTATTTTTTTTTTAAACAGGAGACGTTCATGTCGCCTGTATTCCCCGAATAATTTATCTTTACGTGGGAGAGCCATTCTTCGGCACGAATGGGCCGGCTCGACCGGAGTGATACCACGGCCTCACAGAAAACGGCGTTAAACAACGCTTACGTTGTGTTTCGCCGAGTGAGTGAGGTTTCCGGAGGCCCAATCCCCTTTTAAAAGGTTGACAATGCACTCGTGACTCCTTTGGTGTTGCGGGTGTCTATGGGCGGCGGTAATCGCTTACCATCAGGCGATCCGTCTGCTCGTTTGCCCTCCTATCCCATAAAAAAAATGCATAGGTGTACATTAGTACACCTTTGCTTAAACCCTAAACCCTACCCTCTGCCTAAACCTCTAGTTCGCTGGTATGTTTAGAACCCATGTAATAGGGGGCGACCTTATTGCTAATGACCGGGCACAAATACAAACTTCGAGCTGCTACCTACTCAGAATTTCATAGAAAAAACAGTAATACTTTGCTCAACCTGGGAACTGAACTACGAACCTCTAGCGTAGCAGTCGTGTTTAACTACCACTAGACTAATGAGGCAGGCGTATCTATTATGCATCTTCTCGTATCATAGATATGATGAATGTGGATGAAACAAAAGAAGTATGCAAGAATCGTAGCAAGTGGCGGTCTATAGGCAGTTACTGCCTACCCCTGTGGGAGAGAGGCGTCAGTGTATGTATGTAGAAACGTATTATTAGTTATTAGGAAACCTTGCGAAGAATGAACTACTCGTTAATTTTAAAAGTAGACACGTCAATGGCGCTGCCATAAATTTCTCAACATTCTTACATTATCACCGCAGTATTATGTAGAACATTATATTCTTGTTACTTACATCTAACTCGACGTCGATAAAATATTTCAGTGCTGTTATGTATGACGTCAATACAGACAAGCTATTCGCGAAAAACAAAAAGCGCTGTCGAATTCAAAGAGAGTGATGAATACGAGTACCTATCCGTGTCACGGGATGTACGGCATTTTACATTTAACTTGACGAATATGCATATGGATTACACGAAATAAATCCCGTGGTTTGTAACACACTAAGATTGAGCAACAAATGAGTTAGTTATAAAAAAATCAAAGAGTCCGAGAGAAGTCCTACGACGGGTTGGGCAAAACCGCACACTTTTGCAAACCATCAAGCAAAGAAAAGTCGCATATTTGGGACATGTACTTTGGCATCCCAGATACGAACTCTTGCAACTCATTATGATGGGAAAAGTTGCTGGCAAAAGGAGAGCGGGTCGTAGGAAAATGTCATGGCTGAGAAACATCCGAGAATGGACTGGTATCGCGAGTGCCGCAGATCTGTTTTGCCTCGCGAGAAACAAGGACAAATATGCAAAGCTGACTGCCAACCTTCACTAGTTGGAGAGGCACTACAAGAAGAAGAAGAAGAAGATTAAAAAATCGTGTGCCACATTAAAAATCTACAACATTGATTAGATTTGTTACCACGAGTCGCAACATGGGTATATTCTGCTACTTAAATAAAGAATGCCTCATCCTCGCTCGCCTCGTTAAACATAGTTAAGCGAACACCTAGACAACGCATTATATTGTTCAATTTAATAATGAAAGTCCCAGCCAATTTGGTACGGAGCGAGCTTCTACTGGAGTCGAGGACCATCGCTCTGTGAGAGTAGTGCAATTTGCCTGCACCCCGCAACCGGCCCTTGAGCCGGCCTCCAAGAGCACACCAATTAGACGAGACAAATTCAGATTTATTATTCAGCGTGGGCGCAATTCAATTGGATAATAGATCGAGTTGTTTGTTTCAATAGACCGCTTTCCTACGCGTAAAAAGCAGGAATGGTTATCGATCTGTTGCCACACGCGATTTTTACGGATAACGAAACACTTATACTTATGTCAACTGCTTCGGAAAGTCCTACCTAGTCTAGTTTTCTACGAACTACCTACGTATTAATCGATGCAATCGACCGCAAACAACTGTACTGTACGTGTAATTTCCTTTGGATAATACGACGACTTTCTTATACGTGTGTCATCGTTAGTGTATCGAGTATAGGTTAGGCTCGTTATGGGCGGCTATTTCTTCCTACTAAGCAATCCAAGGCAGGTTTTTGAACCCTATCTTGACGATTTATATTACCTACGAGTATAAGAGAAACGTGCGACGTGAATTGTGAGATATTAACGTTGCGTATTATTAAGTAAAAACAGTTATAATTCACAAACAACGATGCGCTAAACGCCTATTATGGCTATAATCTTTATCCATATTTTATCTTCCGCTGTCAGCAGTTACCCAGTCGTGATTATACAGTGTCGGGAATCAACGAGTCATCTAGTCGATCTTTTGTAAACATTATGCAAAATAACTGTAACTATTTAAGCGTTGCGAGTGGAACGGTGTTTTGACAAATGGTAAAGTTGGCTCTGATATAATCTGTGTACGATCTCAGCAACGTGTAATTAGACCGACTGACTAAGCGGAATCTATGGGAGCGTTGCCCGTCTGACCCCGCTCAAGATTTAAGATCCCATTGTGGAGACTTCTTTATTGCACACTCCGGCTTAAAGTAATGGTTGGCATTCGTTTTCAAGTTATCGAAACATTCATTCGGGTCGATAGCTTTGTGAATTTATCAGTCAGAAAATTGAATGTCAAGACTTCGACGGTAAATTATATTACTCAATACCTTGGAGTGTTAAAGTTATTCGCTCGAATGAATCACTGGGTCCACAGTGGAATCTCGTTTTACATATGAGAAATGCGTAATAAAAAATATGTGATCCCTCATCACGCTATGACATAAAGTGGTTATAAGAGGGTCGTGTTTACCATATTTTTTGTTCTATTCTATTACGCGTCGCCGTTACCAATTAGTTATCTGATGTTAGATCAAATTACGTCTCGCCGGAGGTCGTTCGTTGATGCTGTTGAATTGCATCACAATAGTGTTGTATGTAGCTAAAAGTTGCGAGTCACCATCGAGTGGACGAGAACAGTCTTCGTAGAATCGATACCGCCGTACGTGACGTACATCGGATGTCGATGTTGTAATAGCGATCAGCTTCATCACCTGTGCAACTAATACGAAATCGTTTTTTGTTCCAATTGGAATCTCGGTTTGTATATGCAATCAAGTGTTTTAATAAACACAAAATAATGATTACTTACACATTACATTAACATTTTAGCTTTACGAAATGTGCTTATTGATTTTCTACTTATTCATAATTAATTGGAAAAGAAAGAAAGAAAAAAACGTTTATTTGCCATAGACAAGACACACTATAAGGGCGCTGTGTCAGTAAATAAACAGAAAGATGCAAATAAAATATAAAACAATGGAAAAAAAACCAGATTTTCAACGTTAGGTGTGTGTTCCGCTGCAGCAAATAGGTACCTATCCAGCTCAGCATGTGCCAGACTAACATCTCGCGCTGGTATTCTGTTGGATCCTGGTTGTGACATACAGATGTCAAGCAAGCAGTTTGTGTTTGATTTGCAGTAAACAGAAAACTAGTGCGTTATAAATATTAAATTAGTGTAAGAAAAGTTGGGTAGTATTAATGGATTGAATTCTTTATTTAAACATGTGATTACAAATTCACCAAGTCAATTATCACTAGAACTAAACGTTGCAATAAAATATCCGGGAGAAATTCGCCTATTGATAGACACCAATATCCCAGCGAGGTGGATTCTAGTCTAACACTAGGACGATCTTTTCCTAGAGTCTATCTCCTTTGAGTCTGACGCTTACTACTACTTAGAAAACGACAATAAATCGATGTTAACGATTACGGTAAGGAAATACATATTTTGACACTATAAAGTACATTTTGAAGGATATACCTACTCGTAGATTTCATTTCGAATTTCGAACGCTCATTATTAAGAGTTCGTTAAAAGATTAATTAAGGCAGACAAATTCAGTGACGTGGTAGTAAAAATTCGTCTTATTGCAAACTAAATGTAAGTACACCCAAATCAATAGTTACGCAATTAAAATTTTTTGATCATTATACCGATCGTCCAGGCGTAATGTTACGATTGTGATTTTGTGCCTCGAATTTGCGATTATTTTGCAAAACGCCCTTGACTTTTTTATTCGAATATCATGATCGGATTAATTAATACTCGTATTTAGTGAACTCTTTCGTTGACTTCCATTAACCTTTAAAACAGTGCAAGGATTATGAAGTCGTCAGCATTATTAATTTATTTTTGTGTTAATGGAAACGCGTGCATACTTATTGCGCGACGCGATGTTGGTACGCTGTATAATTATTATGTTAATTCGAGAAATAATTCTTTATATCTTTTATTTTACAATTAAGTATTCAACAGCTTAAACAAAAAAATAGATAACAAATTCAAATGATCCCCAAATGTTATGTAACTGGCCGCTGCCATCGCGCCATCGGAAACTTCATTTGTAATTCTAAATTCAAATTATAAAATGATAAAATAATTCAGCCCTCAAAAACACGAACCACATTTTAATATTCGGCCTGCTTTAAACTTTAGAAAAAACATAAGAGCAAGAGAAAAAAATTATAAATAATGACATATTATTAAGTTTTCAACTGCCGCGCGGCAAAGTAATAGCCCAGATAACCGAATTTTAATGATAAACTTTGTTCGTTAAAAATACTTTGGCACAAATTGTCTTCTATTAGAAAGTGCTTCCTTCGTAATTTTCTATCGCTAAGCCCAATTATTCACATCTGTCGTTCGTTCGTTTGGCCATTTGTTTTAAGAGTTTCTTTGGGTCAGTTCAGTAACGACATTTACTGGTGATATTTTTGAGAAGAAAATAGTGTATGTATTTATAATAGGAATGTGGTTTTATAATAGGAAAGATTGTGTACACTATACGAACACCCGCATGAATTGTTCACAGTCAGAAACATATTAAAATTATTAAAATTAAAAATTAAGTGTAGTTGAGTAAACGAGCAATTTTTTTTTTTATAATTCTTTTACATAATATTTCGCTTCTAAAATAAAGATGTTATTTTAATAACAGCCAACCTAATTAGATTTTAATTTTATACATAAAACTCTTTACGAGGACCTTCTTTAAAATAAATGGAATTAAATAGAAGTTACGGCGGGCTCTGTCCTTAATCAGGAAGGGCACGGTTGCAATAATCCTGAGACGGTGGGATAAGATACTATCTCAGAGAAAAGGGTCGCCCCTTTAATAAGTCCGATAGGTCAGACCCCAGGAGGCGCGAAGGTTACCCTCATTTCGATTATTGTATGTAGGTACTCGTGTTACTTGCGGCTTGCAACAAGCATGATAATATCGAATTAGGAATTAAGAGTTTTGGGAATGACGTGGCTTTAATTACTAATGTTTGTTTGCAAGCAAGGAATAAATTATGTTAGAATTTCATTCTTTTATGAAGTGTTGAAGAGCTCGTGGAGCTGACAATTTGATTGTCATTTTTGAAAAACATTGAAAAGTAACGTTTTCACACTGATGAAAAACATTTTGATGTAAGTATAGAAGATGTAGCTGTGCCAAGTTTTGCGATTTGATAAGATAATAAATACTTTTTATTTCAGACCGTAGTCCATCTTGTTAGTATACAGGCAACTTAAAACCTAATGTTAGTACTTATATCTATTACATAAATTAAGAAACTTATACCTATTTGAAAGCAAATGAAGCGGGTAACGAAGATTAATGAATTTGCACTGTCATTGTTACTTAAAAGGGATATCTAGATACTCTATCTAAGTATATGGCTATTCATTTCTCGATAGCTGTAATATGCAAGGCTGCCTTATTAGTCTAGTGGTTCCAAGCGCGACTGCTACGCTAGGGGTTCGCAAGGTGTCGGGAAATGTATTATTCGGATTTTCGATAAAATGCTCAGTAGCAGCTCGGAGTATGGATTCGTTCCCGATTAATGGCAATAGGTTCAGTCTCTATTACATGGGACCTAAGACATCCCGGCGAACTGTCGGTGTACCTACATCAGTACATCTCTGCCTAAACCTTCGGGGAATACAGGCTTGATGGTCTGTTATGTATGTTATGTTAACTGTATTATTTATGAAGCATATTGAAACTAATCGGTAGATATATCGTAGTTTATTAAAGAAGTATTTTTTATCATTGTCATCGTCATTCAGAAACCGGAACTCTGAGAGTCGGCATGGCGTTTCTCTACTTTTTAATAGTTTGTGAAAAATATTACATTATCGTTGTCGCCGTAATATAAATATAGGTACATTATATTAATACCTACCAGATTTGGAATCTAGACGCCTTTTCCTTGAAACTATGTTCTTGTACGACTTGTGCAAAACAGATTCGACTGCCCTGAAATAACTAATGAGTTAAGTTATATTGTTCCGAGAACTATCATTAGACGAAAGGTGCGCGTTCCCTATTTGCTGTTCTATCTAGTTACACCAACGCCGGTGACCGTGCATCTCTACGTCGTATCGCCATTACTTACAACAACATATTCACAGATTTAGATATTTTTGAATTATCGCATAGTAAATGTAGGTATTTATTTAACACTAACTTTAATATAAAAGCTTGTATATTTATTTGTAAATAAAGTATAAATTTTGAAGTAAGTAAGCACATAATGATTTTGGTATAGGTATATTTCACTCGCTTTTTCTTCCATTCGCAATTTAAAAATGTATTTGATTAAAATGGATAACGTTGTGGGCTACACAATCACATATTTTTTTAATGTTAAGACCAAAGCGTAAGAAAATTATTTAAAAGTTTATTTTCGCAAAAAAAAACACATTTTTTTTTGGTATGTTACCTTGTCCCATGCTTTCGAGAATACAATGTAATATAGAAACGAATGTAGAAACCGGTTCACTAAAGGCTTACGCCAAAACAAAATACAAAGACACCAACAGATCAGATACATAAACAACAATAAATACGAACCTCATAAAGAAAACGAAAGCAAAACAAGATAATATAATATGAAAAGCTACAATGAACAGTGACAGACTTAATAAGCATTATGATGAAGGACATTAACATTCACTTAAAACACAAGACACGCGTGTAAGTGGATGAATGAGGATAAAAAGGAATACCACGGATAAAGGCGTTAATTTGTTACTGTGTATGTGTGCGTTGGTTTTACTTGCTTCGAGCGATCAAGCGTTTTCCAACGAGCGACACTCGTGTTAATTGGCTATAATGTCATATGTACCGAGTAAAACGGAATGAATGAAGATGCATGAATATTTGACCGAATTTATTTAATATTCTGACCATTTACATTCAATCCATCTTACATAAGAAAATTTGCGGAATTTGGGGAATCTGCACCATGGGCTATCAAAAATTACAGAGTAGATATATTTGCAATAACGCCTGCGTGGTTTGAGTACAAAAAGATTTCCAACTAATGGCATTCGGTTTGTTATTCTAATATGATTAATGGTATTGGTTTTAGTATCTCCGTTGTTTGAATAATTTTATGAAAAGTCTGTTCGTTCCATTAGGTCTACGCCAATGCGGTGAAATTTTAGATTTGAGCCAAAAAAGAACTAGTAAAGGTCGTTGGGAAGGGGCTAATACGAAAAAAACTGTCAATTAATGTGAAACAGGTTGTCATTTATAATTTGACTATTGGTTATAGGTAAGTTACTTTCATTGACTTCAGCATTAGTCTTTACACGTTTCTTGCTGGATATAGGCCCCTCCTAACGCCACAAGAGCTGTTATCCTCTCTTAAACATAATTGTCATCCAGTTATAATACCAAACTTTATAGGTGTATAGGCACAAGAATGAAAGGTTATTGAAATTGGTGTTTTGAGACTGATCTGTATTTATTTTGTGTTAGTTATGGTAATTTACAAGATTCTGTTAGGACATTTTGGCGGATAATAATAAATGTTTCACAGACTTCATAGAAAATATGGTGACAGTGACAGACTTGACAATTGACAGCTGACAGATAGAGGCGCTCGTACAATAGGTAATTTGTTTTTCGTTTAAATTACTTCCATATTTATAAAAAAAGAAGCACGGAAGTACAAGTTGTTTTTTCATTCTGTTTTGAAAAGAGCTGGAATACATCGCCTTTTTCTAATGTGCAGCAGTTGTAAATTCAACTGAGCGCACCGCAGTTCGTAAAGTCAACCAATCTTTATGGCTGGTTTAGGTTCGAAGGTCTTGCTCCGAAACAAATATTAGTATTGAAGGCGGTTGCCCGTGTCGATATGTTAGGCCCCGTTTCACTCGAGGCTATTATTAAAAATTCCATTAGTTTCTGTCGAAATTGCACAGTCGAGCGTTAATTTGTGACTGAGACGTATCACTGGTGTTTATAACTCCCACTGTGTCTCATTGACAAATTGTTCCCTCGTAACGCGGTTCGTCTCGCCTCGTACCGTTTGTTTGCGTCACGCTCTTTTTCTTTATTGGGTGAGCAGAAAGGTAATATGAGCTTCAAACGGTATTCCTGCTTTGTTTCAGTAACTGCCTCGAGTGTGTTAGACTTGAAACACGGAAACTCATAGCCGATTGCCTTTATTATTCTAATCTGTAGCATGAAAATGGCTAATATTTGAGGTTTCTATATAATATTTGATAAATTATTATACATTATTACACATTAATTGATATGCTAAGATGTTTTGGACTGACATCTGAAGGAAACGATTAACGAAAGGAATTTATAAGGCGAATGTTAGCGGCAGCGTCGGAAGAGGTCGCCGTAGAAGGATATACGCTGGACCTTATTGGCGAAATCCTTCAAAAAGGTCAGGTGCGTAGCACTCGCAATCGGTGCGTATGTATGAGAAGATATATGAATGTGGAGGAAACAAAAGAAGTATGCAAGAATCGTAGCAAGTGGCGGTCCATAGTTTCTGCCTACCCCTGTGGGAGAAAGGCTTGAGTGTATGTAGGTATGTATGTATTTGATAAATTTTGGGTCAGAGCCCATTCGTGCCCTAAGATTCGCACCCTGTGCCCACTCGTCCCCTGGAACTTTTGAGGGGCCCATTCGTCCCCTGAAGAATATTTATTTTTATTAATTCTTCTAATATAAGTACATGTATATGTGTATACTGCAGCTTGGTAGTCCTGGTACAGTCGCGCAGAAAAGGGTAAAATAAAAAATATAGTAATTCGGTAGATATCATGTTTATTTCAAATAAGTTTAAGTTTAATAAAATGCCTCTAGGCTCTAGGCATTAAGTCAGTCTTCAAAATAATTACATTTGTAAATATTTAGCAAAATATATGATAACTATAATTTCTTTATGCAGTAAAATAAAACTTTTTTTTTCTGTGTCATCGTTCTAATTATATACATGTAAGTCTTTTAAAATAGGGATGTAGGTAAATAGTAGAACTTACGTATTTATATTTTTTATTAAATTATTAATTGGTCCCCTACCAGGAGACCAATGGGCACCTATATAGGGGCCGAATCCACAACTTTTATGCTGGGGGACGAATTTTAGGGGACGAATGGGCTCTGACCCTAAATTTTAATCTCCCAACATGATAGGCAATTTCCATCGTGTTTGCATTCTTTCAAGGCCGCAGTCTACTGTTTTATTCTGTCATAATTGTCATTCAATGACTTTAAAATTGTTGATTTTTGACAGTTTTGTTTACGAAACCTTTCATTTCTTATGTCATTAAGTGTCACAGTTGAAGTAACAGTCTTGGGTTGTTAAAGTACCAAAACATTTACCAGTATTATTTTACTTATTTAAGCAGCTTATATGCATTGTTTTATGAACCTGTCCATATATTTGAGAACTTGTGTGTTCTTTAGTACTACGTCATTTGCTAATTAAAGGACTCGGGTTGCCTTCGTTTTTGTAATACGACGCCGCACCCCGACACTTGCGGTTGAGCCACCTACCTTGTTAATAAGGTCAATAACGTTTGTTGTTATCGAAAGTACAATGTGGTCTCTAATGAGAGACTTGGTATGTGAAAAATTACGGACATTTTGTAACAACACTGATTGATTAACGGTCTTTTAACCTACCATCACGTCTGTATTAGGTGTATACAATATCTTATTAAATTTTTTGATTAATAAAAACTATTACAATGTTAAATAATACTCAGAAGATAAGCTATATAATACATAAATGTAAGTAGGTAGCTAATGCTTAATATTACGAACATAAATCTGTTTACTAAAAAATAACTTAATAATCTTAGCATGGAAAATGCAAAAAAATCACAAAAAGATAATAAATCTGTTTAGTTTTTTATATTATTTATATTATATAGACTCGATTTGAAAGGGTTAGGCAGATGTGTACTAATGATTACCCAGAATGTGCCGATATATTTAGGTCCCATGTAATAGGGGCGGAGTCCATTGTCATTAATCAAATCAAAACTCCGAGCTGCTACTGGAATTTGGAAAACTCAACAGTAACATTTTAATCGAACTCAAAACCTCTAACGTAGCAGTCGTTACATAGGATCACTAGGCTAATGTGAGGTACCTAGTATGTGAGGTATTTAGTTTACTCAAATTAAGTTATACCTCCATTTCTATTTTGTTGTTTCGCAATTTGATCCAGGTGACCATTTGCTTATTTATGAGAACGTCCCTTAATAAAAAATACACTAATTCAATACACAGGAGACAGGAAGAATTAATGCACATAGGAATTACATAGAGCAGCTGTGTAGGTAATTTAAAAACGATTTAGCAACTTACGGTTCTCCTGTTTCTATAAGACTGTCTAGACTAGAATTTGAAACTAAACAATTACACAATGACCCATTTAAGTTCGCTAACCAAACAAGCGAATCGTATCAATCAAAGGCAATTGAGATTTGTCATCTAGAGTCTAGACAGTGTCAGCTCTAGACAAATTGTTATTTTATACCTATGTGTAAAATTTGTAATCGAGGAACATAGAGTAGCAGCACCATCACTTCTGTATTCCCCGAAGGTTTTTTTTTTAATTTATGTTGATTTCATTTGCTTGTCAGTTTTGATTGTCTAACCAGACGTGCGATTGGATACATGTCTGCTATTGTCTTAATATGTTTCCTGTTTTATGTTCCATTAAATCGCTTGAGTTTACTAAAAATTTATATCTTTTCTTCTATCTCTATCAACTTGGTGAACGAATCGGTAGTTTGTTTCTTTTATTATTTGTTCTAGTTTGAAGGGGTTAATATTGAAATTGTGGCAAATAATTTTATGTTGAAATCACATTGTTTCGACCCGGGGGCAGTGTTGGATGACGTGATCTGTTGTTTGAGGTGTGCTATTGTTGCAGGGGCACGAGTCGTTGTCCACGATTTTAAACCTTTTCAGGTAGGACAAGTTGTACCCGTGCCCGGTGAGTGCCTGCGTAAGGTGGAAGCTAGGCTTAGTGTATTCCCAGAGCTTATAGATGTCTTTGAGGTTGGCCAGCATCGTTCTTGTGTGCGCGCCCTGCTCGGAGCTCCCGTAAGGCAGAGGTTTACTAATATATACCCACAGTTAGCCGGTATGTTTAGGTCCCATGTAATATGGTGCCCCCTACTACATGGGGCCTAAACATACCGACTCGCTGGATACAAAGCCGAATTCCGCGCTGCTATTGAGGAATGCATAGAAAAACCCAAAAACACTGCTGGACCTAGGGATCGAACCCAGCAGATCCTGGGTTCGATCCCTAGGTTTCTCCCTAGGTCTCTCTTACGTAGCAGTCGTGGTTAGGACCACAAGACTAATAGGGCAGTTCTACACACATTAGGTACTGAATATTTCCACATCTACGTCTAAGAATTTTATTTCAAACATGTTTGACGTTTGTATTAAACCTGTCCCTAGAAAAGTGACGTAACGTGGCGTTAACACGTCAAATGTTATGAAAATACAATATGACAGTGACATTTGTTTTCACTTCATTCGTTAATGTGACAAGTAATTCAATACATTTTCACTGTGACGTGTTAATGCAAGAGAATGTCACTGCCTAGGGGTGCTGTTATTATAGCTGTTAGCTTCAAACGATACTGTTATCGCAAAATCACTGTGAAATAATACATAGCGTCGACTCACTCGTTACTGGTCTAATGATATTCTTAGAATCAGGTGTTACTGCTCTATGAGTAAGGTAGGTCGCTCTCACGGGCCCTTTAGCAAATGGCATGCGAAAATAACCGAGTACTTGCTACTCAAATCACAGGCTCGTGCCGGCCACACTGGTGCCTTCGGGCTAAGAAAGTAACGTAAGTGTTTATAGCCTTTTTTACATACATACATAAGTGCCGTACACCTCAGAACGTTTGAATATGGTGCTATGGGGCTATACAGGCTGTCTAAGAAATTATTTATAATGCTAAATTTAACGTATAATAACATTGACATCTTGCCTGATTTATTAGACGTAAAATTTTAATTTCTTAACTGTTAATCAGTTCTTTGTATTATAGTCTTGCTAATACTGAAGTTGTCTGATATTTATTGAATCTTGCACCTACAACTTCATCTGATTAACTTTGCAAATTGTCCGTGATCGTTGCGCCAACGGAGAAGGTATAGAAGATATCATGAGGACACCAACTGAAAGAAAGAGATATCCGGGATTACTTAATGCAACTGGGCATTCCCACCTCTTCCAAGAAGGTTAGGTTATAAGATTTTTTTTTTACTATTATCGAAATATAATAAACCTGAGAGTGTTCTTTACACTTGAAAAGAGGATTCTACAATACTTAGATCGATAGAATCTGTGATATTATTGAAGTTTGATATCTGCCAACCTGCACTTGGCCAGTGTGGTGGACGATAGCCTAAACCCTCTTATCCTGAGAGAAAACTCGTACCCAGCAGTGGATTAAATAATTTTATTAATGAAGAAGATATTGATATGAAGGCCCCATCTTCAGACATTGTGTCGCATGAGCAGTTTAAACACATTTTTACTCATAGGAAAAGTGACGCAGCTCGATTACCTTTTGTTTTTCGATGAGTTTCAAATACACTCTGTATTCAGAAATACTGGCAGATTGCGACTTTTATGTCTAGATTTGTAGCGCATTTGGGTTTCAACGGTCGATTGGCACGGAAGTTCAAACGTACTTTTAGTCAACTGCAATAACCAAATAGCTTCGTAAATAATGTGTTCTTTTTCTTTTTTAGCCATGTTGAGGCGACAGAATTTTGGCGTGCAGCCAGAAGGTCGGTCACGAAATGTTATTTATTATCTGTGTTAATGGTGCGGACATTATTAAATTATGATAGTTCGTTTGTTTCGTTAAACAGTTAACATTTTGATAACTGCAATAAAATTTTGTATTCTCTATCAATCTATCCATAAATTAGTTACCGTTTTTATAATAGTCCATAAAAAATTTGATAAATATTTATTAGGTATAGATTAGTTAACGAGCTTTTAAATTATATTATTATGATCGCGCTAGCTTTATCTTTGTAGTTATCCTGGCTTCAAGCTAAGCTTAAGCTCCCTGTGTTAAGTCAGGCGATTGTCAGGTCAAACGCAAGTCTCTTCAATACCCACAAGTTGTATCCTATTTTTTTTTGAAACGTTGCTCCACACTAGGATTTTCTCTTGTATCTTGGGTGCTTTTACAAACACAAAATCTCACATACACAAAAGCCCGGACCCGGAAGAACTACCTGTAGGTCATACAAATACATATTTGCTCCAAGTTGTACCCTATTTCTTTTTAAAACGGTTCTCCACACTAGGATTTTCTCCTGTATCTTGGGTGCTTTTACAAATACAAATTGTCATATACACAAACGCCTAGACCCGGAACAACCACCTGTAGGTCATACAAATATTTGCTCCGTGTGGGAATGGAATACACAATATTTGGCGCGGAAGCCGATCGCTCATTCGCTACGCCAAAAGTGTCGTCAATGTATATCAATGCCAAATGTTATTGATAAAATGATAATTAATTTAAAATTCGATCCCTAAGAAAAAATAAACACTTCGAAACATTAACCAATGTTTGAATATAAAACCCAAAATGCCCTGAAACGAATGTGAGAAAGAGCCGCCATTGGCATTTTCAGAACGTCGTTGTTTGTGTTTTCACATGATTTTCATTTGTGTAACATAATAATTAATATTTATTACATGGGAGAGCCATGCTTCGGCAAGAATGGGCCGGCTCCACTGGAGTGATACCACGGCCTCACAGAAAACCGGCGTTAAACAACGCTTACGTTGTGTTTCGCCGAGTGAGTGAGGTTACCGGAGAGGCCCAATCCCCTTTTAAAAGGTCGACAACGCACTTGTGACTCCTATGGTGCTGCGGGTATCCATGGGCGGTGGTAATCGCTTAACATCAGGCGATCCGTCTGATCGTTTGCCCTACTACTCCATAAAAAAAAAATATGCGCATAAGACAGAATTAGTACGTCTAAAATATTATTTAGAATAGAACAATATTTGATATCGATTCGTGTTTAGGATGAGTATCATAGCCACCTCTTTAATGATGACACGGTCCGTACAAAGTAACAGCTTTTTCTTCATTCTTCAGTAGTAAAAAATAAAGGCTTATTTATTTATTTATTTATTTACAAGTATACACATACAACTTTACAGTTACACCAAAACGTTGCAGCGTTTAAAATTACAATAATAAAATAAGTAGGTATACACAAAACAAAAGACTATAACTATATATGTATATATAAGAAAAATTACGATACCTATATTATGTTTAACTAACCACCAGATCTAGTAAAATGTTATGGCAAAAAAAACACTTTATATTGCCAAAAATAGTAAATGATCCCCAAAATAAGTTATTATAACCTAACCTAAACCTAATTTTTGGTGACCATTTATCCATTTTGGTAAGCATTTTGGTGATCAATTTACTAAATTTGAAGATCATTATATTTGTCCCCAAAAATAAATAAGAAACTGATTGGCAAGTTTTTTTCTTAAAGAATATAAATTAGTATGGTATAGTCATCACATCATGGTATCCAAAACTGACAAATTTATTTAATCGATTTTCAATTTAATCTTCAAATAATAGAGTTTATTATTAATTGGGTAAATTTGACAGTATGTAACTTGACTGTACATAAGTTGGTTGATACAATTTATATCTTACATTGATCGTTGAATCGCAGAAGCTGCTAAGTGCATAAATGAAGTTCTTGCAGCTGCAAGCCGAAACAGCTTAACATACCTACGTCATGTGTTCCATTCACTCACATTAATACAGATGGCTTTTATGACTCAATTGGTCTTGATATCTCTAATATTCAATATGTATGTAGGTAATATTATGAAAGTTTGTAGATTTGAGTCTATAGACTTTTGTCATTAATTCTACTGTGGCTATACAGGGTTATTTTTTAATGACCGACCAAATCTTCGATAAATGTGGATTCCACGTCGATAAATGTGGGGAAATCCCTAGGTAGCCAATCTATAAACCGAAACTGCCTCATTAGTTTAGATGTCCTAAGTACGATTGCTACGGGTTTCCTAAGTTCGATTCCCAGATCTAGCAAAGTGTTATTGGCTTTTTCTATGAAATTTTCAGTAGCAGTTCTGAGTTTGAATGAGTGCCCACCGTGCCCAGTTAATGGCAATAGGCTCGCCTCCTATTATATGGGATCTAAATATGCTGGAAAACTGAGGGTGTACATTAGTACACATCCGCCTTACCTTCTAGGGTATACAGGCGTGATAGTATCTTATGTCTATCAACCGTGTCAGCCTGTAGACAAATTGCAATCTTACGTTCGAATCGACGAATGAAAGAAACCAAAATGTATGGGAGCGACACTAATTAATTTATTAACGCGTGATACTTCGAAAATATCATTAAATATGTAGTTTCCTTTTTTTTTCTATTGGTTCGTTGATATTGAATGAAGAAATCAATGAAATACGTTACTATTTCGTATTACCAAATGAGTGTATTTGCTTTAAGCGAAATTGCGAGGTGAGTCTTTCCGACTTCTCTAATAGTTTCATTGTGAAGTAATTTTAACTGTCTAGCTAAAATTACTTTACAATGAAACTGGTCTTTATTTCTTTAGTGAGTAATGATATCATTCTGTTACCAAGAACACTTGAATCGACTGAAGTGGAGCCGGAATGTACCGGAGCGAACCGTCTCGACTCAAAAAATGTACGCTAATAAGCTGCAGCTTAGAAAGACTTAACAGCGGTCCAGGCTACATTGCATTACAAAATGTTAGGTTTCTTTGGGTAAGTAATGTATCTAGCTTATATTTTTAATAACTGCAGGGCAGATAAATAATATCTAACTATCTTAAACTGCCTCTTTAGCGTTTGCAGGTGCGATAGTGAGAGCGTGAGGTCCTGTTATTCCGTATCACGCGGGACCTATAAACACATCAGGAACTGTAGGTGTACGTTAGTACACCTCTGCCTAACCCTTCGGGGATACAGATAATCCTTGTAGACGGATATAGGTTACCTTTTGTCTGAAAAAGTCCTTTGGGAAGCGAGTGAAACCACGGACAAAATCATTGTGTTAAAATAGTGAGGAATTATTTATGCTCAAATTATGTATATTTACCAATAATAAAGTTATTCGGATTAAGAATGCTTTAGTGAGGAGACTTATTGTAGTATTGTACATTCAAATAAACCCACCAGAATATTCTGTCCTTATTGTACAACAAATTGCATTTTCTTTCCATTGCTGCATGCTTAACTTGAATAAATTTTACTGAGTACACTGTATAGACTTTTTCTAGACGGTATGCCTTAGTTGTACGAAACCGCACCTGAGTTTTAATTAAAGAAAACGCTCGTAACTGATGAAAAGGTGGTACGTATTTTAGTTATTTAACCCGCAATAATGTTATTCGTCCAGATATTCCTCAGCAGTATATAGCACCTTTCATGTCAGTCAAACTCAATGTTCCTTGGTCGCTGTTTACATGGGAATCAATAAAACAAGGGACTCGCCAAAACGTAAACACGAACACTATAGCTCTCCCCGTCTACACAACTATAAAAGACGAGGACAACAAATGAATATAACGGCGAAATTCATTTGATTATCATTAGGTTAAAACAGGGACTGGCGCCGCTGATCGCGTGACGTTCCGGTAAAGAACATGCATCCCTAGAGACTGTTTCCTGTTAATGTATGCTGTTACTATAGCCTTTTTCACTAAAGCAATAAAGTTCATAATCGGATAGTTGTTAATTTGCCAGTAGGGTTGTATCGCTATCATTATTAAGGTAATGAGTCATTGTGTTAAGTGGATCTATAAAATGAGTCATGGTACTAGGCTAGGATTTTTGAACAGAGAAAGGCGAACTGCAGGGCAATGTTGACACAGTCCGGCTTAAGGTGCGTGGGTGGAGCAAAGTTTAACGACCCCGGAGAGGTATCTTTGATACTGTGTTGCCAGAGTATCGGGAGAAAGTCGCATAACAAGAAATTCGGTACGAAACCTTAGAGTAAATATTTTTCTAAAATGTACCTATTGCATTTCGCAGACTTGTATCTCTAAACAAAATATCTCATGTATTCATTAGTCAAATACCGTCAGCTTTAAGTAGTTAAACACGCTTCTTAAGACTCTCTAAGCTTTGTACATACCTATAATATCATATCATAGCGCTGAAAACAAGTATTGTGAATGCCTTTTGTCAAAAACTAAATTACTATTTATGTACTAAACTGATATGCATACATATTTATATATTTAGAAAAATGATTTTATATCCGCACTGGACGGATTAATTTCCTTAAATTTTACAAACAATAATCGGTATAGATAACGGAACTCTGTAATATAACACTGGCAACAATGTTTTAATATCTACTACATTTAAGGCAACCGCATAAATCAAATCACTATTGTGGCCTATGAGTGAGTTCAGACTTTCACGATCAATTAACCTAAAAGAACTGTTAAGATTTACTCAAGAATACATTAAAATGGATACAACCATTAGAGCGAGAACTTGATTATTTATAAACAGTATTACACAAACCAAAGAATGCTTAAAACAGATTTCTTACTTTTAGAAACGGCTTAATTATAAAGCGTCGTTAAAACGCACGTTATTGGTTTTGACGCCCACACGTCACACGTTTTGTTAATCAATGGACGTTTGTTGATGCAAATGTCGTAGATATGTATTAGAAAATGGATAAATAAAGAATTATGTGACTGGTTTATGTTGTTTTCTTTGTACGATATCTCAGATGCATAGGTTTCACGTGAATGGAAGTAGCATAGACCGTACATGCTAAAGAAATGTTGAATAATAATGTAACGCCATCAAAATCATAAAAAATATTGTTATGTGCGAAACAGTTTCGGAAGTCGGTGCCTTTGATTTGATCGGATCTTTTGATTTCACCACCGACTTCCGAAATTGTTTCGCACATAACATTATTTTTTATGCCATGGTGGTGGCGAATGTCACCAGTGATCATGACATATCTCATTTTTTTTATGGGATTACCGCCGCCCATGGACATCCAACAACACCAGAGGAGTCACAAGTGCGTTGCCGGCTTAATAAAACTGCCGAACTAAAACTCCTGAAATAGTTCTATGTAGTCTCACTATGGGTTCTGAAGATACCATGATATTTCTAGGTTTTTGGTCAAGCATTCCCATATTTACGAGAATATTTTATGTCTCATTTCTTTTCTGTTTATAACATTTGGTCGTAAGCCGTCACCGACGCAAGAGACACGTATAACAAAATGTAATAGCAATCTACTATTATAGCCTTGATACATTAAACTATGTTGTATAATAGATGTAGGTAATAAAACTAGGCTGTGAACCATTGTACTTTTAAGGTCAGGTATTGTGCAAGAGATCTCGGCTAAAAATGAGATCAGACTGTTCAAAAGTAGCAGAGTAGTTTGCAATCCCAATTTCGCTGGAACTTGATTATATAGAAGATTGTACTACCACGGTAGCGGAGCGAAAATCATGTTGAACATAGTACTGTCGACAAAAAAGGAAACGTAGTACTGTCGGCCTCAAATATGTTGAGGAAATAAATTAACTATACCTACCTATATTTTATTGACATAGTACTACGATGGATTATAAAAGATGAAGACTAGTTCTGCGAAGAATAAATTTGATAGTTAAAAATCATCCATTTAAGAATTTGACAGTATTTTTTTTATAGTGCGAAAAATCGTCATGTGTCAGGAAAGGTGGATGGGTAAGTGTAGTTTTAGTATCGTACTCGTACCGACTAAAAACTGCGTATGTCGGACAGTCCGACACTAAAACTGCATTTACCCTTCCACATTCCCTTCGAAATAGTCGCGGATATAAGACTTTCAATCACATTCGCCACGATGGACGACGACACGTTGATATAATAGTACCTGCTTACGTGAGAGAAACAAAAGCTAGCCATATAAACTTACTTCTACAGTTACATTTAGAATACTAAAGTAAGTTCATAGTTGAGTTTTGTAAGGAGAATTCGATAAAATAGTTTCGTTCGATAGCTATAGTATAAGTTTGACACAGGTGTAACTGTGATGTTTCTTGCTTGGGCTTTGTCATATGTATTGTAAACATACATTGATAAATATAAAGTAAACAGTTCTTATCATAATTATTGTTTTGATTCCGATGGTAACATTAGGAAGTCATATATACATTATATATGAGCAATATCGATTCCCTATAACAGTATATTCATTATCGTAAAAGTACATTTAGATTTTACGTGATTTTCAGTGTCTGGCCTTTTATTAGAACCATAGCAGCGTTGATGAGACCAGTTCCAATAAGTTATCGTGTACCTCAATCACGTTTTGGATGGCTCAAAATCCGTTGTATAACGATACATCAGCAGAACATTTGCGTATAATGAAATAGTTCTTTAATGATTTCTAAAGTATTATATTACTTTAACTGGTTTTATCTTCATATTCTTTGTATTGTGGTCTGGACTTCAAAAGAGACCATGATTGTCTTGAACTTGCTTTGTTGTTTCTTCTCAGATGTAATCAATAAGGAAATGGTGGTCTCATTTAGTTTAAAAATAACAACTTTAAAATATCTATTGGCAGGTATAATGTTACCATTATATTATTATGTGTTTTGTGTGCTACTTAATGAAGTATCACCTAGGTTGTCTGGAATGAGCGAGCGAAATGGAATGAAGGAAGTCTTGCAACAATACACGAACGTTACCGTCTACGTTCGATCGTATAGTGCAATGCAATCGAGTGGCAAATGAACACGTGCTCAATTCAAGAATAGCCGAGAGGTGCAAGCGTTATTGAACATTTAATATTTGATTTGTTCCAACATTGATACGTACTGTTTTCCCTTTATTGCACAGGTAATTTTTATATGTATTACCTCATGGGTTCTAACTGCTGAGTGTGAGTTCTTGCGTTAAATGTCAGGTCGAGCAAAATTTTATTAGGATTTATTATAAAGCTGACAACTGATGTCAGCATCGAGTTTGGATTTGAGCCTGGTTGATAGAAAAAATCTCGCTCGCTGTTTACTTTGGACCTACTGGGGACCCACTTTGTCTATATTTTACACACTTACACACCTTTGGAGACACAGGCGTGATTGTAATAGGTATGTTAATGTCATTTTTATACATTACTGTAAACCGAATTTAAAAACGTTATTTTTACGTTATTTTAGGCCCGTTGCACATTTTCTTATATCATCTATAATGTAATTGAATACATAACTGAAATAGTAAAAACAATACCTCCGTCATTAATTTAACCCGTTATAACTGACACAAATGCAATATTGTAAACAGTGTCTGTGTTTTTCTGAAACGCCTATTCTACAGAGATTTAATAATATAAAAGAGGCTCGATTCGAGAAAAACCAGCTTAAATAAAAACATTTTTTTTAATAATTTATTACGCATGTTAAGTATTTTCTTATATTTTTGTGAAAGAAAAATGAATAAATTTAAATAATATTTAAGTCTAAATTAATTTATGTCGCCATAGTAAACATGTGTCGCTTTTGTTCCATGTTTATTGTAAGGGCACGCCCGTAGCTTTACGTTGGTGTAATATCTGAGCGCGTTCTGTCTGCTAATTAATTAGGATTATTCTTAGCCTTCGTTGTGCCCCGGTCAGATAAAACTTTGTTAGCGGTAGGGTTGACAGTCCAAGGCTGCGCGGATTTTTAGTTCCAGCAACAAGTATTAAATACTCTTATAAAACATATTGTTCGTGTATTAATTATTTGGAGCTCACCATTAAATTCTAAATTAGGGTCTACACGTTTATATAAAATTTAATTAAATATCGTTAACTGTTAGTTTTTTTTAATCAGCTGTAGAATATGACGTCTATAGACAATCGTGATAATCGGAATTCACGCTAGCGCTTTTTATTAATCTTTATATCTCCAAAGAGCATACAGGACACCTGATGATAGATAGTCAACGCCGTCCATTAACATCACAGGAGATGCTGATGCGTTGCCGAGCGTTGAGCCCCTACGGACTCCAGACTACCAGAATCGCAGCAACCGAGAGGACACACCAAGGTGTACAAGAAGCTGCGGGCAAATTTCGTTTCTATATAAACTTCAGGTTGCAGGTGTCCTGGTTGATTACTGCTCAGATCCCTTTTAGAAAGGAGGCTCGCAAAAAGAAGGCTTGATGTTAGATACGACCTTAAAATCTCATACCAATCAGATAATCTGTTATGAGTCAATGAATAAACAATTATGAGTCAGGCTTTTGATCTCATTCGTTCAATTTACTTTTCCGCCCTAAGATGAGTCAAAATATACCATCGTTTGCTAAGATGAATCATATCGATTCGTTCTAATTTCCTAGAAATATATGTAGTAAACACTAACAACACGACATCAACCTGAATAGTGAAGTGAATTATGTTAAGGTGTTGCGAAATTGGTTTTCTTGGGTGTACGAAAAAGTGTATCATTCAGTACTGAATTCATTAAGATGTATGAATAAAAATCAATTCCCGTATATATGAAAGGTTATCACTTGAGAACGGCTTGAACTGGCTTGTTTTGTTGTGTTCGTAATTATCAAGGTTCGTACAAAAACATTTTTTTTAATCCCCAGGAAAGGTCATCAGGACAAGGTTTGTAAGAAATTTTCTTTTTAAATCCCCAGAAAAAGTCGGGTATGGGAAAATACGCGCACGGGTAGCTAGTAGAATGTAAAACTTCCTTGTTCTTGTGCCATGTTCTTTATAATAAAGCTGAGGACTAAGTTAAGGTTGTTTCATACGTTCACCTTTCCCAGATTTTGTAACCGGATTTAACTTAACGTGTCGGCTATCCAATTTAGGGCGGCCGGTCAGCCCTAAGTGTGCCGTGTGGCGCCTCGGCCCTTAAATCATTCCGGTACTTAAATTTTTCCTAATCCTTCCCGCGGCTCGACCTACTTTTGTCTGATTGCGGTTGTGTTCGAGATTACAGATAAAATGGTTGAGGAATACCACTTTTAATAACGAAGATTTTACATAAAACGTAGGAAATGTAAGTACGTGCCCGATGAGATAATTTTAATGAGATATTTTCACCTAATGATTTGCGAAATGGGGGATGTTGAAACTTTGAAAGTCGATTCCGTGCAGCCATTTTGGTTGTCGTTTGTGTATCAAGTTTCACTAGCCAATTAACGTTAGGTTAATGGTTAACGTAACTTCTTAAATTATAACGAAGTTATGGAGAAAGTTAGTTATATACATATGTGCCGTATTACTCGTCTACAAAGACTTACAACCTTAACACTTACGCGGTATGATACACCTAGATATATAAGAAATTGCAAAATTTACCGATCTTAAAAAGCTTTTACCCGTACGTAACTCCGTAACAGAATATTTCATACTCGAGTAAAACATTGCAATATCTTACACAAATGTGCCGAGACCCGAGACTCGTTTAATGTTTCGAGAAAAGTGAACTTGGGACGAAACGAGGTCGATTATTGAACTCCTAAAAATGACTGACAGTACCGCACAAATGAGTCGGTGTCATAAAATTTAACGTGACACCCAACACCCGCTGATAGTGACAATGGCGAAAGAAAGTGCCCATAAAGAGAATTGATGAACGCCCCCCGTCGCCCTAATGTCGCGCTGATGTCGGTTGGTGTGTAGCGAGCCTAATATTGATTCCGAATCGACTATTAGTGGCCTGTCTGTGCGGTAAGTAATGAAGATACGATTGTTGTTGATAAGACACGTAATGAGATGTTGTATTTGCTTCGAAATCGAAGAAAATAAACGGTTTGGTGGTTTGTTTTGGATTTCGAAGTTTGTGTACCATGTTAATTTTACTACGAACTTAATTCTTTTACTATGCTCACTAGATGTTCCGTATTTTCGTTCTTGGTTGTAGAGATACTTCGAATATCAGGTGTTGATGCACGGGCTGATTTTTCTAGAAATTCAACTTGTTGTTCTAGAGCGTTTACTCGTTTCTTGGAGTTATTATTTCCGATTTAAATTGCTCTATTTTGATTCATCATATTTTGTTGATGAATTTACAGCTTGGTTGAGAATATAAAATTTGTGATTTTGTTGCTCCTGAAAATCTGCGAACATAGCCTTAATTTGAGCCTTGAACATATCGAGACAGTCAGAGTGGTGTCATTAAACTGACGTTTGAATCTTTTTTTTTATGTTTAATTTGATTCTTCTTTATTTTCTGATAAATTTAGTGCAGAATCCGAACTGTGATGTACAGTAAAAGATTGTGACAAACTGATAGTGTTATAATTAGGTGGCGCGTAGACATCTTTACAGATTTAATTGGTGAGAAAAAAAAACGATTCGAAAAAGATTCGATGTTGACTGACTTCAGTTAGTTCTTTGCAAGACTTGAAGACAATTTTTCAGTAATATACTAAAAGCAGTTCAGATTACTAATACAGTTCAGATACTATTTTAAAACTAATTAAAAACAGCCCAAATTAGTTTTAGGGTATTTCGAAATCATATTCACCCACTCTATTCAAAACTGCAGTTCCTGACTTTATTAAGTTGCACTATAATTTTAGCAGCTATTATACGTCAAGTAAGTTACCTAGGTACTTGTTTTTAGACCTAAACGTTACAATAGAGGGGAGAATATACCGTGTGGAACATAATTTATTCAAAACTACGGACGTAGTGAAATGTTAGCTCCAAGCAAGTTTATACAGTATCGTTGAGTTCTAGATTTCTAGAAAATTATTATAAACGCTTATAATAACAAAACAGTTGCTTTGATCACAACACTATAGTAGAAATATGTGTGAGATTTATTACCTTATTTAGCAGCTCGGAGTCTGGATTTGTGCCCGGTGAATGGCTATAGGCTCGCTCCCTATAACATGGGACCTAAACATACTGGAGATCAGTGGGTGTACATTAAGTACGCCTCTGCCTAACCCTTCGGGGAATATAGGCGTGATGGTATGTTATGTTATGTTTTGATTTCTTATTCAGCATCAGTTTTATAAGCCTTTTTCCACAAAGTTACGTCTCGCGACATGATTTTGTCATTCCTATAACTCGTCTTTATCCATTGTCTCGGTACAAGATACGTGACGACAAAATTATCTTGTGAGGTTCATATTGACTCAGCTGAATACCAATTTAGATGGAGAGAGAACGCATCGCGCATTTATTTCAGAAGCGACTATCATTTGTTTTCCGCAACCAATGCATTTCGCAGACATTTGGACCTTTGACTAGGTACGACTGTTTAAGTATATATTAATATTATAAAGCTGAAGAGTTTGTTGGTTTGGTTGAACGCGCTAATCTCAGGACTTACTGGTTCGAATTGAAAAATTCTTTTTGTGTTGGATAGTCTATTTATCGAAGAAGGTTATAGGATATATAACATCACGTCACGCCTCTTAGGAACGGAACAGCGCAGGTGACACCATGGGCGGGTCGCTAGATATTCATAATTATGGAAGAATTTGATTGTGAATCCTAGGGCTTCGATGATGTCGTTAACAATGACGCCACTTGCAGAATATGGAGGGTTATTTAAGACAAATTTTCGCGTCTAAGGAGATTCCCAAAGAAAAAAGAAGATACTCTCCTCTGTCCACACCTACGGGCCAAGTTGCCCTGAAATGTTTACAAATCTTTATCGGTCCCATGTCTGTATTGAGGGTGAGGGAGGTTAAATACGAATTTAATTTTTAATGAATACTGATACCGAACCTCGTTTAAAAGTGTTTATAACGGGATTCAAAAATGGCAGAATAATTTAGAAATAGAACGAAAGTGAATATCGATATGCATAGTATTTTATCTTATTTTATTCCTTCAGAAAACATGCTAAAAAACAGATAGTGAAGTGATTAGAGAAAGACCTATTACGAATTTCCACAGAAACGTTAAATTAATGAGACCCAGCATAAGAAAAAAAACGGTATATAGGGATAATAAGCATTATTGATCATTATTAAATACACTACACGTGCCGCGAGAATGAATAAGTTTTTATTGTTAAAACCTCTTTTTTCAGCGTATAACGGCATGTTCGATATGCACATTTAATTTGCGTCATTTCACCGAACATTAATTTCGGAAAATGTAATTACACACACCGAGCGAGAGTCAAGCAAGATAACGCGTGACTGATGGCACGCAGTAATTATCAATCATTATTAAACATCTAACTAAATAACACGGACGCATCGTGTTAAATCGAAGACTAACCTATTTCTATACGAGGCATTAATTAACCTCTTACAAGAGCCGCGTATGTTGTGTGGAGCACGTATCGACATGGCCCGTTGGCCCAGATGGCGCATATAATCTAAGTCCAAACCCGTGTAGAGTGGAGCACTGGGCCCCGGGATGCCATCCCGTGGCCGTAACAAACCGTGCTCCCTTCTGAGGCATTTGCATAGAAATTAACCGACCGATCGACTGCGCGACCGACATTTCGCACAGAATAAAATAACTCGGCCACAGTATTTATTTACACACTTTGGTAATGGAACTGCCTCATTAGCCTTGTGGTTCTGAGCGCAACTGCTACGCTAAAGATCTTGGATTCGATTCCTAGGTCGAGCAGTGTTATTGGATTTTTCAATGAAATTCTCAGTAGTAGCTCGGAGTTTGAGATTTTTGCCCGATTACTGGCAATAGGCTCGTCCCCTATAACATGGGACCTAAACATATCGGCGAACTGTGGGTGTGCATTAGTACGCCATTATCTGCCTAACCCTTCGAGAAATACGGGCGTAATGATATATATCTAATGATGAAATGAAATGTTCGAACAAATTCTATTTTGTTCAAACCTTATTTTAGGTTATTTTTTACTTAGTACTCCGCCGAAAAAGTCTGCTGATATTATACTATACATAATGTATAAATAACGTTATGTATGTATGTACATTGTACAGGCAATAACAGAGATAGAACAAAGTTTATGTTTATATTGTTGTTGCGCAAAGATGTATGCCTATCTTGATGAAACGCCGAATATTTATTCTCTAAAACTTTTTATAGCATAGACCGCGTATGCTTTAGGTATTTTATATAAAAATAAAGTCACAAAGCAAACAATTTTTGGAGTATGTTGAAATTCGGTTGATATTGCATTACGGGTTGGCTGATAGAACATTTATAGTCGGACGATCAAGGTATCGTTCAATCTCTATGCATTTTTAAAGAGACTAACAAAACTGAAATCAATTACGAAGTTAAGCATTAGATATCAATAATACATACATATTTTCATGCGTGTCTCCCATTGGGGTGGGCAGAGACTATAGATTTCCACTTGCTACGATCCTGGCACACCACTTTCGCTTCATCTACGTTCATTAACCTCATCATGCATGATCGTCGGTTTAGGATGCTCTTAATCTGACCTTTTTTGAGAACGTCCGCAATTTTCTTGTGGTACGTTCGCCGAGGTCGGCCCGTTTCAACTCTTCCATCCGTACTTGCTACGTATACTCGTTTCGTCAATCTCCGTTCATCCATAGGTGGACTGATCACCTGTACTTGATTTCAGTGGACACCTAATGGTATTCGAATAACAGCATACAACCTTTACTTCACAATAAGGTCACATATTAAGTACTCGATAATAAGAGATTAGTATTGCTTATAAGTAGATCCAAGAGATAAATACCCTTTTGATACTTCATGGAGTAAAACTATTTCTTTTTTTTTATTACCTACTTTAGTTTATACCAGTTTAAAGCGAATGAAAGTCAGGTACTTATCTGTACAGAAAAATCTATTTCTGCAGAATAGATCAAGATCTATTTTTGCGGGATACTCTGGATGCAGTATTGAAGTAAGTTCATCTTCATTGAAGTATCCCTGATTCTACCAATTATTGGCTAATTTAAAAACGGGTTCGCATTTCGTTATTAATTCGTATGATTTGTACTACTGTTTTTCCTGGTATAAAACCTAAACCTCCATTATTATAATTTTATTATTTATTATTTTTACTACAAGGTAAATAATATTTTCATTAGAGAAGAAATTCCAATTTGAGACAATATTAAATAAACGTGATTGAAGCAAAAGCAGTACACTTGGCGATTCGTAGTTTCTGTCTACCACCGTGAGCATAAGTCGTGAATGTATATCTAGGTATAATTGAAACCCTTGATAGCTGATTGATTTTTATTCGATGATACACCCTTTGGGGTCAGACTGGCTAATCACTACACTTACGACGGAGTCTGTCGTAAAGTCTTATGTGTTTCTCGCATAAGCAACATCTCTTGTATTGCAGGCGTCATGAGTGGCGATGACTATATACATACCACCAGGTGACTCATCTGCTTATTTGTCGATAAACAGTAAAAAATAAGTAAGTGAGACTATGATAATGTCTCTCTCCTAATATTTCATAAAAAAATCCAATTAATAAATAGAGATAGCGCTCTCTCACGAAGGGTAACAGTAATGTTGCAATTGCCGCCGCTATGACAGTGTTATGTATTATTGAAATATGCATGTAACAAAAATCATTGTTGGATGTAGGGTTCTAATGCGAAGAATAAAAATAAAATGTCCGTACTATTCCGTAATATTTGCTTGTGTCATGTTTTTTGAGATACGGAGATTTCGAAGGTAAAATAAGTATACATCTCTGAATCGAATAATAGCCAATAGATCATGTTAGATCAACAAAAAACCAAAACAACAAGATTTAGATTTTTTGTCTGTCTATATGTTTGTACGCATATTACGCCGAAATTACTGCTTGAAATTGGATTCGGTTTTCACAGTTTTATTGCTGGAAGTATAACTTAAAATCTGGTGCACATTTTATCTGGATACGTCGTTTAGAAGCCGGGTTATACTTTATAATAAATCCTTTTGGAAACGAGTGAAACCGCGGGCAGTAGCTAGTATAAATCACATTTACCATTACGTACCAGTTAAGTAGCACAATAAACCTACTTGCATAATACGAGTGTTAACCCTATACTGCAATGGTGTTACAACTGTTGAGCCGCCATGATGGTTGTGAAACAAAAGGTTTTTACGTCCCCAGCCTTGATTACGTCCGGTATTATACATCCTTTGCCATAGAGTGATGTGACGCTGCATATTGTGATAAATGTGTCAATGTCGGTTTGCGACTGTTGCCTTTGTTGAGTATCAAGGCTTTGTGTTGCCAGCCATTTGCTGTTAAACACTGTAATGTATGAATATAAATTTCACATATATAATTATTACCTGCTGGGTAACGAATTGTTACAGCAAAGTATGTCTTATGGCTTTACGATAACGCACTCGCATGAAATTTTAGAGCGGCCACAGGGTTTTGTGATACCTCAACAAAGTTTTAATGTATTCTGGTTCTGATTTGTTATTATACGTTCGTTAATAATTTACTAGTATTCATAGTACTGTACATAGCCAGATAGCCTTAAATCCTATTTTTAATTATTACAGGTCCAATGCGCGATGGATTTGTATCTCGAGAAATTCAATCCGAGAGAACCACCTTTGGACGTCAGTAGTCCTTTAGCTACACACTAAGTACTCGTAGCTGAACGTAACTAACTAGGTAGTAATACTAGAGACAAAGAAGCGAAGAAGAAAAAAGCGGCGGTAGTCATAATGGTTAGGGTGCCGGATTTGCGCTACCGACGTGAACCCACTCATAACACAAGCATTTAGTTTAGCACGAGGGGTTAACAAGAATACTAGTAATGTGCGACCCACATTGATAGTAAGCTATTAAAAAAAAAAGATTAGTTCATAAGTTTTTGTACCCTACCCTATCTGGCTCTTTAGTGTAATGGGAGTAAACGCGACTGCTACGCTAGAGGTCTTGGGTTCGATTTCAAGGTCAAGCAAAATGTTATTGGGTGCTATGAAATTCTCAGCTGCAGCTCGAAGTTTAAGATTTGTGCTCAGTTAATGGCAACATGCTCGCCTTCCGTAACATATCGGCGAACTTTTGCAATTAGATGATCACGCGTTTTTTTACCTAATGTGAGATCCACTGAAACTCGTTTATCAGCTCGTGTTGCATGGAGCTCGTCTCGTCGATAGACAGTAGCAAAATGAATCTAGTGCAGGTAAAATCTGGTTAAACAATACTGTTTGTTTGTGAAAAGCATCCCAATTACAATGTTTCAATGAATAAAATGCTAACTGAACTATGAGTGACTGCGAATAGTGATTTCTATCGTGCAATTTTATTACAAAGCTTTGTTTACGTTGCCCGGAAATTGTGTTACAGGTTATAGACATACCTGTAGGTAAGTATGAATGGCAGCATTTTTATTTGTGAATTTAATTTTCGGAATCTTCATTTCGTCACTCATTTTACACGACGGATTATGACGTACGACACCTGCTTATCCATTTTTCCAAGAAGGCAAAGACAGAGAACAAGAAAGACGAGAGAGTAGTCTAAGTTAAGGCGTGCTATTCATTCTAATGACGCCATACTTATTAGTTGTCTGCTGCAGCGTTCACCAGTAGAGAAGAGTTCGTCTACTCCTGATTTGTGAATTAAGGATTTATAGAGAAAGTTTTCCCAAAAGACTACAGCAAGACTCCTTCAAAAAAGGAGTCAAATAAAGGTTTTTACAGGGTCGGCAACGCGCGAGCAAACGTCTTGGCGTTGCAAACGTTCATAGGTTACGGTAACTGCTTACTTACTTATTTGTTTGCCACCTTAGTGATTTAAAAAAAGTACTGGAATATTCAAGATTGTTTAAACATGCTAATTATTGCAAGTGCAGAACCTATAGGCTGAACCACACAGAATGCTAGTGCAGTACGTGTGCGGAACAACAACAGTGCGTCAACGTCAATGTGACACCTCCATGCACCATGTGCATACAGTTTCAGATATTACACACTGCCACTGTTCCGTATCGACCCCACACACGTTTAGCACTTGCGTTCTGTGTGGCCCAGCCTTTAAAGCAGCCAATAAAATAAAAATCTGAACTGTTTTCAATATTATTATTTTTTAAATTTCGAAATAAACTAAATTGTCTCATTAGTCTAGTGGACCTAAGGGCGACTGCTACCCTAGAGGTCCTGGTTTCGATTCGCAGGTCGAGTAAATACATTGGGCCTAAATATACTGGTGAATTGCGGGTGTAGTACACCTTTGCTTAATTCATAGGGGAATACAGGCGTGTTTGTTATTAAACATATATTATTTGAATTTAAATCAAGGTTTGACGTTTGAAAATAGATGATATTATTAATGTTATTACATTATGTGCAAAGATTTGGAGAAACGTATACTGAAAAAAAAAATCATTATAATCTGCTCCATAAAAGAACATTATAAGAATTGAACTTAGTAGGTATTAAGTTTTTTGAAGAGGTAACGTTTTTGTTTAAGATAAGAAACACACGTCAGTGCATCGACGCAACAACGGACAAAAAATCTTACTTTATTGAGTCTTTGTATTCTCTGAAGGCTTCAATTTGTTATAAAAATAGATAGTTCAATTTAAATTCTTTTGTATCTACAGAATTACTGATAGGTATTGAGAATACGAGAATTCATTTTATTTTAGATTAAAGAGTCTAGAACTATACAAGTGCTAAGCTATAGTCTTACGAATTTGGTCGTGCACTCTGCGGATCGAGAGAAAACTTTTTCAAAAACCATGATTTTTTTAATGACTTGTCTGCGTTTGATCCTTGTTTTGTACATATTAGGGGGGTGAATATTTATAAGACATTAGAACGTCATTAACTTCATCCCAAAGTTACCGTCAAGCAGTAAGAATGAGAGAACTACTATAATGAAAAGAATGATTTGTTAAATCATGTTAGAATATTCACCCAGGGCCCAACTTGGAGTAAGCAACCCGGTGTTTAGATTAGAAATCGAATATAGATCCAGTAAATGACAATAGGCTTGCTCCTGCCTGAAACATATTGGCGAAATGTTGATGTACATGAGTAAACCTCTGCCCATCTCTTCGGGGAATTCAGCCGAGATGGTGTTTATTATGTATTATGTTAAGAAGGTAAATACTATGTCAGAAAAACTTTTAATGTTATTCCATTTGACTTTTAAAAGTTACACTGAAAAGCAGGCACGTAATAAATTCTTTAGTCCCCAAGCTTAGCGAATATTTTATAAATGTTTTTGTTTCTAAACGACTTACATAGTTCTCTTGATAAAATATTTTATAATATCTAGATCTGAGGTCGAAACAGGTCGACCTAGAAAGGTGAATGCGGAGTAAAAAGGCGGAGTGTAGACAGTATTATAGTAGCTACACTGAAAAGTGGGCATTAAGCATCCTTTTCTCAGCTGCTATAATCATGTGAATATTCTTACTGCCATTTTGCTTATGTATATATAAAGAGTAAAACTTTTTCTAGAAGAAAGTCGCTCCGCTTTTCATCGGAAGTCAGTGGTTTTCTTGAAATGATTGGGACTGGCTCGTTAATTTAGTGGTGGTAAGCGCGGCTGTTAAGCTAGAGGTTCTGCATGATTCCCAAGTCGAGCAAATAGCTGGTTTGGAACTTAAGAACCAATGTTCAGAAAAAATATTCTCAAAAATATATCTAAATTTTATAAGATCAAATCGAAATAAGCAAGGAAAGCGATGATATAAAAAATTATACATAATATCCATAGTTATAATATCCCAAATATATTTAATTATTAAACTTATTTTAGTATCAAAAATCAAGGCACAAACTTTTTAATGAATAGTCTAGTTTTAATGTTCACATATTTTGCTATCAGCTTACGAAGTACTCCGTAAATTAACATTTAATTATATAGGGACTATTGTAAACAATAATTTGTTTAACTGCAGTGCATTTGGCGTTTAACATAATTCACTAGTATTTCAAATTGGTGTTAAGTACCCTGTATTACTCTACATGACATGTCATTAAGAACTTAGTCAGGTATGCAAATAACGTAAATGTAAACTCAGTATTTATTTGCGATACCATTGACTTTTTGGCATTTGAAACTATGTGCAATATGCAATCGAAAGTTATTTACTAATTCATTACTGGTAGTATTGGCGCTTAGAATTACTTGGAGTGTATTTACGGTGCATAACAAAGAGTTTAGTAATCGTCCCTCTGGTGAGCATAAGTCTTCTTTAGTAATGAGTGGGTCCAGCACACTGGCTTTGCAGTGCGGATCGGCAGACTTCACATGCCGCCGCCGAATAAAATGGTTTTCTCGCGTAATTATGTTAAATATTCTATATTACGTGTTACGTAACATTCAAAAGTTTTAAAAAGATATTAATCGTGAAACTCCCCGTGTGGGGACGGGTTTAAATACAATTCCTCTTCCTGCCTTTCAGATAGGCATCTTGTATGAGCCGAGAAAATATCTGATTTGCTCGATGGCAGTACCTCATGGGGTCTGACTGGCTGGTGATCAACCTTACGTTGGGGTCTTTCGTAAAGCACCTTGGTCTTTGTTTCGACATTTGGGCGTAAAAGCAAGTTCCCCTCGGTAGCTGCGGCTCTGGCAGTTTGCAGTCCGTAGGGGCTTTTAAGGTTTAGCAACTCCTCGAGAGTCAGGTGTCCATGGGCGACGATGACTTCTTACTACTAGGTGCCTTGTCAGTTCTTTTGCTGACTTAAACGATAAAAAAAGAACCGTTATAATATAACCAAATCAAATACGAATTTAATTTTCGGAAATTTATCGTGCATTTTTGAGACAACTTTTGCCAAACGTTACAGCTGATGAACCTAGAATTCGAAATAATTCAAAGGTATATCTATGCACTTGTAGAAACCCAAACCTTACCTTAATCTTCCACGCTACCCAATCGTGGCTATAAATGCCAATCGAATTATACTCATTTGTGGCGGGTTCTCGTATTATTCTCGTTAGGCCTTTAGGTGGCTGGTACTTAATAAATTAGAGCTAACATGCCTCGCTTAAGAGGAAAATAGCTGAGTGGGCACATATCACCGCCCACTCAAAGCCGGCCCGTAAATCAATAGAACTGAACGGCTTCAATGCATAAAGCTATTAATGTTCGTACGTTCTAAGCTCTTTAACACATTTCACCTGCCACATGCTAATTGCAAGCCGTCTAGCAACATTAACATACTGGGTGAAGCATAAAAAACTGATGAAAAATATTCTGTGCTGTGGCACAATGCTGTGTATTGATTCTCAATGCTTGTACGCGGATACGAAGCTTCAGACCCAATACTTGTTCGGAACCCCTTGTATGCAAAACAAATGTAATATTTATGCACCTTCGTAATCGGAAAATCGTCAATCAAGAGATAGTTGTTTTGATAACTAGTGCTGTTATTTGTATGTTTATTTAGTGCATGTTACGTTTTGAAGGGATAACTTTTACTGCGCTTGCGTGTTTGAAATCAATTCTTCATGAGCGCATTGGCATAAAATTAAAACGCGCGCATCAAATAATAAATATACAGGTGGTTCGTTAGTAAATAATTACATAATCGGTTCATGTACACTTTTATTCTATACTTATAATAAATCTGTAGAGAGGTCAATTCTGTACATGAAATATATTTCCAAAATAACTATCAGCGGGTGATTAGTGATCGATACTGACGCCAAAAATGCAATCAGTAAAATTTTTGTCTGTCTGTCTGTCTGTCTGTCTGTCTGTCTGTCTGTCTGTCTGTCTGTCTGTCTGTATGTTCGTTATAGAAACAAAAACCACTCAACGGATTTCAACGAAACTTGGTACAATTGTTCTTGATACTCCTGGGCAGGTTATAGTATACTTTTCATCACGCTACGATCAATAGGAGCAGAGCAGTGAAGGGAAATGTTGGGAAAATGAGTGATTCATGAGAAAGGTTTCAAGCTATAAAACATCACGCTACAACCCTTAGGAACGGGGCAACGCAGGTGAAACCGCGGGCGAAGAGCTAGGGAACAAAGTAACTATTCTACGCGGACGAAGTCGCTGGCAAAAGCTATTATAAATATAATTTACTTTTAATTGTATCATGGAGTTAATGATAGTTGATACGTGTAGAACTTCTATTGCAATTAAAGAAACATGTTTCTTTTGATAACACATATTGCGACTAATCTATTATATATCTTAATCTAAAGCTAACAATGTAACTATGTACATACAATTCCTAATATTTTTATTATACATTTATCGACGACAGTACGACATATTTTAAACCCAATTCTCTGGGATTCCTGAGTCTGTCTCTAAATTTAAAAATCACGAGTTATCATGAATCTCTTTATGTAATTACAAGCAAATTTATAATAGATAGGACATACAAATTCAGCCTGTATATATTATGTAGTGCATGTATATGAGTATATAGACGCGCTGTAATGAAATGCCGATCAACCCTTAAACGCCAATAAAATACAAGCGACCGTATTTATTTAGCGTTCACATAAAATATTTTATTACAAAGTCTAAACAAAACGATCCACAAGACACCACTTTTGTAGTTGTGCCCTTGTTTCGTGGAGTACATGCGTCGAGATTTTATCGATATTGTCATATCTCATGTTTACGCATATGAGCCGATTGCCGATACACATCGCAATATGTAGAAGGGCTTTCATACTTTATGGTCGGCCGTCTAGGGGTTAACAAAAGGCTAAAATGAAGGTTAGGGCGCCGAAGGTCCTACGCACCATTTATCTTTAGTAATTATCATTGAATTTTTAGTAGTAAGGGGTTATTCAAATTACATAAATGTCCGATAGTACATATTGTCTTTTTCATGTGTATGTCGTTTACGTCTATTAGGACGTCCCAACTCAATAGACCGTTTCGTAATTATTGAATTCTAAAAAAATCTAAGTATTTGTTGTAAGTAAATGATGATTTTGTCCTTAATTTTGTCTGAAATCTTTATTGACATACATTCAACAGAATTGCACAGCGAGAGACCAAGAATTCAACTCGGAAGATTTTAGTGTTTCACGTAATTGTACCACCCAACATCATAGTGCCAAGTAATTAAACGTTTGAGACTCGTTTCATCAAGTATTTCTGTGTGTGGTCCTACACGGGGATCTTATAACGTCGTCAGAAAAAAATACTTCCATAATTGCTGTAATCAACGGTAATTGTGTCCCCCGGGGGAAGGTGACGTATGAAAAACAATGGTTCATTGTCCAAGCTTTGTAGCTGGAGTAATTGTTTGAACTGTCTCATTAAGCTGCCGTCCAGACTGGCATACTATACTTTTTGTTTACTCTCATTAATTATATTGCCTTCTGGATATTGGCTCATTTAAATTCACTGCTTTCTTCCACTTTGTGCTGTCGGCAAAAACAGTATCGATTTTAACATCGATAATTTTATTCTTGTTGTGTTTTATCTTGTAATTAATCGTGTCTTGCCACGCGAAATGTTCGTGTTATTCCTTACAAGTTAATGTCGTAACTCAGTTTAATAAATTTTATGTTTCTAATTTTCTTAGGTAGGTAGGTACTTTTGAATGTCGATTAAGAATTCGAAGATGGTTTGCGAGGAAGGGTCAATTATTAATGAATATCGCGTTATCAATTGAAAAGTAAAAGCTGAGTAACCAGAGGATTCTAATAATAGCGCGTCTATAAATACCATTTCCAATTACTTCCAAAAGCTTGTGGCTTTTTAGCGGAAGCGAGGGTCGGCGCGGTTCTTTCTGCGGAATCATTGGGATATGAACGATGTTCATATTTCATAACGTTCTAGGTCAACTGGAGCGAGCTAACGATAGCGCGGCCGAAATAAATTGCTATTTGATTTATTTTATAGGTATACTTTAGTGATACGGGTAATGTTACGTTTGATGGTCATATCTGTTAAAAGAGCACTATTTGTTTACATACAGAGTGATAAAATTATTGAAGTAAGTAAAAGTTGCCTGTAAATTTTATGTATGCTGCTTTTTATGTACTGGAAACATGTAATAGTTTAAAATAAAATCGAGATTTAGGCAAGTAAAATTTTATTCAACATATTTTTTTTGGTTTCATCAAAAATATAGGTATTATGACTATTTTACAACATTACAATATTTCTATTTCTATTCCTGTTGCTGAAGGAAGCTGGATGCGTCAAGGCGAGACAGAGTGGAAGTGCGCGAATTGGGGGAGGCCTATGTCCAGCAGTGGACAAATATAAATTGATGACAATATTTAATACAATATTCCTAATTTAGAAAATAGAAACTTTTTATTGATGCTATACAAACCATAGCTGGTCCTAGCCAAAGTTACTTTACGAAGGGTTTAATAAATAGTCTTCATTATGTTTTTTATGATGCAAAAAGCACAGGGCTGACCCTGTGCTTTTTGCCCTCTAAGTAGATATTAAAAAGGTAAGGAAAGAGAAGTTGCTATTTAAAAAATGTTTAAGTATTCGTTATGATCGAATAAATACTCTTTCTATTGTCACAACCATCCACGGCTATTCCGCTAATATCGAACGTGTGAAATGCATCTCGATTGCGGTCGATGCTCTTACGCGGGTATATTTAAATCAGTGCTGCAATTAACGTCGGCTCCGCTCATTACACGTTCGATACCCCGTGCTAATTATACACCTATTGCAAGACCGCAACACCGGCAAGATTGCGGCTCAGCTGACTCTTAATCTAGTATTAGCGTTTCTTTTAATTATTTCTTGCATAATGTATATTGAAGCTACGACTTTTTTCTGGTGGAAGGAAGAGCTTATTAAATGAAGATGTTCTGGTTATTAAAATTGGTATATGTTATTATCATGATGGAAAATGTCGGGAGGAAACATGTATGTCTGAGAGATTTTCTTGACGGTCGTGTGAAATCCTCCAACCCGCATTAGGTCAGCGTGGTGGACTGTAGGTCTGAGCTTAACCCTTCTCATGCTGACAGGAGATTCATAATGGGAATGATATAATATAATATTTATTGTATTTCTTTAATAAAATCTGCACGCCTTGGGACTTTATAATGTCCTTATAAATCTTTAGACTTGAATTTTGATAATTCGCTCTAGGAGAGTGTTATGTCGCTTAGCCCGTTGTAGTTTTTCCATTTTGAGAGTGAAGATAAACGACGTGTACTAATAAATTACAATTTGAATATTTCTATACTTTATATTTTTTTTAATATTTGACATTCATGTTGATGATGAATACCGAAAGAAGGTTAGTATCGAAAAAAGGGATAAGCTTTTTTATGCATATGTAGAAATATAATAGTATTTACCTAATCAGCCGCTGGTTACAATATAAATACCAAAATTATTATTAAGAAAGGTAATAAAAGAAAGTAATATTATTCCCCTCCACGATTGGAGTGTGAATACCAAACTAATAATGCAATATATCAAATTCATATCTTACCAAGCATATTTCAGGTAGATGGGGAAAACAGCCAGTAAATTATCATCCTGGTAACATAAATCGCCAGACACTGGCAACCTGGCAACAAAAGCTTTGACATTAAACATCTACGCTACAAAATGGCACATTAAAATGTCAAAACGCAACCGTCAGTGGGTGACGTCACGTGGAATAATGACGATTATAAAACAAGGGTGCGCTGTAAACATGTGCGGCTTGGCGTTTGATGAAATATTGTTAAATTTTTGGAAGGAATTTCTATGGTGTAAGTTTGTTTTTGATTAAAAATTTTAGATGGTATTTGGTGGTATATGGACAATCATTAACTATGGGGAAGCCGTGTGGTGTGAAAGAAGAGGTAGTAACAAAGATTGAGAAAGGTATGTAAAGATGCTTTGGGCATTTAGAAAGGATGGATGAAAAACGGATGGAAAAGTTGGTAGGGGCCGACCTCGGCGAACGTACCACAACCAAATTGCGGACGTTCTCAAAGAGGTCAGGTTAAGACGATCATGCATGAGGAGGTTCATCATTAATGAACGTTGATCAAGTGAAAGTGATGTGCCAAGATCGTAGCAAGTGGAAATCTATAGTCCCTGCTTACAGAGAGAGAATGAGATAGGAGTGAAAATATGTACTTATGTATGTATGTGTGTTGTTCCAATGCTTTACGGAACCCGGGTTCATAATGTATGGGTGATTTCTTATAACTGCTCTTTTCTTTCTTCTTTCACAAATGGTACCGCACGGTATCGCATATTAGACAAAATAGCGGTTTCATTCGCATCCCAAATGATTTTATAAGACAAAGGAAAACCTATAATTCTTTGTTCTTCTCCAAGGTCTAATCTGTAGTATCTATGCAAAAATTTATCAAAATTAGTGTAGGACTAAGTATTCGAAACAAAAGGTTGTCTATAAACTTTTCAAACTCTCCAAGGGCTTATAAAAATTCATCAAAATTGTTTTAGGGCTAACTTTCCTATCGCCAGATAACTTTATCGGATAAATATCGAATTTTTGACAGTTTTTCTATACATAATCTGTCAAACGTCAATTTTATTCCTCAGTTAAAAGTTATCTGCCGATGGAAAAATAGGCCCTTAGTGGTTTAGGCGTGAAAACGTAACAGACAGACAAAAATAGTTACTTTGGCATTTATTATATTAGTTTGGATTACGTTAGATAATATAATAAATGTACTGGTTTCTGACAGGATGATCCGCGAGGCTATTGAAATTAAAAAACATCCAAATTTCAATAGAGAAGATGGCTGGGTCTTATCACCTGCTTGGAACCCCATTATAGATTCCATTAAATCAACATCCAAGCCCAAAACTGCAAGACCGAAGGATAAGGTGAGCTCGTTCTGCGTAAATCGGATCGCCAATAATTAACAAAAATGTAAGGTAGCTGTTAGTAATTGTATCATTAAAACGTCCAACAACTTAGTCTACCCGTGACCAGGGATGCTGTAAAGGATCCGAAACGTCGGGAATCAAATAATATCAATACAACGCGATAAAATCCGTAAAAAGTTATATAGTTTTATTTCAATATATAATAAATGTTTTATTTAATTATTATAAGTAGTTTAAACTATCCCAAAGACTTAATTAGTGAGCCAGTGTTTTTATAGCCCGTGTTGGGTGAACTTTTTACTTAGTAAAAAACAATAAAATGATATTATGTTCCACTTCCGTACTGTAGCAAAGTCCGATTCTCTGGTCAGGAATTAAAAAAGTTTGTTAGTTTATTTTACAACATTTGGACTCGGTTCTTATGATATGCTGGTACTCATCCTTTGTTACTACGACATTTTTATGTCTGCCATTGTGTGTAGCGCTATTTTTGGCCTAAATTTAAGTTAGTTAACCAGTTATATTAATTCCTAAAGCTTTTTATGTTATCGTGTAATATAAGGTCACCCACAGTTTTCCTGTAGGTATGTTTTTTGGTCAATACTACTACTATGTTTCTGGGTAACTGTCTCATTAGCCTAGTGGTCCTCAGTGCGACTGCTACGCTAGAAAGAAAGAAAGAAAAATTTTTTTCGGCACAATTATTACTATAGTTATGTAAGTAGGTATTTATGTCTAAATCGTGTGAGGTCCGCTAGAGGCCCTGAGTTCGATTTCTAGGTCGAGCAAAGTGTTATTGGGTTTTCTATGAAATTCTCTGTAGCAGCTGGCAATAGGCCCGTTATTACATGGGACCTAAACATACTGGTGAACTGTGAGTGTACATTACTCGTATACGCTTCTGCGTAACCCTTCGGGGAATGTTTTTAGGTTACATGTAATAGGTCTCAAGCCTATTGTCATTAATCAGACAGAAATCAAAACTTCGAGGTGCTACTGAGAATTTAATAGAAAGATCCCATGATAGTTTGTTAGACTTGAAAATCAAACCCAGGGCCTGTCCCTCAACTAAAGAGACAGTTAGTATACTATAACTATTGCTGGTGTATGTATGTAGTAGTTAGGTAGTTGTTTATCTTATAATATCTAATTGAAAACTTCGATATAACTAAGTTTGAATAGTCTGTAGCACATTCTAGAATGTACTCCTAAATAGAAAGTTTGTTCCATAAGGCCTTCGGCAGTTCTACGACAACCTTTTAGTACTCTCGCAGACTATAAACTGTGTATTAGTATCGATTGATTTGTATTTTAGTCACCATGAATATATAAGTCTGCATCACACTCAAACGATTTGAAATTTCGTGGGAGAGCCATGCTTCGGCACGAATGGGCCGGCTCGATCGCAGTGATACCACGGCCTCACAGAAAACCGGCGTCAAACAACGCTTACGTTGTGTTTCGCCGAGTGAGTTAGGTTACCGGAGGCCCAATCCCCTTTTAAAAGGTTGGCAACGCACTTGTGACTCCTATTTTGTTGCGGGTGTCCATGGGCGGTGGTAATCACTTACCATCAGGCGATCCGTCAGCTCGTTTGCCCTCCTATCCTATAAAAAAAAATCGGTCAACAATAAAGTGTAGTCCAATGTGTATGTGTCAAAAATATAAACATACCATCACGCCTACATCCCAAAAGGGCTAAGCAGAGATGTAGTTATAGAATACAATATATTTATTTGCTCACTATGTAAAATTATGTACAACCACACGTCACCGGTATGTCTAGTCTAGGTCCCGATTAATAGCGGGCTTATTGCCATTAACCGGGTATAAATCTTAAACTCCAAGCTGCTACTGAGAATTTCACAGAAAAACTCAATAACACTTTGCTCGACTTAGGATTCGAACCCAGGACCTCTAGCGTAGCAAAGGCGCTTAGGACAGCTAGATGAAGAAAGCGTTGGTTGCATTAACCGATTTTAGTTTACCATTTCAATATTGAAACTTCAAATCGCTTAGCATGCTCAAATAAGCATTGACTGACCAATCATTTAATTTGGTATCGACCTTTCTAGAACTAGGTCAACTGAAAACTAAATAATTCTATTGATCTAGTTCTATTTATTGCATCACTAGCTGTGCCCCGCGACGTAACCTGCGTTCATTTGTTTCTGATCCCGTGGGCATTTTTTTTATTCTTGGTAGGTTTACGCTTGACCGCCAGTTCGCCTGATGGATCTACAATGGAACGCGCTTGCCTAGAAGAAACCGATTCACTCGTGATTTAGAGACACCCAGATTATAATAATATCTACCGGGGAAGACCCACTTAGGAAGCGCATTCAGCGCACATTTCAGCGGTACTCTTGATAAAAGTGGACTTGAAACTTACTTGACTAAAATCCCCCTTTTTAGGGGATACCGAAATCTTATAAAACTTGTTTGTAGGCCTTATAGTTCCTGATATTTCGTGATAGTGAGACATATATTTTGTTTTTATATTACGCTAGCTGGTATCTTTGGGTTCCCTGGCATCCTAAACGTCGTTTTGAGACAAATGTTACATTATGTCCTCCAAGGTCTAATCGATCTACCTGTCATGATCTCCCATGGAAGGTAAGTACGGTTTTTAGTCGGTAAGAGACATATACCCTGCCGCTTCCCAGATGTCAAACGATCCATCAGGATTTTCCGTAGTAAGTATATGAAAAAAGTCTAATCTGTCTATACGGGGTGACTTTGAAATCGGAACAAACAAATAGACACACAGTTACTTTTGCATTTATAGTATTGATATGGATGTAGTGAGATATAGATTGGTTTGAAGCACAAGTTCAGTTCCGTTCCAACTTTACTGTGACACCTGCACCGTCTCAGAGTTCTAGCTGAGATGATCAAAGAAGTACAAAGGACCGCCCCATAAAACTTCACAGTCAATTGTTTCTTTCGAATAGAGAATTTATACATCCGCTCACTAAACATCTTACTAGGCTAAATTTAGTGTACAAATTGAGTCTAGCACTCGCAGATGTTAAGTTTTGTAAATGAACATAACATACCATCCAGGCTGGATGGTATGTTATGTTAAAATATTGATATTATTGAATTCCCGACGTTTCGGATCCTTTATAGCATCCATGGTCATGTCTAAACGATTGACAAAATATAATGACGAAAATTTATAAATTATGACGTTATTATGTCGCTTGGTAATTTTACTAACAAATACATCGATGTACGGTGTATGATGTACGATGTATGATCGTATGTACGGCGCGCCTCTGATATGATTTAATGTCCTAATGTATTTGTTCGCGACGATAAAAACATTGTAATAAAGCACGGTTATATAATTTTTATGAACACGAAATCAGCAAAACAACCGTCATTCGTAAATAACTTGCGTCCCAATTGAGTTTCATACTTTTGTCGGCTGTTACTTTGATATGTATCTCAATATTCATTCATGTTATTGCCACTCATAAAATTTCGTAGGATTGCTTGTATAAAAGTTGTCCGAAAATATAATTCTGTCATGTTAACTTTGCCTGTCAGAAAAAAAGAAAATAATGGTTTAAGCGCCAAACAGTTTCAAAAACACTTTTTAAAAGAATTCTGTCTTGATGAAAACTTAATTTAACAAAAAAAAAAAATTGAAATTGAATTGAAACAAACTCATGTTCAAGTGTAATTTCGATGTCGAGATTTCAATCATCCACATCTTTGGGTATTGAACGAACACAAAAGATGACGTCCAAAACAAATTTCATTTATTAATATATATATATTGCTTCAGAAATTTAATTTGAATACCCATAACGTACCATCAAGCCTGTATTCCCCAAGTAGCTAGTCAGAAATGTATTAAAGTACTCGTACATCCAGACTCTGCCGGCATACTTTAGGAAGGTACCGTGTAATCTAAGCAAGAAAAAATTCTAAAGAAAAAATCCCTTACAATTTCCTTGATCTTAGAATCGACTCAGTATCGTTTTAATTTGTCAAAATACTCCCGATATGTTCCTTAAATAAATTTCACTTTCTCCATACTAATCACCAAGTTAAATACACGATGTCGACAAGAGGGACCTTATTTTTGGTAAAGCCGACATCTGTGCTATAAATACATTGTTATTTTACTGACCATCGCCTCTCGATAACAGAACAAACAAAAGGTGCACCCAGTATCGTTTGCATATCGTGTAGGTGGGTATTAATGTACATAAGCCGCCGAACACAGAATCTTTGAAGCTGAGAAGCCGCAAGCGACATTGGCGTTTAAGCCTTTTATGATGTTTGATAACCCTGTGTGTCTTAGTATACAGGAGGGATCGTTAGGTATGAGTTTACAGGATACTGTCTGTGTGACAACCCTAATGGTATGCCAATCTTGATAATTTGTAGCAAAAGATAAAGATTGAAGAGCAGAGGTTATTTTTTTTCCGAAAACTCTAGCCGATAATTCTTTTATCTATATTATGAAAAATTGAGTACATATTTTTTGTTGTAATTAATATTATTTTTATTTAACCGTAGTTCATAATAATTATGTTTACCTATGTTTTTCATCAATTTTCTTTTTATTTTTGTTTCTTACATAGGTTTAATTATTATTATCAACCCATCCAGCAAAAATCACTGACAGAAAATCTATTATATGCAAGCGAATTAATTAAAATCTAACTTTAATATATGTAACCATGTTTTTAACCATGAGGGTTAAAAACCGATCGATAGAAATTTTATAGCATTCTTAATTTAAATTCTCAAAATATCCACATTTACTAAATCAATGTTCGTATTCTACGAAAGATTTACTAAGTAATTCTAAATATTCGACGAACAAACAGTTACTTAACATTTTTCTCATGTATGTACCTTGTATAGTGAATTTTATATCTTTAAGTGTTTGCTTTCGCTTACAATTTCATACATAATACTTTTAGTATTTTTTTCAATTTAATTATTGATTACCTACTTAATCCATATCAGTCAGACGATAAAAAACCTTTACTTAGATATGTGTATTACAATTACAGTTTTTTTTCATTAGACGGAAAATTTCAGGTAGGTAGGTAATATCAAACTATTTTTTTTTTTTTTTTATTCAGCTGTAATCTTTCCACTGCAGGGGAAAGGCCTCCCTACCCTTCTTCCATGCATAGAGGCTCATTATTTTTCTCTCGTAATTGCGTTTTGAGTACATAATTTATTCCTAAGTACCTAAGTCGCTTTTTTATAAGTATTTTTAATAGTAATCTATATTATCTGCTTTTAGCCCAATGTTCCTTTGTCAACAAAGTTTACACATTAAAGTATTTAAAATATTAATGAGGAAATTAAATGCCTCATTAGTCTAGTGGTCCCAAGCGCGACTGCTACGCTAGAGGTCCTGGGTTCGGTCCCCAGGTGAAATTCTCAGTAGCAGTGCGGAGTCTGGATTTGTGCCCGGTTAATGGCAATAGGCTCGCCCCCTATTACATGGGACCTAAACATACCGGCGAACTGTGGGTGTGCATAAGTACGCCTCTGCCTAACCCTTCGGGGAATACAGGCGTGATGGTATGTTTTTTTATGTTTTAAAATAAATGTAAGAAAAGATTTTGTATCAAATATGTAGCGAAGGCGTCCTGTTTAAATCCCGCTGTATATACGATACGGGTTTCTCAAACTTGATTGTAAATTACACGAATTAATGCACGCATGCCTTTGTTTACAGATACGTATCTGTTTCGCTCTATTTTGTTTTGTTTTCGCGTCAGTGTTGCTGTGCGGGTGTTCGAGTAAAGATTCGAGTATATTTGCTTGTTTTTTGTTTACGATGTTTCCTTTTGAGTAAGTCTTTACTGGATATTGTAAATTTTTACTGACATATTTTATCTACTGGTCTGACACTTCGCGAATATTAGACATAGAAATAAAACTACGTTTTACGGATTTTATCGCGTTGAATTTATAAAACATCCTGATAGATGGAACCCTATTCTAGATTATTATGTTCTATATTCTATTAGGTAAATCTAAATTCAAGCCCAAAACAGCAAGACCAAAGGACACTATGGAGCTCTTTCTGCGTGAATCGGATCGTCAAAATTAACAAAAATATAAGAAAGCTGGCAGTCATTTTAATATCAAGACATCCAGCAGACTGTCTGCGTGGACTTCAGGATTGAGTCTGACCTGGATAAAAAGTGTTATTCCAGAAAATAATCTATCTGTATGCCAAATGTTATCCAGATCCGTTCAGCCGTTCTGGCGTGAAAGATTAACATACATTCATACATCCATACTCACAAACTTTCACGTTTATAATATTAGTAAGGAAGAAATCAACCTAATAAACTAATAATAAAATTGTACCTCAATCGCAGAAAATACATTACCTACCCAATCGACAAAAATCTTAATAAGAACAATTCCATTTGAGTCACGTCAGCGACACGACGCGCGACGCGACTAAACGCAGTGGAGCGGAATATCGTTCGTGTGGTGTTGTCCTTAGAGAAATGGTGCGAAAGGAAATAGGCCGTTTGTCTATGGCGACGGCGGTTAACACACGTTCTGCTTGCCTGGAAAATGTTCTGTTAATATTTGTCCCGATTTAAAAACATATTTTTACACTAGCTGGTGCCCGCGCTATCAGAGTCTTCCCAAAAGAATTTACTATAACCAAGCTTCTAGTTGGCTTATCAAGATGAAACATGCACCAGATTTTAAGTTAGACCTCTAGCAATACGACTGTGATAACTGCATCCAATTTCATTTCGTAGTTTTTGCGTACAAACACACAGAGAAAGTCCAAATAAATGTTGTCTTGGCTTCTGTTGCTCTGATAAAGACCCCCATATTAGGTTTTCTTCTATATCTATAATGTACACGTGTTACAATTTCATTATATGTACACATATCGATGTTAAACCAGAGCTATGTGCATATTTTGGGATTTTACTGTTACGAAATGACTACTAACATAACATACCATCACGCCTGTATTCCCGGAAGGGTGAAGCAGAAAGCAGAAATTCTAATTTACCCACAGTTCTTCAGATTCTTCCCTTAACCGGCCCAGATTTGTGCCCTTAACCGGGCACAAATCTAATCTTTCAATTGCTACTGAGAATTTCATAGAAATACTCAATAATAGTTTGCTTGACCTGGGAATCGAACCTGGTCCTCTAGACCTCTAGCTTAGCAGAATAATTAATTAAGAATTTGTTGGCAACTGATCTGTTGTAATTTTTATATGTAATTTGTTGAGATGAAATAAACCTAGCTATACATATACTAGCAATATAGGTATAATCAGAAACTAAATACATTAGGAAAACGGAAAGCCATTTTCACTCCGAGTATACATAGCATAAGTGGTACACTCACGTACATAAATCTACAAATCCGTATTGTAACACGTCTATATTGCGACTGTCACGAATGATTGATAGTTTCCGTTTGGTTGTACTCTAAATTGGACTAATGTGTGTTTGGTAACATGAACTGGGACAATACAACTAGTGACGTAATAACATGTACTAGGTATGTTTTGTCGTTGTATTGTAATATATTACTTTAATATATTTAGCAGTGTTGCGTTTTCGTTAATATGTATATTTTATGCTTAATGGTCTACTCGTCGCACAAAGTGGCTGTTGAGCGTGAGATCTTGGGTTCAATTCGCAGATCGTCTTATTGGTTGTCAACCGATTTCAAAAAGGAGGGTTCTCAATTCGACTATATGTTTGTTACACGATTATTCCGCCAATTATGAACCGATTTTTAAGATTATTTTTTTTGATCGGTAGGTCATACTTCAGAGGTGATCCTATAAATTTGGCCAAGATCTGATCATAAAATTTATAAATAACACGTAACGACCGAGTAAATTATAAAATGATAACGTCGTCTAGGTATACGTAAAATTTTACTCACTATTAAATCATGTAATAAAATAACTTTTAAGTAAAATCGCCTTCATATAAATAATAATGTTATGTGCGAAATAGTTTCAGAAGTCGGTGGCGAAATCAAAAGATCCGATCAAATGAAAGGCACCGACTTCCGAAACTGTTTTTTTTTTGAAGGCGGTTTTATTGCGATTTAAAATTTTTAGTGGCCGCCTAGCGTTTGGATTTGGGACAGATAGAAATTTGTCGTCAAAATGACTATATCCAAAAATGAAAATAAATTCGCTCCATAATACGTCCATAAGTAGGCATACACATATGCCTAGGCTTAAAGGGGAATGCAGGCGTGATGAAGTTATGTCATGAAGACATACTAACTTAATTTATACACATAAATATACAAACCCCAACATTTTCATCTAGTAAAAAGGATGCAATATAAACGTGACCTCTTTATCTCTCTGGCACCGAAGCTGATTACTTTATCCACACTAGAATGAATAACACGCTACCATCGCCATTTTATTCAGTTAATGTAAAAATATGGGCTATATTTTTTGTCATATTTGCATAGCTGTAGAGTACTTGTTCCATTTTATATAGCTAAGTAGCGTTTGTGGATTAAGCAGGACAGCTATATTCATGGATTGGACTACTTTATTCAAGCATGGCTTGCGCTTTATTTATTAGAAGCTTCTATTTAACTCCACGTATAGTTTGTATCGTTTTAGTGGGTATAATAAAATATGTCTGGATTTTAAAAGAGTTTTCTTTGTTTGTTTCGGTGTTTCTTTTCAGTGGCTGTCAGTCAGAATTCCGTCATCATCTTCATGCAAGAAATATGAAGGAAGAAAGAAGATGGAAGAAAACGATAAGCATTCCCTTATCCTTTTCTTTTATTAATCCATGCGCTGACATGGATTGCCCTTTTGTAATATCTACTTGTTCTGGCCCGTCTTACCACGGACACAGTTTAATCTGTGGTATTTTTATGTAAAGAAAAAACAGACCAGTTTTTCTTTTTTTTTATAAGGTAACACTGTCAGTCGCCATAACTGCAAATCTATAAATCATTGTTCACTCGTAATTTTTATTGTAAAATCCTCTATAAATATATGGCAGTCATTCAGTATCGTCTTTCTTTCATTGTCCCTATGAGCTAAAAAATTGACGTATCTTTAAAAAATCTATTTAAAAAAATAAATATCATTTCCATTCATTATAAACCCATGTAGATAGTGTCCCACATTTGGTCGCGATACTACAAGATTTGGCGCAGTTATTCAATTTCATAACATACCATCACGCCTGTATTCTCCGAAAGGTTAGGCAGAGGCGTACTAATGTACACCCACAGTTCGCCGGTATGTTTAGGTCCCATGTAATAGGGGGCGAGCCTATTGCCATTAACCGGGCACAAATCCAGACTCCGAGCTGCTACTGAGAATTTCATAGAAAAACCCAATAACACTTTGCTCGACCTGGGAATCGAACCCAGGACCTCTAGCGTAGCAGTCGCGCTTGGGACCACTAGACTAATGAGGCTGTCAATTTCAAATTATTTTTTTCATTTGTTTAATTCTCATCAAAGAAATCAAATCTGTCACGTTACTTACTTACAAGCGTTCTTATACTGGTCAATATCTTGATGCGCAAGAGATTGTAAACATAAACTAATAAAACATGTGTTTGTAGTTTAGTTTATGTTCTATGTCTAATCTTAGCTATTTTAATAGTTTTACGTCAGTCGATACAGAGTTTAGATGGAAAGGTTCATGCCAATGCGCAACATGTTTTGTCGAAGAGACAATTTATTTAACGACTGTTCTTAGAATGAACTATTTTACACTAATTCCTAGACTTATACCGAATCTTGGATGACGAAGAAGTCTGGGTATGCTGGACGAAAAAATAAAGGCACTATACATAGGGTTCAGAATTTCATTAGCCAAAAGAAAAAAAAAAACTATGTTTACATAATTATGTTGTAAAAAAACGGTGGATCTCGCCTGGAAATGAATACATCTGCTTGCTAGCTGTGTAGCCGCAGTGTCGCCCGATGATCTCTAATATGGGAATTTCCCAAAGTCTCATCTTAGACCAACTTTTTTTTAAGAATCTCTTTGAAAACTTCATGTCTTCTACACCCATCGTTATAAGCTGTGCTTTATCTGTTAGTCAGAATTTTATTGAGTAGATGCTAAGTATGTGAGTCTGCATTTCCACTGAAAACAAACGCAGCCTATTGGTGGTGGTTTTTCTTCTGGTGTACCGTTCAGCTTCCTCATGCTGATGGAATTTTGTGCCAGTACACAAGTGCACAAAAGTTTCACCAGTAACTGGTAATGGTTTACGCCATTTGCAATTATCTTCTCGGTATTATTATTCTAAGCTAAGCTATTCTGCACCTAGTTTTGACAATTAAAGTACCTGTACTATTGGTTTATTTGAAATAAAAGATTTGACTTTGACTCTGACGTTAAGTTTGAATATTTGAATCAACGTCACAAGAAGAAGAGGTAATATCTGGGATTCCCTTAATATTGTGTCTTTGTCTGCCATAAACTATGACTGAAAACATAATAACTCAATGGAAACATTCGCGTGACGTGATCGTTCATATTTCATGCTCGGGTATAGCTTGTGAGTGAAAAATAAAGCGATTGCATCGATGGACGCTTTTATTATTATTAAAGAGTTGAGGAAATGGCTCGTTTAATGTTCCATGACTGGCTTTTTGTAAGTGCTTAAGTACCATTTTCGAAGTTTATGTCCAACGGTTTGGGTAAACTGTAGAGAAGTTATCTTAGATTCTGTCACTCGCAAACTTGTGCTTTAGTATGACTGAAGTTTATAGCAGACAACAACTGGGTATCTTTGTTTTGCATTTTCCATGCTAAGATTATAATGTTATTGTAGTGATAGTGAAGGAAAAATTCGACTACGAAGAATTCAAACCTGCGTCTTTTGATTTGATACATCAGACGCGAATTGTATACATTTCTTTTATTAGTTTACCCATTAGTGTACATTTGCCTACTCTTTGTACCTATCACGTAACATTTGAGTAGGTACTAGTGCCTCGGAGAATGGATCCTGTAATACTACTACTCACTTTAGGAATTTAGAACACAAGTCTATGAAATAACGGCACCCTCAGAAACGTTCATTGCTTTAATACATTTTAGTTAATGAATTTTAAAAGTACGAGTTTATATGAATTCAAGTTTACAAATGCGTAAATAACATTGTCTGCGGGTGTGTCGCTTCTACACTAGTAAATTACTGAACCAATTTTCATGTAACTTAGTATAGACATAATCCTGAATCTAAACAAAGACCTAGTATTTAGAATTTACATTTGTTTAAACTGTTGAGGCAACAGCGGGCGTGTGTCTACCAACTCGCATTAGGCCAAGCTCGGATTCTGAAATTCCAGAATCCGAGCTTGTGTGGGACAGCAAATGCGTTGATAATTGTGATGAGTGAATATTAATTTTATTCTCCTATACCAGATAGACGCAAGTGCGTTCGAAAGCTGGTTTATTATGTAATTTTATCGTATTAGAGATTTTTATCAGTATATCAAAATAACTATACTAGAAATCTTCGTCTAGAAATCGTTAACTACCTGACATGACCACATCGGGTGGTTAATGATTTATTAAGTTTAAGAAATACCTGTGAGTGCGGCTGTAAATCTGCAATTTTACGTGTCACTGCTATCTTATTCGACATTAATTATGCATCACACCTATCTTAGTTTAGTCATTACATTTGTAAGGAATTTGTTCAGGATTCCTTTGGACTTCACTTAGAATCATAGCGTCTTGGGAACTTCTTGGATGTCATTAACAATTCTGACTGACTCACAAACCTTATGCTCTGTTTGCACTGTAAAGGTGGTCTTCGTCTAGATACCTAAGTGAAAGTAAACACTACAGTAATTTGTGCTAGAATTAATTCCCTATGAGATATATCATGTGGAGATAATTTGTGGTAGTCTCCTCTCTTTAGGGACATTTCGGCTGAACGTTAGTTTTTTACACGAGGAGGCTAGCTCAAATACCAGCCATTGCACTTTGTTTGTCAGAATATCGTGCCTTTTTTGTGTAGTGCGGAGGATCCCCGTGGATCATTTTGTCGGCAGGGGACGCAGCCCTGTTATGTCGAACTGGCACCGACTAAAACCAACACACATCCTTTGCCCTCTAATCAGTTACTCAGGGCCATAATAGTTATTACTTTCACCACGTTAAAATAGAGCCCTAAACTCATAGGTTAGGTACACGTATTCCATAGGTCTGTCTTTACTAAAGGATAGAAGATTCTTGTTCATTGTCCTTGTTATAAAATCACATAAACATATCACGCATAAATTAAGCACCAAAGATTTTTTGTGAAGTCGATAGATCGATCGGGCCTTTTAGCAATGTGACGTCAAATCCCAGCTTTGAACGATCACCCATCTATAGACTAGTCGCAACAAGTGCAGCGTAGCTTCACAGATTAATTGAACCTTGTGGCTGTTATTTAGCTTTGGCATGAGCAACAGTCTATTATCCTTTAAGTCGTAACCCAATAAGCCTATAAATACCGAGACGGCAATAACAATTAATTAAGGAACTTATTACCTAGTGAGCGCAGATCCCAACCGTTTGTTATATTGTGATGAATGTGTGCGCAAGTGTATTGGAATAAGGCGCACTTTGTCAATGTGTGGAGCAAAAAGTTGCATGGAATTAATTAGAGACGGAATATTGTGAGGCGTCGTAAAACGTTGGAGGGAAATAATGTTCGGATAGAGACGGGCTCATGGTAATTCTGCGCTGATATATCGCTGTTGATCAAAGTTTATTCGCTGTGTTTCCTGCGGTCAGTTTTAAGATGGTGACCATTTTAACACCGAGACTCCTTCGTGCCTCTTATAAGGAATATTAATGAAAACCGAAGCGGTCCGAAGCCTGAAAGTTCCTCAAGACAAACAGTTGCAGAGGGCAGTGGTAGTGGTAGGCTGGAAACAGACCCACTTTTTACTGTATCGTGTAAAACCAAACCAACAATCTAACATATCTATATGCCCAAGCTACATGGACCCGAATACTCTCATAGTATCTTAGCTGAGAAATGCTAAGCGTTTCTGGCGCGCAGCCGAGCAAAAAGTAAACTAATCTTGGCTTCAGCTGATATAGGAAATGAAGAAAATGGAAACGACCTTAATCATACCGCCTTTGGTTTTTATCGCGGAAGCGCAAGTTTTCTATAGTAAAAATCGTCTTAATATTACGTAATTGATGAATTAATTAAACACATAATTTTGAGCTGTTCTGTGTCGAACAATTTTCATCCTTATTATTATATTTTATAAGATCGAAAAGTAGCCAACCGCTATGATTACCGTTTATTTGGAAGAGCCGATCTCATTTTTGAACAAAGACTTAAAGACTGGTTGATAATCCACCTAGCTAAATGTTTTTTTAATAATACTGCTATATCGTAGTGCTTAGCGTATGGGTTGCTATCTACTAAACAGACAACTTATAGTTCCTACCTTCACCAAAAATTAGAAGTCCTGGAATAAACGTTAGATACAATTATTATTTATCTTACAAAAATCAAACTTATAGTAGGTTTGATTTTTTCTGCCACTATTTTCTCGTTATCATCTTCTTGCCCTACTCCTATTTTTTTGGGGTTCTGTTTGGGAAAGACAAGACACCATTGAAAGAAAGAAAGAAAACACATTTATTGAAAGCACACAATCCACATAAGGCATTATAGAAATGAGAAAGCTGCGTTTTATTACGCGAATGCGTTATTGCGTATTATCCTTTTCGGCCATTTACCTTTTTATTATTTTGTAATCATAAGTACTTTCATGGCTTCGTGAACTATTAATCACGGTGTATATGAATTTGTACTTTATTGCGAAATGATCACCATATTAAAGTGAGTATCTTTTCGTGGAATAGGTACTAGCCACTGTTTCAAATGTTTCAAAGACTTGCATTTTAGTGAAAGAAATATAGGTACTTAATTTCCTGCGATTGAATTCTTTCACAAAGATTATATCTTTAGTCAACCGGTCAGACAAGGTTTTTATTAATTTCTAGCTGTAGCGGAACTGGCGAGTAAGAACAGATTGTCTTGTTACTCGTTACAGATTGATATCATACTGGTCAAATGAGCCTTTGTTTTATCCAATGGCTTCTGTTATCTTTTATCGAAATGCTTTCACTGGACGAAGGCTAAGGCTTTGTCGAAAATATAGAATACATGGAGAGACATTTTTAATTTAAAGAAAAGGTAAAGAGTTGGTTGAATTTATTCATATAGAAATGATGCATTGGTTTTCTCTATCCATTTTCGCAATTCCTTTTTATTCGCCGCGTGTAGGCATGTTGGGTTGGACAACGTAATTATCCGAACTGTATTTAATGTAGGTATTAGATTAACTATAAACAACTTCAGGAGTTTTTTTTAAAAGCTTCCTAGCAATGTGGGTTGTACATTACTAGTATTCTTGTTAACCCCTCGTGCTAAGCTAAATGCTTGTGTTACAAGTGGGTTCAGGTCGGTAGTGCAATGGGTGGGTTTCGAACCGGCAACCATATGATCGCAAGTCCGGCGCCCTAGCCATTAGGCTACCGCCGCTTCAAAAGATGATTGACGTCAGTATTTTGCGATGTTTGGTTAGCTTACTTTCGTTCGCTTCCGATGACGTGCGAGTCGGTCGCCTCTTTTGCGTCAATTTAAACATTATGCTCTCTTTATTGCACAGACAGCCGTCCTTGTTCTCGATAGAAAAAATAAAATAAAAGGTCTGCCACACAACGAGAGATAATCGCTGATGAGATCTCTGCGTCGGGTTCGCATTGTTTGTAAATGAGAGCAGCGAATAATAAAATAAAAATGTTTATTTTGATAGTGCTCTCTCCACTCGATTGTTTCGAACTTTTGAATCGAATCGTTTGTGTTTTCAAAATAATAATTATGTTTTAGTAATGTCTGATTTCAATGGCATAGCGTGTTAACAATTGATTGCAACGAACAAGAGTGAAAATGTTTTTACTGGTTTGTTTTAATAGGAGAATAATTGGTACCTTTTTTTATATTGTTACTGCGTATAAAGCATCTGGAAATTATTGAATGGCTTAATAAATATATAGGGAATCCCTTTTTAGCGTTCCATATCTCAAAAGGAAAAAAACGTTACCCTTATAGGATCACTTTGTTGTCCCTCCGTCCGTCCGTCTGTCTGTCAAGACCCTTTATCTCGGGAACGTGTGGAGTAAGCGAGTTGAAATTAAAACCATATACTCAGTCTACAGTCTCTTGAAGCTGTGAAAAAATCGAACTTCTATGTTAACGTAAAAAAAGATACGGCCGTTTATGCCGCAAAAAACGTATATTTAGACACTCTCAAGGGAATCAAAATTTAGAGGACATTTTCCATTGACCTAAAATTATGAAATTCGGTAAGTAATACCGTGTGATACTACAAGTATAGGGAAAAATCTCAACACTATACATTTGTAATTAATTACAATATGTACCTACAGATTTCTTAATTTATCATGACAGTATACGGAATTAAAGTTATATTAGTAATGGCGACTATCAGATTAGAGCCGTTTTGGCTCTAAGCAAGGTGGTTTATAACTCAAGGAACATGTTGTTTATAACTCAATGGATGAAAATCGGTTCATAAACAGCAAAGTTATCACCAAAAATTTACATTGGTGTATTTCTATGTATGTTCGCAATTTAAGGATGTGTTAATATACCGGACTAAAATAAGAGCCTTTTTTTTTATTTAAGTGTACCTAAACGAGTTGTGCTTGATATTAGCTTTCACAAACAAAAGCACACGTGTTAACCTTTAATTGTACAACGGAGTATGCATTTTTCTATCGAGAGCGGTGAACGTTGACAGTGAACCATTGAACCGTTGCGCCCGAGCATCGTAACGAGACTAATGTATCAGTCAGCACTTTGCGGTCGACTGACCATTGTCAAATATTCTCGATATTGAATTTAGTGAGGGGACGCGATTTTTCTGTTAGTTTTGGATGGGCGGGTAAGTTAGTACTGGTACTGGTTAGTAATTTTTTTTGGTATGTATTGTTACATGTTGCGACGATTGCTGGATTGTATATATTTACATATTACATACTATCACACCTGTATTTACCGAAAGGTTAGGCAGAGGCTAAGATTAAGTCTACGAGTAACACATGTAGGTACATCTGCAGTTCGCCGCTATGTTTAGATTCCATTTAATAGCGGGTGAGCCTATTACTTTAAATCCCGAGCTGCAACGGAGAATTTCATAGAAAAACGCAATGACACTTTGCTCGATATAAGAATCGAAACCAGGACCTTTAGCGTAGCAGTCTTGCTTAGGACCACTAATGAGACGGTTGAAATTATGAAAGTTACTCACACATGTTACACTTATTATTTGGCTTGTAGCTGTAATATCACTGTGACCGTAGTTGTTCTATTGTGATCGTCACTTGATGAGTTAAGACCGTTAAGAGTATACCTATCGCTAAACCTTGCAGCTTTGAGTACATGTAGGATTTGCTTCCAAGCTTACAAGAAGTCTGTATACATATAATTATGGGGAATATATAGGTTTATTTACTCTAAAAGAGACTGCGATTCTCTGAGTTTCTTTCGGCGTTTATTTTCAGGACGTCAGTTAGAAAATGCCAGCACTATCTAGTTTAAAGGATGTAAAATATTTACTTGTTAAAGTGTCATAAAGACCTATTTACAGAAATACATATATATCATATATTTCAGTGCTCCGCTACCTACTATTACCTAAGCATATTATAAACTTCTGTGATACTCTCCCGGTGCCATCTAGTTTAAAAAGTTTAAAACATTGACGTGTAAAAGAGAATTAGTTTGAGAATTTGTGAATGAATTTAGACATGGTGGACATGCCAAAAACCGAACGACGGTTAGCGTTCACGGTTTAAGTCCACTTTTATCATGCGTACCGCTGAAATGTGGAATGCGCTTCCCGAGTGGGTCTTCCCCGATAGATATAATCTGGGTGTCTTGAAATCACGAGTGAATCGGTTTCTTCTAGGCAAGCGCGCTCCATCTTAGATCGCAGTGTCGCTTAACATCAGGCGAACTGGCGGTCAAGCGTAGTCCTATCATGAATAAAAAAACACATTTTTCCTTTTTTGTTTATATACTCGGTCATATTTCAACTATGTTTTCAAGTCTCACTTCGTTGCTTAAAATATATTTTCATCCCCTTCACATAACGCATTATTATTGCCATTCCCGATGATTAATCGGTAAAATATTTTCCACTTCCATTAGGACGTAAAGGGCCGGCGATAATTCTCACAAATACCATTGCAAGCAATGATGCATTTAAGGATGTTATTAATTTAATACGTCGCGCATCATTGCCAAGCCTGAATGCGATGTTCGAAGTTACCATCGCATTTACATTGCTTCACTTACGACTAATGGCGTCGTTATTATCTAACATCTACTTATTTATAGGGAGTTTGTTTGGTTAGCTTCCGTGAAGTTTCCTTGGATGACTATTCATGATGATTTCCTTGGATGACTTTGTTTTCGTTGATTTAGTGAGTAATAATGTCTCGTCGGCTTCATTAGTCTAGTGGTCGAAAGCGCGGTTGTGCGTAAGGTTCTGGGTTTGATCCCCAGGTCGAGGAGTTAGTTTCAGATTGTTTTTATAAAATCTTTTTTTATTCTTGATAGGCTCACACTTGATGTCTACGATGGAGCGCGCTTGCCTAGACACCCAGATTATATCTATCGAGGAAGACCCACTCGAGAAGCGCCTTCCACATTTTAGCGGTACCTACCTATGATAAAAGTAGACTTAAAGCGTTTCGTTCGGGTTTTTGGGATGTCCACCATGGAACAATTCTTCTCATTTCTATTAGATTATTTATTCGATTGAATTGATTGAATTAGCAATCAGTTAGTGAACTCTACAAATATTATATTCGTCGATTTTTCTTCGACTATTTAGACAATCTTTATAAAACCTAACCATTTTCCGATTTATACGTTTGATGAGACTGGCAATTTAATACTTTTCATGAGACTCTGGCAATTTTAAACTTAAAACATTGCAATTTACGCCAAATCAAGTTACCCCTGTTAATTACTTACGGGGATTATGCCCGATACCTAGAAAGCTTCCTCGTGCTAGTGTATCGCTACCCTCATCATTTGGACAGTTGACACCTGCTATTTACGGATCAGATACTGCGTAAATTAATTACATTACGCTTCCATTGGCCCGCGAGAGCTGACGTGCGGACAACGTTCGAATTATAAATGTTTGTTTAATTTACACATATTTTGTATATACGGATGAAATCGTATTATTTCCGAATGTCATTTTGTTGAGCAATTTTAGATGTTTATTAGTGATATAAATTTTAATGGAAGAAAAATTCGATCTCAGATAGGATCCGAACCTGCGTGCCTCTGGTTAACTACATCGGATGCTTTAGCCAATAAAGCTACGGAGACCAATGCCTGCGACTTCGAATTTCTCTTGCACTTGCTACGTCTTAAAAGGTGAGGTTAGCGCCATCTATTGACGAGACATATTACGTCTCTAAACCGGCATGATTGGGGTACTTTACAGTTAGTTCAACGGTGAACGATGATGCCTTACTTTTTTACTAGTTATTTTTTATTATATTATGTGGCATTAGGCACACTGAGTGAATTATTTTATTTACATATTATTTGAAACTGACAATCAGTCAGACAAATTCTAAGGACCAAGTTCTTAAACATGTTTGAATTGTATTTAAACACAATTTTGCATTGAAAATTTGTAAATATGTTTAAGAAGTTGGTGCAAGTGGGCCTAAGACTTGGGTATTTAAGGCCCGTTCTCTACAATTCCAACAAGAACCTTATTTATAGATGATATAAGGTTCTTGAGTTTCAACAACGATGACAGAAACAAAAGACAACACGAAATTCTTTTTACAAACGACAATGACATCTGCATTCATTACAAAGGACATAAAGCGAAGCGTACATTGACACAGGTATTAGCGTACGCGTGATAAGCTGCCAGTCAATCGCTTGTAAAGGCCATTATGTTATCGCTTTCCCGACAGTCTACCCTAACCATTGACAGCTTGTTAGCCCGTTGACTACTAGCTACGCTGTTGTTAATTTAGCCCTTAGGATTTAGACTTGAGTGAAATATTAGTTTGGCCGTTTCAAAAACAAATTAACAGTACATTTGGTGTAGCGGTTAAAGTGATTTCTTCGCCGTTGAACTGAGTGTCGTGGGTTCGTTTCCATCCTGAGATGAATATTTGTGTGATCCACAAACAGCAGGAGGACGGGTCTTTAAGGAAAGCTTCGTTTCACTTGTAAATTTGACTCTGTAATTGGTATGTACAAAACTTAATTGATTTTGTTAAATAAAGGGGCTATTTTTCACCTGCTTCATCAGTCTAGCTGTTGTTAATGCGACGGCCAGGACTGAGAACGTAGAGTCGATTCTCTGGTCGAGCGAAGTGTTATTGGGCTTAGTAATAGCTTGGAGTCTGGATTTGTGTCTGGTGAATGGCAATAAGCTTACCCCCTATTACATGCGACTCAAACATACAAGCGAAATGTGAGTGCAAAACAATACACAAACGAAATTTTGACGACACGTTTGGCGTAGCAGCTGAGCGATCAGCTTCAGCGCCCCGTGTTGTAGGTTCGATCCCCACACGGACTAAATATTTGTATGATCTACAGGTAATTGTTCCGGGTCTGGGCATTTGTGTATGTGAGAATTTGTGTTTGTAAACGGACCCACGATACAGGAGTAAATCCTGGTGTAGGGCAACGTTTAAAAATAAACATAACATAACATACACCTGTATTCCCCGAAGGGTTAGGCAGAGGTGTACTAATGTACACCCACAGTTCGCCGGTATGTTTAGGTCCGATGTAATAAGGGGCAAGCCTATTGCCTTTAACCAGGCACAAATCCAGACTCCAAGCTACTACTGAGAATTTCATAGAAAAACCCAATAGATTACACTTTGCTCGACCTGGGGATCGAACCCAGGACCTCTGGCGTAGCAGTCGCGCTTGGGACCACTAGACTAATAGATAAAACTAAACCACCCTTCAGAAGATACAGGCATGGTGGTATTTTTGACTTTATTCATAATCCATATGGGATCTCGATGAGTGATAACATATTTTACGAAAGAAATACATGCTTCTCAAACCCGTATAAATAAACGCAACATATTCCCAACAACATATATATAAGCGTTCGTTTCCATTTACCGTTGCCGCGAACAAATATCGTTGTATCTGTCACATATACCATTCGTCACGAGCCCCCATAAGAGTTGGATTTTTGATTTGTTATCCTAGCGATGTCACTGTTATTGATGTGTAGCGAAATTGGAAAGTTCAGAGGCACTTATCTCTCAGATTTAGATAGCGGGGCAATTTATAAAGCGGGGTTTTCTTCCCCTAAAGCACCCTCGACGCGCCCGCGGCTGTGTCGCTTGCAGCCCGACTTCACTCTCGGATTATTGAACTAGATATTACATAAATATCAAATGTGTATAGACAATGATGATACGGTATTGAGTTTATTTCATTTTGTGTAACAGGCTTTGTTGCTAGTTTTAGTGATGTTTTTCTTGGAGTGTATGCATGTCAGCAGTGGTAGCCTAGTGGTATCGAGTTCGAACCCATGGCACGCACCTCTGATTTTTCGAAGTCATGTGCGTATTAAATAGTTAATTATCACGCGCTTAAACGTTGAAGGAAAATATCGTGAGGAAACGTGCATGCCTGAGAGATTTTCTCGATGGCGTGTGACGTCTGCCAACCCGCACTAGGCCAGCGTGGTGGACTATAGCCTAATCCCTCTCATTCTGAGAGGAGACCCGTGCCCAGCAGTGGGACAGTATAATGGGTTGATTATGTTTTGGGCGTATCTTACTGTATCAATATACCTTTATAATGAGCTACCGATATTATAACTGCCTCTTTAGTCTAGTGGTTGTAATCACGACTGATACACTAGAGGTCTTGGGTTCGATTCCCAGGTCATGGAAAATTAATCGGAATTTTCTACGAAATTCTCATTAACAGCTCGGAGTTTGAATTTATGCTCAGGGCTCACCAAATATTATATAGGAACGTAATATAACGGTGAACTGTAGGTGTACTGTACACCACTGTCTAACCCATCGCGGAACATAGGCGTGATGATGTTAATATTTTATGTATATTATTTTTCATATACAATAACACTGTCGAATCTATATGTGTTTTTGTCTAAAAAAGTAACTTAGTATGAAATAGCTCGAATTTTAGCGAGGACATGTCATGTCAACAAACACCACTAATGGATCCTATGTCCAAGAGTGGATTCGTAGAAAAAAATATAATTGAGAGCTCTGAGAATTCATTACGTCGGCTTTTTCGGCATCATAGCGAAAGAAATTGATCATGTAATCATTATGAAAGGCAAGAGTAGTTTTTATATCTACGAGTATAAATGTTAGTTAGGCTACACGCGTAGATATTAAGTGAGAGGCTCATGGCTAATTTTAACTATGCTGATCAACTGATGGGCAAGTTTAAACTGCCACGCCGCGGTCAGTGTGTGGATGGGTGACCAAACTTAACACATCGAGACCCCTTCGTAGCTCAGAGAGTACGTAAGCCGTTGGTTCCGGTTGTCATACGAACATCTATACTCGTAATTGTCAACCATAGATTATGTTACCTAATATAATGCAGTTTTGGTGAATAAATAAATGAATTTATTATTATTCCATTCATTTATTAATTTTACTTATTATAGGTATACATTTTTAAATATTTTTATAAAAATAAGAAATAACATTATTATTATTATTTCAATAATTTATTTTACTAAGTTGTATACATTTTTAAAATATTATTATTATTATCACCTTTATTCATTATATTTACATATTTAAATACATTTTCAAATATTTTTATAAAAATTACAATTAAAACATTTATCGGGAACAGGGTCCAAGCTACCGGTAGTCAGGGCCCCAAAGAAAGGAACCTCCTATCAGAACGCGCCGTATCCTACAGGAGTACCGCTTTCTGTATCAAGCCCTTAACCCAGCTGTCTAACGAGAGCCTCCATGCGAGTCGAGGCGCTTGGCTATTAGTCCATTGGAGGTCACAACTATCGGTACAATGATTGCCGACTCAACATCCCTTAAGTTGACAATTTCATGCGCCAAGTCGAGATATTTAATTTGCTTATCTTTTTCAACTTTCACGAGGTTCTCCTCATGCGGAACACTGACATCAACAATAATTGCACGGCACTCTGGTCAATCTATCACCACTTTAATTATATTATATTATATTCCTCAAAAGGCCATTTCAGACATTACCCTACATCGTGCCACTCACATATAAGTGTTCTGTCTGTGTCTGGACTTTAAAAGAGACCATGATTCTCTGATTTTGTTTCGGTGTTTCTTCTCAGAGGTCGTCAGTTAGGAAATGCCGAAGCCATCTAGCTATGAAAAAAAAAACCAAACCATTGATATGTAAAAGTATCTCTAAATATCTACTTGCAGAATAAATATCATGTCATTTCATATAACAGGCTTATTGGCAATAACAGCCCTGCCAGTGATGATAGATCGATACAGAGTAACACAATCATCATCAAGAACTGGGTCGGGCATATACCACATAATTATTATTATTAAAATCGTTAGAAGCCCAAAAGCCTGAGAAGCAGTCTATCTTCCGGATGTTGGTATTGCTCCGAAATTAGGTTGCGGAGTTCTGATAGCAGTCGCTTTGTGTGCAATACTGATGTTTAACCATATCTGGTTTGACTGCATGTCGACCCCTACATAGTAAAATCAAAGTCAAAATCAATAATTTATGATGAGACTAGGTACTAGGTAGTACTTTTTGAACGTTATTTTTACATTACATTGTTTGGCGTAGCGGCTGAGCGATCGGCTTCTACGCAACATCTTGTGGGTTCAATTCCCCTACGGAACAAATATTTGTATGATCTATAGGTAGTTGTTTCGGGTCTGGGTGCTTGTGAGTGTGATTATTTTTGTTTGATAACGCAGCCACGATACAGGAGAAATTCTTACAGTAGGCAACGTTTTTTTTAAATTAAATAGTGTCTTCGCTGCTAAGAAGAAGCGGCGCAACAGACTCCCCAGCAACATATTTCTGTCTGTTAAGTTACTAAGGCATTCACAGTTGGGGAAAGTTTGGGAGAACAAGGACACGTGTATTCATCAGTTGATTTCAAGCAATACCCATATTTATAAAGAACTGCATCGTTAGTATAGTTACCACTATACTAACAATGCAGAAAAAAAAAAATTTTACAGAAAAATCCAATAATCCCAATTGCACTTGGTACCTCAAGTGCAATTGGGTTATTATTGGGTTTTTCTGTAAAATTCTCAATAGCAGAGTTTGGACTTGTGCCCGGTTAACGGCAAAAGGGACCTAGACATACCGGCGAACTGTGGGTGTAACTTGACTACACCTCTGCCTTACCCTTCGGGGAATACAGGCGTGATTGTATGTTTTATATTTTAAAGAAAAGAAAATACAGATTGGACAGAACATCGATGCCAGCATTAATTCCACAACGGAAATCAACTGAACCGCTTCCGATATCTTTTGTGACGTAAAAGCTATATTAAACGTAAAACACAAAGGGATATAAAAATCTGTTTCAAGTCGTTTCTCGAACCATTTGGAGACGAGGGCCCTTGAGTCGCGTGTCGAATCATGTCTTCGCAATCGATACTTCAGTTTTTCCGTCGCTTCGTGAAAAACGTTACCGTTTCTTGTCGAGACAGAAATGCCCCTTATCTCTGTAAGAGATTAAGGGTACGTCAGTATCAACGCGGCCGGAATATTTTGTTACCTATAACTGTTTTACTTTTCATAACTTTTTTTGTCTTTTCGATAACTTAACTAACTCAATTGTTTCGAGTAGGTACGAACGTAATGAATGATCCTAAATGTTGTGCATATCTATAATTGATATAAACACTAGTCCTTGCCTCTGTATTTTGCTACTAACCAATGTTTTTGTTTATATTGTTGATGTGCCTAATGTAATAATAAAATAAAATTCTTTATTTTTATTTATGTTCGTTGGTTATATCCTTTTATACATACATAACATCACGCCTGTATTTCCCGAAGTGTCAAGCAGAGGTGTACTAATGTTCACCCACAGTTCGTCGGTATGTTTAGGTCCCATTTAATAGGGGGCGAGCCTAGTGCTATTAACCGGGCACAAATTCTAAACTCCGAGCTGCTACTGATAATTTCATAGAAAAACTCAATAATACTTTGCTCGACCTGGGAATTGAACCCAGGACCTCGTGTAGCAGTCGCGCTGAGGACCACTAGACTAATGAGGCAGTCCTATCCTTACATATCTACATTACTTATCTACAGGTATGTACCTACTATCATATCCATGATGATTAAGGCAGAGGTCTACTAAAGTTCAACCACAGTTCGCTGCCGCTATATTTTTAGGGTTTCTGTAATGGGCATATACATCGAATCTCAGAGTTTTTGAGAATTTCAAAACCAATTATCACTGTTCGACCTGAGAGTCGAACTCAGGGCCTCTCGTTCAGCAGTCGTACTCCAGACCAATGTAAACCATTTATTTTGCCACACATAAAAATCACACAACATTAAATACAAACAAAAAACTTATGACCTAATAATAGTCAGGAAGCCAGCTCAGTTATTGCTGTGCAGAGGCCACAGCACAGCAACAGCAATTTTTTTTTCTCTTTGACGCGGACACAAAAACCAAACTAAATTAATTAAACATTCATAAACTAAAAAAATTAGGCAGTGTTATTTTTAATGAAGGCAGATAAAATCTTTATGTCAGTAACGATACATGTTTCCATCGTTCAAAGTACCTAACAGCTTGCCAACAAACTTTCGAAATATTTTCTATCGCGTACTGGTTTCTAACACTTACGTGAATATTAGATATTGAAATAAAACTATTTTTGCGTGAATTGTATTGCCAATAAATAACAAAAATGTAAGGTAGCTGTTAGTCATTGCAACATTAAGACTTCCAACAACTTAGTCTGCCCGTGACCATAGATGCTGTAAAGGATCCGAAACGTCGGGAATTAAATAATAATAATACAACGCCATAAAATCCGTAAAAAATAGTTTTATTTCAATGTCTAATATTCGCGTAAGTGTCAGAAACTAGTACGTAGGAAAAAAGTTAATATGCGCAAAAAGTTATTTATACTTACAGACATTGTTGAGTTATAGAAGACAGATTTACGTTAACACACACCACACAAAATAATGATAAAGTTTAAAAAGTTTTATTTCAATTAGACCAGCCCATATCGGAACATTTTCATGGTTTATGAAATTTATTTTACTATATAGGTAGGTACAATTTGTTAGTATTAATTGCCAAGGGCAAGTAGGTAGATACAATTCTCCAGAACACGTGCAAACAATTAGCAATAAAATTAAACCAAAAAGCATGTTCTCGGTAATTCGTTTAAAATTACACTGTCTCATTACATTCCGTGTAATTAAGCATCGTAAACGGGAAATATAAATACGCTTTTTATATCATCCCTACTAAAATTACGTTGTTCTAGAACAATTTTCGCTAAAGCAATTAAGTTCGCAATTAAAAGCGGGGGTATCTGGGGAATGTCGGTTGGCAGGAATTTGTCAGCAACCGGCTATTGTGGACCGACCTTAACTGACCTCACCTTTAGGTTTCAATTAATGGAACAATTTCATTTGTAGGTTCACACGATTGTCGGGTTGAAGTTTACGTCGAGTGTCATGGACCTAATCAGTTGCTGGAATATAGTATCGTAGAGAGCAGAGATATTTTGAGTAATCTTATGTAACATACATGAAAAACATAATCACCCCATTATACTATCTCACTGCTGGGCACGGGTCTCCTTTTAGAATGAGAGGGATTAGCTAGATTAGCTTCACACGCTATCGAGAAAATCTCTCAGGCATGCAGGTTTCCTCACGATGTTTTCCTTCACTGTTTAAGCGCGTAATAATTAACTATTTAATATAATAATAGCAGTTTGTCGGCAAGGAGTTCTTTTTATTTTACTACAATAATTTGCTTTAAGATCGAGCTTGCAAAAAAAAGAAATTTTACTAACGTTACTATAAATTAGCAAAAAAAATATTTTATGTGGGTAAAGTATCTCATTCGATTCCATTCCATTGATAACATTTGAACGAGACACCACCCGCAACATCTTCTGTCTGTCTGTCAAGACCCTTTATCTCGGGAACGCGCGGAGGTATCGAGTTGAAATTGAAACCATATACTCAAGTCTACAGTCCCGTGAAGCTGTGAAAAAATCAAACTTCTAAGTTAACGTAAAAAAAAGATACGACCGTTTATGCCTCAAAAATCGTATATTCCGACACTCAAGGGAATCAAAATTTATAGGGTATTTTCCGTTGACCTAGAATTATGAAATTTGGCAAGTAATTTAAATTTGGTATTTGTATTTTGATTGTATTTTTCACAAATTTATACCTTTTTTGCTTAATTGTATACACATGATGTAGAGGAATTAAACATATTTTATTCTTTACTTTCTTTCACAATACCTTATTAAAATGTATTTTCTTCAAAACGCAAACATTTCTCGACACTACACTTACTTCCTTCATAACAGCTGTTCATGTTTCATGATGTAACAAACTTCCAACTCTTAAATATGCAGTTATCCCCTTGTTTTCCTTTGGCCGCTAAGAAATTAGTTCCATCTGAAGTATCAGAACCCCTACCATAAAATCTTTTTATGAACGAGAATTATTGCCATGCATAATTTTATATGTAGGTAAGTAAACCTGTAATAAGGACACAAATCTTATTGGTTTGGATGTCCTACAAATTTGCTTACCTAGGTACTAAAAACAGCATTATTCAGGATAATTGTAGTAAAATTATAGATCAATTATTTTCATATTCATTATCTTTCGATCATTCGTATTAATTCTTTTCTTTGCTTGGAACCCCATTATAGATTCCATAAAATCAAAATCCAAGTCCAAAACTGCAAGACCGAAGGATACGGTGAGCTCGTTCTGCGTGAATCGGATCGCCAATAATTAACAAAAATGTAAGGTAGCTGTTAGTAATTGTAACATTAAGACGTCCAACAACTTAGTCTACCCGTGACAATGGATGCTGTAAAGGATCCGAAACGTCGGGAATCAAATAATATCAATACAACGCGATAAAATCCGTAAAAAGTAGTTTTATTTCAATTCTTTTCTATACATTTTGTGAAAGAAAATTGCGATCGCGGGCAGAATTCGAACCTAAGTCCTCTAGTGTGGTACGACGACCGCATTAGTCAACTAAGCCACATTTTTGACCCATATTGACGTCATGCGCTAGTAACATCTATTGATGAAATAATACTACGTCCTTCAACATTACTTCGCATGCGTAAGCTCTCTTTGTTTTGTAATTACCAATAAATCCATACTTTTCAATAGCATTAATGAATACTTATTTTCAATAACTTAATTAAATTTGGGACGACTGAAAAAGCTTTTTGTTAAAATAAATTAGACAGGTTTCACTAAAGCTTTTTTATATTTTAAAAGTAAAAAGGTCTCACTAAGCAATATTGAAAACATTTACATTACCATATTAATCTGGGGCATAAATGAATAGTTTTAACAAAATAACATAACACATAACATACCATCACGGCTGTACTCCCCGAAGGGTTAGACAGAGGCGTACTAATGTACACCCACAGTTCGCCGGTATGTTTAGGTCCCGTGTTATATGGGGAGAGTCTATAGCCATTAACCGGGCACAAATCCAGACTCCGAGCTGCTACTGAGAATTTCATAGAAAAACCCAATAACACTTTGCTCGACCTGGGGATCGAATCCAGGACCTCTAGGGTAGCAGTCGCGCTTGGGACCACTAGACTAATGAGGCTGTCTTCGCGAGAATATTTATGCCTATAAGGTTTTACACATAGGTCACACACATACCTGATTTGTACACCTTTTTAGTGGTTCCGGGTCTGGGTGTTTGTATATGTGAACAGAAAAACATCTTAGTGTGGGGTTAAGTTGCAAAAAATCCCCTGTCTTGAACTTTTTTTTGATCTAAGAACATAAACGGTCGTCCCATTTTTCGGATCAAATCAGATTCCGACAAAAAAAAAAACTCTAAAATCAGTTAATCCGTTTAGGAGTTACAATGTCACAGTGCGACATACAACCTTTTTGTATCAGGGTATTTGTTTAATGGTATGAGTAGAACATATTATAATTGTAAGTGTGTATTTCTGGGTGTACAGTAGGGCCATTGCCAAATCGAATTATCATTGTCTTGGAAAATGTCAGGTTATTAAATGTTGTCCAGCTTTCGAGTTACACATAGTAAAAGATGGCCGCGCCTACTTGCAAGTCACACAATTACACTTGCATCGGCAGAATGCGCAAGTATCAAAGACGGTTCCCGCTTCGTGAGAAAATAACTCGACAGCACAAACGCCAACGCGGCTTCAAGCGGACACATCATAAAACATTTCACTCCACGAATTCGCAACATTTATTTATAAAGAAAAATCTTCGCTGTTTTTAGCACCGCTTAAGAAATAGGTAATGTTCTACGTTTTCAGCTCAACTCAGATTTGCTGGAGAAGTGTGCTATCTTTGTGTCTAACGTCAGATGTAATTTCGTTTTCAGTCGAGTCGCTTCACTACCCGTTACTCTTTCAGAAATAAAACTGAGCAGACAGTTTTTATTTCTTTTCGCATTGGACAAAATAAAAAAAAAATATTGAATTGTAAAACTTTTCTCTTATCCATAACGTCTCGTATTATCACTATTGGTAGAGATTTTCTAATCTATATTAAAAAAAAAGATTACTAGCAATGTGGATCGCACATTACTAGTATTGTTGTTAACCTCTCGTGCTAAGCTATGCTTGTGTTACGAGTGGGTTCACGTCGGTAGTGAAATGGGTGGGGTTCGAACCGGCAACCACATGATCGCAAGTCTGACGCCCTAGCCAAAGCTACCGCCGCTTCATCTCGGCCCTCTACACATTTTATATGGTATATTTTTATAATGTTTATCTAATTTATTGTTGTTGTGCAAAACATCCTTATGGTTCATCTACCAACTGGACAGGCAGCACGGTATATCGAACTCTCTAACTACAAATTGAAACCGCATTTGCCTTCCTTTGTTCTATAGTTGTGATATCCGCACCGACCATGACAGAACCCCATCAAGGTGCATATGTTACAAAGAGGTATATTATGTCCTTCTTCTAGCACGGAAGACTTAAAAATATAAAATGTTGAATAGCTAAAAACAAGCCAAAAATCGATTTCGAACAAAACAACACGTTTCGTAATTACATTCAAGTAAACAACACTAATCATCAAGCTAAATGGTTCAGGCCAATTCAAGTGCCGTAAGACTTTCATTATGAATATTGACTTCACCTACGCACCGTTTACGCCTACGATCTCATCAATGCGCCCCAAATACTTCATTTAAATCTTACTTGAGGATCGTCTAATAAGCCAACGCCTTTAATATTAATTAGTTACAAACAAGGATCAGAACTCGCTGATTCACACAAGTGTACAATTAAACTGAAGGAGGTGGTGATTAAGTAAAAGTTTCTATCTGTGGGTGACTTCTGTAACATGGATTGTTTAGCAAATGGAGTGATCATTTGTACGCCAAGAGTACAAAAATGATTGTAAATCATATTTTTTACACTAATCTAGCTGTATGTGAATATAAAAACAACATTTGGAAACGTCATTAAGAAAAAGTAAGTTTATTGGAATCTGTTTGTAAATGCGATTTCGCTTTTAATTATCTGATATTAGTTTATTGTTATGTTTCTCAACTTTTTCATCTGTAACTTATAATATGTAGCTAACGTTCATTTGTCTACCAGTGATCGTTTCTCCATTGCTATCTAATATATAATTTTAGTCAAATTCAATTTTGATTGCAATTGGTCTTTAAAACAACTAATGGAGAAACATTAATCACTCCATGGACTCTCTCCTTCATGTCTGTCTCCATGTAATTAAGTGCAACTTCAACGAAGTCGGATACTACGATATGAATATTCTATTGCTGCCTGGAACTGAAACTTTGAGCTGATATCAATGTCATGTAGCTATTTATGTTGCATTTCTATCGTCATTCATATTTTAATTACAAGTAGTTGGGACCTAGGAAGTGTCTTGTCCCGTCTACAAGTTTACTTAAGCCAAGATGCAGAATCATTTATTATGCAAGAAGTTGATAAGGTAGAAGATAGTGTCGCTATGACTTTTTTTAAAAGTTATGCCTGGACGCGTTCACGAACATTAATTCTGACAAACACAAACAGTTGGACAATACAGAAAGTCGTTCTAGGTCGGGTTTCTTCCTATACTAACATTTAGTGCAATACACTTCACTGGAAATAAATGTAAGTGAATGTAATTCTTCATAATTTTTCTAAGTTTGGCCGGTTTACCCGTCGTTTATTTCCAGTGAAAAAGTAGTAGAGGAAATGGTAAAGTATGAACCTAGATTAACGGTATCCGAATCCGAATAATAACACAATTTGATTAAATTTTGTTTGAATTACGATTTATTTTGGTATTATGTTTGTACGAGCAATTCGTTCCGCTGGACCCTTATACTAATGTAAGCAATAATAAATTCGTGTTTTTATGATTTCACCGAATTTATCTTACAAACGAAATACCGAAATAAATCGTAATTCAAACACAATTTAACCAAATTGTGTTATCATTCGGATTCCGATATCATTAATCTAGGTTCCTACATTCTAATTTTGTTCAAAATACTTCACTGGAAATAAATGTAAGCGAATGCAATTTTTGATAAATTTACCAAGTTTGGAACGATTTTCCGATCGTTTGTTTCCAGTTAAGTAGACGAAATAGAGTATTAGACGAAATAGTACCGTAGGAACCTAGATTAAGGGTATCCAAATTCGAATAATGACATAAATTTTATAGAATATTGGCTGGATTATTTCGGTATTACGTTTTTGTGGGCAATTCAAGCTCTGCCGGACCCTTAATAATTTGCTCTGTAAGAACTGATAGTTATGTGACAAAGAATCTAATAATACTTGTAAATCGATTCAAATCCTGGATCCCACGGTGTATTAGAACTAATAAGGAACTTAATTAGATTATCTCATTACGTAAATTATTTGCCTGCTAAGGAATAAAACGGTCTAAGCGAGTAAGCCTCTTGTAATGATTACGAAACGGTTTAGAATGAGATGGTTCCCAACAAAACGGCCCTACATTTTAATGGTAAGCCTGTACAAACCTCTGATTTGAATTTATTGTTGTTTCGACTTCAATGGAACAATTTAAACAAAACAAAGGCACTGGTAAAAGAATTACAATAATATATGTACTCGTATTCGGTGTCTATAGAAATTACTGTGAACTTCGGATTTGAGACCTAACAATCTGATTGGCCTTGTCGTCGCAATTACAGCTGTTGAGCGGTAGGTTCTGGATTGGATTCCCATTTCGAGTGAAATGTTATTGGATTTCTCTACGAAATCTCCGTAGTAGGTCGATGATTCGATTTGTATAACCTTATTTATTAATACATAGGACCTAAGAACACACCGGCGAACTGTGGGCTTCTTTGCTTAAAGCACTTATAAGATGTGTAGGGTGGTTTAAATTCGAATTCAGAGCACTCACCTCTGATATTTTGTCTAATTCATGTGCGAATGTAAAATTATTTGCTTTGGAAACTTCTCTCCTCATGTTAATGTACCCGGAGTAAATTATATCCCTTTAAAAAACACTTAATACATGGCCTGCATTCTTCACAGTAAGTACCCTTGCAAAATACTCAGATATTTACCAGACTATATTAAAAGTCTAAAAGTAAGTAGGCACGGTTACAGCTCACAAAAGATCTCTTTGATAGCTCCCTTCCAGTATCTCCCCAAGATAAACATTAGTGAAAACTTTCCGAATAATTATGATGCGTTGCAGGGAGGGATCGACGTGAGAAGTGTACTTCAGAATAATGACGCACGACCGCCAAAGATGTCAAATGTTATTTAACAGCGACTGGATATGCTACAGCTAAGTACGCTATATCTGTCTTGGTCTTCTTTTGTTTTCTCATTGTAAAACAATCAATCGTGCATAAAAAAAGTCACCAGGTTAATGATGCGGCTAGGTTGCGTAGGATGATTTTAAATGTTTCCAATGTCCGAACAATAACCTTTTAAAGCCTGTTTGTGTTCTTCATAGAGTATTTTATTGACTTTATTATGACAAAAACAATTAATTTATTGATATCTGATGACTTAAAGATATAGTATCCAAGTATAAAATAATACGTACAAGTCCTATAAGCAGTGTTAAGTAATAACAAAGGAAGTGTCATCTACTAAGGTTTTTTTACCAAGTTCAGGAGACAGAGGTCTTTTGTATCGAAACATTTGGTTGCTAATAAAATATGTTATTATTATTATTTCCAGGTCTCGAGATCAAAACGAAACATGATCATCATTAACACGTCATTATCTGACAAATTTACTATTAAGTTATTTTTTAGTAAAGGAAAAAATTCAATCGCGGGCAGGATTCGAACCTGCGTCTTCTGGTTTGATATACCAGATGCTCTGACCTAAACTACTATATATATACTATGTATATATATATATATATATATACTCTGACGTAAATTCTGAATGTGAAGGCAAAATTTCAATCATGCGGGTAGGGTTCGCGGTGGCTTAGAGGTCAGAGCGTCTGGTATATCAAACCAGAAGACGCAGGTTCGAATCCTGCCCGCGATTGAATTTTTTCCTTTACTAAAAAATAACTTAATAATCTTAGCATGGAAAATGCAAAAAAAAACACAAAAAGATAAATTTACTATTATTTATTTTTCAATTTTATATAAAGTATTTTTAACGAAAACAAAAATGTCCAAAACCGAATACAGACACTTTCCTTTTTAACAACTAACGTTTAATCAAAAGGATAAAATGGAACAAAACGTTTTCCAGCTACAGACCACCAAAAACAGGCAATGACAACGACCACGTTCAGCCACACTAATCTGTGTTTATCGCATTTATCTAATGCAGAGCGGAACACGTCTAGCATATAGATTTTATTCAACGCTCGTGACCGGAATCCGCTGTGGAGTGCGGAGGGAAGCGCGAAGACACATTGTATTTAGCAACCCTCGCGATGCGAATGAATCGATAGATGTAGTGGAATATTTTTGATATATGAATTATAGAGGAGGGAAACAAAAAAGTAATTGCTTTTCTTGATATAATTTTTCTATATGGGTATCCTGCCTAAAGGATCCTGATCGAAGGATTGATTATGATCTGCTTAAAAGTTATGGGCAGTACGTTCAATAACATTGGAAAAGTACATCACTATTGATGTTAATTTATTGTTAATTATTTATTACATATTTCGTTTTAAAATAACAACATCGATTTTACCTTGCAAATTACATTTTAGACTTTTTGATTATGTGAATTACACATTATGTAAAAATAATTTAAATTACTTACTTGAATGTTTAATAACTGTATCTTTTACTGTTGTTTTCTGTATCTGCTACCTGCAGAAGCAACAGGTCACCTGCAATTATAAAACTGAATTAAAACTTCCATTCCACTAAAGTAGGGCTCTTAGCTTTATTGCCAACCGTATTAAAACCACTAACTTTTTAGCTGGTGCAACGATTGCAAAGTTAACCCCACAATGTAAGGTCCATAACACTAAAGCCACGAAAGATATACATACGTAGATATCTTTTATATAAAAGATAACGAGTTTTACGTACCGTTTATACAAAAATAACGGTTTTTCGAAAGACTTGATAGTGTTGTTAAAATTCTATTGGTAGCGTAACGTTACTTTTAAAACAATAGTGCTTGTAATTAAGATAATGGAACAGTTTATGGCTGTAGGTATAGCTGTTTTAAATGTAATATGTTACTATTGTCATTTAGTTTAATCATTAGAGTTAATCTACGATTAATTTAGTCTTTGACTAGACTGCCTCATTAGTCTAGTGGTCCCAAGCGCGACTGCAACGCTAGAGGTCCTGGGTTCGATCCCCAGGTCGAGCAAAGTGTTATTGGGTTTTTCTATGAAATTCTCAGTAGCAGTTCGGAGTCTGGATTTGTGCCCGGTTAATGGCAATAGGCTCGCCCCCTATTACATGGGACCTAAACATACCGGCGAACTGTGGGTGTACATTAGTACGCCTCTGCCTAACCCTTCGGGGAATACAGGCGTGATGGTATGATGGTATATTAAAAATAAAATAAAAAGAACTCAAAATATTGCAATCACTTGTATTTTTTCTTAAAGTAAAATCATTTACTTACACCACACTATAATATTTTATTGCAAATTTATTTTATCTGTTATTTTTTTTAATAAAACTGCCTAAGTGGTGGGCAAACAGTATTTCGATATTTCTGATAACATACACAACATCAGATCATTTGAATCTATTATTTTAACTTTGACAAAGCATAAACCTGCAGCCCACGTCGCCAGCGGAAACAAGTATTGAATAAAATATAAAAATCCACCGTATATTGTAATTTTATACAAAAGATAAAATGAGGTGCAACAGAGGTCGCGTGTAAGTGCACTCTAAGTTATTTTTAGATTTCAAGTTTGTCCCAAAAGGAAAATGCAAATAATACTGTGACGTAAAAATCTGTCTCTATTAGGAGCTGCATTGTTCTTTTTAAAGCTAACATTAAAATTATATTATGAATGTCGATTAAAACAAAGAATAAAGTAAATGCTAGAACGGTCGTAGTGCAGAATTTTTGATTTTATCTAATTATTTTATTTTTTATTTCAACGTTTTGGATTCTTATAATACTTTGTCCATTTAAACTATTTTCTTTATCATTCTTTAAGAACTCCATCGCACCTTTTCTCAAATATTTTTAAAAGCCGAAAGCGTCTTTACCTTTACTCCATAATCTCTGGAAGCAGAAACGTCCGAATTTAATAATAACAATATCAACGCGGTAAAATCTGTAAAAAGTAGACTGTGTTGCGTACCTTGGATTCGAACCCGAGACCTTTGTGTTGATAGTCCAATAGCTATGGCACTAGGCTGTCACTACTAACAATGATAGGTATATTAGACAACTGAAGCTGAAATCTCACATATATTGAAGGGAGCATATAAGCTATGCTTCTTGCCCTGACTGAAATTTCTTTTCTTTCTGAAATAAATAGAAAAATGTGTGTCAACCATGTCCACCAAAGCTGCTACTTGCATACAGGTGGGGTTCTTTTGTGCGTGCATCAAAAGGAGTTCCTGAAAAGGAGATAAACCTCTTTACATCAAGCGTGTGAATGCATGATGATAGCTTGTTTAATAACTTTGCATCACGATGTTGGCAACATTTTGATGTGATTGGAATCTGTTGCAAATACAGTACACTAACAAAGGAATATTGACACTGAAGAAGTAGAGAAGGAAGTCAATTTTGTTGGTAAAATGGATAATATTCTTGAGAAAATAAAATATGTGTATTACTGGGAAGTAATACATGTATTTTTAACATAACATAACATACCATCACGCCAGTATTCCCCGAAGGGTTAGGCAGAGGCGTACATAATGTACACCCACAGTTCGCCGGTATGTTTAGGTCCCATGTTATAGGGGGCGAGCCTATAGCCATTAACCGGGCACAAATCCAGACTTCGAGCTGCTACTGAGAATTTCATAGAAAAACCCAATAACGCTTTGCTCGACCTGGGGATCGAACCCAAGACCTCTAGTGTAGCAGTCGCGCTTGGGACCACTAGACTAATGCGGCAGTCATTCATCAAGTTATTTTTATACATTTAATTTTACCACGTTCACCGGGAGGTTAAAATGGCCACTTACGATGTATAAAAATGTGATTCACGGACACATTATGTCATAACTTCTAGTATACGCTGTCCTCGCATTGTACTCGTATAGGCTTTTCTTAAATCGAAAGTAGTCACTGGAAGCAACTTATGAGCTTCGAATTTTTAAGTAGAGTAGTAGATTTTTAGCAGTTAACATTTTCTTTATAGTCCACTAGACAAAATTAAAACCTGAAGCATATTTACCTAGGGTATGGTCCTAATCTACTCTCCTACTTTGTCCATTTAAACTATTTTCTTTATCAATTCTTTAAGAACTCCATCGTACCTTTTCTCAAAGATTTTTAAAAGCCGAAAGCTTCTTTACCTTTACTCTATAATCTATGTCACCGCCTTAGGTTAGTGGAGCGTCTCAGGTAGTGCGATTATCGTGCGGCGCACGTGGCGGGCCAGTCCATTTGCATGCTAATGCCACGCCGCCGGAACCGGCCCGTCCTGCCACCGCATTGTATTGTAAACACCGCGTGATTCACGCCACACACTACATCGAGATTTGATGTGATTAGAATTGTTTAGTACAGCCCTTACTTTGACACTTTCGTTTTTAAACGTGCAATGGAAAAGGAGAGTGTATGCAGTTGTTTGGTTTGTTAATGCGTTTAATTTTAAAGTGATGTTTGCTGTTTATTGTCGATTTAATGTGTTAAACCAACGCAATTTACTGTAATTTGGTCACATTTAGAGTGCGATTTTATGTAACAATAATTTTATGTGCATAACGAGAATTACACCCATTTATTAACAGCAATTTGCTCTTAATAACATACATAAAATGAGGATTCTGCCTGTATTTAGCGTGTATCTGGTGAACATTAAATAATTTCCAACTTAACAGCTAGACAAAATAGAATCACATTTATGTTTGTTAAGATTTAGAGACCTTTAAGTCCATGTCGATATTACCGCATCAAAGGAGTATTTCAAATCGTACTTTCTTATAATCTTGGCAAAGCTTTATGTCCAACATCGAACAACACTAATACGTTGTTGATACATCTAGTTCAAAGGTGCACACTCGATCGCGACGTAAACTTATACCGAAGTCCCCGATGCTTTGAGGGAGCCGTTGAATTTTGTATGAAATAGCGACCGTACTACCGGTATAGATGATATTTCCTTCCCAAGACTTCTCAGTACCGCATAAAATATGTACGGTGTATTTTCACTTCTCGATTTTATAGTCGATGCAGTAAATGTCAATTTTGGCGAAGTGTGGCGGTAAAACTGATTAGTTCCGTGATGATATTTGAAACACGAAAAGTACTATAGCGAAGGAATGCAGGCGATCTGCCGTCAGGCATAACTTTTTTACGAATCATGACGCATGTTTTTTGGCTTTCTCGTATGATACATGAACGAAATGTCCATCAAAACTCACATACTTACTTACTTTGGATAAATACTTAAAAAAAAACAAGCCAAAGTCATTAAAAAAATGGTATAGGGGGACAAACGAGCAGACGGATCGCCTGATGGTAAGCGATTACCGCCGTCCATGGACACCCGCAACACCAGAGGAGTCACAAGTGTGTTGCCCGCCTTTTAAAAGGGGATTACGCCTCCAGTAACCTCACTCACTCGGCGAAACACAACGAAAGCGTTGCTTGACGCCGGCTTTCTGTGAAGTATGTGTAATTGCTAACTGATCACTTTGACGATTTATCATTTTGGTTCGGTTAATATAATGATTTTAACATTAAAATCTATTCATACTAATATTACAAATTCGAAAGTCACATTACCTGTCTGTTTGTTTACGTTTTTACGTCTAAACCGCTGAACGAATTTTGATGAATTTGGGTACAGAGATAGATTAGGCCTTGTAGAAGGATTATGCTATCTTTTAATAAAAAAGTCTTTTGGAATGCAGAAGAAACCGCAGAAAATAACTAGATTGTTATGTAATTTAAGGTATTACAAGACAGTTGTTAATATACCTTCCTATACGTGATTTTGCAAAACATTCAATTAAAATAATGATGTCCTCAACAACAGGTATTTCTTTGATTTTTTTTTTAATATGTCGTCTCTACTCGCGCTATTTATTTTTCTAACCAATTTTCGTTTTAAACTATTACTTACAAAACAAGATTTCATTATTGTTTATCTGTTTCTTGTTGTTTATAGGACTGTAGGTAGGGCTGAAATCCACATAGACGATGTCACAAATTACCCGACTAATCCATGGGAGCCGGCAATGGCTTCTATCAGACACAGCTTAAGCCTCCCTTGAGACCGGTCGTGCACGCAATGAATGGTCTTATGTAGACCACCACTGCGGGTCTTTATCGTAATCACTATTAAATTTAACTGGTGTAGTCCAATTGCTTTTTAATCGACTTCAATTAAAAATAGGAGGTTCAATGTTCATTTACATACAAGAATATTTGGTAATGCGATGACAGACCCAGACGATTTCTGCAATATAGTATGTAGATCGATATCCATACTAGCTCGATTCTAGTCCAACTAGCAACAAGACTGGTCATACCGATAATTCGTACTTGGAACACGGACTGCGCAAACCGTAAATGTTCAAAATACGACGTGCAGCCAGCATACGTGCGGTATGGAGGCGACTGACGACCGTAACGGCCAAAATCGACATGTATGCAAGACACTTTATGCCTAGCTGGCTGGTAAATTTCAGGTTTGGATGGCAAATGCCGTGCAAGTGAATGACGTCCAGCCCAGTAACAAGAAACTCGTTTAGGTGGAAAAGTTTCTAAAGAGGTCGAATGAATACTTCGGATGGCTGAGTACTTTTTTTTTTATTAAACTGTGCCAAGTGACGAAGGTGAGCAAGGTGCATTTGGCATTAAATGACATTAAAGTGACATAAAAGAACTATCTCGATATTGTTTTTATTAAAATTAAATTCTTAACATAAAAATAACAAAGGAAGAAAAAAATGTGTGTTTGTAAAGTCAATCGACACAGGACACCCTTCCAAGAGCGGGAGATGTCTTAAAAAAGCTTGAGGTAGCCCCAGTAATTAATAACTCTATGTTAGGGTTGTCAGGAGTGAGAGACACAGACACGGCACGGTTACTTGTATATATTGCATTTTTCGGCGAGCTCTTGCGAAAAAACCTTTTGCATTGGTATAATACTCTTTTCAAATATCTCTGTAAAATTAAGCCAGAACACACTGTAAAAAAAATGGTACCAAATTGAGAAGTCACGAAACTTAGTGAAGTAATTAATTGTTAAGATAAAATAAATAACAGGTGCAATCTAGTCCAAACGTGGCACCAGGCCAAGCGTGGCAGCACTGTGAAATAGAATTCCACAAGTTTTAATGTTGGCTACATACCAGAATACATTGTTACACAAACTGGGGAATGTTCGTACTTAGGTACTGTTTACCTACGAATCTTCATTTTGCTTTTACGACTAGAATACTTACCTCATTAGTTTAGTAGTCGTAAGCGCAAGTTAGCGTTAGTTCCTTTTTTATTCGTGATAGTCTTACGCTTGACCGCCAGAAAAAAACCGCATCAAAATCCTTTGCGTAGTTTTAAAGATCTAAGCATACATAGGGACGGATAGACAGAGGGAAGCGACTTTGTTTTATAATATGTAGTGATAAATAACAATTGATGTTAGTATATCACTTCATTAAAAGCGTTTTGTTTGGGTTTTTGGAATATCCACCATGAATCAATGTCGCTTTTTCGTGCTTCTGGTCGTCCTATAGTAGAAAGGGCTAGGTGGAATAAGATCGTGGAGATCTGATGCAGGGTGTGCATTAGAAATGTATCCGATAAAAAACCGATAAGCTAGCAACTTTGTGGCGATGTTCCACACTTTGGAGTTTAGCCAGCCAGCACTTGGGTCCAATTCCCAGGTCGAGCAAAGGGTTATTGAAATTTTTTTTATGAAATTCTCAGTAGCAACTCTGTGTTTGGTAAACTCTACAAAGACAGACAGACAAACAACGAAGTGGTCCTATAAGAGTCTCCTTTTTGAGGTTCAATTGCTGGATACGGGACAAGACGCAAAATTCCGGGATATTCCCCGATTTCCCTGCCATCTGGCAAGCCTTGTCTCCAAGGGAGATGAATTATATTGTATACACCCACAGCTTGCCTGTATGTATTAGAACTTTTGGAAGCAGTTTTATGCATTTTATGCAGTTTAGAATAGCATTTCATATTATTTAAATACAATAATTAATATGAAATATGACGCTTACACACATAATAAGACTTTTATTGCAAAACGATAAAGCATACTTAATTAATCACCTAATGACTTTGCGTGAAGGAGGATTAAGTATTGCTATAAAAAGTTTTGTTTACTCTTTTAAAGAAATTACGTCTGGTTTTTAGAGTCAACAAGTACCAAAAACCCTTTGAGTTCATCATACATTATTTTATACATATCACTGGAAATATATATAGAATATATATATAGAAATCGCAGATTAATAATTACCTATATAATATACCTAATAGTCAATGAATATAAATTTAAGTAAAATATGAAAATAATAAAATAAAATAAAATAAATATAAAACTTCCTCCTCTCTCCTACATCTTGCCGTGCCGACAAGGCCCACACATGTTTCTTATATTATACCATTGTAACATCTATTTAACTTGTGGAGTGCAATAAATGTATTGAGTATTGAGATCTGGCGGTAGTAATACGTGTCCCTATAGTTCTTCGATATTATTTTTTATTCGTTTTTTTTTTATTATTGATTAGGTCGGCAAACGAGCAGACGAACCACCTGATGGTGAGTAGTCATCACCGCCCATGGACACCTGCAACACCAGAGGAGTTGCTGATACGTTGCCGAGTTTTAGTAGTCCCTAAGTACTGCAGACTGACAGTGCCGCCGCAACTGAGAGGGAACTGGCTCTTACGCGTAAAAGTCGAAACACACACCAAGGTGCTTTACTACAGACTCTGATGTAAGGGTGGTCGCCAGCCAGTCAGATCCCGAGAGGTCCTACCACCGAGCAAAAGAATTAAGATTAAGAATGAAGAAGTAAATGATTTTTTAGATTTCCATTACATACTGACTTCTGAGACTTACGGATTATAACGCGATAAAATCCGATAAGTGGTTTTATTTTAACACTAGCTGTTGCCCGCAGCTTCACTCACGTCCCAAAAAGATTAATCTAGGTACCTACTGTAAGTCCGATTCTAGGCGGCGTATCAAGATGAAACATGCACCAGATTTTAAGTTAGAGGTCTAACTCGAACTCGAAATACATCGGTCAAAACTGCATTAAATTCTATGCATTAGTTTTTGCGTGATACGCGTACAAACATACAGACAGACAGACAGAAGGACAGACAGACAATAATTCTATAGTAAACGTAAAGTAAAGTAATTTTTATTGTTTCTGATTGAGTACATATATAAAGTCTTAGAGTCTTAGAGTCTGTTGCTCTAATAAAGACCCCCCATATATATCTATAATGTACAGACCTCGGCCTTTTACAATTTTATTATAGGTACTTAATTATATAGATTTATTTCCATTACAGTTTTTTGTACCTGATTTTTCGATTTCCATATATTTTTTTCCCCTTATTCCCCAGGTTAGTATCTCGAGTCGAGAAAATATCTGACTTAAATAGCTTACAAAATTTTATAAACGGACAGCGGACAAAACCATTCCCAGATCCCCAATTTCATCAAAATCGGTCCAGTTGTTTGATCTAAACCATTCCCAGATCCCCTTGAACACACAAAAAATTTCATCAAAATCGGTCCAGTCGTTTGAGAGAAGTTCAGTGACATACACACTCACAGAAGAATTATATATATAAAGATAACATAAAATACTTTCTTTTTGTATCAATCGTCCAGTCGTCAAGCACGGCTGTTGAGCATGACGTTTCAGTGTTAGGTGCTATTGGGTTGTTCTATGAATTTCTCAGTAGGAGATTTGAGCGCAGGATCCGCTGTCATATGTGATTTAAAATCATATCGGTGTAGATCCATCGTAGTGGTATGTAATTTTTTTGATTTTTCATGGGACAGGATAGCCTAGTAATAGTAGAAGTAGTAGAAGCAGTGATAGCCTAGTGGTATGACTGGACAGTGTAATGGGTTGATTATGTTAAATATAGGACAGGGATTTGTAAGAATCCTTTAAATCTTACCCTTACCGTTACATTACATTACAGTTACATATTCATAATGATGAAATACTTCCCCGTACCACCTTATGGAAACTCCCGAAAATAAATCTATATATATATATATTATTTATAAAAGAAGAACCTGACTGACTGACGTATAAACGCACAGCCGAAACTGCACGAGCTAGATCCCTGAAAGTTTGCATGCTGGTTCCTTTTGCACTGTATGATGTATTTTTGTGTGTATGATTTTCGGAAATTCAAACCCTAAGGTGGTGAAATAGGGGTGAAAGTTTTTATGAAAGCCCGCACATGTAAATGACATACATACACACATATATACATATTTAATTAATGATGTCATCGTCAAGATTTAAATGAAATTCCATTGTAAAGCTGTCATTCGCTGGTGACATTTTGACAATTGTTTTCTTCCTTATAAATTGGACTTAGCACATTTTATGATATGAAACCATCACTGTACCATGGTGTAGGTACAGTGGGCACAGTATATTTTTGAAATGAAAATTACATAAGTACGCAGGCGAAGTTGCGCACGGTATAAAATATGAAAATTGTTTAAATTGTCATTAATCCAAAAACCAGACAAAGAGTCTTAAGTATCATAAACACGTAAATTGCTTTATAGAGACCAAATTCTGGCAACACATGCATACTCAAAAAAAAAATACGTTGGGAGAAAATAAAAACTAAACAAGAATACTTAAATAGATTAGAAACTTTTAACATTTGGTAAGGTTGTGGTAAAGTGTTAAAGCAAAAAATATTAGGATGCAACCTGTGCGACCTTCACATTGGTATATATTGAGCCACTTTGTAAAATTAGTATCAGTGTCATCCTGACAACAATACTGCACTAGTTAATATTATTATTTTAATTAATAATATAAAAATGATGAAGACACAGTGTATTTTATTGTGGTTTTGTTTCTTCAGTGTCTCTTATGGGAATTTAGGTAAGAAATATCTAATAATTTATTGTCATCTACTATATAAAAATAAGTCGGGTTTTCCTTCCTGACGCTATAACTCCAGAATGCACGAACCGATTTCCACGGTTTTGCATTCGTTGGAAAGGTCTCGGGCTCCGTGAGGTTTATAGCAAGTGTTACATAAAACGAAGCCATCTGGTGGCGAAACGGAGTTCGCCGTGTTTGCTAGTCTAAAATATAAAACGCCTTAAAAACTTCTTAAAGCCATAATATGTTCTGTCTTCTTTTCCCTGTCATAAAATATCACGTGCCAAAACAAGACAAAACATAAATACATGATTATAACATACTAGCTGTGCCTTATGGTGTTATCAGCGTTTTTCTAGTTATTCTCAATCTTAAGGTAATTTACGTGTTTATGTCGTTTGACCTCTGACGTCTCTACCCTATATGGATCCAAAGTGTTAAATTTAAAGTTTCTAGGCCTTATAATTTTTGAAATATGAGAGATTCATTAAACTTATTAATTACTATATTTCGGCGGTAGCCTAATGGTTAGGACATCGGACTTGTGATCATGTGGTTGCCGGTTCAAAACCCACCCATTATTTTTTTGTATGTGATAGGAGGGTAAACGAGCAGACGGATCACCTGATGGTAAGCGATTACCACCCAATATTACCGCCCGATTATAGACACCCATAACACCAGAGTCACAAGTGCGTTGCCGACCTTTTAAAAGGGGATTGGGCCTCTGGTAACCTCACTCACTCCTCGAAACACGTAAGCGTTGTTTAACGCCGGTTTTCTGTGAGGCCGTGGTATCACTCCGGTCGAGTCGGCCCATTCGTGCCAAAGCATGGCTCTCCCACGTAAAAAATTTGCATTGCACTACTTATGGGAACCCATTCGTAACACAAGCATTTAGCTTCGCACTCGTAACACAAGCTGTTTTTTTGGGAAAAAAAGCCAAATTATTTTCAGTTCGATTAATAATATCGTTGCTATAAAATATAATTTCTATTCAACTCTAAGAAGTGGGTTATACTGCATCTATCAAAATATTCAATTTTGGACTATTTTTAAGTAAAATTTCAATTTCCAAAAAACAAACTAAATTTGAATTTGGTGGGCTATACATATCATACCATCACGCCTGTATTCCCCGAAGGGTTAGGCAGAGGTGTATTAATGTACACCCATAGTTCATCGGTATGTTTAGGTCCCATGTAATAAGGGGCGAGCCTATTACCATTAACCGGGAAATGAATTTAATTAATTAATTAATTAACAAATACAGACTCCGAGCTGTTACTGAGAATTTCATAGAAAAACCCAAAAATACTTTGCTCAACCTGGGGATTGGCCCCAGGATCTCTACCGTCGCAGTCACGCTTGGGACCAATAGATTAATGACGCAGACCAGGCTATACTCGTATAATCATATCATGTGAAATAAATCTATTTATATCGTCCGCAGTACCTTTCATCGATAAATGCGTATGGAACGACAAAGCTTGCCTGATTAAATCATCAAACAAAGCCTTGCCGCACGTCTGTGGTGGATTACCAGAGCTTGGAATACGAACCCTAGACCCCTTAGTCGTTAAACAAGTCAAGGTGGAGGAATCTGGCTTGGACATTGTTTTCAACGACTTCAAACTAACCGGACTTTGCAACTGTAAAATAATTAATGTAGAGTAAGTATTTTGTTTAAATTATATGTAGGATCTATTAGTCAATGTCACGATTCTCATTGGCTGTGACCATAGAACAAGTGTGGATTTTCGTCGGGATAAGACCTACCTACATACGAGTACTTAGCCGATGCGGCCTCCCTGGGTGGGTAGAGCATGGTATGTCTGTATATATATATGTATGAAAATACATATATAAAAAGTCCCAAAAGAAGAAAGAAACATTTATTCAGCTGCAATGAGACATATAGCTACGTATTAAATAATTTCAATCTATATCTTTGTGGGATTATTGAGGCAAAATAAACGAATTTCATACTAATCCATACTCTCACCTTATTTATCCCACTTATAATAAAATTGTAACAGGCCGATGTCTGTACATTATAGATATTAAAGAAAAACTAATATGGGGGGTCTTTATTAGAGCAACCAGAAACCAAAATATATTTTTCGGGATTTCGGGGCAGTCTATGTGTTTATGGAAAATAAGTTAGCATCTTGGAGAATCATTTATGAGTGATAATGTTTTGATTTTTATTCTTCTTCATAAAAGGAGAAACTTAGGACTTCTGACTGACCACTAAAAATTGTCATAGATGACCCGGACCGATGGCTTTACGTGCTCTCCAAGGCACAGAGGCGTCGATGTGTTAAGAATGGTCACTCATCCACAGACTGACCGCAGCGAGAGCAGCTTAACCATGCAGATCAGTTGATCTACTTAGTTATTACTTAGCCACGACCCCTACGTTCCCCTCCTTTTTCCTATTTCTACGAAGGTGTTAAAACGGTATTAACAGACATAATTATTTCTTCTATAGACGTAACGTGGAGGAGTCGTATATACTAGTTCAAGCGGAATGTCCTATTGATGTAAAAGGTACCTACAAGGCTTCTGGTAACCTGTTACTAGTACCTGTTGAAGGAAATGGTCCCTTCCACGTAAAGAGTAGTAAGTGTCCTTTTTATTATAAACATGGCGAACCATAGTAAACATGTGACAGATTGTTAACGCCGATACACAGGTTGTTAATTTCTGTCCGTAAAACTCGTTTACTTACAAAGTATTAAGCGTTCACTAAACATCTGAATGACACAATGCAATGCACTAAATAAATTCCAAGCTAAACTAAAATATATGATATTTTCTATCCAAAAGAGTACCTATTAAAGTACGTTTTAGAATGAAGTTATAATTTTTTGTGTTTGCCTTCAATATTTCTCAAAAAAAAATATTTATTTTAATACGAAAAAATGCAACTCTACAAATCTTCTGGTACATATCCCTATCGAAATATATTATAAAAATTGTACTTAAAATAAAGTATAGGTACTCTAACTAAAGACAAAGATACCCAAGGTCGTGATATAAACAATGGACTTTCAAGTCTAAAATCTCGAGATTGAAACCAACGACCCTCAGAGAAGACCATACGCGTACGTACAATAGATATAATATAGATGCATATATTTTTAAATTAATTTAACAAATATTTATACAAATGATAACATTTATGAAGTTTGTCAAACTGTTATGCAGTTTGTCGGCAACAGTTCTCGCTTTACAATAAGAAATACATATTTGTTATCCTGTTTATTTTGTTTTATTTTGTTTTTTTTTGTTTTTTTTTCTATTATTATATCTTTTTGTGAAAATTTCAGATAAAGTCTTCGTCTCAGTGAAAGTTTCCATAAAGACAGTAGATGGTAGTGATGGTCAGAAGTTCTGGAAAATTAGTAAATATGAACACTCGTATGACTTCAAAGAAAAGGCACTATTGAAATTCGAAAATCTGTACAACGGCGACGAGGAAAAAGGTAAGATTTTGATATAAAAAATTATAAATCGCGTTATAATGATGTTATGAAATCCTGACGTTTCTGATACGTTACCTACATTAATATTCTATTAGTAAATTTGCGTGTTAGAAATCAAATGGATATAATAATTTAATTACATTTCAACAAACAAGGTCAATTCTACTCATTTCAAAGAGAAGTATATAGTGAAATCGAATAATTCCACTCACAATTAGAGCTGCGATACGCGAGTGATACTCCTTGTGTTGCAAGCGTCCATACGGGCTACAGGCTATGTTAACCGCTTATCCTCAGGCGGGCCGTATTCTTGTTAGGCTTAGTGGTGTAAAACAATAATAGATATTATTGAAATGGTCAAAATATAGTTCCAATCTACTTTCAATATATCATAAATGTCGAAGGGAAATAAAAAATGAAATACCAGAAAATCTTCGAATGTTGTCATTTACATCATGTTCACCATCATTGTCATTGTCAGAATCATTACCCAAGTTGGCTCAACCGGTGCCAGCTTGTGAACACATCCAGTCAAATTACAAATGCTTAGTTTATTCTGATAAGAGAGGAGTTGGTTTAGGACCCATGCTTCAACATAATATGAGTTACAGTGTAACAAACCACTGTCATCATAATCTGCATTTTAATATTATTGTTGACAAGATAGTAAATTCAGATTTAAATAGTCAATCACATATTGTTTTAATGATTGGAAACAGTATTGGGGTAAAAAAAGTAGATATTGTTAATGGTATCTCCACCTTACTAAATTTAAATGTCGGAAAAATTATGATATGTGCCTTGCCTTACTCCCATTTGTTATCTGATGCAGAAAATAACTATGTGTATAAATTAAACAATATTATTTATATGTTGACATGTCGTCACGGTGACAAATTACTATACTTTGACACAAACAAGTTTGTTAGTGGCTTTCAATTGACTGGTGAAGCTATGTTTCTTCCCAAAAGATGCAAACATTTGATGGCTTCTTTGATAGCCTATAACATTCAATCTGTGATAGCAAACATACCAAAGAATAGGTTAGTTAGTTTTAATGACGAATCAGTATTATCTAGCCTCACTAATGATACTGTGATAGATTGTTTAAACTTACCCAACCGACAATAGAGAAGCAAAACGATGGCATTCTTCTTTACCACCAGAACATAAATCGCTTCTCTGGCAAAATCTTAGATGTAGAACTTTTAGTAGATAAATATTGCATTGATATCTTATGTTTTTGTGAAACCTGGTTAAAACCTGACACAATGCAATTCAATGTAACTAACTTCATGGTTGCCAGTGCGTACAATAGACTATCAGCTGTGGGTGGTGGAACATTGATACTATGTAACAAAAATCTCAAATTCAAAGAACGAAAAGACATCACCTCGTGCTCTGTTGAACGCTTATGTGAGGTAGCATGTGCTGAAGTAGAAAACTATATTATTATATGTGTGTATAGGCCACCTTCTTCAAGATTTCCAATGTTTTTGACAGTAATGGAAGATGTTCTTAGGAAAGTTTTTAAATGCAAGAAACACATTTTTGTTTGTGGTGATTTAAACATTGATATTCTAATAGAATCACCTGAAAAACGGCAACTTTTAGCTTTATTTAAATCTTTTAATTTGGAAAATATTTTTAATGAACCCACTAGGATTACTGCTACTTCCATTACTTGTATTGATAATATTTTTTCAAATTGCGCAGTTCAAGGCTCTTCAATAGTCAGCGGTGTTAGATCCGACCACATGGGACAACTGATTTCTATAGAGACTAACAAAAGGCTACCTATTAACAAATATATCATGGTTAGATCTTTAACAGGGAATAAATTACGTTCTATGCAGGAGTTAATTAAAATGCAATTATGTAACACTAATTTTACCTCGAAGGACCCCAATATAAATTATAACAAGTTACTCAATATAATAAGTAAATCATTTAATAAGTCATGCCCTCCTAGAAGAATTTCCCAACGTAGAAATAGTAAATTTAATGAATGGTCCACAACCGGCATTAGGAAAAGTAGAGATGTGCTTTACAAACTATATTATGAAAAATCATTAACCTCTGACGTAGGTTTTCATAATTATGTGCGGAAATATTCTAAGTGTTTTAAAAAAGTATGCATTGAAGCTAAATCAAAACTCGTTAGTAAACAAATAATGAAATCCGATAATAAAATTAAAACAGTATGGAAGATAATAAATACGGAAACAGGAAAAAACAATAAACAGGACACAGATCTGAATTTGAAAATAAATAATAAAATAATTTCAGTCAACGCGGAAGTTGCAAGCGCTTTCGAACAATACTTTACTAATGTTCCGATCGAGGTCACGAAATCTTTACATTCGTCCCCTTCACTAGCAGAATCTCTGGCAAAGAATTTTTTCAAAAGACACATACCAAATTTTGCATTTAGCCAAGTATCTCCTCTTATGGTTAAAAAAGCATTTAGAAGCTTAAATATGAAAAATACAGAAGATCTATGGGGCATATCTATTAAAGTACTAAATTCAATTATTGACGATATCGCTCCGATTCTTGCAAATATATTTAATCTTTGTATTAAGACGGGAACTTTTCCAGATTTAATGAAACATAGTAAAGTCATTCCAATTTTCAAATCAAGCTGTAAAACAAATCCCTGTAATTATAGGCCCATTTCTGTTCTCCCCGCCTTAAGTAAAATATTTGAAAAACTCATGCTTAATCAAATGACAGCACATTTCCACATAAACAAGATTTTACACGATCAGCAGTTTGGCTTCACTAAAGGTAGGTCAACATCTGATGCTGGTACGAAGCTGGTCTCTCACATTTTACAGGCTTGGGAGGGGTCACAGGATGCCATAGGTATCTTCTGTGATCTTTCCAAGGCTTTTGACTGCGTTGATCACAATACGCTTATTCGTAAATTAAACTACTACGGTATAAGAGGGCCATCTTTGGAGCTTGTGTCTTCTTATCTTGCTATGAGGCGACAAAAAGTGGACATAAAAGGAGTCGCATCTCCCGGGTCTGTTGTTAAAATGGGTGTTCCACAGGGCTCTATTTTAGGCCCTTTTCTTTTCTTAGCGTATATAAATGACCTTCCCTATATGATGGCCGAGCTAGCGAATATAGTATTGTTTGCAGACGATACCTCACTCATATTTAAAATCGATAGAAATGATAGCAATCTCTTTAACGTAAATGAGAGTCTAAAATCTTTGTCTAAATGGTTTGCTGCTAATAACTTAGTACTTAATGCTAGCAAAACAAAATGTCTAAAATTCTCGTTACCAAATGTACCACAAACTAAACCTAATTTAATTCTTGATGGCAGCAAACTGGACCTAATCAATGAAACCATTTTCTTGGGTATTACGGTTGATTGCAAGTTGCAGTGGGGTGCGCACATTTCAGCCCTGTCTAGCAGATTAAGTTCCGCTGCTTATGCAGTGAGGAAAATTAGGCAAATCACCGATGTGGCTACAGCCAGGCTAGTGTACTTCGCTTACTTTCACAGCATTATGTCATACGGTATTTTGCTGTGGGGATCAGCTGCAGACGTAGATTCAATTTTTATCTTACAGAAAAGGGCCATCCGCGCAATCTACGATATGGGCCCTCGCGATTCCCTAAGAGATTTTTTTAAGAATATCAATATACTTACACTGCCGTCACTCTATATTTTCGAAAACATCATGTACGTCCGCAAAAACCTGCAGACGTTCAGTATCAATAGTGACTTTCACAACCTTAATACTAGGAATAAACATAAAATTGTGGTACCTAAATTTAGATTAACCAAAACAAATAAATCATTTCTAGGAAATTGTGTGCGTTTCTACAATAAACTCCCTAAATGTGTTACCGATCTTACTGACAAGAAATTTAAAAAGTACGTCAAATCAGTTCTTGTTAAGAAAGCCTATTATAAAATCAAGGACTACGTTGACGATAAAGATGTGTGGTGTTTAAATACGGATGCACTTGCGGCCTCCTTGGCAACCTGAGGTTTTTCCAAATTAGTATCTATAGTGAATATATGGACATAGTTTTCAGAGATTCTGTATTCACTACATTTCGAGATGTCTTCATATGGTTAGTATTGTTTACCTCAACTGAAACTGTAAATGTGTGTACATTGTGGCGTGTCTGAGTGGACTCTAATTTATCCTGCTTTGATGAGGTGTGTACTTTACCACATAGTTCACTTATATTCTATTAATGACATGGAGTTCTCAAACACTGAGAACCTTCTACCTAACTTCGACATCCAATGTTCACACATCCTCATATCGCAATATTGTACCAATGAAGATTGTAACACCAATTATTTTAAAAGAGTGTCCATGGAGTTTCTTGCCGGATTCTTCTCCATAGGATCAACCTTTTGGAACCGAGCAACTAGAATCATAACGTTTCATAAACGCTTGTAAAAGCTTATTTGAAATAAAAACATTTGAACTTGAACTTGAATCGAACCTAATAAACATAAATTTAAAAGAAAGTTAAGAACATACCTTATAGATACCCTACAATAAAACATTAATTGTGCACTCCATTACTTAAGTACCTACCTACATGTTAGTAAGACTAAACTTGATCCCACAGTCAATCTGTTTTGTGGGGCTTTGTATTACTTCGTAAGATGTATGGACCTCATAAAAAAAATAAATAAAAAAAATAAACTCAGTTAGAAGTAACCACTCAATTAGACGGTGAAAGAAAACAGTGAGGAAACTTGCATGCCTGAGAGATTTTAACCAAGGCGTTTGACGTTTACCAAAGTACCCGCAGCAGGCCAGCGTGGTGGACTATAGCCTAACCCCTCTTCATTTTGAAAGTAGCTTACTGCCCGGCAGTTGTAATTAAAGAAAAAGTAAAAATATTTGAATTCACATTTTTTTTTCTAGCTGGGCCTGTTATTAACGTCTTGGAGCAGAGTTGGAAGGATATCGTACGCATATTCGCCAAACCCATCGTGTATGAACTTGTGCACCAAATAATACACGGCCTCAAAGAATTACTGCACAAAGTCCCAGTCTCTGATCTGGAACTATAGACGAAGAGAACTGTAAAAAACGAGATGTTATACGTTTCGGATATAAAATTTGTATTCCTTGGTTTTAGTTCTGTTGTCTGTAAAAAAGTTTGAATTAATTAAAGTTTGGCAATGCAATATGTTATTTTACTTTTTTCCGTTCACTTACTTGCATTACACTCACTTGCATTAACTTGTATTATATAATGTATGTTCTATTTTCAAATTCTAATTCCACAGAAGTACATAACACAAAGCCAAAAAGTAAATCTGTTCTATAATAACATTAAATTTTAAGTTTAAAATCCCCCGCAGTATCAAGACATGATTACTATGGTCTTACAATATCATGCCAAATTTCAAATCGATCTGACCCGTAGAAGTTGCTCATATCCTTATGCTAATAATCTTCAAACGTCTGGCCAGATTTTCTTAAGTCATAGCTAAGAACACTCTCGATCAAGTCACCTTTCAAACAAAAAAACTGAATCAAAATCGGTCCATTCATTTGAGCGCTTCGATGCAACAGAGACAGACACATATATTTTTTGTCCTTTTTGGTGATTTTTGTATCGGGGGTTAAAAACTAAATCTATCCTAAAACAACATTAATTAGTGAACATTCAAAAATGCACCGAGTGTTTATTAATTACACATTTTATGAATAATAAAACGGACAATTACGAGCTGGGCGTAATAATTAAACAATTCTATAAGTAGCCGGTTATAAAATATAATATTTATTTGTACGGTGAACACAGTAGGCGATGATGGCGTCAGAGTCGCCATCATTTACATCAGTGATTCCCAAAGTGGTCTGTATCGACCCCCAGGGGCCGACGATGACCTCCAAGGGGTCCATGGATTGGATGGTCCAGGAAATTTGTATGTAAGGTTTGCTCTTTCATATTGACTTAAATAAACTTTTTTATTATTATATTATTAGCTTTTGCCCGCGACTTTGTTTGCATAGACTTCAGAATTGAGTCCGACCTGGATAAAAAGTAGCCTATGTGTTATTCCAGACTTTAATTTATCTCTGTGCCAAATTTCGTCTAGATCCGTTAAGCCGTTTTGGCGTGAATATGGATATGGATTATTATGTCAGCGGTAAAAAATGGGTATATGGTATATTCAGTATGCAAAAATCTAAAATTAGGCAAACAGGGGTCTATCCAAAATCGAAAGATAAAACAGTTTGGGGATCTCTGATTTACATCGTTAATATTTTTTTATCGTTAAGCATATTTACGATGATTTAATTGAGCCGTTTATGTTTGTATAGGTAATTAAAACTTGCAGTAGGCATGCGCTTGAGTTGTAAAAGTAGTCGGTTTTGAAAGTAATTAATAAATAAACGACTAACTTAGGTTTCGATTTTATTATCATTTATATCTGGACGATGTTATAAAGTATCTATCTAATAAAGTAAAACATATTAAAGACGTAACACATAAAAATGCCAGGACACGAATACGTACAGGACGTCAACAACATAAAAACTCCCAGTATAGTATAGCATTATATAATAACTAGCTGTTCCCCGCGGTTACGCTCGCATCCCAAAGGATGTCGACAACTGCACCACACATTGGGTTCAATACCGACGATATTGAGCTATCGATATTTTTAAAGAAAATATTGATATTTTGATGTATCGATATTTTTTGGCCATCCCTAGGTATTTCACTTCTCTATGTTTATGTTTCTGAAAAGTTGAAAGTAATGAATTCTAAGTGTTAAAAAAATTACTAAAATTACATGCTCAGTGTTGTTGTAATTATTACTTGTAGTTAGTAAAATCAAATATATCGTTGACCCCTTTTGTAAAAAACATCTAAATCGATTAAACTGTTAAAAAAAGGACTTTCATACAAACATTTTTATCCTAGTGCAACTGCTACCCTAGAGGTCCTGGGTTCGATTCCCAGGTCGAGCAAAGTGTTACTGGGTTTTACTATGAAATTCTCCTTAGCAGCTCGGAATTTGGGATCTGTGCCCGAATAATAACAATGGTGAGCTGTGGGTGTACATTAGTACGCCTCTGCCAAACCCTTCGGGGAATAGAGGCGTGATGGTATGTTTTATTTTTATCATCAGTTGAATTTCAAAAAACTCTTAATACATCTTTACTTATGAAGGATAAACCATCCTACAAATTAAAAGTCTCTACAACCAGCGGTTTAGGCTGTGCGTTGTCTCTCAGTCAGTAAGTCTGAGTGAGTATCTTATAAAATAATAAAACTGACTTTAAGACTTTAAGATATTACTAGCTCTCACTCTCCTAAAGTTGATCAAGTCATAATTACGGACTACGTGAACGTAGATGGATTATTCGAAGCTTCGAATAATCACCTACGTTCTGACAGGAATAGGCATAAATCATACAACGAACTAAATTCAAATCACATCGGTTCTCAGTCAATATTCAGGGTTGTCAGCTGAGTGTTCTAATTAGAGCGGAGCCAGTGAAGCGTGACGCGTCCATCGGACAAATGACGCTTCGAATAATGGAGTAGGTGTACAGCGGACGTACAAGTCTTGAATAATAAGTGGCAACACTGTGCAGTTTTTAGGAAGCAATTTATTTTTATTGGGTTGTTCGTTGTTTTTTTCATAACAATATGAAGTTATGAACTACTATTGTGTACCTGCGGTGCTACTTGCAACAATCTCGTTTTTTCCAATTCCGTAGGATTTACCCAAAATCCCGTCTTAATAATCACCTACATACAACTCTAGTGTAAACTTTCATGTAGGTATCTATTTAAGCTTGTCTTTGTGTACTGTGTGTCAGCTAAGTAGATGAATATCGGAAAACAAAAGGTTCGACAGTATCAGTAAACATTTTTATTTTATTTTAACTACAAATAGTAGCACTAACATATTAATACAAGTAATGCATAAACTATAAGTGGTAAATTTAGTTTAATAATAAAGACCAAAAAATGTAAATAAACAGAAGGTGAACATTATTGTAAAGAACATAACGCGCGCTCCGCAACGTGGTTTTGCACACACACACAAACTCACACACACACAGCATGAGATATGAGACGTCTTGATTAATTAATAGGCATCTGCAAAAAGTCGACGTGAAAGTTTTTCCGCGTTCGCTGATTTTTCGCGGAATAAAATTTATATACCTACCGGTATAACGACATTTTTCATAATTTCTATTAGATAGGTTGTTCCTAATTAGGTTACAGTGCTGGCTTGCTAATAGACGTCAGTGCAGACGCCTAGTTCAGTATCAGTCCCAAGTTCGGCAAAATGCATGAAAACGACAGTTATGAACGCCTGAATTGTGGAAACATTATGTCATTTCTATACTTTTGTTTCTATGCGTTTGTCGATTGGAATTTTCAATTATCATTCGTTTCAAGTTAACCTTCTGTTTCGTGATTAGTCTATGTAAGCCGTCAGTTGTTCTCCATTATATTTTAAATGTAAACTTGGAGTATACTCGTAAACAGAAGGCTATAAACTAACAAAAATTTTGAGTTGTTCAGCGTTGCCAACCGCAGAATATTATTAACATCTTTTATTACGGAACGCGTCTCGTAAAAGATTTTATTTTCATTTTTTATAAACAATATCACGTCTGTTTGTTAGGTTATTAGAGGATGGGTATCAGCTTTCTTTAATTTGGCCAAGTGATTAGTAAAACATTAAACGGTTAAATCCAAATTCCAAATTGCAAATTAAAATTGTAGATGGATACATAAAATCCAATAATAATAATATTTTTTTATCTTGATCTTGCCTCCGGGACAAAGATGAGGTCGGCGATGGAGCCAGCATACCCAGAAAATGCATGTTCACCCTACTTTTGAATAGATTCGGGAGATACGTACTCGGAAATACAGACGCAGGAAGGGTGTTCCACTCCTTGGCTGTGCGCATTATAAAAGATATTGTATATCTATAAATCAATAGCGCTCTGTGGAATATCAGCCAGGTAGGGATGATATTCTGCGATTCGTCTGGAGCTCCGATGGTAGAAAAGAGACCTGGGAATTGGACTTACCTCACACTCACGCAGCCGCGCTTGCGATCACTTGACTAATGAGGTAATCTTAATTTAGTTTTTTTTAAAGCTTACTAGCAATGTGTATTCTAGTATTCTTGCTAACCACTCGTTTTAAGCTAAATGCTTCTGTTACGAGTGGGTTCACGTCGGTAGTGTAATGGGTGGGGAATGGATGGTGGGAACCGGCAACCACATGATCGCAAGTCCGACGCCCTAGCCATTAGGCTACCACCGCTTCAATTACGAATAAACAAGTACCCTTAGGATGTTTGAGACGTCTTACGCGAGTCAATTCAATCGCGCTTTATTGAACTTAAATGAATACCCTTAATGTTATGTAAATCCTGATGTTCATGTAAATCTGAAATTGTTGATCCATGCAGTATATCTATTTCTGTCTGCAATAAACTAGATTAGTAGTCGATACATTACATCGCCGCACTTGATGGAATTGGCAGAACTTTACCTATCACCGTACAGTAGACAATCCTGACAATATACCACTTTTCATCCTTATTTCTAAGAACCTAAGGTCGATAAATGGTCAACCGCCAAGATTGCCGATTGTACATAGCTCATACGAACTCAACTCTCGACGTAACCCTAGCTACCTATCAAGTGGGTACTAAGTTCAGTCGTAAAGCTTTAACTGTGAATTCGCAGATGCGACGAATACAGCTTAAGTGAAAAGTTTGACGTTAGACTCGTATCAAGTAACTTGTAAAATAAAACGTCCGGCAGTGGTTTTTTTTGCAGATAAGTTGAAAATGAAGTGTCAATTATCAAAATGCACATCATCATGCGCATAACTTCATTTGAATAGTGATAATACAACTAAATTGGATTTTGCAATACTACCTAAACTGAAGGAATAGCTACTGAGCTAGTCATCAGTATGACTGAAGACCCATCTTCTATTCCGTTATTGTTCGTGTTCAAGATGCACCCACTGATTCCCCACTGTTTTCAAAATGCAATTGCGTCCGAGTATCGGGCTCGTGGACTACCCTGAGAGCGTCTTATATTCCTGATGTCACCATTCTGGTTTTGATCTACCTGAGATAATCTCTCCAGAGAGTCTTGAGAAATAACCTCATGTTACTGAAAATATATTAGTAAAGTAAATAGTTTACACAGCGCAATACATATATACCTACTTGACCTGGGAGATTGCAACTATAGACTAAATACAGTTTTATATTCTCGTTTTGGTAGTTGATCAAAATTGCTAACATCAACTTCAGCCGAAATATACCTAGTATGATGCAATGCTGGTTATCTGTCAGTGTCATTATCATTTTGCGATCAGTGAGTTTAAGCTTATGAACAAGTGTGCGTCTTAACATTCCTTTGATTTATTTATCCATGTTTGTTCCTACTACACCGCTGTACTGCAGTTTGCACTGACGAACTTAACTTGTGTTTTATGTTAAGTCTTTTGTTACAAAGATTTATTGCTCTCTTTGAAGTTACGGACTGTGATCTTGGACAAGTATTGTCTCCTTCTCGCGATGGTGATTTGAAATCTTTAAGATTCAGTTACAGTAAAACTTCCGTCGGAACGCTACAAACTTTTTAAGGGTGTTTTTTTTTGAGAATCAAGTAGTAACGAATACGTTTTAAATTGCTTTTTTTTAAAATTAACTAGCTTCTACCCGCGACTTTATCTGCGTGAACTTTAGGATTGGGTCCGGCTTGGATAAAAAGTAGCCTATGTGTTATTGCAGGCCATAATCTATTTGTGTGCCAAATTTTATCCAGATCCGTTCAGCCGTCCTGGCGTGAAAGAGTTAAAAACATCCATACATTCATACATACAAACTTTCGCGTTTTTAATATTAGTAAGGCTAATTGGCATACTTTTATCAATTATCATCGGATTCCATAGAAATCTGTGTTTACCTATTTTCCATTGTTAATAATAATAAATTCTAGCATATAGGTTATATGTAGATGGTTTCAGTGATTTGTTCACAATAATACCGAAGATCCTACGTTCAAAATTTGAGAAATAGAAAAAAATATATTAACGAATGAATGAATTTGACGACACGATTGGCGTAGCGGTTGAGCGATCGGCGTCTGCGCCACGTGTTGTGGGTTCGATCCCCACACGGAGCAAATATTTGTATGATCTACAGGTAGTTGTTCCGGGTCTGGGCGTTTGTGTATGTGAGAATTTGTGTTTGTAAACGCATCTACGATAAGGAGAAAATCACAGAGTGGGGCAACGTTTTTTCAAAAATAATTATACTTTTGGAAATATAAAAAAAATGAAACCATATAATTCCTACAAACTCTGTATATATCATATTATGATAATTAAACGATATACAAAGTTATTACAAAAATTTCATATCATACACAATACACATATCAAACCCTGAAATAACTGTGGCAGGCGTAATGAAGTCGTGGCTTCACAGGTGCCTTTCATGAAATTCAGTTATATGTAAATTGCTTTCGCTCTCATTTCACATTTAATTTATGATATGAATTATTGTATGATACGCTTATATTACATAAGAGTTTATTAAACAGGAAATTGGAGAAAATGCGTATTACAATTACTTAGTTAAATGATTATTTGAAAGAATGACGTATGACGTGTAATAATTATGACCTTTTTTAAAGCCAGTAATATATTTTTTAATAAATAAAAAAGTTATTTGTGTAGTGCCTGCCTCATTAGTGTAGTTGTCATAAGCGCGACTGCTACGCTAGAGGTCTCGGGTTCGTTCGTTGGGGTCTTGGTTTGGTTTCCCAAGTCGAGCAGTATTATTGGGTTTTTCTATGAAATTCTCAGTAGTAGCTCAGAGTCTGGATTTGTGCCCGGTTAAAGACTATAGGCTCGCCCCCTTTTAAATGGGACCTAAACATACCGGAGAACTGTGGGTGTACATTACTATACCTCTGCCTAACCCTTCGGGGAATACAGGTGTGATGGTATGTTATGTATTAAAAAAGTTATTTTCATATTAATTTAAAGTAATTGAGAACAGTCTTAGCTGCGGAATTGCTGTTAAATTTGTTCGTGGCTTTTCAGTTTGACTACGTTGAGTAAAAGAAAAAAAGACCAATACTATGTCCTTGTTATTATTAAAACAAATCAATTATATACTTCACTAGCGACCCGACCGCGGTTTCACCGGCGTTGCTCCGTTTTTTAGTTTTTCCGTGCAATTTTTCCGATTTTTTTCTCCATAAAAACCTTCCTCAGAGTTCAAGGAATAAATTTTAAAAAAATAGTTCGAGTTTTGCACACATAATCTTGACGGATCCTTTGTCGTAGTGACGATCGGCTTTTTCGCCACAGGTTGTAAGTTCGATTCTCACACGTGAGAACAAACAATAATGAATAATAATTCCTAGGTTTGGCTGTAGTGTATGAAAAAAAAGGGGTCATACATTCTCTACATAGAAGAAAATCGAATTAGAAATAATCTTTGACAATTACATTAATGCAATTACAGAATCTGAAGCAGTGATAGCCTAGTGGTATGACCGTATTAAATAGTTTATTATCACGCGCTTAAACGATGAAGGAAAACATCGTGAGGAAACCTGCATGCCTGAGAGATTTTCTCGATGGCGTGTGAAGTCTGCCAACCCGCACTAGGCCAGCGTGGTGGACTATAGCCTAATCCCTCTCATTCTAAGAGGAGACCCATGCCCAGCAGTGGGTCAGTATAATGGGTTGATTATGTTATGTTATGTTATTATGTAATTACAGAATCACCGACGTATTCACAAGACTTATAATGAACCTTCAATTAATCAACCTGTATATAATTTTGTCTTTAATATACCTATTACGATTTACATGGAAAGTAATTATGTTATTTTATGTAAGTAGCTTTACGTATTAATGTTTGATCATTAGATATTCATGAAAGCGTGGCTGCATATTTAATAACAGTACAAAGAAAATATAAGTAATACCCGTTAGCTAACCAGTCCTTGCATATCACGCAAAACCACTGCATGAAATTGGATGCAGTTTTGACAGTCGTATTGCTGGACGTCTATCTTAAAATCTGGTGCATATTTCATTTTCATACGCCGTGTACAAATGTGAAATGAGTGAAATCGCGGTCAGCAGCTAGTTTATTTTATAATTATTGTACTTGACGCGATAGACATGGACACATAAAATAATATTATTTAAAAAAATAGAACAATGTTAATCTATCTAATAATAATATTAATATTTTTCAAAATATCCATAGGATAGAAATACTTCCAGTTTCCGAGCACCTTTTCAAATTGGTCCTTATTAGGTAAGATAGCACAAAAAAATACTACATCGTTCCAACTAATGCACTAACTAACGTACAACATACCTTATATAATTATATTCATAAAGATTAAATACATGATAATTACTTGGAAATAAAACCATGTAAACAGAAATAATTTCCGAGCGCAGCGAATAAAAGCTAAATAAATCAAATTTATTTTAGGCAACTAAATTACTCGTATAAATGTTTCTAACCAACTTAACCGAAAAACAATTAAGAAATAACTTGAATTATAAATCTTGAAAGTTTTAGTATTATGTAATTGTTTTACTACAGTTTTTATTACGAGCAATTTATTTATATTGTTTCGAAACAATAAATCAAAGAAAAGTAGAACATATTTATTTTAGCAACCAAGAACGAAGTCTATTTAGGTATTCTTTAAATGACAAGGGTAGTATTATATCTAACATAATGTTTACAATTAAACAAAATCACTTTTTTTGTGTTCTCTCGATGCGAATAACAAAAAAAAACGAAAACGTCCAAGGAGAGAAGAGCAACTCGCCACTCTTAAGTAATGAACTAAGTAATTGTACATTAATTCTGAACAAAGCTTGTAAGAAAAATACAGAAAAGGTTGTTTTATTTCTACGTTTTTGTTTATGGTCTGAAATGAACATTACATTCAGTAAAATTTAAAATAAGTTTGAAATGCGTTGACAGCAAAACAGTGACAATCTGTTTAAAGACTGTAGGTCATAACACCTTTCCAATAACACGATGGTGGTAGAAATATGGAGTAAGTTGTTCCAGTTTTGGGATTTGACAAAGTTAAAGGTGGCTTTGGATTTGAACCAAATATCCAATAATCACATCACTAGGCTATATGGTTATTAATAATTAAGTAAGTATTATACACTTAAACGGTGAAGGTAAGCATAGTGAGGAGATAAGTGCGCCTGAGATTTTTTCTCAACGGCGCGCGCGTGAAGTCTGCCACCCCGTGCTACTAGGCCATCGTGGTGGACTATAGCCTAATCCCTCTCATTTGAAAAGGAGATTCGTGGACAGTAAATGGAGTCATGATAATTCGTGCTACAGCGTGTATAAAAAATATTTCTTACCACTTCTAAACTACCATTATAAAAAATCGCTGCCATATCATTACTAATATTATAAACGTGAAACTTTGTGAGTATGGATGTATGGATGTTTGTTATTCTTTCACGCCAGAATAGCTGAACGGATCTGGATGAAATTTCGCACAGAGATAGATTATAGTCTGGACTAACACATAGGCAAATTTTTATCCAGGCCGGACTCAATTCTTAAGTCCACGCAGACAAAGTCGCGGGCAGAAGTTAGTTACATATATGTAGCAAATAGTTGAGCTATAACTTGCAAGTAAGCCAGCCACACTACTGTCATCAATGTGTTACTAGAAGCGTTGGCAGCTTAGTAATTAAACCGGACGATATGGACAGACTTGGTCCCGGATGTACGATACAGGGGAAGTGGGAAATTAGCTAGGGAAACAAACAGATCGCGAACTGTAGTGTTGCGTTTGTGGAAATGTAGCTGAACTGAACTAGTTTAATCATAGTGTTTAGTTTTGTTTTGGCTATGCACTGTGAACAGTTTCAGCGTTCAAAACGTTACGATATTTTCGGAACAGTATTTTCATTTCAGTCTATCGTAGTTCATCATCCATAAAAACTCCTTCCATATTGATATTTAGTCATTCTGTCTGATTAGTTTAGTAGTCACAAATGCGACTGTTACGCTTGGGGTCCTTGAATCGATTGCCAGATCGAGAATTATTGGGTTTTTCTATGAAGTTCTCCGTAGCAGCTTGGAGTTTGGGACGTGTGTCCGATTAATGGCAATAGACTTGCTCCTATTATATGGGACACCTGCGAACTGTTGGTGTATACATAAGTGTAATTATGTATTTTTTTACGTGTAAAATCCAAAGGCTTTATTCCAATAATAAGGCCATTGAAGTAGGTACATTTGAAAAGTCCAAAACTAATCTGCACTGTTCCAAAAAGTTGAAAACTCGAAAGGAACTCCATAGACACTCCCATATACTCATAAAAATTCTCACGAACCTCTGTCTGATAAAACTTATGCCTTATGTCAGACATAGATATTTGTCATGTCGGACACCTAATAGCTAAAACACATCCCTAATATATTGAGGAGATCTCCAATTGAACACGTCCCAATCATCATAGCAGTATAAACAATCGGAAGTAAAATGTTGAAATGCATTCGCGCGTCGCCTAAAGCGATAGGTAACAATCGAGACAGTTATATATTGGCAACAATATCGGTCCCCTCCCAGACGCACATAACAAGGGGAAGAGCAGTCAGAAGAAAAATACGTTTTCTTACCGTCTGTTTGTTTTTTTACACATGACTGATGCGGGACGGAAGGTTACGATATTGGTTGTGTGTTTACATTTGTATCATTGTAAAGATTTTTTTTCAGTCTCGAAATAAATCCAGACCCGAGACAAATACTTACAAAGTGTTAAGAAAACCCTCTCCAACCTGTGAAGGTATTGTTGGGTGTCGAGATCTGGTTTTTTATGGGATAGTTATGAAAACGAGCAGACAGATCGCCTGACGGTAAGCGATTACCGCCACCCATGGACAGCCGTAACACTAGAGGAGTCACAAGTGCGTTGCCGACTTTTTAAAAGGGGATTGTACCTACGGTAACCTCACACACTCGGCGAAACACGAGGTAAGCGTTGTTTAACGCCGGTTTTCTGTGAGGCAGTGGTATCACTCCGGTTAAGCCAGCCCATTCGTGCCGAAGCATGGGTCTCCCACGTATTACATTTTCACTTTACAAGTGAAAGAAACTGCAATTACTGTAATTGCAGTAATATAGGGACGGTAGCCTAATGGCTAGGGCGTCGGACTTGCGATAATGTGGTTGCCGATTCGAAACCCACCAATTGCACTACCGACGTGGACCCACTCGTAATACAAGCATATTTAGCTTAACACGAGGGTTTAACAAGAATACTAGTAATGTGCGAATCACATTGCTTGTAAGCTCTTCCTAAAAAAAAATTTGGGCACGACAATCGTGAATTTTAAATATCACTATTAGGTAGGTATGTTTACTTTCATGAATATTTAATGTTTCTTATTTTATTTGGTAATGTAATTTTGATACCCCTTTCGAATCGGAGACCACCTCAACCCCAAAACTAAACGTGCAGTCACCAAAATCACGAGTCGTTTGGTTTTACTATGCATTAATGTGCTTACATTATGGTGTTCAAGTTTAAAAGGTACCTAGTGTCATTTTTGGGCACTGGGTGAGACTGACAATTGACATGATCATAGGGTTACGAGTGATACCAAAGTTGTTGCTGGTTGTTTGTATCTATATAGCCCGAGGTTAGTTACTGCTCATCATCTGATCAATGGTATTTGGGATGGAATTCGTATCCTTGTACGAGTATGACTTCTTATTACAATAAAAAAAATAAGTTCACATCCAAGTTTCAAACCTTTGTAGAATATATTTTCTATTCTACATAGATTTAGTCAAAGCCATAAAGATATATCTTCAGTATCAAACAAACGCATCCACCACATAGTACATTAGCGTCTGAAACCCATAAATATTCATCCTCTGAACTCAACAGACTGGCGCAAGTGGAAATTGAAGGCATTCCACGCTGGCCGCTCGATAAATATCCCTCAGACTGAATGCTATCGACCATCGCTCTATTCGACACCTTCATCTGTGCATTGAAACTATAGGAATATTGGATTTAAGAAGAATTTACTCAACTTGGAGTTACGAAATGTTATTTATGAGATATTTTTTTGTGAACCTATTTATTCGGATTTAGACTATTTTTTGGACTAACATACTATGAGTATCAAGATGAAACATACACCACATTTTAAGTTAGACCTCTAGCAATGTATCGGCGAAAACTGCATTCGATTCCATTCAGTAGTTTCTGCGTGATGCGCGGACAAACATACGGACAAATAAAAAATCTATTTTTTTTTGTTTTGGGTTCCATCGGCCTGTTACAATTTTCTTTTAGGTATAGAATAGATATAGATTATTAGGCACGCATTGAAGAAGATTCGGAAGAATATTTGTTAGTGATTCTAAGCGTGAGATCCTAGGTTTAATCACAGATTGGGCAGTGTTGTTGGGATGTTCTATTAGGAAATTTTCAGTAGCAGGTCAAAGTAAATAGTAATAGAGTTTAGCCCCCTTTTATGGAACGTGTTAATTTAACTGGTGAATAAATGTATTAATACAAGAATGGTGCCTTTCATCGCAATTTTATATAATGTGAATTTATTTTACCAAGAATTATTAGCAAATTACGAGAAGTTATATTATAAAAAGCGGAGAGCATCCATTACTGGTAAACTATTTTTGTAATGGGGCCGAAAAATAAATTCAATTTTAAAATAACTTTCGCCATTTGCCCTTTCGCATTCAAGTATCTGACACTTATCTTAAACTTAAACTTAATTACTCAACGATTTTTAAAGCACATAGTTCCGCGCAATTGTTAACACAATGACAACCCTGTGACAATTCTATTGAAATTACATTTAAATAAAATATCAAAGATTTAACGGATTTTTTGGCACATACATATAATTTGATGCCTCGTAAGTATATCGCATACGCAATATGTAATAAATTGTAAAACTTCGCAGATTGATAATTATGATTTAGACTAGACTAGAACAACTTTCTCATCCGTGTTTCCTCTATTCTCTTATTAGTCCACAACATGAGATATTTTTTTATCTTAGTGTTGTATTGTATTTCTTTTCTTTTTAAAAACGTTGCCCCACACTAGGAATTTCTCCTGTATCGTTGGTACGTTTACAGACACAAATACTCAGGACTTACTACTATCTGTAGATCATAGCGTAGAAGCGGATCACCAAAAGTGCCATTTTATGTATTTGTAGTGGTGTGTTGTCGGAGTATTTTAGTTATCATATCGACCGCTGCTAACAATTGACTTTCTGCACCGTTATACTGCGATCCAGATTGACGGGCGGGGCGTCACCGCGTCAGTGGCCAGATACATATCAAACTCACATCGTGTAATCAACGGAGAGCTTCGCAACCGTATGCTGATGTATGGCCGTCTTAACTGATCTGAGTGTTCGAATAAAATTAAAGGTCTGTTGAAGTAGTATATCTACGTATAGAATATTTGGTATTATTCTTCTGTATTTGTCACAGTTGCAATCTGCAGCCAAGCCGATATGAAATCTAAAGATACGAAGGTGTACGTCAATGCAAAATACGTCAAAGAAAACTTTATTCGCTCGCTTCTACGAGTAGTAACGAGGCAACAAGGCTGTTACAAGAGCCGCCTGGTGCTTGCCGTAAATTGCAAACTATTGCGATTTATCTAGATTGAAAATCTTTTGAACAAAGTGCTTGAGTGTTTTAGTTTTATTTTTGTGATAGAAAATCCAATTATCACTGTTAATGTTTATTTAGTGTAATGAATGTGATCATAAGGCCTATTGCCTCGACTATTATTACAGGGAGAGGGAAGGCAAGTGTCCGATATGAACTGCTGCCTCCCTTAGCGGGGGAAGACCCCTGAGGATTTTCTGCACCTTAAAAAAAGATACTTAGTATGAACTTACTATAAAAAACAGATACCTACTTAGCATTAACTAAATACTAGCTTTTTATGGAAAAAAACGCACATATTTCCACATACACATTCTCAGAAGGTTTTCTTCAAGAAAAAAAAAACTGGTATAATAGAATATTAATTGATTTTGGTGCTAGTATCGCAGTCAAATTTTCTCAACGATCTGTGGGAATATATTAATACACCTCTGTGTATTAATATATTCCCACAGATCGTGAACCTGAAGGGATACCCTTCAGGGAATACACGCACGATGTTATGTTATGTACTCAAATACTCAAATATTTGCAAGTAATTGTATGCGTACAAAATCCCCTTATACAATTTATATATAAGAATAATCTGAATGTAAGACATTTCACTACCGCTCCTATCTTCTGTTAGACATAATCCAAGTTGCAGAGCTTTCCACCACAAGCTCCAACTTCTCTCAGTCGCTTCAGACGCCGCGCACCGACTAAGCGTTTTATCGTACCGTGGCAGAATTCAGCTTTCTACCATGTTTATATTATATACTGTAGTGGAATAAGATGTCTTTGAATGTAAAGACTTCCTTGTCAGTATATTGTCTTCGTCAATCAAATGAAATTAATGATATCCATTTCCATAAATAGCTCTGTAACTAAAGAGAGAGAAAGAAGAGAAAAACAAAAGTCAAGAGCCGTAATAGCATTGAGCTGAACCACACGTACCTATGCCTTGCACGGAGATACCTAATAAAAAAAAAGATTAGCAGGAAAGTGGTCAGATGGAATTTCCAAAGCCGCCAGATAGTCATAATTACATGTTTAATTTATGCAAAAGTCTACCAAAGTGGCCTATAAACTTAGTAGTAGGTATAAAAATGGCGTATTTATGACACATAAACTAAAAACAAAATAAGATTGGTTCGATGATATCCAAGAAATGATAAAGGTATTATATTTCAAAAAATAACAATCATAGATTCCCTTTCAATCATGAAATTACAACCCAAATTAACAATTCATATCAAATAATATTGGAGAGATTGCCGACGGGTAATTGGAATTGAATATACAATGACATACAATCAATTTTCACTAGTTCCAATATTGTTTTATTACGATAATGTTCAGTACGGACAAATATTATTTTACAATGTTTATCGAAATGCCGGAAATTGCCTAAAAGAGCTTTCTGTAAGGAATTCTACATACCATATTACTTGGAACGTTGGAACTACATATCCTCTAAAACATGTCTTGAACAATACAAATATTTGGTATATTTTCTTGATGAAAATTATATTCTAGGTCTCATTTAATAAGAGGCGAACCTATTGCCATTAACCGGGCACAAATACATTAAATATACGACCTGGGAATCGAACTCAGAACCACTAGAACTATAGACTGACTCATTAGTCTAGTGGTCCCAAGCGCGACTGCTAGGCTAGAGGTCCTGGGTTCGATTCCCAGGTCGAGCAAAGTGTTATTGGGTTTTTCTATGAAATTCTCAGCAGCAGCTCGGAGTCTGGATTTGTGCCCGGTCAATGGCTATAGGCTCGCTCCCTATAACATGGGACCTAAACATACCGGCGAACTGTGGGTGTACATTAAGTACGCCTCTGCCTAATCCTTCGGGGAATACAGGCGTGATGATATGTTATGAAAATTATATTCACAGGTATATCTAGGTCTCATTTAATAAGAGGCGAGCCTATTGCCCATAACCGGGCACAAATACGGGTACAAAGTTCACGCTGTAACTAAGAATTTCATAAAAAAACTTCATAACAATTTGCTCGACCTGGGAATTGATCTCAGAACCACTAGAATATTTTTTTTATTAAGTGTTGTCCCCACTCTGTATATAGCGACACTTTTGTGGAGACTGCTCATAAATACCCCGAGTATATGCTATTCTAAATAGATCCTGGTTTCTTTATTAAAAAAAAATGTTGTTTCCGAGCCAAATAATTATATAATATACATTTTTGCAATTATAACATAAAACTGCTTAAACTCCGTGTTATCTACGATCTCTAACAGCTGTCAGGATATTCTGTATAATTCCACAACCTGAGTAGCCAATTACAGGATAATTGGATTATGCCTACCATTTGTCAGATAACAATGTTTTAACAGAAATAACGGAAAGCGTTCCAATTATAATTATAGTACCTACATAAAACATGAAAAAGGGTATCATAAATTGGGCACAAATACTTACTCCGAGTTGCTACTGAGAGTTCCATAAAAAACCCAATAATATTTTATTTGACCTTAGAATTAAACCCAGGACCTCAATCGTATTAGTCGCGCTTAGAAACACTAGACTATTGAATCGTATGGTAATACCTATAAGCGGCCTCAATCGTAAATAATACCTACCCAACAAAAAGTACATAGGCATCAACATATAACTCGTTATCTTTTTGTGATTTTTTTGCATTTTCCATGCTAAGATTATTAAGTAATTTTTTTAGTAAAGGAAAATTGAACGCATGATTGAACGTCATTGAACGTCACCTTATGACGTAAATTCAGAATGTGAAGGCAAAATTTCAATCATGCGGGTAGGGTTCGCGGTGGCTTAGAGGTCAGAGCGTCTGGTATATCAAACCAGAAGACGCAGGTTCGAATCCTGCCCGCGATTGAATTTTTTCCTTTACTAAAAAAATTACTTATAACTCGTTAATTACGATTTTGCATTCCACTTTCCGTAAATCCTATCGCACGAAATTAAGTCCGGCAAAAATCCGCGGCAAACTTTCGGACCGACCGAAGCACTTTTGACCTCGTTCCCCTAATCCCCGGACCGCAGCGTTTGGTCTAATATTTTGTGGTGCCGCAGGATCTCGCCACTTTGTAGTGACCATATTATTGTGGTCGCCATGTTGTTTGTGGTCGGGAATCGTCCGTGTTATGTTATGTCGTGGTTTTGTTTAAAGTTGTGTCCTTTTGTTGGTTTACGTTATTTTTACTCGGGTCACTTTTATCTTTTCCACATTTTACTTTGGTGACATTTTTTTTCAATTTCTATTAATAAATATGAAGTGGGTGTTTTATTTTTGACTTTACGTAATTAATTTCCTGGTAAATGAAGAAACAGCTACTTGAAAGTAAGTAGGCGTTCTAAGAAGTGACTCAGTTACTTATTTATGACTAATTTAAGGGGAAAACGCACTTTGGAAAAGACTGAAAAAAAGTGTTTTAAATTTTGCGTAATTTTAATTATACATTATGTTATTTTGTGAAAAGCGCAAATAACTTAAAGCATTGTAGTATCGTACATTACTTACTATAAAATTCATAAGAATTTAAATTTTCATGAAATTACAATATGAAACGGTTTACTAGAACCATGGAAGTTTAAATTCGGATTTATTTTAAAGCGTACTAGAGACCCACGAAATCGGGCGGTCGGAAGCTCGACCTACATAAATTCAGTAGCCATTCACTAACGATCTAAAATATTAAGATAGATTTACACGCGTCTGAAGACATGTATTTGCAGTATTACATAATAGTAAAAGAACAATTACGATTCAATATCGATCCAGTCTATAGTAGAAACTATACGAATCCTTTGAACATCAATTCGATGCGGCCCAGTTTCCATTCTAGTATAGAGATCGTACCATGACGTGCTATTACGATCATTTTGCGACTGAAAGAGAGGGATGCTGCTCTACTCATTAAATAGCGCTATCCCTTTCTCATAACCTAAAAATGATCGCAATAACACGTCTTGGTACGTCCTCAGGTCAGCAACTACTTATAATGCATGACCGAAGTGCTATCAGAATACATATCGCCCAAAACCAATTTGTACGACGATCTCTGTATCGCATATTGCTGCTACTACAACTACAATATACATTGGTACATTGTAAGATGTTATTTTATTTAGACAATGTTCTAAGGCTTGGCTGTATTCATTTAACGGTCTCAATTTTAAGCTTTATCTTTAATAGTTTTTAGGTACTATATGCGTTTCTACACACAGATATTGTTACATAAATGCGTTTGTTGAAAGTCACATCCATAAAACTAATTATGTACAATCATTATGTTGACAGATTAAATGGACTGAGAGAAGTGGAAGAAGATTGGGAAGTCCTTGGCCCTGTAATGGAACATAAAAGATTTTTAATCTATATATAAAAATGAATGTTTGTCCTCTGCGATCTCAAACCAGTCAAACCATTCTTGCAATCTTAGTTTGGGGAGGTATTTTGTAGGAGCTTGGAAAGATTTATGACAAAAAAATGATAACTCCCGAATGGATTTCGGGAAAATATAATCCAAGAAATGCATGTGTAGGATTCACATGGACGGATTAAATACTGCATATTGTAATGTGTAAGTTTTACACTGCGCAACGGAATGACCCGTTTCGTTTTAATATTTAAGTATTAATTTATGTATTATCACGTCCTTACTTCATATGGGACTATAAATCTTTAGCTGATTCAGTAAAATATAATGTAGTTATGTTATATCTATATGTAATGGGGTCAGTGTTAAAGATATCATATTACACTATTATTATTTTATTATTTATTTACATATTACACATTATTTATTTTAATTAGACCATTAAAAAGGTACTTTTGAAAACTCGAAACTAATTGCACGGTTCCAAAAAGTGGGTCTTATGGAGAAGAGTGGGCAAGAAACTACATAGATACTCTTTAAAAAAACATGATTACAATATTAATCTTTACAACTTTGTTTTAAATAATTAGACAATTATGCAGTTTGATGTGTAGAGAGTTTAAAAAATCATTGTGTTGAAAACGGTTATATGTGTAAATCCCGAATAATAGTCAGTTATCTATAACCATTTGATTTTCTCCGTACAGACACAGAATTTTAACATTGAAAAGGCCTAAAGCTCTTACCTTCTCATCTCATTATTTAATCCAGTTTAGAGCAATCAGCTTGTACTTTATTATAACCCTAACATTAGGAGTATTTTTTTAATCTCTTTTATTTAGAGGACCTTGCAAAGGTATGACAGCCTCATCGTATTCTTATCTTAAATATTACAATTATTATTTTAGTGTTGTGAGGGAGAGGGAGTCACTGATGCCACACCATTCTATATACAGATAGTGCTGAATATATGAATCTCGAACCTGGAAAGTATTTGTTCCATTCGACTGCAACGTAATGATGTAAACATCGCAACATTGATAGGTACTTTGAAGAAAAAGATTTACGTCTAAACAATAATGAAATAACAGTTCATGAAGTTACAAAGAGCGAAAGGATAAACAACTAGTATTGGAACAAATAAATTTCCCTAGCTCACAGAAAGATTTTCATTACATCTGAAGACACTCGGCCGAGATTCTACACAAAGAAATCTAACTTTTATCTATTTAGCGAGGCATTTACTGCGGTCAGCAAAAAGGTTGGATCAAAGGAGGATACAATAAAATATCTTGTTGAAAGTAGAACCGATTTACATTTGCTTGTTTTATTTGGTCGAGATGAACAAACCTGATAATGCTCTGTATCTGGCAAAGATCGTGGCGTTGTAAAAAATTTAATTGTTGCCTAGAGTTTTGATTATGGTGTTCCAGAATGTTTTGAAAGTTTGATTGATGTTGTGAGTTCGTGTTGTTTATTTAAGTGTACTTGAAGCAGTAGCTGTCAAAACTTAATTAACGAACAAGTAAGCAGTATATTGTCAAATCAAAACAATGAATTCAATATTTGATTCCGTAGGTTTTAAAATTTCAATATTTGTTTTGAAATAACAAAAAAGTTGCATTCTCCTTTATTTCTTGTTCCAAACAATATCCAAAATAATTTCTGTTTTATATTTTTCTTTCAACTGCGTTTGGTTAGTCTGTTCTGGTTAGCGAGTCTGCGCATGCGGGGTGATCTATGCTATTTCCATATCACTCGCGTATAATCTATAGAGGCAATTATTATTACAAGTTATTTTCCTTTTCAATATATATAAGTAATTAAAAGTTGTCAAGAATTGGGAAAAGAAGAAATCATTTCGACCAAAAACCTATAATTTATCTTGACAATTCTAGAAATCATAAGGATGTAATCAAGAACTGGTCTAAAATTACCCACTAGTCGGCATTTTATCATTTACAAACGGCTTAACGATCCATTTCCTTAGCTGCATGACTGTTACAAAAGTCTTTGTTATGCGACTAAGGAAATGATAATTTAGCTCATCATTTAACTAGTTTGTAAACCGCTGACACATTCAGTCTTCCTTAGAGTACCTAAATACCTAATAGGCATTTCCTCTGGAAGTAATATATTTTTTACAGAAAGCTAAGCATGTTTTTTATTGTTTATGTCATCAAATGAGCACACGATTTTTTCGTGGGAGTGCATCTTAGGTCCTGTTCTATAATGGAAAGCACAGGACTTAAGGGTCCGGCGGAGCTTGAATTGCCCACAAAAACGTAATCCAGACAATATTCTATCAAATTGTGTTATTATTTGCATTTGAATACCGGTAATTTAGGTTCCTACGGAACTATTTCGTCTACAAACGTCGTTTCAAACTTGGTAAAGTTATTAAGAATTACATTCCCTTACATTTATTTCCAGTGAAGTATTTTGGACAAAATGGTAGAGCAGGAACCTATATTAACGGAATCAGAATCCGAAAAATAACAGGATTTGATGAAATTGTGTTTTAATTACGATTTATTTTGGTATTACGTTTGTAAGGGAAATGCGGTCCGTCGGACTCTTAAGCTCAAACAAAACAAGGTTCAAACGCATTTAAGTCAACAAAAAAAAACTTCTAACCCTACCCTTCAGATACTGCAGGGCTACTTACGATTTTTAATAAAATAACATACATATACCACAATACCAGCGTACAAGTTCAATAGTAGCAAAATTGAAATATTATTGTTTTTCACGCTTACTTAGCGCCGATCCAATCAAATGACCCACTGATCCGGTTATTATAAATCGGACATAAATAACAAATTTATTTGTTACGCAGCAGGTTTGTGGTTATATTTAGAAGTTGCTCGCTATGGGGGTTCAATTGTTAGAAGTGTTATCGATTGATAAGGTACCTAATTTGCATAAAACCTTCTCTTAGGACAAAAATACAACGCTTTTTTTGGACAGGGTACTTTATACTAATTCGAAAGGAGGCTATAGTACCTACTTACCTATAATGATGACCAAGATAATGACCAACTATTACTGCATTGTCAAATATTCTGCCATTACGCGATGTGTTATGATTATCGACTTTTGGTTTATAGACCAGTGAAATCACTTGGCAACTAACTAAAAACTGAAATCTAAAGATGCTATCGTACTGGTGATACTACTGGTGTTGTTGGCACCTATAGAGTGTGTCGTCGCTTACTATCAGGTAGCCCGTATGCTTGTTTGCAATTTTATAACAATAAAATAAACATAAACTTATAGAAATAAACAAAAATAACATGTTTCCTTACAAAATATGTGTGAAGTCTGCCAACCTGTGCACTCACGACCGGTTTCTACTAGGGATAGTATCAAAATCCTATCTGTAGTAAGCAAATCTAGTGGCAGATTTGGTATAGAATCTTTCCATTAGTGTGTGTGTATTTTACCCGCTGCCACTGCTAAAGGTCGCTAACAGCTTGAATGGTATTGTGCATAATACTGTTGATTTATAGCGCATTCATGCAGAACTGATTGAATAAATGTTAAGCAATGTCTAAACCTAAGGCTCAATTCATAGTAACATGTGTGTTATAAAATACCTGATTGACTAAAATATTTATGTTGACTGCCTCATTACTTTAGTGGTTCCTTAGAGGTCCTGGCTTCGATCTTCAGGTCGAGCAGTGTTATTGGGCTTTTCTATGAAATTCTTAGTAGCAGCTCGGAGTCAGGATTTGTGCCCGGTTAATGGCAATAAGCTCGCCCCCTTTTACTTAGGACCCAAAAATACCGGCGAACTGTGGGTATACATTAGTACACCTCTGCCTAACCCTTCGGGGAATACAGGAGTGATAAGTCAGACATGATTGTGAGGTATGAGGTCGGAATAGTTATAAGAAATATTTTTTTGTGACTTGAATTTGCCAGAGGAAGATGAGGATTATGTAAAAGACTTAGATACTATAATAGACTAAAACACACGGTGTTCCTCATTGAACTTTGGCACAGGGTACCAGAATATTGTTGTCATATTCATCCGATTTATACCCTACCGAGGTGGACCCATAAAATTCGTCCAGGCCTCTTCCCTTCTTTCAGGACTCTATGACACATTTATGTCAAAATTAAACATTTTGTTTAGAATATGATTGATATCCAATTATGGGAAAAACGACTCGAGAAATTATTGTCATAAATATTAAGTGCCCGCCTCGCAGTATCATCGGCGAATCTTATTATAATTAAAAAATATTAATATGAGAATATATTTATATACCGGCCCTATGAATAAAAAACGATTGCCTAAAAAATATTAAACTCACATAATCCACAGTGATGCAGCATTTTGTATTACCTACACTAATGAATTGTAATATATCAAATAAATTTAAACATATTTTGTGTTCTCTATTTTCATTCTAATAATATTAAAAAGATTTATTTAACGAACTTTGGCAACACTGACAGTTAGTGTGAAACAAGTTCTGTCCCAATAAAAACAAAATGAATTCGTTTTTAAACTTCTAAGAATTAATTTATTTTCTGCCTGCTGTCGTTTATCATTTGGTGTGTATGATTTATTTTTGTATGTAAAAATAACAGAATTTATTAGAAAACATTGGGTTAAAGGTGAATAAATAGTAACAACACTAGTAATTGTAGTTTTGGCTTTGTTGATAAGAGGAATAGGATATGCTGCTATGGTAGAATTAGAAATTCCTTAAGCTGCTGATCCAAGTTGTCATTTCAACATCTATGATAATCGTAAGTGGTAGACAGAAACCCAAAAAGCCTGTCGATTGTCTCAATATAAGTCCCAATCTATATATTTTTCCATCCCATGTAATAAATTAGCTTATTCCATCTTGTTTTTTTTTTTTCGAAAATGAACATATGAGAATTAATAGTTTAATGTGGTTAAGGACGAGGCAGAGTCTCCAACTTCACTACTTAACGATAAATTATCTACCAAAATATATTTTATGTAATAATATTATATAGTTTTATCTTCTCAAGTTGCTAAGAGTGTGCCTCGGGGACAAAGCTCCAATTACTCACAATTGTTATGATATTAAAATGTCACAAAATTCTACAAATCCATTTGTCACGGGCCCTTCGTAGCATTGGTGTGCTCACCCCTTTATAAAGACATTTAATACTTACATTTAAACCAATGAGTGGGATTAGTGCGGACTTGGGTTCTAATGACAAAGAGTATGTAAGCTGCAGAGGTGATGTTGTCAGCTCGTCATTTGCCTACGAACTTCTGATATCATCTGTTTAAAAAAAAGTTGAATTACGCTCGTTTTGTTTTTAAGGTTCCGTACCTCAAAAAGAAACAAACGGAACCCTGAAAGGACCACTTTGTTGCCCGTCCGTCCGTCTGTCCGTCTGTCTGTCAAGACAGTGGAGGTATCGAATTGAAATTAAAACCATATACTCAGGTCTACAGTCCCTTGAAGCTGTGAAAAATCATACTCCTAAGTTAACGTAAAAAAAGATACGGCCGTATATGCCGCAAAAATCTATCTTCGATTTTTCTATACTTTCAAGGGAAACAAAATTTATAGGGTATTTTTCGTTGACCTGAAACTATGAAATTTAGCAAGTAATACCGTCTTATACTACAAGTAGGTATAGGGAAATATCTGAAAACTATACATTTGTAATTAATTATAATAATTATGTACCTACAAATTTGTACGGAACCCTCGGTGGACGTGTCCGACTCGCACTTGGCCAGTTTTTTTAGTAGCAAGTAGGTTCTAGTAAATCGCTTGACTAGCTATCATCCCCATGATATAAGACCCAGGGCCAAATAATTTTACATTTTATTATTTTTTAGCTTGCTAGTTAAAATCTTCGTAACTCTAAGTTTATATCAGCGTATTGTAGTCTCCTACGTTGGCTATTTATTGCTTTCAGATAAAAGTGCGATGATTTGATTCTACACAAAGGAAAGTCGCATCTGAATACTTGTTTTTATTATATCTTGGTACATTATCGAGCATCTTCACGCAGTAGCAGTCGTAATCCTTTTAACGCCGATTCAAATATTTATATATTTGTAGTTTTGTGTCCTATTACTTGCATATAGGGTCGGAATTTAAACGTAACATGGACATTTACAAGGTCCTGTAGGACGCAGATGTGCAAGCAAGTGTCTGCCTTGATTACACCGACAGAATACGAATCTAATTTGTGTGCAGTACTATTGGTATCGGATCAGCTGGGCTTGTCACAAGATAATGGATTTAAGGACGACTACTGAATACTTAAGCATACAGTTTTGTTTTGCGGGTATTTTGACGTGTATGAGAATTTGATTACGTATTCAATGTACCTTAAATTTAAATGTCTTATTGAATGCGTGTTCCAGTATTTGTTTTGGCAATCCCTTTTATCTTTAGTTAGGTACAGTTAAAACTAAAGCGCACACTTATGCAGCTAAATACAATTTTATTTGATATTACAAATTTATATTAATAACTCATTGAATTTAGCCATTAATATAATTGAATTTTTCGTAATTTATGTAAATAGATAGCTTTTTTATTTGATTAGGTCGGCAAAAGAGTAGCCGAGCCATTTGATGGTAAGTAGTCATCGCCGCCCATGGACATCTGTAACACCAGAGCCTGCAGACTACCAGAGCCGCAGCAACCGAGGGGGAACTCGCTCTTACGCGCAAAAGTCGAAACACACACTAAGGTGCTTTACTATAGACTCCGACTTAAGGGTGATCGCCAGCCAGTCAGACCCCAGGAGGTCCTACCACCGAGATAGTCAGACATTTACTCGGCTCTTACAAGATGCCTATCTGAATGGCAGTGCGGAACTGTATTCTAACCCTGTATATAAAAATTCAAAAATTCTAATTTTATTGAGTTTTCAAAAAACGTAGATCATTGAATTGAGTTGCATCAGCCTTAATACGTTATAGGTATATCGAAATCACAAAAAAACTATATGTTTTTAATGGCAATAAATACTTGTCTAATTCACGAATTAAATTAAAAATTCAAATTCCATTTGATTTCTGAAAATGGCCCTATGAAATTATAAGAAAATTGGCTTTGATTATTTATTGTCTCGATAACCGTTTTCGACACGACGTGGAATATTCGTAGGTATTTAAATTTTCGCATTTAACTATTATTATTCAATTTAATATTCCTTTAACTTCCGTACACTAAAATTGGTAATAAATTTATTCATATTTTAATGCTATCGATTAAACTGGTAAATTACTAATACATTTTAAGACCCAAAATACTGTTCTTTTACGACTGTTGAGGACTGAAATAAAAGCCGATAGCTTTAGTCTTATGTACGCATTTGTAGGACAGATATCGTAAATACACCTACGTACCTGATACTTTTATCTTAATGAAAGGCATATATTTTTATTGATATGAACTCATTTAATCTAAACGAGTAAAGTGCGAAATGGAACATTTTGTTGACTTCGTTAACATCTTCGTTTTACAATATTTTTGTAAGTCATTGAATGACTTTATTTTATTCAATAATAATATCTGTACATACTTTAAGTTTAGTATATTCTAGAAAATTCTATATTTTATCTTTACTAGCACGTTAAATAAATTTGATAGCACATGAAAAGTTGAAGCAAATTCTTGAGTCAACATACAATTCCCATTAAAATTATACTCAATGGCAAATATAATTGTATAAATAGACTTGGTTGAGTAAATTGGGTCATAATTCCTACAGTATTCGGGTATTATGCAAATCGCCTTGAACTAATTCAATCCTTTGTTAGCTCGTAATAATTGAAGTCGTTCCGATTTATATCGTCATAAACCGTATGCTCATGTTCGCATACATTTGTTATTACCGTGTTTGTTTTTATTTTTTAATGCCCACAATCGTAAAGTTTCTTTATCCTTTAAAATTGATTGGTAGTTTTCTGTTAGATACTTTTAAGCAGATTTCTCTTTATGTGTTTAGATTTCTATAAATAATATTAAAATGTTTCACTTCTATTTTTGATTCGATTCGATTTATAATTATTATTTCAATTCACACGTTTCTTTATACTTTTGAATTGATCGATATTTTTTGTTTTTTATATTGATCGGTATTTTTTTCATGTATTTTTTGCATTTTGTTTAAGCGGAATTTCTCATAACGCGTTCGTAGGATCTATTACAAATAGTTGACGAAAATGAATATTTTGCTAACAGTTTAGAATTTTTTGTATTTCCTGAAAAAATTCGGATTTATTCCTCAAGGGGGCGAAATTGGGATGGAAGTTGGTATGTTTAAGTTTGTAATTTTGTAAGTAATTTGTGTTGTCACAGAAACATCAGGAATATAGAAATCCCTTTTGACATGCTGTTTAATTATATAAAAAAAAATACATCCAGACTGATTCATCAACGCCATAGATTTTGGTTATGTGACGTATGGCACATACGTCACATAACCAGGTGTTAGGTGTAAGGTGAGATTTAGACAAAATTGCGACCGGACTGGTAACAATATCTACGCGACCGCGGGTAACACTGCGAGGCAAAGCTAAGTACCTACCTACTTTTAAAACTAAATATCTACTTAAGAATTCGACCTCTTTGTTTGAAAGTCGCCTTTGAGTAATGAGTACTAAAAACATTTTGCTAAGTCCCATAAAAACTTTGAAACTTAAAACTTCATAATTATAAATTTTATATTTTCTTAATAAATTAAGATTAATGCTTTTCTTTATGTAGGTGACCAGTATCACTACATATTATATAATATGTAGTTATATAACTACGCCGCGTCTGTCTGTCTGTTTGAACGCGATAAACTGAAAACTATCGAACAGATTTTCATACAGTTTTCACTAATGGACGGAGTGAGAGAAAAGTTATATAGATTCTTAGGCCTTAGGAATGGAGCACAGCGAGTGAAACCGCGGGGTACAATTAGTTAATATGAATTTTCAAATAATGTAGGTACTCTTCCACCTTTTTATTTTTTGATTATGTAACTGGATAAAAAGCTAAAGATTAACAGGGTTGATGATAATTTGACTTATATTTGCTCAAAATTTATATACGTTCCAAGAAGCTCATTGCTAACGACTCCCTTGTACGGGTTTAATTCCAAAGACTGGAACATTGCCGTAAAATTGCTAGCGTATCGGTTTTCTATCGGATAGGTACATTTCGGAGATCCTCCACGATCTTATTCCCCCTAGCCCTCTACTATCGGACGATCAGAAGCACGAAAAAGCGACATGGATTCATGGTGGACATTCCAAAAACCCGAACGAAACGTTTTAAGCCCACTTTTATCATGCGTACCGCTAAAATGTGGAATGCGCTTTCCGAGTGGATCTTCCCCGATAGATATATTCTGGGCAAGCGCGCTCCATCGTAGATCGCAGTGTCACTTAACATCACGCGAACTGGCGGTCAAGTGTAATCCTATCACGAATAAAAAAACCGGCCGTATGCGAGTTGGACTCGCGCACCAAGGGTTCCGTACTATTATCTATAAAAACGGCAAAAAAATCATGTCTGTTTTCATAAATTTTTTAAATTTAATCTTAGTTTTATTTATTGTTATAGCGGTAACAGAAATACATCATCTGTGAAAATTTCATCTGTCTGACTATCACGGTTCATGAGATACAGCCTGGTGACAGACGGACAGCGGAGTCTTAGTAATAGGGTCCAATTTTACCCTTTGGGTACGGAACCCTAAAAAACTTCTCAATACAAAGTTCTTTTTTGTCCGATACGTTCCTAGTAGGTTCGGTCACGGTATAAGACGGTGTCGTGGGCATACTCCTTTAAGACTCACGTGGCTGAATAAATGCTGTGTCTGGAAACTATATTTACGTAATAGGTCAATCTTAGGCTAATATATCCATCCATAGACGAGTTTAAGCGTAAACTTTGTTGGCCCTCTGTGGTCGGCTTTCCTCGTCACACAGTGAGCTCAGTCGGGGTCTATTAAAATTATTAGCTGTGAAACGAGAGGTCTAATCTAGAATTGAGTGCGTTTTGTGTTGCATAACAAAGTTATCATAGGGGAAATAAATGGAAGTCGGCGGGTGGCATCATATAGTATACACATGTAAAAATATTTAAAAGGGTTCTAAGCCGGACATCAGGAGCATTTTTATATATTACTAGCTTCTGCCTGCGACTTTGTCTGCGTGGACTTTAGGATTGGGTCCGACCTGGATAAAAAGTAGCTATGTGTTATTCCAGACTATAATCTATCTCTGTGCTAAATTTCATCCAGATCCGTTCAGCCGTTCTGGCGTGAAAGAGTAACAAACATCCATACTCACAAACTTTCACGTTTATAATATTAGTAAGGATATATTTTGAGTCCGATTTGATTTTTTTTTCTTTGTCAGGCTTTCTAGGACAAAAAACGGAGCTGACGGAGTGATTTGTTTCCAACTGGAAAAAACCTACCTATCTTTTGAGAAAAAAAAATGAACCAGCAAGAAACTTATTGAGTTTACTCACTTTTAGAAGAGGGTTGCTAAGTTGTGTAAAAATTTCAATCTCAAAAGTAAACAATTTTAAAATTCAATCCCTCGACTACCTACATTCCAAGTTTTCCGGACACAAACATACGGAAGCTGAATTTCAATAAACAACCAATTTTTTATTATCGTAAAAAAATAAAATGCCCATTGTATTCATCAATGGTCTATTAACCAACCACGATATAGCGAAAAAGACAGATCCATATATTTTGTCTAGTGAGTAATTTTTAGTGAAAGAAAAAAAATTCTCGGGAAGGATTGCGGTTAAGTATACCGGACGTTTGAGCCAATTAAACTACTGAGCTTACAATGAAACGGCTGATTACTTTCTTTGATGTCGTTGCATTTCAGTATCAGGATAAAAGGTTTTTATGATTACTTTAATAGCAAGCCATAAATACTAAGCTAAAACCTTTAGAAGCTATAATCTATTTCAGGCTATTGTCTGTATCAATCATAACAAGATTCTGATGTAAACGAGCTGATATTATCTATTTGTGTCAAATATACTACGGAAATAACTATTGAATGACAGTTTGGTTATTGTATTCACCATTTCTGGTAAAAGCTTTATTCATATATGAATCTGATTCAATAGGAATACGATTAGATTGGATCTGTGATACATTTTATTGTTTCAATGAAAACAATGAGTTAGAAAATGACTAAACAAAATAAATCTTTATTCACATAATATGAGGTTACAGAATCAAATGAAACTTGTCAAACAAACAATGTCTGAAGGAAAATTCTGATAATGTCAAAATACGAGTATTATAATTCCAATTTACTTTCTGTTTAGTAAATAAATATTTTACTGAACTAAAAAAGTAATATAACGATATGTTTAGGTAACGTGCACCGAGCACCCAAACTCCGAGAAGCTATTGAGAATTTTATAGAAAAACCCGATAACACAATATTTTTTTTACAGTAATTAATTTACAAAAACTACCCATTTTGCTTAGCTTAACTACTGTGTGCGGATTAAAATGTTATCACCAGAACTGCTCTTGTGATTAGACTAAATCTATAAATATTACATTCATAGCTCAAAGTTACAGATAGTAATTAAACTGAATATAAATCAAATAAACAACGGGAATTCAATGCAGTTTGTTTCGCTGGCACGAAACTAAATATTTACTTCGTTGGGATTGATGTCACGATTTTAATTATTATTTAAAATCTATGCAAATATGTCGGCTTGCGCCATAAAAGAGATTTTATAAAGGAATTTAAGCATTGTGCATAATAGTAAAATCTCTATGTTGTCTTACTTTTATATGTAAGTTTGTTTTGGAATATTCTAAAGACAACGCTGGTGCATTATGATAATATTTTTTAAATGAAGCAATGAAAATTATGTACCTAACTACTACCAAGCAAAATATATATTAAAAAAAAGCCTACTCGCAATGTCGGTCTCATATTGCTAGTAGGCTTCTCACACAACCCCGCGTGCTAGGCTAAAATGCTTGTGTTACGGGTGGGTTCACGTCGGTAGTGCAATGGGTGGGTTTCGAACCGGCTACCATATGATCGCAAGTCCGACGCCCTAGCCATTAGGCTACCGCCGCTTTAACTTATTAAAATCATGTAAATGTTTATAGATAGTCATTTTACCACTCGCCTAATCAAAGCAAAACATCGCAAAGAAACCTGCTTGTTTTGGATAAAAAAATACATCAGATTAACAGTGATTAACTAGTGATGAGTGAGCCAAGTCAATGGTCTCTAGATCAAATCTAAGGATCGTCTGACTTTTTTTTATGGAATAGGAGGGCAAACGAGCAAACGGGTCGCCTGATGGTAAGCGATTACCGCCGCCCATTGACACCCGCAAAACCATAGGAGTCACAAGTGCGTTGCCGACCTTTTAAAAGGGGATTGGGCCTCCGGTAACCTCACTCACTCGGAACACAACGTAAGCGTTGTTCAACGCCGGTTTTCTGTGAGGCCGTGGTATCACTCCGGTCGAGCCGGCCCATTCATGCCGAAGCATGGCTCTCCCACGTAAGAATTAAATATCGTGGATATTTAATTATCACTTTCTTAAACTGTGAAGGAAAACATCTTAAGGAACCTGAACCACCTAACTCCTGAGAGATTTTCTCAACGGCGGCGGCGGGCGTGTGAAGTTTACCAATCTGCAGTAGGCTAGCGTGGTGGCCTAACCCTTCTCACTGCGGGAGAACTCGTGCCCAGCAGTTTCGTGTTGATGATAATCAGATTGGAGTTTTTTTTTTAAGTAGCGGTATGTTTGTTATTGCCCTAACTATCCTATGAACTCCAACTATCCGATATCCTATATAAAACTTAAACCGTTTGGCAAGCTCGATTCCATTGTAGGTGCCGATCGACCTGTTCGAGTCGATTGCACTCGTTTTCGATGCGATGAAACTCTGAGAGGAAACTGCATTGCTGTCCATTTCGAGAATTGCCATCCACTTATTTTATTTGTCGGTGCGTTAACAGTGCACAGTGGCGCCATTCAATGCAAACAACGGAAGTTTACCCAAACTTTTGAGTGGAAGGTTGCTCAATTCTTGTATCGTAATATATGCAATGTTAGATACATTGTAACATTGCGGTATATGCAAATTTAGAAATGATAAATACTACTTTTCCTACTTTACTACTTTGCCTAGGATTTTGTTTAATTTTTTTCTCAAAAATTGGTTCGTCACTAGCAATAAATTAATCACTCTACGGTTAGGGAGACAGTTTAATCAGTAAATTCTAGATCTAGATCTTGTAAGCAAATTTCTCAAAAGTATGTGCATAATAAATTGCAATGTATGTGTGCATAATATTTTAATAAAGGCTAGCCTTCAATTAGCAGTCTGTTGAACAACTTAATATTACATTACGGCCCTGACTTTGTACAGGAGCCCGAAGGCTGGCTCGCGAGTATGGAGTCAGAGTAATAGAACATTGTAGGGTAATGCAGATTTGATATCAAGAAGCGTTATTAGATTTTTTTCTTATTTAACATTGCTGCTTCGCTGTGGCTTAGTTTAATATTAATTATTCGATATTCCGTTCCTCGGGAACATCGGAATAATAAATTACTATATAGAAACATTCATTACAGACTAGACATGCGGCGTTACCTAAGTCAATCCATGAAGCCATACAAAATATTTGACAGATTCAAAGTTTAATGAGCGATCATTAAACTCTTACTGAAGTGATGTAAAATGTATTAATTTCAATATACGGAAGCACCTTCCATGAAACCTGTCATATATTTGCCGGTCAGCTTGTAGACACCTATAAATATTCCGTGTTAATTAATGTGTACTATGTCTCTGGTAGGAAAGCGTTCTATCAGGCAGACTTATCGCCAACGGCCATCTTAAAAATAAAAAAACAAATGACTCGCGTATCTGGTTTATAAAATGCAACTTGTCTTAAGCATGCCATACACCTTTCGATTTATTGCCGGCTATAACGTGGCATCGCAAGAAAATCTGATAATTCAAATTGAATAGAAATTGTTAGAAATATCGTTAGCGGTGTGCGCATTGACGCAATAAAATTTATCTGATGACTTTAGGATCGTTAGATTAAATCGATAAACAGGGATAAAATTCTGCCTATTGTTGGTGCAATAACAGCAAATAAACCGTCGTCGTCAACGATTATACTCAGGGCAAATTGGCAGTTAAAATTGAAATATCTTGAAACAAAAGTCGCACATACAACAGGTCCGACATTTCTGTCGTGTCTTATTTGTCATCCAAGAATATTGTTTGGTGTGTAGTCCGCCTAGTGATGTTTTTATGATTTTATTATTAAAATCTGTTTCAATTGCCCCTTTTTTTTAGGTAAGGTTTAAGATTATTTACTGTTCCCTTGCAATGTGAACAGTGTTGTGTAATTGTATGTCAGTTTTTTTAAAGATTACTAGCAATATGGGTCGCAACTTTACTAGTATTCTTGTTAACCCCTCGTCCTAAGCTAAATGCTTGTGTTACGAGTGGGTTCACGTCGGTAGTGCAATGGGTGGGGTGGTTTGATAAGGTACCTACTAAAAGCTAGAAATCTTAGCATAACTGTAGTATTTTTAACGTAATAGAAAGGTAGTTGCTGAAGTGTTCCTACCTACTTCTTTTGACCAACGGATATCCAGAATAGGAAGATAAATCTTTCAAATCGATTAGAGTTTTTAATCGTTCGTTTGTGAATTCGTTGTTTGTATGCATTGGCATCTTATTATTATTATATACATATATAATTGTTATGATATTTTGCGAGATTTATTATTGTTACTAAGTATGAGCTATTTTGTCACTTCCATTTTAATTTACAAAATAGATCTCAATATAGAATTTACCATTATGTACAAAATACTAACCACATTTGAATATACACGAGAATGATCTACTAACTCGTATTCGAAATGGGATAACAACTCTTTTTTTTATGCAGCCCTCACACAATCAATTATAATTTCTTCCTTAGAATCCAAGTAAAGTAACAAAGTGGAGCTAATTAGTATATTTTAGTGCACTTTCTTTGGCTTAATTACTCTCTTCTTCGGGCTTTGCATTTAAATAAGGTATAATAAATAGTCAATTAAATTTGTGTGCAAGACGCGGCCTGCATACGAAAAACTTTATATTGTATTCTGGAGCGAAATTCGGGGTTTTTCTTGAACTCGTTTTCTTGTTTTATTATGAGAAAAAAGTGGGTTACTGGATACATTGGAATTAAAATTTTGTTAGTAAGTTACGGGGCTTCTTACTGAGCATCTTAAATATACATTACGTTTATTCGTGTTTTAATAATGGTTTTCAGGCTGAATAAAAATCATAATATTTTTTTTTGGTTAAAATTAGTTATGAAATTGTAAGGTATGTAAGTACTAAATAAGTATGTAATTATAGAATAGAATGGAAACAAGTACATCAACTAACATTATGGACGTATATCTTTCTATACATAAAAGTTATGGTCGAGAAAGTGCTTACCTGCGAAAGTTTGAATCTCTTGAAGACTTGATGTCCGGAACTCCCGACCCACCAGTCCTTTGACTAATCAAAGTTGAGAAAACAATACGATGATAAAAAATCAGTCTACAAATTGTAACAGATTACATTAAGTAGACAAAATGTTTAATAACAAAACCAGCTATAATTCTTAGAGATTGCGATTGCGATCTACGATGGAACGCGCTTGCCTAGAAGAAACAGATTCACTCGTGATTTAAAGACACCCAGATTATATTTATCAGGGAAGATCCACCCAATGGCTTATGAATGAATTATCCTTCGGATTGATGAAATATACCATGGTGAAGAAACATGCATAGGTACTTGAGAGGTTTTATGATGGCTTGTGAAGTCTACCAACCCGCAGGTAATTGTGGTGGACTAGTCATACGTTGGTCGGTAAAATAGCCAAAGACCAGTTATCTAGTCATACATTATATGCGTATACAGGGTTCGTAGGGTAGGATATTCGGAGAGGAGACCCGGACCCAACTGGGGGATAGATAAACAGGTTGATGATGCAGAAATAAATTCAAAATTCTTACAGAGTATCTACTTTCTATAATTTCATTGATGGCAACAATTTCAGCTGATGTCTTATTAGGTATACTCGTGTACGATTTCGCAGTACTGCGATGGTTGTGTTTATGTCTATATAGTTTATAGTTGATCGTTGATCACATTACACAGATGCACATTCCTATTTCTAAATAGGAATAGATATTCAATATTAATATTATTAAATTATACCCTATTTTGACCGTATCCTTTATTTATTTCTTGATCAAAATTCGTGGCATCCCTATCGTCCCTACGGACAACTTTATAAAGGACGAAAGCGTTAGAATCTTTTCCAAATCCATCCGTTCTGTTCACAATAAAATATTTCCGTTCACTTCGCTCCAGTGTGTCAGCCGTTTTCACATTGATTGAAAACCTGTTAATATCCAACTTTCTTTGCCTCGCCTTCCTTTTATCTTGTTTATACAAACTTTCCCTTTATTTCCACTGGTAAAAATATATTGGGGGTTGTTGAAATGTGTTGGGAGTAGGAGTTCTCTTTGAATATTATGATAAATGTCGTTTAGGAATATTGATGCGGTCTAAATATAATATCTGCAAAGATTTCGGAGACGCTTGTGATGTTTTAAAATTCGTACTTGTTAGCATATTGAAGGAAATTACCATCATCTGTTAAATTATACATTACTACTAGAATCATTATTGTATTTTAAAATCGATATAAAGTTTTACAGATTAACTATTGGACCCAGCAGACGTTGTCCTGCCCTGAAAATAACCCAAAACTCGATTGCAGCGCCACCTACCGGGTCCAATTGTGAATCTAAACCATTCCCAGATCCCCTTGAACACACACAAAAAATTTCATCAAAATCGGTCCAGTCGTTTGAGAGAAGTTCAGTCACATACACACTCACAGAAGAATTATATCTATAAAGATTGTCATTCTGATTCTTCTGATTCTTAATTATTTATGATCCTTAAGTCCAATGAGTACAGACTAATCTGTTTGTTGAAATTGAACTCTAAAATAGAGTTATTGTAAAGAATAGTGATATTATTAGACATATGAGATTTCAATATTACAATTGTGAAAGTAATTCTATTTGTTTTTTTACGTTTTTACGCCTAAACCACTGAACCAATTTTGATAAATTATGGTGTTCAGATTGATTGGACATCGGAGGTGGCCATAGGTTACTTTTGTCTCAAGTAAGTCATATGTCCATAAGTCCATAAGTAGTACTTACATAAGTCTTTTGGGATACGAGCTCTAATTCCATAACATTAGAAGCCTAATTCCTATACTTAAGATAAACAAACAAACCCGGTAGCTTTTACTTCATTTGAAATCGCTGAGGTTTTCTGAACACCGCTTGATCTTTGTTCTTCATAATAAAGTGTTGTCACTCGTCTCAGCTTAGAACAGATAATGAGGCTGTTTAACTCTATCTTCATAATTCGAGTGGTTTCGTTGACAAAGGGATGTGTTTACTTTGTAATGAAATGGAAATCTCTGTGATACGAGGGAAAACAATGTGGATATTTTAAGGCTCAATGTTTGTAAGAGGAGATTTGGCTCATTTAGACACTATACGAGTATCTGGGGGAGGTTTAGCCTTTAGGGTAGCTTCAGGCCAAATCTGGGACACATTAAGAGAGAAAGCATCATTAAAGTTATAACAGTTATTTTTTCAAGAAAGTCCTTGACGATTATCTTGGTATCTATAGTGGTTACAAGTGCGATTGATCGATAATTGTGAGATCCCAGGTTTGACTCCAATGTCAGTCAGTGATAGTGGTCTTTTAGGAAAGCCTCTTTGATTTGTGCCCAGTTAAAGTTAATAGGTCCGCCCCTATTGCTAAGACTTAAAAGCGCCTAGCGAACTTTGGTTTTTACCTCCGCCTAATCTTTTAACAAATGAAGGCGTGATGATTTATTGTGTTATAAAATGAAGTTGTACAGTTCTTTTACTAAGAGCATCTAAAAGTAAAAAGCGCGGCTGCTGAGCGTGTGATTCCGGTTTTGATTCCCAGGACCAGCAGTGTTATTGAATTTGTATTTTTTTTTAATAAAACTTTGCCCCACACTAGGATTTCCTCCTGTACCGTGGGTGCGTTTACAAACATAAATTCTCACATACACAAAAGCCCAGACCCGGAACAACTACCTGTATATCAGACAAATATTTGCTCCGTGTGGGGATCGAACCCACAACACTTTGCGCAGAAGCCGATCGTTCAGCCGCTACGCCAAACGTGTCGTCTTTGTTATTGAGTTTCGATTTATGTCTATTACGTGGAACCACAAAACATACTCATAGCTGTATATGCAACAGTTTTCAGCTCTTCCTTACCCCTTGGAGACTACAGGCGTGATAGTATGTTTTATATTTCCATTTCCTGAGGTTTGAAATTATAAGTATTGTATTCCTTCTTAGAAACTAGTCTTAAATGTTATATACCGATATATTTTCCTGTTGTTACAGTTATTCATAGAACAAATAATAAAGGAAAGAGAGACAATTTTTTTATTTTTTTCTAGAAGTCGCAGATATTTGTATATAAAACTCTTTGCTCTTTTTTTAGGTTAAAAAACTAACAAAAGTAGGTTTGTAATAACTAATTTTGTTAGTTAATCGTTAATTACAACAAGAATACTAAAGTAAATAAAGACCATTTTTTCTTAAAGCTCCGCATACAACGATTTATCTAATTACAAAGTATTAGTTTCTGTCTACTCTGCAACAGATGGCGCTAGTTGTATGGTTGCCTGTTTATTAAAACTGAACAGCTATGGAAATGAAAACGGTGCGCCGTAAGGAAATAATAGCAATTCAACTGTCTTCAAGTAACATAATACTTAAAAAATGAGTTTATTTTTAATTAAAAAGAGTTTGTTTAATAATCACGTTTAATATTGTCTTTTGAAAATAAAACGTTCGCGAAAATTGAACGTGAATATTAAGATATAGTAGAATTTAAATTATGAATAGAGATGTTAGAATGGTCGTGATTTTTTAACATCTACGTAGATATACTTAATATAGTATATAATATGATATACGTATCATTAATTAGCGTTACACATTTACACAGGTATACCAATTACCTTCTTCCCTAAAATGCATAAGAGAAGAGGTAATATATTATGTTAATTAAAATTTATGGTAAAACATGTAGGCGAAATTATGCTAAATTTTAACGTTGTTATTATTTGTACTGTATACCTGCTTATTCTATTTTACATACATAATATACCATCATGCCTGGTTTCCCCAAAGGATTAGTGAACTAATCGAAACACGGGGCTGCTACTGGGAATTATTTAGAGAAAACTAGTAGGCAACACTTTGTTTACGGCCTGGGATTCGAACCCAGCACCCGCAAAGCTGTCGCGCTTGGGAACACTGGACTAATGGGGCAGTCAACCAACATTGAGATAATCACTACATGGTATAAAACAAAGTCGCTTCCCGCTGTCAGTCTGTCCCTATGTATGCTTAAGTATCTTTAAAACTACGCAACGGATTTTGATGCGGTTTTATAAATAGATAGAATAATTCAAGAGGAAGGTTTTAAGCTATTTAACATTCGTTATGACTCTTTGGAATGGGGCAACGCGGGTGAAGCCGCGGGCGGGTCGCTAGTTATTAAATAAGAAAATAATGCTTGTCTTGCGGTTTGTTCACTCAGTTACCTGTCTGTATAGTTCGAATCAAGCTATAAAAAACCCAACAGGTTACTTAATACACATCCTACGTAAGCTTTAAACATGCAATAAAGCAGAAGACATTAAGATTATGAAATTAAATTTCATTACGGGGCCTACCGTTTTTTCCAATCATATTTTATTACTTCATCGCTACCTGATCATAGGCTTGATCGGTGAGTCAAACAGATCACTATCCGATTACTAAAACAGTCACGGGGGAAAAAGTGCCGACAAAGGTGCGCAGACGACATCGAGAGACGTACTGCGCAGGCGCGCCGTTCATGCCGACCGGACGTTTTTTCTTGCACGCTGCCGCTTGACAATGTGACATAGATATTCTATGTTAGGGCAACCTAGATTTGCTTACGAAATTTTTACAAAAAAATGTACAAATCCGCTCAATCGCTTTCGAGCCTTATGTTGTAATTAAAAAATTAAACTCTTCAGACGATGTCATTTTGCTTGTTGTTAGTGTACAGTCAAAAAGAAAAATAAACTTTAATCCAAAACAAAAAGCAACAAATTGCAAAAACAATAGGAAGAATGCGATTAAATTAACTTTATGGTATCTTCAAAGCCCCTCTGAAGCCCAGCCAAAAACGAATAACTGCATTTAGAAATCCTTATAAACGTTTGTGAGTATGGATGTATGGATATTTGTTACTCTTACACGCCAAAACTGCTGAAAGGATCTGGATAAAATTTGGCACAGAGGTAGATTATAGTCTGGAATAACACATACTTTTTATCCACGTCGGACCCACTTCTGAAGTCCACGCAGGCAAAGTCGCGTTGCGTATGTTTATTATCAATCAATGATCGTGACCAAGGTCAGCACAAATCTTAAAAGGGTCTTAAATAAAAATGTGCGCCATCCTTAAGGACTGTGTGTCGCGCTTATAAAGGCGCCTTGTCTTAAAACACACCTGCTTAGAATCTTGATATTGAATTCCCAGACTTCAGAAACCAGTCAGCGAGACCTTTCATTACTGGCAAATCCTCTTCTTTTATAAGAAACGAAAGGCTTCTATGCTGTAGGCACGGTTCTTTTATTTTTGGTCTTTTGAAGTGTTAAAAAGTGATGGTAGACGTAAAGTGCATTCTTTGATGTATTGTGATTTACACAAACGTGATGTTTATGCAATATGAGATGTTGTAAATCAAAATAATTAATGGTTTTATAACTTTTAATATTAAGTATTATGAATATACTAACGTTTATAAAGTGAATTTTAACTGCTATAAAGGGTTTCGGTATTTTTGATCTTTACTACTTACAGTTGGCTCATGGGATGAATTTATATTATTATAGAGATTTAGGAGGAGTTCTGAAAACAATAAAATTAAATAACTCCTATTACATATGAATTTTTATGAACGTCGTGTCGCATTGACGTCCAGATTTATAAATAAGAAGTCCCTTAAGGAGCTTGAATTGCTCACAAAAACGTAATACAGTAAAGAATCGTAATCCAGACAATATTCTATCAAATTATGTTATTATTCGGATTAAGACATAGTTAATCTAGGTTCCTACGTTACTATTACTTCTGTGGAAATAAAAGACCGAAATATCGTTCCAAACTTGGTAAAGTTATCAAAAATTGCATTCGCTTACATTTATTTCCAGTGAAGTAATTTGGACGAAATGGTAGAGTAGGAACCTAGATTAACGGTATTGGAATCCGAATAATCACAGAATTTGATTAAATTGTGTTGGGATTACGATTTATTTCGGTATTACGTTTGTAAGAGAAATTCGGTCCGCCGGACTCCCATAAACACCCATATTTTTAATGGAATTTATAGATAGTAACTATTATTCTAATCGCTCAACACCATTATCGTATCACGAGAGATAATATCTAGTTGTGTGCGGAGGTATAACGCAGGTATATATCCTTTGGACGGATGGACAGGACGCTATAAAGATTGCATGTAAAGAAGTCGATATTTTATCACCCTTTTACTCAGATAACTTTCCCAAACAAAGGCTTGTCCGAATCTAATGAGGCGTAACCAGAACACATATTGATTTATGCAGCCAAACCGATGGAGCAAGGTGTATGTACGGACATGCGACAAAAAAGGAGATACAATGCTGTTATCCGAGTGGCAGGTGTTTATTATGACACCGACACTGATAGTGTTCGAATTTCGAATCTGTGACATGATGGAGCAAGCTGCAGTTGTGCAAAGAGTATGGAATTAAATTTTGCCTAAATTGTTCCATGCTCGTAGAGGAAAGCTTGTAAACTAATCTGTCTTAGATATGGTTAGTAATATCTAAAGTAAGCGTAATATATGAGGTATACGTAACGTAAGTAAATGAAAAGACTGATGGAAGTTCTAGAAACAGAGTAAATAGTAGATATATTAGTTTTACGTTTTGCATTCCAGCCTAATCCATATTATTTCACTGCGACGATCAAAATTCCTCTCAGACTAAGAGGAAGTTGGATTTTTTAGGGTTTACCAAGCTGGTCTATTTTTAGGGTTGGGAAACTTAACATAGTTTAAGACTTACTGGGTTCTGACACTTACGCGAAGACATTGAAATAAAACTACTTTTTACGGATTTTATCGCGTTGTATTGATATTATTTGAAATTACAAAAGAAAACCGATTCCTTCCCAGGATGATCCGTGAGGCTATTGAAATTAAAAAACATCCAAATTTCAATAGAGAAGATGGCTGGGTCTTACCACCTGCTTGGAACCCCATTATAGATTCCATAAAATCAAAATCCAAGCCCAAAACTGCAAGACCGAAGGATACGGTGAGCTCGTTCTGCGTGAATCGGATCGCCAATAATTAACAAAAATGTAAGGTAGCTGTTAGTAATTGTAACATTAAGACGTTCAACAACTTAGTCTACCCGTGACCATGGATGCTGTAAAGGATCCGAAACGTCGGGAATCAAATAATATTAATACAACGCGATAAAATCCGTAAAAAGTAGTTTTATTTCAATAGTTTAAGACTATTAATTACATAATATAAAAAAATGCTCTTATACTAAAAACAAAACTATATTTGGAGCGTGTTGGCGTCAAAATTACATTCCAACGTATTTTTCTATATTAAATGGACAGAATTAATTTCTTGCAAGAATACCTAAATCATCAACAATCATCAATCCGTTCGTTCCGTTAAGTAACAAATTATAGACACAATGTAAATATGTTATCCTCGCTATTTGCTAAATTAATTGCATCAAAACATCAATTTTATATTTTTGACGTTATTTTGAAAAACTCTTTTGTCTTAATCTTTGTTCCCACACAACCGACCACTTGGCACCTGCGTCCAGCAAGGCGACTAAACGCGGCGACTGTTTTTCGGTTGCCTTATCGCACGGTAGAAGCGTAACTAAACAAAATCTTATCTTTCTTTAAGGATAGCGCAAGGCTTTTGTACGTGGTGTTAATTGGAGGCTAATGTTGGCCTTTCTTTTGTGTCGACCTCTTGGATGTTTACTGATAACAATAAACTGCCATTTTGTTGGATAGTGTGATTTCGTATTTCTATTGTTTTTAATATCGTTGGCTTTGAGAATTTCGCATGCATTAGCTATGTTGGAATGATGATAGAGTACCTACGGATTATTTAATATTATTTTAGTGAAGTTAATTTTTACCAGACGTATCTGTAATGTGATAAAAAAAAACTATAATGTAATCGAAAATTCAAAAACTATAAAGCTTATGCCATCATGAAATTTGGAAAGTAGCGAAAAAGGGTAAAAAAGGGTTTGGTAAAACCAATAATAACAGAATAGCACCGCGCGGGGCTGGTACGTATTTAAAATGATACCGACTAAAACATTCTCTACTGAACTGGGTAAGAAACTTTCCACGTTACCTCTCTTTTTAAATAAAATACACATAAACTTCATCGTACATCATAGATACTAATACGTGATATTTGACTAAAGACGACATTAAGGTTCAAACCGTAGGTAGAGGTGATAACATCAGGAGTGATTTAATATGGCTTTATCCTTCTAAGAAAGCATAAAGATTATCACTATATGCTAATGGAGCTACTAATTAATTTTTAAGGATCGTTTTAAAGTGTTACTTTACACGGAGCTAAAACTTTAGCTACAGCAAAAGTACTTAGCGAAATACGAACGATGAATATTGCATTTGGTTTTAAAATATTCCGGTTTTTGCTTTTTGTTCTTTAGTTTTTTCTTCGTTAGTAGCTACTAGTTTTTTTAGTACAGTCGGCTTCGATTAAAGATGGATCGGGTGGCGCATGGCACGTTATTGGAAACTCAAACATGATCAGATCACTATCAGGGAATTAATTTTCAAGCAAGCGCTTTGAATACATACCTAACAAATAGACAACAAATTAAATTAGTCAGAACCTTTAATATTGAATTTGTAGCGTTTTTAATAACTTTTCTGTTTTAATGATCACCCATTAATTAAGTTAAGAATATCAGCAAAAAAAATATTCACATATACTTAATGGGTCGGGAAATATTAAAAAAAAAATATAATAAAAACCTACTGTTTATTTCCGTTATGGAATAGGAGGGAAAACGAGCAGACGGATCGCCTGATGGTAAGCGATCACCGCCGCCCATGGACACCCGCAACACCAGAGGAGTCACGAGTGCGTTGCCGACCTTTTAAAAGGGGATTGGGCCTCCTGTAACCTCACTCACACGGCGAAACACAACGCAAGCGATGTTTAACGCCGGTTTTCTGTGAGGCCGTGGTATCACTCCGGTCGAGCCGGCCCATTCGTGCCGAAGCATGACTCTCCCACCTAAAGTTCAGTTTCTTCCGCAGCTAAATTTCAATACAATCTATATTTTAATCCAGGAAATAGTTTTCCTATATTTCTCTAAGTATCTTTCTAATTTAATTTTGGACATCTGTGTACATTGTCTTATCCGTAGTAATAAGGACACACGACTTCGTTGTTAAGGAAGTTCTCGTTACACTTTTATGGCATCGAGCTGAACTTTTTAGGTACGTTTTTGCGTCATGTAGACGCTGTATGTAAGTTCCTAAGTAATAGAGAGTAGGTACTAACTACAGCGAATACGCTGGTTAACTAAACTACGGCTGACGGACTACAACATCTATAATTAACTACTAAGTAGTAAAGTTTCTTGTGTACCAGTACATTGGGGAAAGTTTTACCAACATTGCCATTTCTCCCACCAGTAGCTCTGGTATGTTTTAGTTAAAAGAATATGTGCCCTGGAATAACTCCACATGGGACAAGCAACAAAGTACGCAGTTGATTTGGACGAGGGCAATGCTAGTAAGTAGTAAGTAATCGTAAGAGCGTAGATCGTAAGTAAATATCGCGCAGATTATGTCAATCTGCGCGATATTGCAGTCGAAACTATGAATTTTCTGCTAATACAAACAATTTTTTTTATGGGATAGGACGGCAAACGAGCAGACGGATCGCCTGTTGTTAAGCGATTACCGCCACCCATGGACACCCGCAACACCATAGGAGTCACAAGTGCGTTGCCGACCTTTTAAAAGGGCATTGGGCCTCCGGTAACCTCACTCATTCGACGAAACACAACGTAAGCGTTGTTTAACGTCGGTTTTCTGTGAGGCCGTGGTATCACTCCAGTCGAGCCGGCCCATTCGTGCCGAAGCATGGCTCTCCCACGTATAAACATTAGAAACAAATTGGCTGCAGCGCCTACAAAATACAGATAGATTCTTAATCTAGGTTTCGATGTATGTGGAAAGATGTGTTTGTAAATATACCCATGTGGAGCTTTGTTTTTTAATGAAAAAAACTTTAACAATGTTGTTACTTCTAATAATGCCTTTATCACCTTACTTTGTACCAGTAATTGAATTACCAACACATCGCAACAAGATTTCATCAATTTCAGTTAACAAGCTGTTAAACATAGCACCTCGTTTATGCCATTATAAATATTCCTAACATTGTATCTGTATTGATTATACCATAAAACTGGCTACTACTGGGTAAAAGCGATGTCTTATAGGATTATTTTATAAAGCATAAAGAGTTATTGAAGTAATAAACGGAGAATCGACTGGACTGTTCTGTTTTAATGAGCTAAGTATCGAAGGAGGTATTCGATAAAAAGTTTTTACTGAGGAGTAAAAGTTGTAAAGTAATTATACTACAATCTAGCGTTTACTTCTGTAAATAACATAACATAACATACCATCACGACTGTATTCCCCGAAGGGTTAGGCAGAGGCGTACTAATGTATACCCACAGTTCGCCGGGTCCCATGTTATAGGGGGCGAGCCTATTGCCATTAACCGAGCACAAATCCAGATTCCGAGCTGCTACTGAGAATTTCATAGAAAAACCCAATAACACTTTGCTCGACCTGGGGATCGAACCCAGGACCTCTAGCGTAGCAGTCGTTGAGACCACTAGACTAATGAGGAATGACCATTACTTCTGTAAATATAGATTATAATGTTCAGTTCTATTTAGGTAGGAATCCAAGTTCGCTCTAAATTAACCGTGAAAGGTCTAGGCTGACAAGACAGTGTAGGTACTTAACAATAAAAGATCATCGTCATCATTATTGCGTATGACATTCATCCTGCGTGAATAAAATTCCAATATGCAAGTTTTTGAGAGACTTCGGACTTTTTGAGAGGTCCGGTTTCGACTCAGACCGTAAATCTTGGACGCGACTGAATCGTTTTCGTTCCAACTACGGGAAAACTAACCACCATCTCCATAAATGGGGATTAAGAAAGTCACCACAGTGTGATTGCGGGGCACCTGACCAGACACTTTCACATGTGGTAAACGAATGCCCACTTAGCTGTCTTCCCGGTGGAATGTCGGAAGTCCACAAATATACACCTGCCGCCGCAAGCTAACAATAAAAGATTTATAATAGATTTTCATGGATTGATTGACATTCCATTACATCGAAAGACTGTCCTGCAGGCTTACTCTTGAAAACAATACAATACTAATCCAAATGTGAGCCGATTCCAATGTCAATTTAGCGGTTGGGCGATTTCGTACTCTTGAGCACAAATCTGTTAGCCTTGTATCGGCATTCCTGGTTGACCAATGGTTGGGTCGTTTCCCAATCCTATTTAGTTTACTCAATCACCGCACAATATTGAAACCATTTGGCGCTAGTCTCGGATTCAAGAGTACGAAACTTGACGAAACGGCGCAATTCCAATGTTGATGTATCGGAATTGAGTTCAAGAGTAAGCCCCCTGTTGTTATGCTCATATTTATCAGAGTTCCATACTGAGTTTTTGATATTTTTTTAACAAATATTTGCTTTTGTAATTTTCTGCCTTTTGCTTGTTTGAATAACATTAAAATTTAGTGTTGTAGATTGGTCTGTGAATATTATATTTTACCTGTGTAATAGATACAGTTGTTATTACAACTTTTACTAATAATAACAAACTTATACAAAAAACTGAAACAATGTAGCCAAAACGATATCTACAATAGTTTTTATTCCATACTGCTATTAAATTTTCAGAATCCCTCATAAATTTCTTTGTAGGTGTTAGGTTTGGAATTAATTACTCGTAAGAATATTAATGTTCGTTCTAGTTTTATGATTAGCCATTCAATTTTATTATGCATAACATTATTCTTGTTGATTTCTACGTTTATTTATTGTACACATTAAAACACTATTAAATAGTTTCATGGAAGTCACGAAAGTATAGTTTGTATCTGATAAGTTATTCTTTATATCACAATTTTGATACACAGGTGACATTTATGACGTTATTAAAATTAAAAAATATTGAATGTAGTTTCTTCTGTAATTTTGTTGAGTCAAGTTCATTCGAATTGTACAAAGTTTACACGAGGTTCGAGAATGAACTTGCCTTGCCTTTCCTATCCAGTGTACCTATTATTATTTAAGCGATATTATTAATAAGAAAGTTTTACTTGTGAAATCTAATAATACCTACACTATAAGTAAAACACGTTAATCTAAAGTATAGTAAATTAATAATTCCGCTTGTTTTTTGGAGAGTGTTCGGAGGAACTGTTTGAACTGGTGCCTCCCTCACCTTTTCATCACTGCACCACCCGCTTCAAGAGTGGGGCTCATCCTCACTTTCTGGAGACCTGGATCTCCAAGAATGTTAGAGCGTCGCGAGGTTTTCTATCGCGCACCTTCAAGATTTAAAATGGTCTTTCTCCTGAGGTGTTCCCACTGCTCATGCAATGACATGGGGATCTTCAAATAGCGCGTATACGGGGCTCTTAAGGGCCAGCAACGCATCAGCAACTCCCCTAGTGTAGCAGGTGTCCATGGGCGACGATGACTATTTACCATCAGGTGGCTCGTCTGCTCGTTAGGCAGAAACTACAGACCGCCACATGCTACGATTCCTACATACTGCTTTTGCTTCTTCCACATTCATAAATCTTCTCAGACACACGCGCCTTTAAAAGTTTCAAAATAGGATTATTGCTGTATATTAATTACGATTGATTCTATTCTACATAGTAGCGTAGTCCTGAAATAACCTGAAATCTGAACTCTTTTCTTGGATCCTTTGATAAGTATTTGTGTGGTTTGCAAATAAGTAATTAGCTGAGAGAAAGAGAGAATGATGTTAAAAATTCGGTACTAAAATATAAAGTAATGCCCAATATGGAAAAAAGTACTTTAAAGCAATATTATTTTCTGTGGAACTTGGAAAACGCTGTTCAAAAAGCTGAAATGCAAAATAAAGATTTATGAAACACCAATGTAACAGGAGGTTTCCCAGACATTGTGACAGCTGAAATATTTATTGCGTTGTCTGCTGGCGACATTGCATGATGATATACCTACTGTGTGCGGTTAACGGAGGCTCTCCAACACTGAAGCCGAAACGGTACATGGTAAGTAGGAAATCTAATATTTTATTGCTGTCCTTTGAGTCAAGTAACAATTAGCAGACACTATAGAATACAAAATGTTCCGTGACGCGGTTGAGTCACGATTTTGTTATTTAATTAAAGATAAATTTCAAAGTATAAATTTATTCAAATATCATTTATACTAGGTCTCTTGTATAGATTATGGCTTGTTACATTCGTCAAGGAAAATGTTTGAGTATGACAAAAAGCTATCAAATAACAGCTTGAAAATGTTATCATCATACTTTCTTGATATGTTAATGCTACAGAATATCACGTTTAGGGGTTGTCCATACAAAATATAGCTAGCAAGTCGTCACTAATTGTTAAAGAGTTTCACTGAAGTAATTTCCTAGGTCCCAGTAAAATGCACGATGTCACTTGACGCTGCATCGCGTGTGCCTCGACAGCAATTACTCGTACCTCGGGTTGTCTCCTCGCAATTAGAGAATTCCTAGGCGTCAGCGTGTGGGAGAGTTATTTCAACTTGCTAACATCGTTTAAGTAAACTGTTCTGTATTTTCACATGAAAATTATTTTGTTACGTACGTTCTGTTTAAGAGACATGGCATTTATCCTGTACAATGTTCTACGTATAGCCATGTGTTACGTGTTTCTCTTTCTCGTATCGCGGTTCCGTCTTACTGTCGGGTTCAATTTGTAACTTTTACATTTTCTTCTGTATCGCCGAGAAAAATCTTTGTTAGACTTATTGTTATACTTCACCATTAAGTATATATAATAATAATTATCTATTATAATTATTATATATACTTAATTACACAATAATAATTATATAATACAATAATAATAATAAATATATAATATACTTATGTATTATATACGAGTATACTTAAGTGTATGAATAGCTTTTTAATATAGTAACTTAAAAAATGTAATTTTTTCGCATATTTATCGTACATCCATTTATTTTACTAGATGCGACACTAACACTGATTAACTCTGCTATTGTCATATCTAGTATATATTTCCTCTATGTATGGTCTATGGTACTATAGAGTTTTTAAACGCCCAAGATTTTAGTGATAGTTTGTGTTTTTGTATTGCAGTAATGAGAGTTTTGTGGTTGCGGAATGTTTTTACATCCGCACACACGACGCACAGCGGCGGTTGGATTGTTCTCTGGAATTATTATGTTCCCAGGAATACCAGTACCTACCAAGTCAAGCGCTTAAAATTTAAAACATTTGGAATATTATTATTGCTTCTGTTCTTATTATTAAGGAATTTCCTAGTTAAAATGTGACCAGTCTGCAAAATGGAATTCTGATTTCAGGAATGAGTAGGTGACTGTTTAAGTGATTTTCAGTTTTTTTTTTTTTTAAAAAAACCTTGCCCCACACTAGGATTTTCTCCTGTGTCGTGGGTGCGTTTACAAACACAAATTCTCACATACACAAACACCCAGACCCGGAACAACTACCTGTAGATCATACAAATATTTGCTCCGTGTGGGGATCGAACCCACAACCCGTGGCGTAGAAGCCGATCGCTCAGCCGCTACGCCAAACGTGTCGTCAAAACCAAGTTGCTAAGAAGTTTGAAAATTGAATGAGAGTAATGTTATTATACATCGACTTTACATGAGCATTTGATTTATTAAATTAAACAAACAGAGCAAGGGTTACAGACCAACATTTACCAGTGAATCGATAACAGATTAGTCTCTAGGACTGCATGATAGAAATGTTGGTACCAGGATATTCATTTTTTGTTGTCGTCATTTAGAAATTGAACCCATTCTTTGACTCGTTTCGATGGGTCTGGAAGATGGTCTAAATACACTACACTACTTAAAAATGTCACGATACGAAGTAGTTTAGCAAAACTATTTTTTTATAGATAATCAACCCATTATACTGTCCCACTGCTGGGCACGGGTCTCCTCTCAGAACGAGAGGGATTAGGCTATAGTCCACCACGCTTGCCTAGTGCGGCTTGGCAGACTTCACACGCCATCGAGAAAATCTCTCAGGCATGCAGGTTTCCTCACAATGTTTTCCTTCACCGTTTAAGCGCGTGATAATTAACTATTTAATACGCACATGACTTCGAAAAGTCAGAGGTGCGTGCCTTGGGTTCGAACTCGAGACCTATGACTTGACAGTCCAACGGTCATACCACTAGGCTATCACTGCTTCTATCACTTCTTATTTTTTTATATTTCATATTAAATCATATTTTTTTCTGAGAACCGATGTTCTCTGAACATAATATACCTACTCAAACTTAAAAGACTTTTATTTGAATATCTCCAATAGGTAGATATTTTCGAACGTAAATTGCAAATAATCCCAGAAAGGCACCCATACAAGATAACTCCGATAGTTCCTTTCCTTAATAAATGATATCACAAAAGCTGGCTGGTGTTAATTTCGAGTAAAATCCAAAGAATCCGGTGTTGTACCTCTTTTGAACATAAAAACTTCATTTTCATAATGCGAGGGGCGGAAGCTATAAAGCGGAATTGTTTCGCTTTTTCCGTAGCCTTGCTTTTTTTCGTTAACATTTTTAAGTTGTTGCGTCACAAATGTATTTGGCGCCGGAAAGTTTATGTTTGCATTGTTTATTGTGACTGAGTTATTAGGGTCAGGTTCGTGTGTCATATCCCGCATTGCTGTTAGTTAAAACATCTAAAAAATTTGGAGTTACTGTTATAATGCTACTGCTTTTAGAATCTATCTTAAGTACATAATTGACTACGTTTCCTATTATGTACCAACCACGCCCGTGTTCCTTGAAGTTTAGGCAGAGGTTACCGTGGGATAGCCATAATTCGCCACGAATGGGCCGGCTCGACCGGAATGATACCACGGCCTCACAGAAAACCGAAGTAAAACAACGCTTACCTACGTTGTGTTTTGCCGAGTGAGTGTGGATACCAGAGGCCCTATCCTCTGGTGGGGCGGGTGTCGATGGGCGCCGGTAATCGTTTACAATCAGTCAGTCAGTTACAGTCAGTCAGATCAGTCAGCCTGAGAATTTTATATAAAAATCTATGAAATAAATATAATATTTACTACGTACTAGTAGTAAATATTTTTAGCAAAAAAGTTAGTTTTGATTAGAGGAATCATAGCCCGAAAATAAAATCTTATCTATATCGAAATAAGTTTGGCGGATAAAATTTAACAAGTAGATTTTTCACATTTTAATATAAAAATAATTTAAAGCGGCGGTAGCCTAATGGCTAGAGCGTCGGATTTGCGATTATGTGGTTGCCAGTTCGAAACCCACCCATTGCACTACCGATTTGAACCCACTCGTAATACAAGCTCGTAGCTTAGCACGAGGAGTTGACAAGAATGCTAGTAATGTGCGTTGCTGCACAGCACATTGCTAGTAAGCTATTTAAAAAATAAAATATGGACATAGATAGTAGGTACGGAAGTATGGATAATTGAACCTATTGACCTAAATTGAATCTTATAAAACAGCAAGCTAAGCATTGCAGCGTTCAGGAGTATTTCCAGTATTTTTTCACAAAGGTCAGAAGGCCGAGATGATTTACTTTCTTAATATTACGGTTCAGGACGGGAGTCAGGTGGGTGGGACGCCGACACGGAATTAAACTTCCAAGAAAATATGGCGTTTGTCGTGGAATGAAACTAGTGGACGACGGAGAAGGAGTTTTAGATCCTGATCGGTTTCCTATTGGTTTTATCATTCTACTAGATACTGCTTCTGGTTTTTACTACTACTTACGTTTTCGTTTTTACTTATTACTTACTTATCCAGATCCTTCTGTCCTTCCAGATCCCATCTGGAAGGACTATTTTCGACAAAACGTAATCTACATCCTTCTTTTATGTTGAATATATGCCAAAATTCATTAAAATCGTTTCAGCGTTTTAGGCGTAAAAACGCAATGAACAAATAAATCGCATTTATACTAAACTGGCTGTTATCTGCAGTTCTACTCGTATCTCAAAGGATTTTCTCTCTTCTTTTGTCTCCTCATCTAAAGTCTAATCTGTCTCTATACCAACATTAATTTAAATTGATTCAGATGTTTAGGCGTGAAAACGTAACAAACAGATAGAGTTATATTTTCATTACTAATGTTGGTATGGCTTTCCTAATACACTGAGTGTCTCCCAAGTGTACTTAGAGAACGTAGTCTTTAGGAACAATATCTGTCTTGGTCTATAGACAAAATTAAAATAGTTGTAATTTTTAGTTATAATGTACAAAAAAAGAATATTTTATATTCTTAGATCTGATTAACTCTCGTTGTGATGCAAATAGTGCTGCTTATATTAAAATAACTATTAGATATAGGGTCTACTGTTTCATCATATAAGTAAAAGCCATCCCACCTCTCTTAAAAAATAAAAATCTAAGCGAAAAGAGAAATTACTATCTTAAACCCATATCATGACTTGTTATTGCAGTCGTTTTGCGATGAGAGGGATGTCGCTTTACACATTAAATAGTACCATTCCTTTCTAATAATTTAAAAATGATTACGTTACCACGTTATGGTATGATACTTGATGGATCCAGTCTGTCAGATTTTTCATTTGCAATGGACCTTACTACCCAGTGGTATACTATGAAAAATTCTAACATGTTGACAGTGTAATTGTTTGGTGTATTTCGTTTTACTTTATTTTCTATACATAAAAGCTAAATATTTTGTGCATTAAAAAGTGATTCAGGTCATTCAGCACAGGCTATTACACTATCTGCTTGGGTTGCACCGGTGCTGAAACTTTTCTTGAAATGTTCGAAGCAACGATATGAGTGTTGAATGAATTTAAGTTTCAGGCAACGGCTATAAGTTTATTATGATTATTTGGAATTAAATAAATTGTTACATTAGATTTATGATCCATGAACTTTTTTTATGCAAGGTCTGGCATTTACATACCTATACGCAAATACCTGACCAGATCTGTAAGCCATATAACTAATTGTTCCGTGCGGAAACCAAACTCTATCTGTAGCATAGAAGCCTAATGCTCAATCACTACGCTGCACTGTTCTGCTTTATCAATTATAGGCATAGTTATAACTTTGAATCCTCATTATACTTATCACTTGCTTAAATTTATTTAACCTGTTAAATGGCTATGAGTTCGTCACATACATTAAGGTAATGTCAATATTGGTTATTTGTGAGCGTCACGCAGCCCTCCTCTTCGTCTCTCCACTGTTTACCATGAACCTTTTGTAGTCTAGCGTGTGGCATCTAAAGATAACATCTTACGTGTTAAAGGTATAACTACATAACCATTAAGGCAATTTTATTGGGTGTACAGGTCATTCGCAAACTTAAGGTGCTTTGGCCGGGCGTTGTCAACACGGGCCGATCGTAAAGCATCCAGTTAATGCTGAAATTGCCCGGCCGATGCACACAAAGCGGATTGCGGCCGTGACACCATTTTAACCGCCCCCAACTCCTTATTTTGGTATTACATAGCTTGTTGTGTGGTAGAGAACTAAAATTTAAATACTTTACCGTGCTTACTGTCAGTGTCAGTGAACTGTGGGTTTACCTACAACAGTACAGCTCTATATTATTTTTTTGGGATACAGGACTGATATTAATTCGTAATGGCACAGGATTGTAATGGATGTAGCAAAATAAAGCAAGTCGCTAGCAGTGACTGAAGTAAAACTAGATAATATGAGTTGATTTAAAGATAGGTTAGTTATTATGGGCAATATTTTCTGGAATATCATGGCCTAAGAAAATAAAAATAAAGATGAATGTTGGTTGATGATGATGACGATTCAAAAGCTTTTATGCACGTCAACGCATAGTATCATTTATGTAAATATAGATGTAATATATCTTTCTACTTATTTTTACACTATCTTATCATTGACTATTATAAGTATCAACTATTATCAAGTTGGACCTATTATTGGCCCTTGGGGAACGCCTCAAATCCACCGGTCTTATCTTTCCTTGTCATTTATAACTGAGCATCATGGAATGACGTTTAGAATGGGGTTCCGCAGGGTTTATTCCGGGCGTTAATTCCATGAGAGGGCTCGTAATGAGTCACTAGCTTGCCGGCTTAGTGTAGGTATCTATACTAAGAATAGGTACGGTGACATTTGAAAGTATTGTTTTGGTTTGAAGCAAAATTAATAATAAAGAGATTATTCTTAATAAAATTCAGTTTGATATATTTCTATTCGACTTAAATAAAGATTTTCATTTAGTATTATAATTAATTTATACAGCAGGCCGTTGTGATAATTTTTGAAGCTCAAAACACATCATAATTTTGCCACACCTGTTTCAAACATCCACAAAGGCAATTCAAACGAGACACCACCAGCAAATCCCACCAAAATTATCCTTTGCCAAATAAAACCGCAAGCTCAAGTAATTAATTCAATTTATTAGTCGATACCGTGCCAAGACTCCCAAAGCCGTATATACCTTTCGGAGAACACTTTATGAATTATCGTGGCATACAAGTATTTTAATGCGTTTCCAGCTTGTGTGATGTATCGGCAAAATAAATATATGTAGAGTAAAGGACGCTCGACGTGAAAGGACATTTGTCATGTGTAATAAGTTTAGCGATTTATAATTGTGGGTTTCGAATTTAGTAGAGGATTGCAGTTAGCTTTTGTTTTGCGCCGTCTGAGATTTTGTTGTTGGTTTTACTGAAATAGAATGTAAGTGAAGTATAAAAATAGATAATATAGGATCAATTGGCGTTGGACATTTATCACTTCAATTACAATGTGTTTTGTAAAACAGGATATAAGGAGAAATAACGAAAGCATTTATTTATCAAAGTCTTATGAAACTATTTATTCTGACATAATCTCTTATATATAAAACAAAGATATGTTAGAATCACCAGTATGTTACTATCACACAGCTGGAACGATTTTAATGATCTTTGATTTGTTGATTTGTTTCTGATATTTGAATAGCTACTCTGTTAGACTAACATTAAAACATCGGATAAGTTCACAAAAAAAAGGTGAATTATGGCAAATCCTTTTGGGGTGCAAGTGAAACTGCGGGCATTTTGTTATTGTCCTTATCACTTAAACTTTAAGCTATTTTGTTTAATTCAGTATCTAGCAACTATCATGGAAACGTTACTTGTAACTATAGATTAAAGTAAAAACAGATTCATACAATTTCTAAGCTGTACCCATACATAATCTTATTAAAATTTAGAAATCCCGACATTTTAAATGTAACGGTTCTGATAGTTTTATTTAACATTGCAATTAGGTTTCGCAATTTTACGGTAGAGGAACATTGATGAAACATTGTATCAAGTGATTCTAATTCAAATAGCATACATAAAACTAGGTCAAACGATGAAAAACCAATGTATTGACCATCGTCAATAGCTGTTGCGTTGCCTATATGAATACGTTTTGTACCACATGGACAGGTGAGCTGTTAGAGGTTGCTGCGAGTTCCATACAGACCGGAACCGTTTGAAGTCTATAGAGAAAACCTTTGTCGACGCCACAATACAATTCTATAACGCCGTACCACCGTACATGGTGCAAAATTGGGATTTTATGTGGGACCAGTCAATTTTTTAAATTAAAAATTGCTAATCTGGTACAAATTCTAAATATGAATTGATTTTGAGGAATTCTTTAGAGTGGCCTTTTTAGCATGTAAATTGGTAATTGAGAAAAGAGTTTCGTAATTTTTAGTTTGAACCTTATCGTATGAAGTATATGGCTTATGGTCCTGTAGATTATGATATCTGGAATATTAATCACCAGCCTTTTCCAAAAGCACTACAAGTATTATAACGTCGTTATGGCAATTTAGAATTTATTCATGACTGAAACAACAGTGTACCCAAATTGTTCCTGAGTTATTCACAAGAATTTAGCATACTCTCATAACATTGCTTCCGTTTTTATAATAGCAAAGTGGCTGGCCCTAAAATTGAAGAAAATTTAATAATCGACTAGAAATTTCCTCATACGCCTATTCTAACTACTGGATAAGTATAACCACAATGAATAATTTACGGCGACTTTTATTACGTCACGTACTTCGTACCTTTATTGGTCATAAAGATAGTATACATCGTTCAAAATATTGCATTTTATATGTATGCTAACGGAAGTTTTATTTCCTCGCTACCAAACTTTTGGGGTTAATAAGAATACCTAGAATTGTGAAAATAGTTTTTATATCCAAAATGTATTCCTCTGAGGATTTTAAAGTCTGGTAGCTGTTTTGTACTTTATTTCTCTAAAAGAAGCCAACCAAAGATACAGGAAATATTTGCATGCTCAGCGGCAAAATTATAATTTGAATGTATTATTGTGTTTGCAATGTTACCTACATTGCAAACACAATAACACGGTGTATCTATTCTTAGGTAATAATAGAATACAACATTGTCAATTGTGTTGTTTTTTTATATCACTAAGGTGGCATACAAGCATACGGCCCGCCTGATGGTAAGCGGTTACCGTAGCCTATGGATGCTTTCAACACCAGGGGTATCACTTGCGCGTTGCCGACCCTGTAAATTAAGCAGGAATAGTCGGGTTGGCAGCATAGGATACATGTTACCGCTCTGGCTACCTTACTCACCATTAGGAATACAACATAGCACGGAGCTATGTTATTTAACTACAAGAGGATCTTTAAAAGTGTCTTTTAAAGATCTATTTACATAAATAAACAGATAGTAGTTGTGATGGTGTATATTTTAAATTCAAATATCGTTACGAAATTCCAAATACAAAATGTTGATAGCTATAGAACGCCGCCAGTACAAAGTTTGAGCTTTGTTGAAACAAAATCTCATATTTCAATACACGAACTCCAGGAACGTATGTTTAAAGCAAATAGAAAACTAATGAGTCGTTATGCAACGTGTGTTGGCGTGGCACAAAGCACAGCAGTTTGCAAGTTTGCGGCAATCACTTATGCTGCTGTAACTGATTGCATGTTGCACGAACACGTTTGTAATGGCCCTTCATTTGTTGTTTAGTTTGTGGGCGATATGAATATCGTTGTCTGTATGCTTATGTGTTTTGTGGTCGCCTGTGAAAATTGTTCACCGGTATATCGCAGCATCAATCTGGAACCTTTTTTGGATCCTATTGGCTTGAGTCATCTTTTCTTTTTTATTATAATGTATTGTGCGAGTCAAAAATATAACATTGTTTTTCTTTACTACTTGTTGCATACTAAAAAGTTGTATATTCAACTTTCTACAAAGTGACTGTGCCCTGATTACAAGGTGCAGACTGGACCAAATTATTGGGGAATATACGGCCCTATTGTTAGATGTCTATTGATTTAAGTACTTTAAAGTAAATATTGTATTAGCCAAGATCATTATTCATTTTATATGAGAAGATATTTCTTAACGTTATATCTGAATTCTGTAGAAGAAAAGTTGTTCAGTATTATAACATCGTATTTTTAATAAACAAACAATAAACTAGCTTTATTTTGTTAACAGAAACAAATTTGTTTTGTTGGCAGTTTTTTAATTCATAAATTCCACAACAATCAGCCTCCTTGTCAATATCTAGATCAATCACTGCCAATCTAATCTATTAAGAAACAAAAACAAATTCACGAGCGAACTTTTACCAGCATATCAAATTAATTAATGTAACTAGTATAAATATTTGAGTAAAAAACGATTCTCGATGACGATGACGAATCATTAAACTAACAGGCATTTAATCGATTTGCTTCTAAGGCGACATGCCGCGTTTTGTTAGTTCGTTACGATTTTGGAGATAGGTAAGAAATAGCCGAAATCTTTTGATGATGACTATTCGTGGTATTATTAACTTAATTAACATATGTACCTAATTATATTAAAATTGAAACTACCATTTGTATGGATATAACTTATTTTAAAATTAATTTATTTTTGGATGAAGTTTTATTTATGTCTGTTACAGAATCAAAGAATTACTGTTATAGAATCACATATCACAAACTATGGGTGTAAATTCGTTTTCACATTGGTTTTTAATTTATTACCTCTAAATAAAGTCCGTAAAGGTTGATTGATATTATCTACTCAATCTTAAACTTACCTAAAATCAAATGAATTAAAGCTCAGAGTTGTTCACTAGAGATCCCCTCTGACAAACCCCCTGCTACTAAAGAACGATTTTGTGATGATTATCCTATAATCACCCTGCTTGACAGATGGATTGCTAATCTCAGCGAGATGGTATCAGTATACAGGTGGAAGCTATTCATCTATAGCTAAGTTATCTGATAAAACTTGGCCAGATAAGGAGCCTATTACGACCTCACTGGGAACAGATGGCATATAGACCTACCATGTAGCTGTATTATTCATTCAGGCACTATTTCATAATATAATTATGATAAGCTGAAATTTTTTTCGAATTGTGAATGACGTTAATTGAAGGCAACATCGTATTCTATAATAAAAAAAACTTTCATGGGAGGTTATAACTCTTCCTTAATTTGAAAGTGTTCCGAGAACGAAATTCATTGCTACTTTTATGAGCACACGCTTGACCATTTTTTATTTAGTTCAATTACCGGAGAATTAAAGGCGTTGATGAGACGCGTACAACATAGAACACGTCTATACAAAACATAACATCTATGCACACAATAAATGCTCTTAGACCAGATAAAATAATGGTTCATATTGCGTGCACATATTTCACTTTCGAGCAAACTCATTGAGCAGAACAATCATGTTCCACAATTAATGTTGATTTCTATACCGCTATTTGATTTGTATCTCGGTCTAACAGTACAGGGTTGTATGGGAAATGCGCCAATTAAATCGCTATAGAGCAATCCAAGCCATCCAATAGATAGAAAGATCAGACATTGTCGATCTAAAACAATAAATGGTAGATTAGTTTATGTGTAAGCCGCTATTGTTCTGAGGATGGGCCTACAAATGAAGGACTTGACGCTATATATTTTAATTAGATAGTTGTCAATGAATAGATGCTGGAATATGTGCAATTGTTTATGTACAGCGGAGTTAGGGGAGGTCTTTCAAAGTATACCTAAACAGTAATGACCAAGACATTATACAGATGAAGGAGTCCGTGACATTGACGACATAAGTATGTACTTATTATATAAGCTTTCAATAAAGAGCTGTGGAAGATGTTTCACCAGCAACTGGCGAACTGGCGGTCAAGCGTAAGCCTATCACATATAAAAAAAGCAAGAACAAAGCTAAGAAGAAGGTTCTCCTTCAATGGAAGGAGAATCTAATGCTCATCTATTACTTTTATTCTTCTTCTATGTATATGTAATTCAGGGTTCTAGGTTTATTCGTTTCAAAATTTATATTTTTCTATCTTTTTATTTTTCTTATATTTATACTATTATCATACTATCATGCCTGTTTTCCCCGAAGGGTTATGTAGAGGTGTACCACTATATATAGTTGTTGTATACCCATTGTTCGCCCGAATATTTAGATGCATATAATTTTTTTTATTTTTTTTTTATTTAAGAAACAAACAGTCATTTACAAATTAGAATTATTAACTATTGCTTATAATTAGACCTGGAGTTTCCTTACAGAGTTAAATAATAGTGGCAAGCCTATTGCCATTAACCGGGCAAACATAAGCTCCGAGCTGCTATTAAGAATTTCATAGCAAAATGTTATTTAACATTTGTTCGACATAGGAATCGAACCCAGCGTTACCTCTAGCGTAACAGCACTTACGGCTACTAGACTGATGAGGCAGTTATCCTTATCAATAGGTTCGATAAGCATTTTGTCGATCACGTAATTTCCAAACATATAGCAGACATAAAAGCTAATGATACTGGCAGACTAGACGGTAATGACTGCTGTCAAAACACATTATTCATGACAGAAGCGATCAATGCGAGTAACTCAGATCTAAGAAGCAAATACGTATGGCTATTGTAATACGAAATATATATATTGCATGAAAGACCGAATAACAATTTTAACAGTTTTTGAGCTTTTACATTTATTCAGAATCTTACTCTGCTTTCATCAGGTATTTATGAACCCAGAAGCTAGAACATAGATGGCCTGAACCACAGTTATTATAATACTACATATTTTACAAATTTAATGAAAAAAATATTTAAAATAATAGAATACTTTTTCTCACTGCCTTTCAGATAGGCATTCCATAAGAGGCGTGAAAATAGCTGGCTTGCTAGGTGGTAAGTCCTCTTGATGTCTGACTGGCTGGCGATCACCCTTACGTCGGAGTCTGACGTAAAGCAACTTAGTTTGTGGATCTAGCAATCTGCAGTCCGTAAGGGCTCTTAAGGGTCGGCAACGCATCAGCAACTCCTCTGGTGTTGCAGGTGTCCATGTGCGACGATGACTACTTACCACCAGGTGGGTTATCAGATCGTTCGCCGGCTTAATCCATTAAAAAAATTATACCTATGTACTAGTACAAATACCTTATCCCTTATAAAGAAACGTGACCGTGACTATTTTTTTTGTTGTTATTTCATTTAAAAGCCCATTTATTCCTTTTTGTGTTTATTTTATATGAATCTAATTCTTGCAATCAAATAGATTGAATATATGATATCATATTCAAAACTTTGATACAAGGGTTTTTAAAATCCCACACCATAGAACCCACGATATGCGGCACAACGGTGTGTGTAATGCAGTCAAAATTGCTAATTTTGAGCATATTGTGGTGACAAATGGTACGGAGATATTTATAAGATCTTCGCCGCGTACGCATATAACGACGCTTAGTTCCGGGGACGATGTGAGATAACTAAGCTAATGGGTGTTCGATGGCTGCTTTTGAATAGGTTATTTGTATACACAGATGTATGTGATGTGAAGTCGAAAAACATGAGTGTCAGCTATTGGTGAGGGGTGTGCTCTTTCAAAGAAGACGAGTTGTGGCATCGGCATTTTTGGCTAATAATTTGTTATTATTTCTGTATAAAACAGACAGTTTTCATTTTAAGATTTTTAGGTAAGTATCACATCTAGATTTTTTTTATATAGGTACTTATATAAATTTCAGTGAATGAAATATTTTACCACTGGTAGGATTCTAACCTACTTGGCTTCGGTTAAGTACGCCGGACGCTTTAGCCACTAAGCTAGTAGCTAGCTAGTAGTGTTAAAGTCAATTTTTTTATTTAACTTAAACCAATATTACAGGTACTTTTGAATTGTCCATTTGGTTTCAAATGGAGAAGAACCAGCAAAAAACTCCATAGATACTCCTTTAAATAAAATTTATAACAGAGTGTTTTTTTCAATTTTGTCAAGTATGTGTATGTGAGACTCAAGTAGCTTGATTTGCAGAATCAATGGTCTCGGTAGCTTGAGGTCAGGTGTTAAGGTCAAAAGTTCGTAAGCTTCATTTATATTTGTTTGTAGATAAACATGCCTTACTACCTAACCAGCAAGCAGGTCGAGCAAAGTGTTATTGGGTTTTTCTATGAAATTCTCATTAGCAGCTCGGAGTCTGGATTTGTGCCCGGTTAATGGCTATAGGCTCGGCCCCTATAACATGGGACCTAAACATACCGGCGAACTGTGGGTGTATATTAAGTACACCTCTGCCTAACCCTTCGGGGAATACAGGCGTGATGGTATGTTATGTTTACTACCTAACCAAGTCACTTCATCAGCCATACTAAAAATAAAGGTTTTTCCGTCGATCGGTATTATACTAATAGAATTGGGGCATCTAATTAACACGTGAGTTTGGATGTATTTTGGTACTCCATCACGCCTACATTGAGTTTATTTGAACTAAATCCAATTCTATTTCTCTGGAATTCTGTGATTTCTATGTTAACTTTTTCGAGCATCCAAAAATTGGCGTCTATGGTCATTTTAATAAGTATCTAAATGAAATAATCATTATTTGAATGTTATAAAATTCATTTACGAATTTAATTTCAGAATAATTGATTATTCCGGAATATCTCTTGCTTTATTGAATATTTCATTATTTTGAACAGTTTATTCGTCCAAATGTTTCTGGTGCTGACTGTAGGTATATACCTACTTTGCTTCGTTGTAATGAATGATCTGTCATTGATAGGTATCACTTGCAACTACCGTAACGTGGATACATTCACAGTGATAACGAATTATTACGACTGTCTGGGGCTGACAGTCGATTAAATACCTTCGATTGTCTTATCTCAGTCCGCAAAATGAGAGATCATGATGATATTTTTTGTTGGACGTCAATGGTCAGTATTATAACTAACTGTATTTGAAATGCCAATAGCTTTTTAACCGCCTTCAAAAAGGAGGAAGTTCTCAATTCGACTGTATGTTTGTTACGCGATTATTCCGTCAATTATCAACCGGTTTTGATGATTCTTTTTCTGATCGGTAGGTCATACTTCAGAGGTAGTCCCATAAAAAATTGGTCTGATCGTAAAATTTAGAACAAAATGACAATAACACGTAACGACCGAGTAAATGATAAAATGATAACGTCGTCTAGGTCTACATTTTACTGTTACTAATGTTGAAATAAAATATTTTTTAAGAAAAAGTAAAACCGCCTTCAAAAACGTAAAAAAAATAATGGTATGTGCGAAACAGTTTCGGAAGTCAGTGACGAAATCAAAAGATCCGATCAAATCATAGGCATCGACTTCTGAAACTGTTTCGCATTTATATGACGAAACACAACTCGATTAACATGTAAATACTAGATCGATAAAATAATCGATTCTCAAATAATCGAAAGTTATAATAAAGCGCTAATATAAACAATGCATAGCAATCAGCTGGGTGAAAGCTTAAGTGGTCAATGACCCCAGATCATCGATACGTTTCGGTGATGTATGGACTCGTGGTGAACGGAGGCGAGTTGGTGGCTAAGGGTCAAGTTCAATTGGTAAAGAAGTAGTTACACTGGAGACTGATTAATTACAAAAAAATAATATTTTTTACTCAAGGTATTTAAGATAATAAAAATAATATTTGAAAGTTTAAAATATTTTAGTATTGTATTTTATTTGTATTAAAAATGTTCTAAAATCCTTTAAAAAAAATTTATTTGTAAAGTTGATCGTCAATGTTGTAAATTTGCTGTCGGAAATGTATCGAATTGAAGCATCCAAATTGGTAAATACATTTTATTTTTGGTTTTAATTGAATTGGCATTCTTATCCGGTGGCTAAACTTTTTTTAAATAGAGGAGGAAATTTACCATTGCTTCTATTCCTATTGTATTAATAGGTACTATTGAATTTAATAACCGTTCTAATGATTAAATATGTACATGGGAAGTACGTATTACTGTATATAGTATTACTCATCGTTGCTAACAGCACGCGACCTGTCACTGTTTACTTATCGTGATTTGCGGTGGCAATGAATTATTGAGAGGGGAAGGTTGGGCCCGTGGCTCTAGCAATAAACGAGCCACCAATACCAACGTCACACATTTGTGCCAATATTGGATATCCTTACTAATATTATAAACGTGAAGTTTTGTGAGTATGGATGTATGAAGATCTGGATGTATGGAGGTTTGTTACTCTTTCGCGCCAGAACGGTCGAACGGATCTGGATAAAATTTTGGCACGCAGTTAGATTATAGTCTGGAATAATACATAGTCTACTTTTTATCCAGGTCGGATCCAATCTTGAAGTCTACTCAGACAAGGTCGCGGGCAGAAGCTAGTATATAATATATTAAAGCTTTTGTGCTTGTGGTAAGGCATTAAATTATTGATATTGGCATTAATTATTCATTTCTCTTACTAGTTAAAAAAAAACACAAAAATGTACCAGAAGTTATTGAAATAATTGAATTAATCGACGTAATTGAATACCGAAGACCGGGTTCAAATGTTTCCTTTTCTCTATCACGTTTTTACATTTCACCTGATATTGGAAGACTTGTCGCCATCGGCATAATTTGGCATTAAGGTTCTGGTGGAGCTTGAATTGCCCAGAAAAACGAAATAACAAAATAAATTGTAATCCAAACACAATTTTATCAAATTGTGTCATTATTCGGTTTTGGATACCGCTAATCTAGGTTCCTGTCGTACCAATTACTCTACTACTACTTCACTGGAAATAAATAGCCGGAAATTCGTTCCCTATTTGGTAAAGTTATCAGAAATTGCATTCGCTTACATTTATTTCCAGTGAAGTATTTTGGATGAAATGATAGAGTAGGAACCTGGATTAACGGTATGTATTACCGTTAATCTAGGCTATTTGATGAAATTGTATTTGAATTACGATTAATTTAGGAATTACGTTTGTATGGACAATTTGGTCCGCCGGACTCTTAACGAGAGAAAAAGTGTGTACCCATTCGGATGATTCCAATATTGGTTATAATGATGTTAAAATGTATACAAAGTACTCAAAGGGTCATTTTGCGTGAATCAAGAAAATAAATTAAACATGGGTTTTTTATAATATCCACTCGTCAGGAATAATTTTACGATAACACCTAGGTACATAAATATTTATGTAAGCTTTTTATCATGATAGAGGTAGATAAAGTGGAAATTAAATACAATGAAAAAAGTAGTGTAAGAATATACTAAATAAATAATCTGAACTAGATTTTTTTCATACCGTAATATTTTTTATGATTAAGATTCAACGTCACTGACGTTTCTAACAAGTTTTTGTGTTTCGTGATTATCAGTATGAAGCGTTGTGAACCCATCTTTAGAAACTGTTTTCAATCAAAGTCAAGTCTATAGATTACAATGACTTATGAACCCTATATTTTAGTCAAGTATTTCCTATTAACTGTGTATCAAGCGGGATGACTGCAGATATTTATTAAAGAAACATTTTATAATGTGAGTAAAATTCAAAATCGGTTTCTTCTAGGTAAGCGCGCTCCATCGTAGATAGTAGTGTCTTTTAACATCAGGCGAACTGGCGGTTAAGCAAAGGTCTATCAAGAATTTTATTATTTTATTAGAGTCCCGGTATAGCATAACTGTTTATTTCAAAATGATTGAATAGAATTTTCATCTATGTTTATCCAACATCGTGGATTCTTAGAAAAAATAAATGGCTCCAATCGTTTTTAAATTCCTCTAACGAAATCCAATATCTTTTTTAATTATTTTAGGTAAAAAGTAGGGAATAAACTAGGAAATTGGTTACAAGAAACCTCTCCATAAAGTTGTATCTTTTAAAAACATTATTCTTGGGTGTAAAAGAAATTAAAAGGCTCGAAAATGATCATGAAGAACATTTTTTTTAATACTATAGTGCACTTTGCTCAGACCGAGCGGTTACTGTTGCCCGTTTATTATTGTAATGGATGTATTCCATGAAACTACTAGCATTTTGCTTGAAAATTATTTCTTACAATACATATTTAAATGTTTAAAATTTAATAACAGTGCTTATTTCAAGGATCTGAAGTTAGCGGAGTTGCTTATCTATCTTCTATTCTTATAATAAATCTGTAGAGAGGTCAATTCTGTACATGAAATATATTTCCAAAATAACTATCAGCGGGTGATTAGTGATCGATACTGACGCCAAAAATGCAATCAGTAAAATTTTTGTCTGTCTGTCTGTCTGTCTGTATGTTCGTTATAGAAACAAAAACCACTCGACGTATTTCAACGAAACTTGGTACAATTGTTCTTCATACTCCTGGGCAGGTTATATAGTATACTTTTCATCACGCTACGATCAATAGGAGCAGAGCAGTGAAGGGAAATGTTGGGAAAATGAGTGATTCATGAGAAAGGTTTCAAGCTATAAAACATCACGCTACAACCCTTAGGAACGGGGCAACGCAGGTGAAACCGCGGCCGAAGAACTAGGGAACAAAGTAACTATTCCACGCGGACGAAGTCGCTGGCAAAAGCTAGTATGCTAAATAATAATTTATTAATGTTATTTACCTTTTATTTATTCATTCAGTTTGATCTGTACATATTTTTATAACTTTACATAAACAATATTTGACGACACGTTTGACGTAGCGGCTGAGCGATCGGCTTCTGCGCCCCGGGTTCGATCCCCACACGGAGCAAATATTTGTATGATCTGCAGGTAGTTGTTCCGGGTCTGGGCGTTTGTGTTTGTAAACGCACCTACGATACAGGAGAAACATCCTAGTGTGGGGCAACGTTATTTTAACCAAAAAAAAAAATATGTAGGTATACATATTATGGAACTACGTATCTTTTTATAACAAAAGCGTATTCATTAATCATCATTTGCCAAATGAAAAGAATCGCTATTTTCAAAGCCCCAGTCAATGCATGTCAACTGCACAGTGTGACAATCACTAATCACGACACAACAAAATAAAAAAGCGCTCAATTTTAACCAACTTCAATCTTACGTCCTTCTGATAAGACATATTTTGTATGTAAAGCTTACTTGGTTTTTTAAGTATTCGTGTTTACTCCAAATATTGTTCATTGTAAAAATAAAAATTTAATTAGGAGCAAATATAACTTTAAATAATGTTAATTAGTCACACGTGTATACAAAACGGAAGTTAAATTACCTACTTCTGCTCCGTGATTATTCGTTCTGGAATTAAAGAAAATCTGTATCGCAAATGGTTTGCTATTGTTCCTTTGTCTTAATTATGTATATAGTCTTTGCCTGAGTTTCCTGAAAGGTAAGGCAGTGATACCCCTAGGTAGGGAATGATAACATGATACTGATAGTTTCATAGGAAAACCCAATAACCCTTTTCTCGACTTGGGAATCGAACCTAGAACCTCTGGGGTAGTATTAGCATTTAAGACCACTAGATTATTTTATTTTAATGTTTTTTATATTTTTTTTCTTATTAACATTTGCATGTCCTGAAATGGACAGAACATGTTGGAACTGTATAATTATATTTAATAACACCAGAATGTACACATGTTGTGACAAATAAATGACCTTTATCTTTATCTTAGACTATTGGCAATTGTTGCTTTGTATTACACAAAATGTGTCAAATTTTCAACCCAAAAAATGTTTTTTTTTTCTGAGCAACGATTGGGTCATTGGGGCGAAAAAAGAATAAGTACCTATATAATAAAAAAGAAATTAATAGGCATACTTCAAATACATTTTTAAAATCCTCTTTAATAATTACTTAAATTCAGAAAGAATCGTTACAAAGTTTCCTAAATATAACGATAAAATTTGTAAGTTTTATTGCCAAGCGTTTCGCCCTTGACTTCATTGTTTAAAAGCTTAATGTAGTCTCAACAAGCCGGGTGAATTCCTCCTCGTATTTTTTCCCCGTCACTTAGGTTCAATTAGCTTTATCTATCATCGGATTAGGTAGTTACCGAACATTCGAACCCTCTAAATTACATTAAAAGGTAGCAAAAAATGTGACGAGTCATTCTTGACCGTTGAGAGGTCGCTTTAGACGAAAAAAAAGTGGATTCAATTTTTGAATATTCTAATTGTGGGATGATTTTGAATTTCTTGGTGGTTTTTAGTTTAATGTTTGTAAAAAGAAGTAATGAAATAAGCGACCTCTGTCGCAGTTTGGGGGAGGCTGTAACGTTGTCTCGGGCAGTGCCTAGATGGCAGCACTAGTTTGACTTTATCATAAAATTAAAATAAGTAGTGACCACTTAGCTGAGTTGCCAACTTTACACGCAAAATTATCGGCAAGTTGTGAATTGTAAAGTATTAAACATCATTCATAAATTATGAAAAATTACCTGAAAAATGCAAAAATAACCAGTGTTAGTTAACGACCACTTTCTTCGGTTAATGACCACTGCACGCCAGTTTGCTACCACTATTTGAAACAATATAAATAAAGTAATAAAAAAAATTATAGCTATAATCTATTTCTCTTTAAATTAAATATAATGGAATATTAAATAATCTTCAACACTCTCTTACACACTCTCTCTACTTTTTCTATCTATATTTATAAAATCATTTGTCCTAACCTGACTGACCGATCTAGCACAGCCAAAACTACAGTCTAGAAAGCTGAAATTTGGAAAATAGGTTTATTTTATAACGTTAAAGTAAGCATCCGCTAAGAAAGGATTTTTGGAAATTTCAACTTTAAGGGGGTTAAATGGGGGGGGGGGGGGCGAGATCTGATGTATGAAAGTCTCTATTCTTTCAAGTTAGAAGTACGAAAATTCCAATGGCAGTTAGGTACTGAGAATAAATAAATAATGACGTGTTCCAGAAATTATCGATTTTTATTGCAACGGAGAGCGAACGTTTGTATGGAATAGCCGGTGTTTTTAAAGATAGGAACTTGAAAATTGGGAATGTAGCTATTCATCATAAATAAATAATTATAGACGTATTTTTGCCTGCCTGTCTGTCTGTACGTATGTACACGCATCGCGCAAAAATTACTTCATGGATTGAAAAATAGTTTTCACCGATGTATTGGTTTCATACAAACGCTTTGGCTCTTGTTTATAGGTACTAAATACAATTATTAAATGATTGTCCGAGTGACTTAATGAATCTATATAAATTTACATTCTATTCCAGAAATTACTTGCAAAATATTTAACCAATTTGCAGACGGGACCTCATTTTTTCCCCTTGTAGATCCAATCAGATAGCAGTAGGTCGTAAACCTATTTCCCCCTGAAATTCGAACAAAACCTCAACTCATTCGTTAGTCGTTTTACAAGAGCACATCTCGATACGTCACGCGAATGGTTTCGGCACGTGTCAACCGCCCCTCTGCGATAGCGGTAAAATGTTTGCTGTTTACAGGATACCGTGGTAAAGGTGTGGTGTGACTTATAGCGGGTAGAAACATTCTTAGTGAAATGATCACGTCGTCAGCATTTATGCAAATAAATATAACTTAGTTAAATAAATAACATAGTTTTATTTCACTGTCTAATATTCGCGTAAGTGTCAAAAATTAGTGCCTGCACGGCAAGTTTTAAAACAGATAGAAAAAGTAAATTAATAGCTAAAGGAAAGCATTACAGAACTGTCTGCAAGGAATGCATGCGTAATGGTATGTTAAGTACATTATTTCATTTTGGTACTTAAAGAATATTCAAAATATAATTTCGGTCTAGTTTAAATGTAATCAATGTCACGTTTAGAGCAATTGTCGCTCGCAATACAACCAAGCCCTAAATGTAGTTGAAGATTTTTCCATTGATATCAACACCCCACAGGAATAAATCAGTTTGTTATTGATTGGCAGTTAGTAACGCCCCGGTTAATTCGGTTTTCTTCCTTATTTGAGGGGTTCATGTTACATTATGATAATGTATGTGAGAGTTTCGAAATTAGTGTTTTGTTGCAAAAATATGCATCGAAAATGGGGTAGTAAATTTTGAACTTATTACTAATGACGTCAGACTGTGGACTCTAGCTTAACTAGAGTAGATGTAGCTTTTTCTTTATTATTTTTGAATATTATACCGTATGAATAAAGTAAAGTGAGATGTTGCGTGTGTGCCTGATAATGTTTATATAAAAAAAAAGATAAAAGGGGCTTTGCAACGCATGCTGGGAAACTATGCTAGTATTTCATAAAAATATTAGGTACTTAAATCTAAAATATAAGTACGCTAAGAAATTTTCAGAAAGTTTCGCGGAACTAACCTTCACTGGCTGGACATATGATTAAGAAGAAAAAACGAATGTCAAGGAGAAAAAAGCTACAGTCGGAACATATTGTCAAAATACTGTCACTGTCAAAATAATTTCGTATGACACCATTATTATCATATTAGCCAAAATGGTCCATTGCTGAATAAAGGCCTCCCCAATAGACTTTCACAAGTTCCGGTTGTAGGTTTGAGCTATGTTGGCATCTGATTCTTCTACGGATCACCTCATTTCTGATTTGGTAGCTTAGAAAAATGTCAAGCATAGCATTCTCTTATTCTCAATAGCTCTCTGAGTGACGTTGAACTTTTTTAAGTCTCATGGTTAGCGACTACGTCTCTATGCCATATGTCATCATTAGTACCTACCTAACACACACTGACATTGCAGTATTGTCGAAAGGGTTGCGGGTTCGTTGGTATGTGGGCAGCCCTAAACTCCAGGAAGCACATTCATATACTGATAATACTCGGAAATAAAGAATAATCTATTCGTTGACTTTCCATTGATTTATGGTTAAAGGGTTATCGTTGTGATTCGGTGATAGCCCAATAGCGTGTTTGTATTCGACAGATAAACACAATGTCCGTACGACGACATTACATTATGTTGACGCTACCGGTTTTCTACCATACACTTTTATAGGCCGGTTTGAAAGGTATGACAATATATTATAAATATTTTTGGACTAAGCTGTTAAGGGTCCGGCAAAGCTTGAATTGCCCACAAAAACGTAATTCCGAAATAAATCGTAATCCAGACAATATTCTATCAAATTATGTTATTATTCGGATTTGGATACCATTAATCTAGGTAGGAAAATAATTCCAAACTTGGTAAAGTTCTCAAAAATTGCATTCGCTTACATTTATTTTCAGTGAAGTATTTTGGACAAAATGATAACGTAGGAACCTAGATTAACGGTATCCGAATCCGAATAATAACAGAATTCGATTAAATTGCGTTTGAATTACAATTTATTTCGGAATTACGTTTGTAAGAGAAATTTGCTCCGCCGGACTCTTAAATACCTACCATTATAGACATTTTATTTTTAAGTTACTCATATAAAGGTAACTAAACGGTTTGTATACAAATGAACTAAGTAGGTATGTATTTATTATAGTATTCAGCAGTCAATAACATTTGGTATCAAAATTATGTAAATAAATAAAACATGACTAATTTCGCATTCAAGGCTAGTAGGTATACAGTTTATTAACTGCGGAAATCTCAGATCGAGTTAAAATTTATACCTACTCATGGTACTCAAGGTACCTAGAATATACATATGTATATCTAACAGTGACTCACTCACTGGACACAGTTACCTACAAATTATACGTAAAGTAAATCAACGTTGAAGTACCTTATAGGGATTTTATCGCGTCCGTATCCATACGAGGCTGTTGCTCGCGGACACAAAAATAGATACTATTTGAAACATATAGTGGCCATGTCCTTCTTTAGAATGTAAGCTTTGAATATTCATAAAAATACGATTTTATCTCCGCTATAATCTGTATTTACAGTAGAAATTGCTTCCTTAAGTAAATAGGATTATGATACGTCATACATATATGGTAATATTAGGAGTATCAAAAGAGATTCAGAATAACGATCAAAGTTATGCACTAACTCATCATTTGGAGCGTATTATCGAGGTCTTTGCCAGCACTCTGTTTGGTACTGGCGTCTTCAAGCATATCAAAATCTGCATACCTACTATAATCAAAATTTTCAGAAGCAAAACACACAGAATAGCGGAATTCCTCTGACAGTACGGTCTATGCACACCGTTTACCAGACATACGCTCGAATAACACAGTACATGATAATGTTAATAATAAAAAATAATATTAATACTGAAAGAATAATACTGTTTATTTTTATTAACACATTTACGAAACTCACACTCGAACATCGAAAGCACACGACAATTATGTTAATCAAAACAATCTACTTATTTTTTCGTCAACAACTAATTTTGAGATTAGTCTCAAAATTAGTTGTTGACAAAAACATTAAAAGGGTTCGCGGTGGCTTAGCGGTCAGAGCGTCTGGTATATCTAACCAGAAGACGCGGGTTCGAAACCCGCTTGCGATTGGATTTTTCCTTTACTAAAATAACTGTATAATCTTAGCATGGAAAATGCAAAAAAAAACACAAAAAGAGACATGTGAATAATGTTAATATGGCAAGGGATAATAATATAGGGCAAGAAAAGTGCGGTGCTGCCTCTTCGGGTGGCAGACGATCCATGAGGATTTTCTGTGCCCTAAAATGGGTTCACTAGTCGTGAAGGTCATACGTTGGTGAAGACTTATTTAAGGCTTAATCATTCTACTTTGTGATATTCCAAAACGAATTACAATCTCTGAAAAATATTCAAAAGTCTTCCACGTCGATAGTGATAGCCTACGGCCATGGAGTGCCAAATTAAAGGTCAAAATCCAAGGCGATCATGTGCGTATTAATAATTAATTGTCGCATGTGTAAACAGTGAAGGAAAATATCGCGAGAATATCTGCATGTCAGGAAGATTTCGACCACGTGTAGTCTACCAAATTACTCAAGTCCAAAGTCATAATCAAAATTTTACAAAGATTAGACAAATAATAAAAAAGAAGCTGAACGCGCTAACTTCTGCAACTACCAGTCAGAAATTAAAAATAAAATGTTGCGCTTGATAGGTCAATCCTTAAGGTTAAAGACATTCAGAAATGGCGGACACAGCCAATAGATGGCTAAAGCTAGGAACGCAAATTTTTACAAATGAGTTTAATACACTAAAAATACTTTTCTTTCAATACGTAGTCATCATTATGGATTACCGGATCTTGGCCATGGCACACAAATCTTTTGCGAACACCAAAGAATTTCCTCTAGTAGACCCTCATAATTTGTACCTTTTCTCTTAGTTAAATCTTGCTACGAGGAAAGATATATGTAGGGAAGATTTATATTTTCCTAGGATTCTTCTAATATATGCAAAAATCGTATCTTTCTTCGAATCGTGAGTGCGTTCAAAATAACAATAAACTCTTCTCGACACTCGGTAAGTAAAATGCAAAGCCCGTATGGATCTCCGTTGTATAAGACAATAAATTTTGTATTGCATCTGTAATTAAGTACTTGAAATCTGAAATAAAAGGCGTGGATGGACAGGAGAAGCCACTGTGAGTTATATCCACGAATCATGACGCCTGCATCTTCGAAAGGTTAAGCAGAAATATACTAATGTACATCCAAAAAAATTCGCCGCTATGCTATATCACAAATCCAAACTCCGAGCTGTTACTGCGAATTTCATAGAAGAACCTAATAACAAAATCTGGCATGGAAATCAAACTCAGGATGCTCACCAGTCATGCTTACTAGCACTCAATGATGCAGTCAGGAACAAGTGATTGCAATAAGGATTGGAATCTTTTGGAGCTCATACTACAAGCTAGTTTTTTGACATTGGCTCTGTTTTAATTGACCTTTGATATTTTCTATGCTGTCATCATATGGCAACTATAAATACTTACCTACACCTACATATAATAATAAGAATAACTCTATAATTAAATGCAAAACCGTAGGTAATACCTAGGTATTTCGAGATATAAATCGATGTTTATACCTAATCGATTTACCGCATCTTTGATATTATAAATCATAATTTATAATATCAAAGATGCGGTAAAAATTTGATCGAATCCATCTAGTTATAAATTGTATACAATTATAAATCACATGATTCTATTTCGCAATCAATAAATGTTATTAGCTTCTGCCCGCGAATTTGTCTGCGTGGACTTCAGAATTGGGTCCGACCTGGATAAAAAGTAGCTTATGTTTAGCCTAGTTATTCCAGGCTATAATCTATGTGCCAAATTTCATCCGAATCCGTTCAGCCGTTCTGGCGTGAAGTTATTCTAGGCTATAATCTATGTGCCAAATTTCATCCAAATTCGTTCAGCCATTCTGGCGTGAAAGAGTAACAAACATCCATACATTTAATTAATATACCTAGTAGGTATAATCAGCAAATTTCTGAATATTTAAATCTATAATCGTTTTTTAAATCTGAATGAACATGTTTTTAATTATTTAAAAAAATATTGATAGGTGTCACAATAAAAATTAATTACTCAGGTACATAATTATGTACATAAATAAAGTTTACAACATTTTTATGTCTCAGGGGTGAGACACGTCATTTCTTGTAGATTTTTTCACGCTTAATCTATCTGGCAACAGAATTGCTCTATGACGTCAGAATTTGGAGACAGAAACACGGTTTTTGGCGATATTTTTTGGTTTCGGAGCGAACAATGTATGGAGACAGTACAATGTCCTTTCAGCGAATAACAGAACTATTGACAATTATTGTTTGAACTTTTTTCCCAATTTTTTAATCTATTTTTAATCTTTTTTTTATAAATTTTTTAATCTATTTTTTACCTATTCTATATTATCCCACTGCTGGGCAAATATCTTTCCCATCTCCTTCCATCTATCAAATGCTCTCTGAGGCCAGTCCGTCCGGCAAGTGTCCAAGTCGTCCGGCCAGCGCTTTCTGGGTCTTCTTAGGCGTCGACGGCTCTCTTCGGGCAGCCATTGCGTTACTAAGCTGGCCTATTGCCACGGGTGCATGCGGGATACATGACCCGTCCAATCCCACTGCAGTCCAGCGGTCTTTTTACCTACGTCAGCGATGACAATTTTGAGCGTATCGGTAACACCGAGCTCAATTCAATTATTTTTAGTTAATTCTAATGCGGACTTTGGTTGTGCAGCAGTAGATACCTAATCTTTTGAAAACTACAGGCGTGATCGTAAGATTTGGTAATTATGAATGGATGACTGAACAAAGTTGCAATTAATATGTCTAGAATTTGTAATAATAGTAAATTTGGCATAACATTGCAAAAAGATAAGAAAAAAGTAAAAAGCTTCGTGAAGTACATTATGATAGGGAAATATGTGTGTAAAATAGAAAATGATATTAACATAAAAGCAGACGTTCATATGAGAGAGTATTCCGATTTATACAGAGTACTAAGCCAGCACGATGTCAAAGTTCCATATCCTCTTATTGTACCAAAACAGATTTAATAGCGGTATTCCCTTTTGTCTGTAAATAAACCGATGACATTCATTGCCACCATGTGTTCCCTACATTCACTGTTCTGTTGACGTTTTTATATTCTTTGGGAGCGTGTGAAGATCCAAAATAATTGTACTTTTATGGTTTATTATGTTACCAACGCAGTGTTTAGCCCTGATGACAGCGTGATGACAATATAATGATATTTATTTGGAGTAGTTGAAATGAGTTGTGTTTTACATTCTGTTTCATATTGCGAGTCATAACGTAGTTATTCGAAAAATGATGAAAAGTATGCTTAGAAGCAATTTTATCGATATTTTAGAATACGCATGCTATTCTGTTATAAGGCTATTAGGTAAATAGTGGAATATGACGAAAATATTAGCTTAATTATTGTAAATAGCAATTTTTACACGGATAATGACAATCTGTTTCTTCATCTCAAATTAAAAGGATAAATAGTAGGAAATTTTACGAGCTTGTCATGTTTGAAACTAATAAGAATAAACTCGATGTATTGGTTTTTTATAATTATTATAATAATATCGAAATTAATTTCTGATTAGCCATTTATGATAATGATTTCAATTTGCATTATCAGTAAACCCAACAATTGTCATTTATCAATAAACCCGACTAATTCCGTAGTGATGGATGGATGGATATCACAAATATTGCACATTATAGTATTCTAACTATAGGAACATTAATCCAAAGACAATTCGCTGGCAGGAGCGTGTTGGAAGAAGTTTTCGACATTTTCGATGATTTTGGCAACGACAGCCTTAACAATTGGAGGTCCAACTTCATATGCGATTTCATTACTGCTAGTTGTAAGCAGCTCACGTGCAGCACGACCTGGAGGAATATAACGGTTATTCAAAGACACTTGAGGATGCCCCATACCCAGCAGTGGCTAATGAGACCTGTAGATGATGGTAAACCAAAACTAAAGCGAATATATTTTTCGAACTGCCTCATTAGTCTAGTGGTCCCAAGCGCGACTGCTACTCTAGAGGTCCTGGGTTCGATCCCCAGGTCGAGCAAAGTGTTATTGGGTTTTTCTATGAAATTCTCAGTAGCAGCTCGGAGTCTGGATTTGTGCCCGGTTAATGGCAATAGGCTCGCCCCCTATTACATGGGACCTAAACATACCGGCGAACTGTGGGTGTACATTAGTACGCCTCTGCCTAACCCTTCGGGGAATACAGGCGTGATGGTATGTTATATTTTTCGAATTTGGATACAGTAGGTATTTTTTTATTTATTGCTCTTTGTTGTATGACAGGTGGATCATGAACACGTGGTATTTTTTTTTATGTGATAGAAATAGATTTGATTCCTCCTCCATAATTTACCACACCGAGACGGACGGACAAAGGTTGCTATAACTTAGATTAAGTTCTGCTTACCAAGAATTTCATTTCCATTGAATAGATTTTCTAGTTCCAGAGTACATTTATCCTTTAGGTTATAAGAGTGCTTCCAGTTTTTGATGGTCCAGTGCTTTTGTCCGTCCTTGCCAATATTCTCACCAATATCAACCTCAGCCAAGATGACAAGCTTTCCTGAAAGTCAATTTTTATATAATTTAGCATAATCGACAGCATGGTTCGATTCCCGCAATAAAAAATATATTTAGATGGAAGGTAGGTATTCTGGGTGTTTGTGTATGTGAGCTTTTGAGATGCGGTACCCAGATTATGGCTATTCGTATAAGCATGCGTAACTGTTCGCGTCTTTCCTGTCTGGTAACCGTGTATTGAAAAGATATTTTTCCATAACCGTTTTATTATTAATTTATTTCATTGCTACGATACCTAAATAGATCGGAAAGTTTCCTTGATTAAACTTGTTTTTAGTTTCCTTTGTATGTTTACTTTAGGAACTTTTTTATTTCATGGACATTAACATGGTAATTTGCCGTATGGGAGGTAGAGGTCATATAATATCGGAATTTTACTTTCTGAACCCATATGGGACCAGTAGCAAGATATTTGCCAACCCTTTAAGATACCAACGTTACTTATAAATTGACTAGTTGTACACAGTTTTGGACCGGATTAGTTTTATATAGGTAACTACCATGCATATTTAAATCAGTACCTTATGTTCGATTTTTATCTTACGTCGCTCTGTGTCAGAGATAATATTAATTTATCTTCGATTTTTTTGTCATATAGCATCTGTTATTTTCTATTAACGTTACTCTTGAATGAAGTGCTAAATTAGAGATGCCAATATTAGAAGGTAATTAATTCTATACATTTTTGTTCAGTTATGATATTATTGTTACTTGATTCTTTGACTAAACAATGCCAATGTCAGATACATAATTCCAACCAATACCTACAATGACTCAGATTAAATTCTTTGAAGATTTGACAAGGCTATTATTGTGGTGTTTGAGGTGTTCTTACTTCTTACCTCAACTGAACCTGTAAATGTGTGTACATTGTGGCATGTCTGAGTGAGCACCTAATTTGCATCCTGCTTTGATGATGTGTGTATTTTACCACGTAGTTTATTTATTTTCTTATAATGACATTGAGTTTTTCAAATTGATTTTCATTGAGTTCAAATACTGAGAACCTTTTTGTAATTATTGACTTTGGTCCAACTTTGATATTCAATGTTCATACATCTTGATATCGCAATATTGTATGTACCAGTGAAGATTGCAATACCATATATTGTAAAAGAGTGTCCATAAAGTTTCTTGCCGGATTTTTCTCCATAGGATCAACCTTTTGGGACTGTGCAACTAGAATTATAACGTATCATAAACGCTTATAAAAGCTTTTTTTTTATTCGTGATAGGTTTGCCTGATGTTAAGCGATACTGCGATCTACGATGGAGCGCGCTTGCCTAGAAGAAACCGATTCACTCGTGATTTAAAGACACCCAGATTATATCCATCAGGGAAGACCCACTCGGGAAGCGCATTCCATATTTCAGCAGTACGCATTATAAAAGTGGACTTAAAGCGTTTCGTTCGGGTTTTTGGAATGTCCACCGTGAATCGCTTATTTGAAATAAAACATTTGAACTTGAACTTGAACTCTAATTAGTGGAAAACGTATAAAGTATCCATTTATTTTCCATAATATTAACTGATAACTGTGAACTATTGCAATATAGGCTAAAAATATTTTATAAAAATTACTTTGGATTGTGTGAAAAATATTGCACAACACAAAAGCACATCCCCAGCATTGAGGTGATCAGAAGGAATTTTTTCGACAATGTAAAGTTATTGTTGAGGGAATTCTGGTATATAAAAATATCATACTAAAGTTTCAGTCCAGATTCAGTATTTTAAATACCAAAAATGAAATCTTTGATCAATATTTTGACTGCAATTCAATCTTAACTTACTGAGAACAACGTGAGCGTCCCCTTTTCCTTCAATGGGCAGAAGAAGTATTTGGCCTTTCATTTCATATTTCCCAGCAAAATCAACATTGCATTGAAGTTTGACTGTAAGATGTGATTTTCCGACGTCACGTCTAAAAAAAATATTATATATTTATTAGATATTTGGCTACTATTAATTTGTTGATAAGATGGGCTGCAAAGATAATATTAACGAACAAAGCAGGGTTGCCAGCGGCAGTATTTTTTGCACTGGAAATATAATTTAGAATACATATTGTATTTTGAGACAGTATAAGGAAATAACTTTGCTTTGAGTTGTAATCCAAGTATCCAAAGAGGGGCGATCTTTGGGGGAAATTTTATAATTTTTAATGTCAATGATTATAATGAATGTTATGTCGTGAGAGAAAAAATAATCTCTGTTCCACTCATCTATCTGATATATGTAACTGATCCACAAAATATTCCTCCTCACATTTACTATTTCTCTGCTCATTAGTGAGATTGCGTAGGGTTGTGATGAGTAGAAGTATCCCGAGCATTTAAGGTCTCACACAAATCAAGAAATTGGTCATAAGAATTAAACTACTTTTTACAAATTTTCGTCTAATTCGCACCAAAAATCAGTAGGTATCTACATATTTATTTTAACCAATCAATTACCGTATTATAGATAGTACAAAATCTTTTGTTTTGGTCTCTGGATGTCATTACGGGCTATGTTTTAATTGAAAGACTTGCGAAAGAAGTAAATAGAGATTCTTATTATTCACTTGGCATATTAAAATTTTATAACCCAAAGAAAAGATAGATAGATTCTCTAAGGGATGATATTATTATTGAAAAGGAGGAAATTAAGAGATGAATGAATAAGATCATGGTTGGATAATAAAGTACGCTGCCGAGCTACGCCTACGTCAAATAAAGTCCAACATGATCTTCCTGGCCTGATGGCAGGAAGATGATGTTGAGAAAATGAATGCACTTACTGCACTTTTTTAGCGACGCAGTCCTTAAGTCCAGTTCCAGTGATGTCCCAAAGTTGCAGCTTGAGTCCGGGAGTGCTGGCATCCAAGGTTTTCATGGTGAACGGATCAAGTTTTTCTACTCCGAACTCGGGGATTCCGGCAGTGAATTTAGGAATTAGGTCTTGTGACGCCTCTTTATGGCATTTTAAATCTTCCGACTTGCATTTTTTAAGTAAGGGCACTGCAAAAAGTAAGTTCTTTTGAGTTTTAGTGTAGTTTCAGTTAAGTTAGTCTTTTTTTAATTCTTTCTAGTCCAATATGTGACTAGAATTAAATAATATCAATACAACGCGATAAAATCCGTAAAAGTAGTTTTACTTCAATATCTAATATTCGCGTAAGTGTCAGAAACCAGTACCAAGGCTTTTTTTTGTAAATTGTACATGCGTGGTTATTACGTAATATTATAAAAAATATACTTTTAATTTTAATATAGATATATTGTTTTACTTTTTTCGAAGCGCAAACTGCGAAAATAGTTACATTCTTTTGAATCTAAGTGTGAAAATTTGTTTTTTTTTGTAGAAATATTTTCATATTTTATAAAAATAGTGTTTGGCACCACAAGTTTCAAATCTAATTAAACTCAAACAAAAGTGAATAACATACCAATCTCGGTATTTACTGAATACACTACAGTTAATAAAAGGACTAAATATGAATATCTTGAATACATTTTCGATAAATAATGTGTTGGTATTCTAGGACACAACTGCACAGTTCCGCGTTCTTCAGCAGTATTATAACAACCACTAAAATCCACATGCATATATAGGCTGATAAAACATGTCTACATAAGTATACTCGTACTTAATCGATGACGAAAAACAAGTTCGTTATGAACCAATTTAATTATTGATTATCATAAAAATTGCAAAGCTTTAAAGCTTCTTTTGCGCCATTTTAGGGTTCAGTACCATAAAAGGAATCACTTAGTTGTCCGTCTGTCTGTCTGTCAAGATTTTTTCTTAGAAATGCGAAGCTTTCAAATTGAAATTCCCGGTCCATTAGAGCTTCAAAAAATAAATATTTTACGTCGATAAAAATACAGTTGTTCAGATTGTCAGACTACGGCATAGCATATTTGACAGTTAATATATTATGTTACGGAATAAGGCTTTTACGTATTTTTTAAGACAACATCGCACTAGGGAACAAACCCTGTATCGCGGACTTCACAAACATAAAATTAATAGGCACAAAGTACACCTAGGCTCGAAACAAATATGTATCCATGGAACACACAAATATTTATTAAATGATTTTATAGAGGCTAAATCATTTAAAATTTTATACTGTACATTTGTACAAAGTATCTTACAATATGCCAGTCAAGTCTGGAATCCACGTTATGATAAGTATATTTCCCGGATTGAAAAAGTGCAGATGTAATTGATTAAATATATGTGTTATCGTTTAAATTACAGGTACACATCTAAAGACTACTTAAGTCTATGTTCTAAATTTCATACTCTTCCATTGACTGTTCGGCAAAAAGTAGCGGATGTAACGTATATGTCGAATATTATATCGGGAAAGGCAGACTGTCCAGATCTGCTCTCTAAAATCCCCTTCGATGTATCTGCTAAAGTCCTTAGATATAACACACCCATTCACTTGCCTCTGGTGTCTTCCAATTATTAACAAGAAATGTAAACGGTTGAACGTTGACATATTTGAATCAAGCCTGTTGTTGGTGAGACGAGCGCTTAATCTGGATTTCTTTTCCAAGTATTAATAGGTGTGTTACTTCTGTTATCTATTTCTTAATTTTATATAATGTGATATCCACATTCACTTAAGTATTCAGTTGTTTATAAGTGGAGACGTATTAATGGTAAATGTTTTATAATCTTAATGATTATTCCTAGTGTTCATGCTATTGGTCTTCCAAATATAATAATAATAAATAAATAAATAAACTTTAGCCGTTCCACCATACCAGTTAAATCTACATAGATACTTATGTCAATGTCTATAGTGTCTTGTTGCTATGCCTAAAATGTAATATCGAAAACTTCTCGAGATTACTTTCTTAACAAAAAACATAATTACCTACCGATCTCAATATAAAAATACCAAGATTGGTTTACATCTCGCGGGGCAAAAAATCTTCTTGATTTGGATTTATTGCTAAGAGGAAATTTTTGCGGATTTCGTTTCTGTGAATTGAAGTTGTTTTGTGAATTTTACAATAGTTTATATTAATATAATCTGGAGGATAACATCATTATGGTCTTAATGTATCATAAATGTCAAATGGTAGTTCTCGTAATTACCAATCAACATCTATCGTGAGCAATTTATTATGTTTATAATGAAATCACAAATTAAACTACCGAAAAATCACCGAATATTGTTATTTACGACATTGGAATGAAAATTTGATCATTTTTATGTACCAGAATTAACCTTCTGATCAGATTATAAACAAGCATGGCAGGGTTTTCTGGAATTATTTCGGCCGATTTTCAAGCTTCTGTATTTTGGCAATTTCTACCCAGATTTAGCTCTTTATTTGATCTCAAATCTTTTTATGGAGTTACGAGTATCTTAGGCAAAGTGGGATTTATGCGTAGGTCCTCCTTCTTTTAACTAAACAGAAATCCAAACTGCGAGTTGCTACTGAGAAAAACCCCAATAACTCTTCGCTTGACCTGGGAATCGAACCCAGAACCTCTAGCCTGTCAGTCACGCTTAGGACTACTACACTAATGAGGAAGTCGGATACTCTAGTGAATGTTTTTGGGGTCTTCAAGCACTAGAGAACCACCTTCGACCGCTACACGTCATTTAGTTTTCGATTCTATTTACGTACACATTTGTGTGTAATTGTCCAGGGTATATTAAAACAATTATCCCAACAAAAACATTATGTTAAAACGTGCCAAGTTTTGTTAAACCTATCTTACACACACGATTTTATTGTATAATTTTAAAAAAAGTTCTTCTGCCTATTGAGTAGAAGTTTTATATTATGTCGTGAGCCAATCGTTTTATATCGGTCAATCGAGATCAGTCCATTTAAAACGAACAAGATGCCTGGGCAGATCACGAAGTTTTTTTAAATTCTTGATAGGCTTACGCTTGACCACCAGTTCGCTTGATATTAAGCGATACTGCGATCTACGATGAAGCGCGCTTGCCTAGAAGAAACCGATTCACTCGTGATTTAAAGACACCCAGATTCTATCTATCAGGGAAGATCCAATGAAATATGAAAGTGCGTTCCATATTTCAGCGGTGCGCATGATAAAAGTGGACTTAAAGCGTTTCGTTCGGGTTTTTGGAAGGTCCACCATGACTTGATGTCGCTTTTTCGTGCTTCTGGACTATCGGACGTAGTAGAAAGAGCTAGGGGGAATAAGATCGTGGAGATCTGATGCACACTCAACTTTGCGGCGATGTTCCATACTTTGGAGTTTAGCCCGGACAAGGGAGTCGTTGCCTATCAGCTTCTTGGCGCGTTTCTCGATGAATTCCAACGCCTCGAGCTGGTACGTTTACTATTATTTGAATCAATGATTAACATTTAACAAAATATATGATTTCATTTGTTCATACCTTGTTCAGACTTTAATTTACAGGGTCGGCAATTCGCGAGTGATACCCCTGGTGTTGCAAGCGTCCATAGGCTACGGTAACCGCTTACCATCAGGCGGGCCGTATGTTTGTTTGCCACCTTGGTGGTATAAAAAAAACCTATGATTAAAGGTCGGTAAAGAGTGTAAATAAGGTTGAATAACCTGTTAAAAGATCTTTAGAGTCTCAATGTTGAATCCATTTATCACATAGACGTTAATAAGACCCCAACATAATAAAGTAAATATAAAGTTAAACTTTATTATCATAACCGTTTTTTGCAAAATAAAAAACAAATATAATTCCCATTTTGGTTTACGGGTTAAATCATGATTTTAACTAAGACTAAGTAAAGCCGAGATTTTAAAAAAAGCTTGTACATATTTTAGATTATATAAAAATCGGACAAGTGCGAGTCGGACTCGCCCACCGAAGCTTCCGTATTTTGTAGGTACCTACATAATATATTATAATTAATTACAAATGTATAGTTTTCAGATTTTCCCCTATACTTAGTACGAGTATAACGGTATTACTTGCCAAATTTTATAGTTCTAGATCAACGGAAAATACCCTATAAATTTTGATTACCTTGAGAGTGTCGAAAAGTACCTATGTTCGTGGCAGTTTTATTTTTTCACAGATTCAAAGACTGTAGACCTGCATATGGTTTTAATTTCACCTCGATACCTCCACGCGTTCCTGAGATAATGGGTCTATGGATGGACAGACGGACAACAAAGTGATCCTATAAGGATTCCGTTTTTTCCTTTTGATGTACGGAACCCTACAAATGAGATGGGCGAACGTATTTCCTTAGACCACGGTTTGCAACATAAGGGGGTTTAAGTACTTAATCTTAATTTGTAAACCTTGACTATTTGTGCAGCTCGCTTTGTTGTTTAGGTTCTAGTGGCCTTTTTTATAGTACGTAAATCCTCATGGATCGTCGGTCTTTTACCGACTAAAAACCGTACTTACCTTGCTTGCCATGGTCACGGCCATGTGATTCGTGACATTCATCACGAAGATTCTAGTGGCATAAACAATCACCCTATCATGCCTGTATTGCCCGAAGGGTTACAGGTAGAACATAAATTTTCTGGTTTAAAAATAATGCTATTCGGACTGTAGATAATTTGCGGCATCTTATAAATAACGTATACTATTTGCTAACGAGTTGGACTATTAACTAAAAGATTATAAGTATTCACTAATGTAATAAAGTGGTAACCATGTACATTAAAACAATACTCTGACATTTAATGATAACTTATCTGATCAGACCAGTGTAGCAAAGAATTTATTGCAATAAACTTCCCTATAGCGGATTTTCCCCTGACGCCAGAGACAGCGGCTGCCTTGCATGTTGTTTTGGACACGATCATGGGATTTTTGCACGATATTTTCCTTGCGACAGTTTGCAGGTATGTTGTGTAATTGAATAAGCGCGAGACCTCAAACAGGTCGATTAGAATATCCAGTCGTTAATATAATAATGAAACCCTAAAGTCAATTTGAGACACGTATGTATATATTTTTTTCAATAAATTAGATAGATCAGCAAAACGCAAAATTCGTGGTCGTACTACAGTCGTACTCAAAACGACTACGACACCGGTGCGCACACGCATACAAATACAATTTGTCGAAACAGGTTTCGGTTTTCCATTCCTCGACCCACTGATGCTTCAGGGGGCCATCATTTCAGATATTGTAATTATCTTTTCGAGAAAAATTAACACATATTAAAAATATAAAAATAATATTATAAATAATAATATATTAAAAACCACTGTAATCGATTCAGTAGCCGATTTTAAACAAACTAATTTCAGGTCTTGTGCTTATTCTGTTACAGTTTGTATTTGAAGGAGTGCCATTAACCAGACACAAATCCAAACCCCGAGCCCCTACTGAGGATTGCATAGAAAAATCCAATAACAATTTGCTCGATCTGGGAATCGAACCTCTAGCATAGCAGTCACGCTTAGAACCGCTAGACTAATATGGCAACAGTGCGAACCGAGGGTGAACCTACACCTCTGCCTAACCCCTCAGGTAATACTGGTGTCATCGTATATTACATTTTATATTGTTTAATACTAACTTTAAAATAATAATAATTTTCCTATCTACGAGGAAAATCATAAACGTCCTTCTCCAACTCAAAAGTTCAAGGTCGAAAGACAGGTTGCAAGGTGTACCTATACTAGAACAGTAAGTACGTAAGTATATTAATTTCGATGAAGTTTATTTTTTAATCAACCTGTTTTATATTTATTAAAAAAATATAGGTTCTTTAAATCCCACAAATGGTTAAACTTTAATGTACATTGGTAGTAGGTATATAAGGTTCTTGGTTAATTGCTTTCCAAACCACTCTAAAGATGACCTAAAGGTCTAAGTTACCTAGATGACCTAAAGGTCTAAGTTCCTAAAGGTCATAAAATCCCTTAAAAAACCACTCTACAGCTGTCAGTTACTTGTTTTATAGTTATAAAAAGAATACTTTGTTTCTATAATTGGACTTTGAAATTTTTGGATTCATTGAGAGTGCAAAGTAGTGCAGCGCGAAGTCCTCCTCATCATACCTCATTTCAATTATAACTGATGCTGAAAACCACCAGGTTACTTCTAGACGAGTAGTCATGCATGTACTACTTGGTAATAACGCATAAACAAAATAAGGAACACACTAAAACACGTCACTAATAAACCAAAAGAACATTATTTATTACATAATTACATCAATCCTGGTTACATTTAGTCGAGAGACAGTTCCTTAATCGGTATTTTTCCAAAGAAGTGATTGAAATTTTCTACTACTTTGATAACAGCGGCTTCGAGCATTTTGGGTCCAATTTCCTTAACTACATCATTACCATTGTTCTTCATCAGATCATTAGTAGCTTTACCTGAAATGAGATTTATTTTTAATAAATACTACTTAATACTTAGATATTAAAAATATTACTGTCATATTTATTAGCCACATAATATTAGGTATCTTAGTGATGCTTCGAACATCCAGTAGTAGGTTGTATATTTAATTCTCTGGTTTTAGCATTAAATCAGAAAATATTTTTGATATTGCCAATATCAAACTCTCACATACAGTAACACCCAGACCAGACCCTAGTCATACAAATATTTGCACCGTTTGGGAATCGAATCCACAACACATGACCCAGAAGCCGCTCAGCCGCTACGCCAAACGTGTCATCAATACGCTGTTTTATGTTTTTGAAAACTACGTTTGATCTATTTAGTGTCTTTATTTTTGTTATGTTAGCTAGCTTCTGCCCGCGACTTTGTTTGTGTGGACTTCAGAATTGGGTCCGACCTGGATAAAAAGTAGCCCTTGTATTATTCCAGACTATAATTTAACTCTGTGCCAAATTTCATCTAGATCTGTTCAGCCGTTCAGGCGTGAAAGATTAACAAACATCCATAGATCCACACATCCATACATCCATACTCACAAACTTTCACGTTTATAATATTAGGATTGCACTTACTCAACACAGGATTATCTTCGAACAATCCTTCAAAAGCCACATCAGACTTGTCCTTTAGATCGAAGGAATGTGTGAATTTCTTGATACGGTAATATTTCTCCCCATCTTTTTCCTTTTGCGCTATGTCCGCGTCTAGGTCAAGTACAAGTTTTCCTGAAAAATCCTTTTTACTTAGTCCAAATACTAGGAAGCGGTGGCCGTTTTTGGTGGATGTCATAACATAACACACCATCACACTCGAACTCCACGAAGGATTAAGGCAGACATTACCTACTGCTGTATTCCTAAAGTTCGTAGATATGTTTATTTAGTTTAGATCCTAAAACCTAAATAGGTAAATAACAGGGGGCGAGCCAATTGCCAATAACCGGGCACAAACGAAGAATCCAAGTGTTATATCAACAACACTTTGCTCGACCCGGGAATTGAATCCAGGCTCTCACACGGTCGCAGTCTCGCTGACGATCACTAAACTATGTGGCAGTTTGTCTGCATTTTATTTGTATTTTAAAAAGTACTGAATATTTTGCACAAGTTAGGATTAACTTTCACAAAATTGAGTATTTGACTAATGTCTGAATAATTTAAAATGCCAAGCTGAGTGAAAAAAGAGATTAAATACAAATCGTATTCTGAAAAAAATATTTAAATTGCTTAATAAAGTTCAAAGATATAATCATTTAAAAATTTTGGTGGGGATTGAGAGGGGATGCTTTGTCCCTTTCCCCCAAATTAGTGTTAGTATAGGATTTGTATGGCGCATTGGTTTGTGACGTCATAAACAAGTATAGTGTATTCTCTGTCTAGCATAAATTAAAATGCTTGTAACTTCCTTATTTATGAGCCGATTTTAATTTTGTTCTCGTTGATGGGTTCTATTTATGGTAAACATTTGCATAAGACTATAAAAAATAATCAGTCAAATAGCCTATTGTGTTATACTTACTGAGCAGAACGTGAATTTTGCCTTTTCCAGCTATTTTAAGAAGCAGGATCTGTCCAGACATCTCATAATCTCCGTCGAGTTTTACTTGACATTCTAATTGCAACTTTATGCTTGAACTCGCTGCATTACGTCTGAAAATCGAAAGAATATAATGATCAAATTTTCGAAATCTTTAAGTAGGTAACAATATTCGACACTGCACTAATTGGTAAACCTCATATACTTATAAAAACTAGTTCTATTAAACTGATTTTTCGCTATGATAATATTTCATTACCTAATGTATTTTTTAATTAATTTATTTAAATTATGAATTATAAGTTCATCATTTGCATTTTTTTGTATAACAAACTACAATAATTACATGTATAATTACATTCAAAATTATAATTATTGAACATTAATTCATTATTCATGACTTTATCTTATAGGTACAATAAAATACATTTCATTACTTGTTAAAATTGATATAAATTCATGTTTAGATTGTATTGTGGTGTTCTAACAACATACTTTATTATTATTTACAACTTGAATAATATCTAATATCACTAATCTAATTTATATATTTTTCTTTGGAAACTTGGCTGTATTTACAAAAACGTTTGATATGTTTTACCAAAAATTATCGTTTAGTATTTTACAGAAGATAAAAATCTTGGTGGATTCTTTTTTGACATAATTTACTATCACGGTTGTACATATTTCCCTTTTGCAGTGTTGGGCGTGAATCAATTGAATTAAAATTTCAATCAATTGATTAAAATTAATTGCAATTAAATTTATTTTTTTTGCAATATATTCAAAATGTATTGATTGATGCCCAACACTCGTTGGGTTGTCGTTACTATTTATTATTAAGAGGGATTTATTGTAAATTGTATTTATTTCTGTAAATAGATTCCTTAAAGACACTTTTAAAAATATATTTTTTTACGATTTTCTAACTGACGACCGAAAAAAACCGAAGAAGAAATACCGAAACAAATTCAGAGAATCATGGTCTCATAAGTCGTGTTCATTCCATGATCATTAATGAACAATATTCATGATCAAGACTGGTTAAATGAGATAGTTCATTATCCTGATCTGACATTTCTATTGTGAATAAACTTGTCAGAGACATATTTTTTGCTTCAATTTTGAATTTATTTTTATAGTTTTCTTCATTTTGTGGTCTTTTTTGTAAAGCTGACTTTTAAAATTATTTTTACTTGCACAATCGAACTCAGGACTTTTAGCATAGCAGCCGTGCTTGGGATCAATAAACTAAAGAGATAGTCAAGACTAGTGAGAGTAATCCTTTTTTGAAGTCGGTTAAAAACTTACCGCACTATATTCGGTTGACAACTCTTCAGACCAGCTAGGGTGATGTCGCTCAAGATAAGTTTTAAACTTGATGTACTAGCATCAACTCGATCAAAGAAGACGGGATCCATAGGAGCTACTCCGTATTCTGGAAGGCCATCCGCAAATTTCGGTATTGCTATTACGGCGTTATCCTTTGCACATTTTTCATCACTGGTCTTGCATGGTGTGATAAATGGAGCTGCAATGGAACATACATAATATTAAATTGTCGACTCGGATGTCATACAAGCACCAATTTGGTTAGTGGTACCCAGAAAGTACTCAGAAACCCGAAAAACCCGTCAACCTTATGATATCAGTATTGGCAAGAATTTGGGATACGAAGGTCTAATGGCAAAATTGATGTAGCAATCTTTATATGTTTAATATGTACATATATTTGTCTGTAAAATTTTTGTGCTCGCAGTTTGAGCTTATTGTGCTCACTTAAATGTTCTGCTGATGGTGGCGTTTTGTGTCGGGTTCTTTTAGTCCCTACAATAGTGAGTGAGTGAGTGAGTCGAACCACGCCGATACACACGTCATGCTTGTGAACGAGTGCTGTGGCAATCCCTATTTTTTTTAATGATCTTATACATTAAACTGCAGAATTCTCAGCAACTATTTGGAACAAAGTTGTAAAGCTTATTATTGTAATCATGTTTTTTTAAAAGAGTTATGGAGTTTCTTGTCGGCCCATCTCCATAAGACCCACTTTTGGTACCGTGCAACTATGTAATTTTGACTTTTCAAAGTTTTAGTAGTCTAATTGAAAAAAAAAATCATTTTTACTTTAACTATGAATGTGTAAAATCAGACGTGACTGAACTGAATATCATCAGCCGCGTCTGATCAGATGAATAGTCTACCATAACGTAGTTGGGGAAAGTCTATAATGCTTTCACTGACAATTCCTCTTCGACTCTTCTTTTATTACTTTTATTACCCATAATTTGTCCTTAGTGAATTTTTTATGCTTTACAAAAGGGGTAAGCAGTTTCAAATTCCAGAAATGTTCATTACAATATAGATAAACCTCTTTGCAATCCCACCAAATATACGACAACGATATTAAAAAGTATTCAGTAACGGCCAGTCCGAAAACAAATCTATTGTTAGATTTGCTTACTGGAGATAGGATTTTGACATTACTTGTATGGGCCATATGTCAAAATCCTATCTCTAGTAAGCAAATCTACTGACTGATTTGATATTGGGACTAGCCGTAAGAAGACAGAAATAGCAGAATAGTGATTTTTACTTTCCTAATTAAAAAAGTGTAACGATTTTAATTATAAAAGTATATTTATACTATTCCTGGGTCGAGCAAAAAGTTATTGGGGTTTGCTATAAAATTCTTAGCAGCATTTCGGAGTTTGGGATTTGTGCCCAGTTAATGGCAATAGGCTCGCCACCTAATTACAATCATACATGGGACCTAAACATACACGTGAACTGTGGGTTTATTAGTACGCCTCTGCCTAACTATTCAGGGAATACAGGAGTGATTATGGTACTCTACACTATTTCTATTTTAGTATCCACGTTAATCTTACCATAAAAATTAAGAGCTCATTTCGACAAAATCAATACATTCTGATTGTTATCAAAATTCTGAGACTAAAATTTGTAGGGATTTCATAAAATCTGGGACTCCAGAAAGGAAAAAATAAAGAACTCTAGAATTCCAGAACAAAAGAAAGAAATAAATTCTCGTCGAAGAACTACTCTGGAAATAAAATCAATCAGGTTTAATCACTGACCTCAATAATAATATGAGTAATATGAAGATCAGTGGATTTAATTTAGTTATTAAATCCCGCCAGAACGGCTGAACGGATCTGGATGAAATTTGCTACACTAAACATAGATTTGAACACCATTTTGACATTAGATCTAGTGAGTCTAAACATGTTTCTATAAAAGCTAAAGTTATATTAATAAGCTAAAGGGCAAGCAGACTTGTGCCAAAATTAAATGTATGTCGAAATAAAGTGATCAGAACTTCTGCCAAAAATCTGAAGGAAAGTTCAGCTGACTTACCCGATAGGCCATTGGCTAGATTTATAACACCTAAAACACTTGCAATCACTAATAGTTTCGCCACCATTTTGATAGAAAATGTATTTAATCCGACGAAACTCGATACTCAACTAAGGAAATTTTCGCTTACAACACATTTATATTAAAGTATTCTTATATTTATATCTATACTAGATTATTTTTTGTCAATATTTATGTACACAGAAATTTGGAACTTATTCTAAGCGTCAGAAGCCACATATTATAAGATTACCTTCTTGCTATTTTAATTATGTAACCAGTTAGGTTTTTTAATATAAAGAACACAAAAACAAAGACCTTTTTAAGCTCCTCACCATGATCTCTGTCACAGGATGTTGGTAAATCTTTATTATTAATACTAAGCTTGGAAAAAGAAAGTAAAGGAATTGGAAAAGTAGGTTCTTTAGAAAGTGTAAGAAAATAATATTATTATACTAATATTTACATTATTTAACTTTTCAAAGAACTTATTTTACTAACTCCTAATAAGTTCCAAATAAATCCTCGGCCGTTAATTTCGGTATTCTACCAGAGAATACTGATACCTGTTGAGGTAATTCTTTTTTTATTTGTGATAGGCTAACGCTTTTTTTCTTTTTATTCGTGATAGGCTTACGCTTGACCGCCAGTTCGATTTGGTCAGGTCGCCAGGTTGATTTTAAGCGATACTGCGATCTACGTTGGAGCGCGTACTCGTATATAATATGAGCTTAACAATTATCATTCAGAAAATACTTTATAAAACGTATTAGCAGAAGTAACTGCGTAAATGTGAACAAAACAATGCCTTACTAAAATATAATTGTAATTTAATACAATTAAAATAATAATATAATTATTACTACTTACGAACTTTACTACTACTTTGTCTGTCTGTAAGTTTACACGCGCATCACGCAAAAAAATACTGTGTGGAATTGAATGCGATTTTCAATCGTATTGCTGGAGGTCTTTCATACAATCTGGTGCATATTTTATCTTGATACGCTTTCTAGAAACTGCGCTATAGTAAATCATTTTGGGATGCGAGTGAAACCACGGGCAGCAGCCAGTATCTAGTAAAATTTAGATACGTTTTTGATATTTTTTTACTCATTTCTATTGTGAACAAATTCTTAGTAATAAGATACCAATTTTCATATCGATCAAACCTGTGGAAGTTGCTCACAAACCAGAAAAGAGCTGATAATCTACAAACGGCTGGCCAGATTTTTTAAAATCTGCCTGCTACAATTAATTTAATAAATTATATGCATAACCTTTTCATAGTCAATATAATTATGAATAGGTAAATTATGATGCATTGACATGTTTCTTTTTGTATTGTCAGACTTTTGACACTAATAATAGATTACGATTCTGTCCGAATTGTCCCGTGTAATGCGTCATATACCTAACACTAGTTTTTCTATATCTTTAAATACCTATGTATGATCTCAGACAGTCCAATCACGAATCTTTAAGTGATTTATAAATATTATGTTAGGTATTTGAGCGAAATTTGAAGGAAGATAAACTGCGATTTCTCAAGTGTTGAGTCCACACTTATTTTGTTTTTGAAAAACCCGTATATAGCTTATGCAACTACTTAGTTTTAGGAAAAAATATATAATATATTTTTTGTGTAGCGCACCTTCACCTTTTTTTTCGTGTGAATATTCTTATTCTTATTATATCTGTGGTTATAGCTGTACCCCGCGGTTTCACCCGCTAAAAAATGACTGACTTTCATACAAACTTTCACCCCCCTTTTCACCACCTTAGGGGTAGAATTTTGGAAAATCCTTTCTTATCGGATGCCTACATTATACAAAGAACGGATGTGTTCTTCCAAGTTTCAGGTCTTTACGATCAGCGGTTTCGGCTGTGCGTTGATCCATCAGTCAGTCATTCAGGACAAGGCAAAGTATTCCTCGAAGGAATAGGCTGAGGTGAACCTACCTGCATTATTATTAGTACAGGAGGGATAAAATAGCCACTTTTAATGAATATGATTCACGGAAAAACTGCTGCCGGGCTGTTAGTTTGCTACAGCGATAAGCTGACCTTACATTGTATAGGCATTTGGTACACTTAGAGATCAGCTTATACTCGAAAACTAAAGCATGTTGTATAGCCGTGGCCGTGAATCATATTGTGATGAATAAAATAATATGTTATTATATATTATATATTAAGAAACATACTTAAATTAAAATGTGTTATCCCTCAAATTTGCAACGCCTGTAAAAGCCCGCTAAGTTTTAAGCACCACTAATAATGTAATAAGACCTGTATTTGAAAATTTAGGAAGATTTGATTTGATTTACTACAGAAAAGTTGTTGATTTTTGTCAGTTTTGTCTGAGAAATCTGTCAGTTCTTATGTCATTTGGTGCATAAAATTTAAATAACAGACTTGAACCCTTGTTTACCAGTGTAATATAAGGTTCCATCATCTCAAGTAATGAAGAGCGAGTTTATTGCCACGACACACTACAAATACAAACTCCAAGCTGCAATTGAAATTCTTTTTCGGACAATCCAATTACTCGTTGTTCTATCAATTGGCCTCAAATCTCCTATTTGGTTGTATCGCAAACGTAATTGAACTACATTAGAATTGATGATTTTTGACAGTTTTGTCTACGAGATTGACGAGAACAGTCAGATGTTATGTCATTTGGTGCCACTGACGAGCATTTTGATACAATTGAAGTAGCAGGCTTGGGCTCCTGGGATCTCAATACGAACGGCGCATGCCACCAATAGAACTAGACCAAGGCAGACATTTAGTGCAGTAATTGCGTGTTCTGATAAACTCTTCGGGGAATGCAGGGGGTGGTATGTTATGTTATGGTAAAATAAAATATTAATGAATACAAACACTCTTATTTTATATCAGTTTATTGTTTTGTGGATAATTAACTTATCAATTCTGTTTATTGTTCACACTTATACGTTACTATAAGCAAGTTTACATTGTTATTTGAACAAAATACAACACACACGTACTCAGGTATACATATAACTAACTTCTTACTTATATTATCTTAGTATATAGTTTTATTAATTATCACTTGCTTGAACTGTGAAGAATAATCTCGTTAGGAAACCTGCATGCCTGAGACATTTTCTCAAAGGCGTAGGAAGTCTTCTAACCCGCATAAAGCCAGTGTAAACCAGTGCTCAGTAGTTGTGGGACGGTAAACGGGTAGTTGATAATGTAAATACAGTTTTGCGTCGTAAAATATTTAGTATTTATATTTAGTTTGTTTGTTAATATTTAGTCTAGAGCAACGTCTTCAACAGGTACTATTATGAAGAATCGCTTTACATTTTCTACTACTTTGGTGACAACCGCGTTGATGATTGGTGCACCAATTTCATTTATTACATCGTTGCCGTTCTTCGCTATCAGGTCGTTTGTGGTGTTGCCTGTAACAGTTGAAATGAGTTCAATGCAAAGGAACTTGTACAGCCTTACATACAATGCTAGCCATTGTTATTATTTGTACATAATGTAACATTTTACAAAGTACGCATTTGTAGAGTGAATCGAGTAGTTTTCAGAAATTCTTCATTGTAAGGTGAGGCCAAGGAAGATGGTATAGGTCTTATTTTAGATCGCAGATCGCTGATTGTACCACACCACAGTCTGTCTTGATTGTGGCGAAAGAGGAAACAAGTGCGGTTATTATTCCGCAGGAGTCTGATAACCATGCCGCCTCCCAAGATGGCGGATGATGGCAGATGATCCATGGAGGTTTCCACACCCGAAAAAAGGGCCTATCCGAACAGGGCCCTTCAGGACACTTTACCCGGGTAAAGTTGTTACTACGGAATTGTTATAGTCGCAATGTTGGATAGTTTAAGGAAACCCCCGTCATAAAAATCTTTCAAAAGGGAAAAATATCTAAATATTGTCCCTAGATGTTTAATATAAGTAAAATATTCCAAGCGTTGTGTCGGAGGATCGCTCATGTGCTCGTCAAAACGCATCGTTTGAGCCCAAACACAACATAGATGCCGTACATTGTTGAGGAGTTCTTCTGAGAGTTAGGTATGCTACAGAATTTTGTAATATCATTGACAAGTCACAGGATTAAAATTTCGAATCGATCAGACTCGTGGAAGATGTTTTATTTCTTCATCAAGAAAAGAGGTGATGTTCTTTAAACGGCTGAGCAGATTTTTACGAAACATAGCTTAGAACATTCTCGACTAACACACCTTTCAAATGAAAAAAAAAACGGTTCACCCTATCAGGCGCTACGATAGAACAGGCAGACACACAGATACATACACACACAAATACACACTACAAACTTAGAGAGACTTTAAAGAGATGAATACAAGGCAATAACATGTGTGGTGCAACAAGAAATACGCCAACCACGAGTTGATCCGGACAGGGCAGAAGGAGACAGACAGAAAGAGATCTTACATAAAATTACACTCTTAATTATAATATACTCACGTAATAATTCGTTGTCAGGGAATAAGTTCTCAAACTTGACATCTGATTGGTCTTTTAATTCGAAAGAATGCTTGAATGATTTCACGTTCCAATGTTTCTTCCCATCTTTACCAGTTTTATCACTCAAATTTACTTCAGCATCTATTACCAGCTTGCCTGAAATCATAATAACAGATAAAGAAAGCGGTACTTCTTGACATGGCACGTAGATATGGAAGGTTCCTCTATTTGGAGCTAGCCTAGGTATTTAGGCAGTTTAGACCCGATATCTCTGATACGAGATATCGGTTTTGGTTGAAATAAAGCACACTAGGCGAGGTTTACGTCCAGCGGTGGACAATAGCTGTTGACGATCTCTAATTGCAATACTCAATATTTTTTCATATATTGAAATGGGTCTTCTTAACTTTTCATAGAAAAATAACATAGGTATTTTATTTATTTAGGTATAATACCATCACGCCTGTATTCCCCGAAAGGTTAGGCAGAAGCGTACTAATGTACACCCACAGTTCGCCGGTATGTTTAGGTTCCATGTTATAGGTGCGAGATAGATAGAAAAATATTTAAATCATAATTATAACATACCATCACGCCTGTATTGCCGGAAGGGTCCTAAACCTTCCCTTGTTTAGGTCTCATGTAATAGGGGGCCAGCCTATATTACTATTAATCGGACACAAATTCGAAACTCCGAGCTGCTATCAAGAATTTCATAGAAAACCCCAATAACCCTTTGCTCGACCTAGGAATCGACCCCAGGACCTCAAGCGTAGCAGTCGCACTCAGGACCACTAGATCAATGCGGCAGTTTAAATAATACGATTAACTAATTAACTTAATTATATCTACAAAATTAATAGCACGTTATTCGCCGATATGTTTTGTTTATCACAGCCAAGGTATAACGTCAGAACCAGTTCCATAATATTCCATTAGGTTTAATATAAAAAAATATGATTTTATTTATTTGAACTTGAATCTTTGGTTAATTAATATCTTTGACCTTATTAGATGTTACGGAAACTTCACTGTGGAAGTCCGATCAAGGTCAAAGATATTATTACGATATTACACTATCTTGTATCAAGTTCCTGCCGGCATACAAATACTTGCAAATGAATATAATATGCAAATAATCGCGGCGCGTGTACACGTTGCAACAATTTTGTAGCGCAACTATTTTATTTTACAAATCATAGTCTATCAGGACTATCGACATGCTGATTTCTGACGTCATGCGAATATTAGACATAAAAAAATAAACATACAGACGAACATAAGACCTCCTCTTTTTTTTTAATTTGAATTCGGTTAAAAAGGTCGGAAACGTCGGGATTTGATAATACAAATATAACGCGATAAAATCATTAAATTTACCATTATAATCTAAAAAATATGTGGTTTTGTTTGGAAATCTCATAAATGTGATCTTAAAAATCTAAAGTTAAAAAATATAAAGTTATTTTCTAAACTCTGCCTATATATCCTTACCAATATTATAAACGTGAATGTTTGTGAGTACGAATGTATGGATGTTTGTTACTTCTTCACGCCAGAACGGCGGAATGGATCTGGATAAAATTTGGCGCACAGATAGATTATACCCTAGAATAACACATAGGCTACTTTTTATCCAGGTCGGACTCAATCCTGGAGTCCACACAGACAAAGTCGCAGGCAGAAGCTAGTATAGTATAATAAAATGTTTATGAGAGTTACTTACGGACTACAACATGAAGATCTCCATTGCCTTCAATGGGAAGAACGAAGAGTTGTCCTTTCATGTCATACTTCCCGGCAAAATCGCAAGTACATTGAATTTTTACGATGATTTTATGATTTTCAACGTCTCTCCTGGAAAAACGAAAAAGAAGTCTGTTTATACGTTTATTGAAGCAGTGCGGTTAAAACGGTTAAACATTTCAGGTTAATAAAACTGAGTTAATGATTGTTTTTTACTAAATCCTGATAATATTGCAGAATAAATGTATTTTTGAAATAAAACCTACAGATTTTATCGCGTTATATTGATGATTATCAATACAACGCGATAAAATCCGTAAAAAGTAGTTTTATTTCAATGTCTAATATTCGCGTAAGTGTCAAAATGTATTTTTATAAAAGCCTGCTTTGTTGCCCAATCTAAACCACTTCTCAGCCGTTGCTATTATGATGTCATAAAGTTAACATAATATCATATAAGCTATATTTTTTATTTTGTTTTTAGTGGGGGTTTCATTTCATTCGCAACAAATAAATTATTTTTCTTTCTTTCTAAACCACAATATTAATATAAAATTATGTAAACGTAAAACTATTAAGACTCGATTCGTTTTATTAATTCTCCGGGTTTGTATAATAAGTTTTTTTATTGGATATGAGGGCAAACGAGTAGACGGATCGCCTGATGGTAAGCGATTACCGCCGCCCATGGACACCCGATCTCCGGTAAACTCACTCACTCGGCGAAACACAACGTAAGCGTTGTTTATCGCCAGTTTTCTGTTAGGCCGTGGTATCACTCCGGTCGAGCCGGCCCATTCGTGCCGAAGCATGTTTTTCTCCACAGGGATGTAGAAAATAAAAATGTGTTTTCAATTACCTACAACCTGATCATGATCTGTGGGAATACAGGTATGGTATGCCATCTAGTGATCTTTTTAGAAACTACCCAAATAATTAAGAAATTTTCCATGCTACATGGAACAAAAGAGGCGGCGGAGAGGGAGAGAGAATTATCCACCTCTCTCCCGAGACCTCCGGCCTCTATGAGCTGTGGCCTGCTGGCGGCTGACTTGGGGAGTCCGCTGCGCGACCACACAATGGCCCCAGTAGGCGGTACGTGCACCTTCAAGTAGTGCCTATGCGAGGTGAACCCTCTCCCTTTGAAGGGGTCCAGCGAATGTTGAATGTCATGGCCAATGTCATGAATTCCATGGTCGTGACTATAGGGCAAGGAAAGACAAATGCCGTTTTTAGTCAGTACGAGTCTGACATACCTACCTAGTCACATTCCCAGATGCATGACGATTATCCGTACCATTAAAAAAAACTACATAGAACCCGTTTTCATTCGATTCGAGTTTTGGCTCTGTGTTTAATTGCGTTAATATCAGTTCGTCGACAGGAATAAAAAATGGTCATTGGTAGTTTTAATGAAGAATTTAACACCTGTGTTTTGATTACAAGGAAAATCCAACCAGCAACATTGACAAAGATAATAAACGTACCGAGAATCTTACAATTGTCGATAATAGCAACAACTTATCAAACAATAGGTATATAATTAAACAATATAATATGTATAATATAATTGGTCAAGCTATATAGGCTATCTACATAATTGTATGATATTTTCCTGTTCTTGGTAATTATGCTTAACTATAGTTAGGTAGGTACTTATCTTTTAAAAACCGGTTTAATAACCTAGAAGTATCATAAGGAAAAAAATATACCTACTGTTGATACTTTGCCATTGATATATTCCATTAAAATGTCAATGTAAAGGATGTTTTCCTTATATATTGGATAGGTTTGCGTTTGTCCAATATCTCACCTGATGCTAAGCGACGAAGGAGCACGCTTGTAGTCCCTAAAGGAATAGGCAGAGATATACTAATGTACATCCACTGATAATTTTTACCGTGGGAGAGCCATGCTTCGGCACGAATGGCCGGTTCGACTGGAGTGATACCACGGCCTCACAGAATACCGGCGTGAAACAACGCTTACGTTGTGTTTCACCGAGTGAGTCAGGATATCGGAGGCCCAAACCCCTTTTTTTAAAGGCCGGCAACGCACCTTGCGACGCCTCTAGTGTTGCAGGTGTCCATGGGCGGAGGTAATCGCTTACCATCCGTCGATCCGTATGCTCGTTTGCTCGCTATCCATCACTAAGCACAGATCAGTTGATCAGCTTAGTAGTTACTAAGCCACGAGACCCCCCCCCCCCAATAGGATTCATGACATTCACCACAACCATGACGGGGCCAAATAGGTATTATGCCAATTTCAAGGGTAATGTAATCCAATTCGACCCATAGTACAGAATAATATATAATATAATTTAATACTTATAAGATTAGAAAAAAAACTCAAAATGAAGTTGTTTCTCGTTGTTTTTGTTGTATATTTTAAAATATAGGAAAAACCGGTTCGTGTCACAAAAAAATTAACATCACCATTTTGATGAGTTCAAAATAAAAAGTATGCTCGAAATAGTAACTAAGCAAAAACTTGATTTGAAATTTAAATACGCTGACGTAACGTTTTTTATAAACCCGTTTAGAAATGTATCAATACATCAGAATGTAACAAAACATTAATTTTGCTACGTCGGCTATTTGGATTGACAAGTATTTTTTTACCATTAAAATTGTCGTCCATCTTACATTAACTTAAATTATTTACAACAAAACAAAATAACACCCTTTAATCTCAAAGACATAAGCACGTGATGTACACCCAGTTTTCTAAAATAAAAATGTTTTTTTTAATTCGTGATAGGCTTACGCTTGGCCGCCAGTTCGCCCGATGATAAGGGACACTGCGATCTAAGTATGATGGAACGTGCTTGCATATAAGAAATCGATTCACTCGTGATGAAAGACACCCAGATTATATCTATCCGGGAAGATCCACTCGGGAAGCGCATTCAACATTTCAGCGGTACGCATGATAGGTGAGTAGATTAAAAGCGTTTCGTTCGGGGTTTTGGAATATCTACCATGAATCGATGCCGCTTTTTCGTGCCTCTGGTTGTCCGTTAGTAGAATGTATTGAGACCATCAAATTTTAAAATTAAAACTCATTGCAATGCGATAAAACATATGTCAGAATGATAGTTTCCGTGTACTCTGTTCATTGTAAAATAACCCATGTAAGTATTAGTGAATAGGTCACATAAACACACGGTTATTGGAAAAATACCAGAAACCTCTCACGAATGATTGAAAAATTCCCGTGCTTGAATTTTTCGTGCTTGTCAAGCATTTTTCATCATTTTATGCTTCTCATGCTCGTTAAGCAAATTACATAGTTTGCTTATTAAGCATAGCAAGCAAAAATATAAACGTTCGTCAAGCGTTATTTATTGTACGTACAATAAATAATTATTGATATTTATATTTTTCAAATCTTGTCGAGCATGATTTTTACTATTTATATCATCTATATCAATGATGTATGCCGATAAATTTTTGTTTATATTCACTTTAAATAATTATAAAAAGTAGTATTCGCACGAATGTTACCTATTTATTAGTTGTTCTGTTCACTGCAATTTCGGGGAACATTGGCTTCTAAGACACAGGCTCCATGCCTAGTTTAGGAGTCAGACGTTTGTCTTTGAACTATGTCACTGCTGTACAACTTGAACAGACTTTGAATTATTTAGTGCTTTTGTTTTTTGTTGTGTACAATAAATTATTATTTATTTATTATTATACTGCCTCATTAGTCTAGTGGTCCCAAGCGCGACTGCTACGCTAGAGGTCCTGGGTTCGATCCCCAGGTCGAGCAAAGTGTTATTGGGTTTTTCTATGAAATTCCCAGTAGCAGCTCGGAGTCTGGATTTGTGCCCGGTTAATGGCAATAGGCTCGCCCCCTATTACATGGGACTTAAACATACCGGCGAACTGGTGTACATTAGTACGCCTCTGCCTACCCCTTAGGGAATATAGGCGTGATGGTATGTATGTTATTATTATAATTATATTTCATCATTTCCATAATTCTCTAAAAAAAATCGAATACAAATTTATGAAAATATTCTAGAAGAAGTTTTGTTTTTGGCTAATGTATTTCGTTTTGATAAAAGTCGTAGAACAAATAGCGTGTAGTATGATGAATTGATGATTCTAAGTAAGATATTTCCGATATTTTAACAATAATATGCATGCTTTTTTTATATGAATATTATTTTACATAAACATATTGTAGGTACTTACTCCATTTTCTTAGCCTCACAGTTCTTGAGTCCGGTCACAGTAATGTCCGAGACAATGAGTTTCAAGTTGGATGTACTGGCATCAATGTGTTTCAGCTGTAACGGGTCGTGTCTTTCCACATTCAGCTCAGGAATTCCGTCTCCAAACAACGGTATCATTTTTTGTGTGTTGTCTTTTATACATTTTGAGTCCTCCCCTTTGCATTTTGTGATGATAGGAACTGAATATAGATGGAATGAGAATTTTAATCAGGTAGTTTACTTTATTCACACAAATTTTTGATTTTGCATTCCAATTATAAATAACAAATTTAAAGAAGGGAATAATTATTTTTTTATTCATACTGCAGTCCTACAAATCAATAGGCTGCTGTTCGTATTATATTTGCAGATTTGAGAGCTTTCATAAAACACCCCAGTACTTCATTTACTTTATTCTTTCACATTAATTTAAATTCATTATTGAAATTATATTTTTACAAAAAAAAAAAAAAAACAAAATGTAAAGAATATAACTGTACCGATATCGGAAGTGTATCGAGTTCAAGCTAGCAGGTCGTTAGAGGTACTATGTTACTTTATTTATAGTCTGCTGTTAAATTATTGAAATTTCAACTTTATATTATTGACTTAAAGTTCATATTCAAGCCCTTTATAATGACACAAGTCTTCGTGACAAAGTATTCAATTTAATATTTTTTATGGCATGCAATTATGGATGTTCTCTTTCTCACTATAATTAAATTATGTTCGCTGTACTGTAATAACAAAGAATAAAATAAACTTTTGTGTAATCATTTTTTTAACTGTATTTTAAAGGTTCTTTAAAATACAGCCTACCTACAGTCAGTTATCAAATTAACAAAATAAACCATATGATACATAAATCAATATCTACATAAGGAATTAACAAATCCAAAAAAGGACCCAATAATGATAATTAACAACTTTGGTTTGAAATACCTATAAATAAAAAGCGAAGAATTAAAGTGTCGTGTTTGTACTGAAAGACGAAAATTTTCGGAATAAAATGATCTTTCTTTGGATTGAATTAACACAGTAATGAATATAATAAAAAGTTTATATTACCCAAACTAGATGCTGCTAAAGAAAAATAAGTTAGAAGAACGACAATATAAGCTTTAGTGATCATTTTTTTAAAGAAAGTTATATTTTTAACACTACCACACACACGAAAGGATAAAGTTATTATGTTTCAATCTAACAGGAACTGCCTACATTTATACCTTTAAAAAGGTGCGTTGAACGTCTACTTAATGATATTGACAGCAGGTATAAACAGATCTATTATTCTGACATGAATGTTACCTTATACTGCGTCGTCGCTTGCGTACCTAAAATTATATATTTTTACACATATAAAATTTCTAATTTAAATCATAAAATTACATACCATCTATTTCCTTCTATTCCCGATACGGCTTGGCAGAGGAGGAGTATATTAGTATACCCATATTTTCATGGTATGATTTTAGGTCCCATGTATCAGTAGGCGAACCTGCCAGGGCACAGATCTTACCTCCAAGCTGGTACATACTAAAGATTTCATAGAAAATCTTGTTAATTAATACTCCTCGGCCTGGGAATTATTAAAAAAACCTGAGAGCCTGTCGCTTAGCAGCTGCGCTTGTAACGACTGGACCATTGCAGCAGTATGTTAAAATAAAATGTGATTCTAGGATCATGGAGCTAAAATGCTAAATCATACTATGGGTGGATTATATTTATGTAACTTCGTGCAAACTCTATAGTAACTAGGTACTGCCAAATAAAACCCTACTAATAGGTATTATAAACATGAAAATTTGTGAGGATGTATGAATGTTTTTTACTGAATCACGTCAGAACGACTGAACGGATTTGGATAAAATTTAGTACAGAGATAGATTATAGTCTGGAATAGTATATAGGCTAATTTTTATCCAGGTCGGATCAATTTCTAATGTCCACGCAGACGAAGTCGTGGACAGAAACTAGAAACAAATAATTGATTAATTAGGATGTAAGTAATTAATTGGTAGCTTAGTAGCTACAGAATACGGTGTACTTAACAGAAGGCTGCAGGTTCATATCCTGCCCGAGATCGAATTTTTTGTCACAATTTTTTATACCTTTAAAGATGTTCGGGCATTAATTGTCCAATATATAAAAATAACATATAACAATAACAAGTTATTGTTGATTCGTAAATATTATAATATACTTAATAATAAAGCTGAGACAAACAGAAACATTTTAATATAGAGATTTTTTTTGTTTTAAATATTTTTAAGCATTATCATGTTGCTAATTAGATAATTTCGGTGGTTACCTAACCAATTTTCGATCTTGTGGTGTCAGCAATAAAGACGCTGAAAACGCATTTTTTACAATATTATTTTAAGCGTGACTGTATGATATAATTAAAGTATTATATAGTTTAAATAAATAATAATTATGCCGTCTTATGACGTCGTTATTATTTTTTTGAATTTTTAGTGATACGCATCCTACTAGTAAAAATAGTGTAGGCACCTACTATTGGGATCAAACTAGTACCTGTCTGTGATAGTTATTTTCAGATAGAATATAAATTCTTTGCATACTTTAATACGGATTGATAACGATCAAAAACCTGGATTCACCGAAATACAAGAGTTAAATACTAATGAGGTTCGTTATTTTCTTATAGTCATCCTCCAAATAAAATCTCTTTACGCAATCTAAAATAAGATTAAAAATTAAAATTTTTGAATAACTCACAATGAGTGTTATCGTAAAAGGATTGACGACTGGGGAAGTACCTCCACCTTGCAGAAAATCGTAGCCAAATAACATAGCTCCGTGCTATGTTGTGTTGGCAGTGGGGACCGGTGGTGTTTTGTTACCGCCGCTGTCATACATGGCAGAATGTATCCTATGCTGCCAGCCCAACTATTCCTCCTTAATTTACAGAGTCGGCAACGCGCGAGTGAGACCCTTGGTGTTGCAAGCGTCCATAGGCCACGGTAATCGCTTACCATCAGGCGGGCCATTTGCTTGTTTTCCACCTTAGTGGTATATAAAAAAAGGATTAAATAACATTTTCGAAAGCCCCAAATATATATGACTACTTACACATATTCAGTCACCTACAAGAAAATCCGTCCGGGTTGCTATTCCCATTTCTGTTATGAATGCCAATTAAAATATACCTACATAGTATTGAAATGTTATATGATGTGTTTTGTAGAACTATCGTAAATGCAGCCCCCGTCCGGATTTTCCTTTAGGTAACAGAATATATGTAGGTAGTCATTTATTCGGGGGTTACAAAAATGTTATTTAATACTTCCCAATCTCGACCTGCTGCTAATTCATAGAAAATCCCAATAAAATAGCTCAAATTGAGAATCAAACCTTAGACCTCTAGCGTAGCATTCGCGCTCAGGACTACTGGGCTAATGAAGCAATTCTAAAAAAACTGGTTATTATAGGGGGATAAGCGAGCAGACGGATCACCTGATGGTAAGCGATTACCGCCACTAATGGACACCCGCAACACCAGAGGAATCACAAGTGCGTTGCCCGCCATTTAAAAAGGGATTGGGCCTCCGGTAACCTCACTCACTCGGCGAAACACAACGTAAGCGTTGTTTGACGCTGGTTTTCTGTGAGGCCGTGGTATCACTCCAGTCGAGCCGGCCCATTCGTGTCGAAGCATGACTCTCCCACATTCAACATGCTTATGCTGTGAACATTGCATGTGCTCAAAGAAAACTGTGTACGGAACACTGTATCAGTAGATACCTACGTATAATTTGCAATTGGTCAGTTTTTTATAAGGCTTTGTTATCTTCATGCCACACGAATTAAATATAAATGATCCAGCGCCAAGGTAAAACAAATTTTAATTTTAATTCTTATAAAAATAATAATCAAAATAGGTACTTTATATTCTGTTTGGATAATAATTTTAAACCACTTAAACTATTTAAGAGCTAAACACTAAAAGGTAAAATAAAAAGAAGAAATCATTGAAAGTGCAGGTATGTTTAAAAATAAAATTATATGACATTTATACTCATTAATAAACTAGTCACCTAATTAATGAACCCAATTCCTGTGCAACTGCCAGGCGTGACCAGTTTGTTGACCCGTACTAGGTCAGCGGGGTGAATAATCTTGTATCCAGTAAAAAAATATATTATTAACTAAAAATATTACGTAATACCACAAAAATATCTACAATATTTAATTAATTGCAATGCATTTCATCGTTGTCGATTTCCCAGCTGAAAAAGCAAAACGACGACACGATTGGCGTAGCGGTTGAGCGATCGGCTTCTGCGCCACGTGTTGTGGGTTCGATCCCCACACGGAGCAAATATTTGTATGATCTACAGGTAGTTGTTCCGAGTCTGGGCGTTTGTGTATGTGAGAATTTGTGTTTGTAAACGCACCCACGATACAGGAGAAAATCCTAGGGCGAGGCAACGTTTTTTTCTTTTTAAAGTCTCATCGTCTGCAATCCAATTCCTGGGTAATAAATTGAACTTAACATCACGCCAGTTTCCTTGAAGGGCTAATTGGAGTCCTACTGATGTAGATAAACCCACAATTCTTTGGTATGTTTTATTTTCCATATTTCCCATATATGTAATAGGAGACGAGCTTATCGCCAGTTACTTGAACAGAATCCTAAACTCCGCGCTGCTACTGAGGTTTATTATATCTACTGCTTTTTATTTCTATTTTATTTGCCGTTATTAGCATAACCTACGTTTAGCTCTACCAGAGAATCAAACACAGAACCTCAGCAGATATGCTCGCAACCACTCGACCGATAAGGCAAGTTTAATTTAGAAACAATAATGTGCTAAAGGATATAAAGGCACTCGGTAATAGTCATATGAAATCCATTATTGACAATATCAAGGAACTCACTCCTTTTGGGACGAATAAAACAAGTAGGTGTCTGTATAATTTTAATTACTGAATTACTTCATAATATCACAATTCAAAAATCATCGATGTAGCTTTCTTTGGTTCCAATCTGTTAAATTAATATTTTTGAGTAAAAAAGGTAATTATTGTAATATCCCTTGTTCCTTATTACTGTACTACATATTCATCAACTGGCATAGTCTTTAGATACTTGTTTGCATTTTTAACGATTTTCTTGAGATAAGCATTGAACACTGGGTTTTGCACTTCATTGGAGACCTCTTTCCAGTTCTCATTGGCGAACTGATGAACGGCATCAGCTGTAACAGATAATATAATAATATTATCTTAAGAGTGCGGCGGACCAAATTTCTCTCTATCTCTCTCAAACGTAATAGGTACTGAAATAAATCGTAATTCAAACACAATTTAATCGAATTCTGTTATTATTTGGATTCCGATACCATTAATCTAGGTTCCTACGCTACCATTTCGTCCGAAATACTTCACTGGAAATAATTGTAAGCTAATACAATTTTTGATATTCGGTCTTTTATTTTCAGTGGAGTAGTAGAAGACGAAATAGGACCGTAGGAACCTAGATTAACAGTATCAAAATCCGAAAAATAACATAATTGGATAGAATATTATCTGGATTACGATTTATTTCGGTTTAAGTTTTTGTGGGCAATTCACGCTCCGCCGGACCCTTAAAGACTTGTACTTTTTCTCTTCTTATAATCTCGCCAACATCCTCTAAGAGGTGTACAACTGTACAAATACACACCTGCAGTATTCTGGTAGGTTTTAGGTCCAATGTTATAATAGTCTATTGCGATTCATCGGAAAAACAAATGAGAGCTTGTAATTTGATGGTGAAATCAAGAACTTGGCTTACACGCTCGATAGCGCCTTGCATCCACTGTCTCAGGTAGTTAAGATTAAATAGATTAGAACAAATACGTTACATAAGTCTTTCTGTCCATTGAACAAATTCCTGAAATCATACACAACACCGTCCAACGCTTCTGGCTCTACTTTGTAATTCTTGATACTTTTGTATGATTTCCCATCCTTGCCGGTCACTGTCTTCAGTTCCATATTCACAAGGAGGCGGTATTTTTCTGAAAAGTTTTGGAGAAACTAGTATTTACTTAGAAGGCTGATTTCGGAACTAAATTGTGGATGGTTTTATCTATACTTATAATAAATCTGTAGAGAGGTCAATTCTGTACATGAAATATATTTCCAAAATAACTATCAGCGGGTGATTAGTGATCGATACTGACGCCAAAAATGCAATCAGTAAAATTTTTGTCTGTCTGCCTGTCTGTCTGTCTGTCTGTATGTTCGTTATAGAAACAAAAACCACTCGACGGATTTCAACGAAACTTGGTACAATTGTTCTTCATACTCCTGGGCAGGTTATAGTATACTTTTCATCACGCTACGATCAATAGGAGCAGAGCAGTGAAGGGAAATGTTGGGAAAATGAGTGATTCATGAGAAAGGTTTCAAGCTATAAAACATCACGCTACAACCCTTAGGAACGGTGCAACGCAGGTGAAACTGCGGGCGAAGAACTAGGGAACAAAGTAACTATTCCACGCGGACGAAGTCGCTGGCAAAAGCTAGTCTATTAATAAGTACCTACCAAAAGTATTTAAAGATTAAAAGTATTTACTTAATACATTGATTAATTATATATTATTTACTAGCTTCTGCCCGCGACTTTGTCTGCGTGGTCTTCAAAATTGAGTCCGATCTGGATAAAAAGCCTATGTGTTATTCCAGACTATTATCTATCTCTGGGCCAAATTTCATCTAGATCCGTTCAGCCGTTCTGGCGTGAAAGAGTAACAAACATCCATACATCCATACTCACAAACTTTCACGTTTAAATTATTAGTAAGGATTACTCGTATAAACAGTGAAGGAAAACATTGTGAGGAAACTTTTTTTCTCAACGGCTCGCGGCGCAAGCTAGCGTAATCCCTCAATGTTCGTTTTGACGACACGTTTGGCGTAGCGGCTGAACAATCGGCTTCTGCGTCACGTGTTGTGGGTTCGATCCCCACACGGAGCAAATATTTGTATGTTCTACATATAGTTGTTCCGGGTTTGGGCGTTTGTGTATGTGAGAATTTGTGTTTGTAAATGCACCCACGATACAGGAGAAAATCCTAGTGTGGGGCAATGTTTTAAAAAAAAAAGTGAGAGGAGACCCGTACCCAGCAGTGGGATAGTATATGGGTGGATAATAACTTAATACACTATGTGAGGTTAAGTTAAACCCTAACATAGAAAATAAAGTGATTCTACACCTATACAATTACGCATTGAAAACACTTGCCTCTGGAGGGAATCGAATCCTCGACAAGCAACGCAACGGCAGTGTCAACCCTAACAGCTGCAACAAACGTTCAGTCATAGTAAAGTTTAACTTACTGGTATCTATAAGGAAGTCTCCATTTCCTTCGACAGGCAATACGATTAACCGGCCATTGATGTCATACCATCCTTTTAAAGAAAAACCAGCGCATAGCATATCTCCTTGAAACTTTTGTTGTTCTTCATCGTACCTGGAATAATGGACGTTAAAATAGTACTAAGGCCCTAGTCTGCTATCTGGCTATCTTTATTGTCTCAGAACGGTTGTCCAATGACACAAGCACTGACAGACGAAACTGTCAAAAAGCAACAATAGGGATGATGACTGGATTAAAAAAATATTATTATATTCTGTCCGTCAGCGTCAGTTAGATTATACAAAAATATCTCGGACACGTATTTTTTGCTATATCAAAATAATAGAGCATTAATGTTCCGGAGCTTGTAACGTCACTATTTCGAAAAAAAAGGAAGCTATGACGTCACGTAAAACTGAAATGCACCGTATCGCCGTTTTTTTTTGTTTCTTAAATTAAAGGAGAAATACGTGTACATAATTTTTTTATAATCAAACTGACAGATCAAGCAATATTTTTTAGACATTCCTAAAGCCTATTCTGAATTCATTGAATGACGATTCTGCCACTACAAAATAGCCGACTTAAGGCTTAGTACCATCGAAATATAAGTGGGCGCGTCTGAAGTCAGCCGTTCCGAACAACCGGACAGATACAATCACTTAAATAACTGTTTTTGTGCAAATAATAATACAGAGTGAAATTGAATAGACACGACAAATCAAAGTATATGATCCAATGTGTAACTTCGTTAGAACATGTGAATAAGGAACATAATTGTACCTACTTTTTTAATATTTTAAAGAGTTAGGCAAAGACTCTTGCGCCTCTGCAAAAAGTAGCAGTTGAAGCCCTCGGGCTTCCGTATCGTACTGTAGGCAACGCAATTTTATTACTAACCTAGTACGCAGTGAAACATAATTTTAATATCGGCCTTTTCTAATTCGAACAGTGAAAACGATTCGCTATTAGGTTGCGCTGCGCTGTTCCCGTGGCAACATAGAGAAAATAAAAAAATGCGTAGTCGTAATCACGGGCGGAGATTTGTTTTGATATTTTTTGTGTAGTAAACAAGCGCTCGTCTGTGACGTCACTGCGCTCAGGTCTCAGGTCTGTGTGATAAGTCACACACAAGAATATCATATTTCCCTACGTGCTTCGAAAAAGTTTGAGATGAAATGGTTAGTGGGAAAACATATACCTACCTACTAAGCTAATAATAGTTATGTTATTTTAGTGAAGGAAAAATTCAATCGCGGGCAGGATTCGAACCTGCGTCTTCTGGTTAGATACACCAGACGCTCTGGCCGCTAAGCCACCGCGAGTCTCATCCGCTTGATCGAAATTTGCCTTCACATTCTGAATTTACGTCATAAGGAGACGTTGGTGACATCTATTGAATTTTTCCTTCACTAAAATAACTCTATAATCTTAGCATGGAAAATGTAAAAAAATCACAAAAAGATAATCATAGTTTGATTGAGAAGCGTATATTAACTCAGTTCAAAAAAGTTTGAGAATACTGGTTCCATTAAGTGTTAATATCACAAATTAGTCACACTGAATAACTTTGTAGGCATGCGTTGATTGATAAAAATATTAACATGCACGTATTAATGAGCATACATTATTTATTTTAATTATACGAGGACAAAAACTGCCTCATTATCTATTCATATAATAATATTATAGAAGGCATATAAAAAATTTGGACTGCTAGGAAAGATATTAGTTCGCTAATAAGAGTATATTTAATTATACTGTCTGAAGGATGAAAATAAACTGTCGCAAAATTCCTATGCTACAAGTTTGGATTTACAAAAAAAAAAAACACCAAACAAACATTCTCAGTACTAAAATGTTTTATTTGTGAATTTAGAATATTATGTACTTACCTACTAAAATATAAATTTTGGTTGGTAGCAATAGATACTTAATTAAACATATTATGTAAGACAGAAAGACTAGCTTGTGTATTTTTTTTTCAATAAAAAAATTATAAGTGAATTTTGTTATATTTCTTTAAGTTTTTATACTTTTAGTTAAAATATTTAAAAAAAATATTATGAATGTACGAAATAAGAGTGATTATTAATAACTCACTTTGCTGTTTGAATTTCACATGTTTTGAATCCAGTAACAGTTGTATTGAAGAGTTTAAACTTCAAGATAGATAGGTTTCCTTCTATTTCAGTGAGGAACATAGGATCTAAAGTTTCAGCGCCAATTTCAGGATTTGCTTCAAGCACAATTGGGAACGCAGTCTTCACTGCGTTCGTGACGCAGGCATCATCTTTGGATTTACACTGGTACAAACTTATAGCTATAATAATATTAAATGTTGATCTTTATTCTGATTAATCAGTATCAATATTAGAAAAAGATCTAATACAATTACTATTTCAAGCCTAATGCTCGTTAAATGTAAATAGTAGTGCCAAATAGGCTTCAATTAGTAGTTAAAAAAAAATTATTATAATTAAACGAAAAACGTAAGTACTTTTTATTAAAAAAAATTGACCAAATTTAAAAAAATAAAAATATTTACTTACCTGGACTTGACAGTACAATAACAAAAGAACAAAATATTAACAACAACTGGGAAAACATGGCTACGGAGATTTTCACTTCCAAAGACATCCGTAACTAGCGACCAAGTACGGATCTTGAAATCTAGACCTATTTATATACCTATTTAAATAATTGTCACTAGAAACAAAGGCCGCACTATGAGATGTTATTCCGATAATTATAAATATTAGTAGTGAGAATGGGATGGCACGATATAATGCGTAGAGCGGCATCTCTCTCTTTCAATCGCAATTTGACCGCAATAACACGTCATAGTACAACAAACTATCAAATTGCCCCAATGGATAACAAATTTTATTATATGGAGATTAAATTGAAAATCTATTGAAGGAATTTGACACATAGGTACAGCCTCTAACCATAGAAACAGAATAAAGTGCTGCTTTTAATCCGTGCCATTTTTTAATGAGTTCTTTACGCATTAATATAATTCTTACTTCAAGCTGTACAGTTGCTTTCAAAAATAAACTCTAAGGCGTTGGAATTTGAGTCGTCCAAAGCGCAACCTGTCAAGCTTGGGTGTACGCCCAACTTTTAATATACAGTGTGCAGAAAACAAAACGACAATAATAAATAATTTAACGAATCCACACCCTATACTAGTCCTAGAGGTTTTATTATTACTACTAGCGACCCGCCCGCGGTTTCACCCGCGTTGCTCCGCTCCTTTTGGTCGTAGCGTAATATTATATAGCCTATAACCTTTCTTGATAAATGTACTATCCAACACAAAAAGATTTTTTTTATTCCAACCAGTAGTTCTTGAGATTAGCGCGTTCAAATAAACAAACAAACAAACTCTTCAAGCTCTTCAACTCTTCAGTTTTATATTATTAGTATACTAAACATGGCGTAGGCTCCTAATTTTCTAGTAGATATCTTTAACTCCTGTAAAGAGAGCAAGTCTGTTGATAATTATTAACAGTATATATTCGAAACATTGAGTATTTTTTTAATAGAAACATTTTTTACAGACAACCGCGTTTGCGATCACTAGAACAATGCGGATAACACTTTAATTAATTACATTAACTATAATTTAAATAAAGTAACATTAGAATTATGCAAAAACTACCTAACAAAGAATAATACCGACTTCATAAGATATAAGGAGCCTATTAAAATTTTCACCATATAAATAAACACGTTTATTTAAATCACTATTCATAATTTAATACTTCACCCTGACATAACAATACAAACTGCTACTACAACACAAAATATCTATCATCACAACACCATTGAATAAACGTAGATGAAGCAAAAGCGGTGTGCCAGGATCATAGCAAGTGGAAATCTAAAATCCCTGCCTACTCCAGTGGGAGACAGGAATGAAAATACGAATATATTGTACAAAACCATTGACAATAAGAAAAAGAAGATTCGGATCTTTCCGAAGATTCGGATCAGATAGATTTTTGGCACGAATGAAATAGTAGTTAACCGATCGGTTCGAGATTGTATTCGTCAGGGTATCCTCGATATAGGAGAAAATCCTAAAATAGGGTAACATTATTTGTAACTGCCTCATTAGTCTAGTGGTCCCAAGCGCGAGTGCTACGCTAGAAGTCCTGGGTGCGATCCTCAGGTCGAGCAAAGTGTTATTGGGTTTTTCTATGAAATTCTCAGTAGCAGCTCGGAGTCTGGATTTATGACCGGTTAATGGCAATAGGCTCGCCCTCTATTACATGGAACCAATGGAACCTAAACATACCAGTGAACTGTGGGTATACATTATTACACCTCTGCCTAACCCTTCGGGGAATACAGGCGTGATGGTATGTGTGTTATTTTTTTTAAACGCTCATTGCCATTTTTCACAATGGGTTTTCTGTCACAATGTACCTAAGAGGTTCCGTCCACCACGCTGGCCTAATTTGCAACCTAAAAATCTTCAAATGTGAGATAATCCAGTAACTTTTTCTTCCTGTTCCGTATTACATTTTTGGTCTATTCAAAGGCATTTGACATTTTGTGGGCCAGTAGCCTGATCATGTAATTAGTGAGAAATGGTGTCTAGCGTTTCTAGCATAATCCTTTAGCGAACACCCAATGAACTAAAATCACCATACTAATATTTGCCAGAGTAGCGTCGCTGCCCATTTTTAACCGACTTCTTTGTTTATTCTGCTGACTTAATGCCTACTGTAGGTGTAGGTAGGTGTGCCGGTAGGCGTTTAGTAAATTTATTAAGAAGATAGCTGGATATTTGAAAGGTGAAGTGGTTCATAAATCCATCAGCGTTTGTCAAAATAAACATTATTTTTTTCTTTACGTGGAGGAGAACAACTTTAAAATATTATTAGATCCTGCTAAATGCCATAATAGTTGCATTAGCAATAATTTGCCTGATTGTTGCATATTTTATAAGTCACTCGATTTAATAACCAGCTGGCAATTACTTGTAAAATAAGCCATAATTATATTTATTTCTATTATAGTTATTAAAAGAAAATCTATCTCATTAGGTACATTAGGTGGCTACATAACCAGTGCCATACATTTACAGTATATTTAGGTATCTATAACCAGTTATATAGCCCATGTGTCAGTGAATCATATAATCAGAAGTGACGACTTTAGTCTCCCTTTGGTCCCTGTCTCCTTACAGAATTATCAATATGCTGGTTAGAATTGGTAATAAAATAATCTTCATAAAAAAAAAATATATATTTATTTGGGAGAGCCATGCTTCGGCACGAATGGGCCGGCTCGAGCGGAGTGATACCACGGCCTCACAGAAAACCGGCGTTAAACAACGCTTACGTTGTGTTTCGCCGAGTGAGTGAGGTTACCGGAAGCCCAATCCCCTTTTAAAAGGTCGGCAACGCACTTATGAATCTTATGGTGTTGCAGGTGTCCATGGGCGGCGGTAATCGCTTACCATCGACGATCTGTCTGCTCGTTTGCCGCCATATCCCATAAAAAAAAATATCCCAGGCAGTGGTAGTCTCAGTCAGTCATGCTATCCCATTAAATGGCAATAGATTTTAGTCTCTCTGTGTCCCTGTCTCCTCAGGTACAGAATTATTAATAAGCGAGTTCGTAATAAAATAAACATTCATAAAAAACAATATTTATTTCATCCTAGGCAGTGGTAATTGTTTTAATATATTTAAATTAAAATAACATATTTGACGTAAGTATATAATTTTATTAAGACAAAACTAAATGACATCTTACCATAACTCATATAAACCAAACATAGATATTTCTTAAATAAAAAGGTTGGTTATTACAACACCTTCCTTTTAAATTAAACCCTTAGGGGTCTCTATAATAAACCTGGCCACTTCTGGTTTTCCTAACAATAGAGTGTTCTTGTACATTTGAACTCTGGGCTGGACCAATATCCTCAAAGTCACAATTTAATTTTACTACTCTTTTACTATTCGACTTTCTCAAGTGATTAGTATTTCTTCTCACAATCCTGTTGCTATCATCTTTTGATGTCCAATAGGTCCTTGGCTCTTTACATTTCCTTACTATCTTTCCTTTTTTCCAGAAATGATCTTTTTTAGTTTTATGCACAATTCTATCCCCTACTCTATAATACTCCTCTTTATTATTGATGAACCTATCATGCTTCCCCTTTACAATAGATTGCTTTAACCTTTACTTTGTTTGTAAAAGATTTCCATTAGTCGGAATCAGAGTCCGCATAGATCTACTGTTTAAAATTCGAGATGGAGAAACATCTAATCCTGACAGCGGAGTATTATTGTAAGCTAATACATATTCGCGGTAGTCCACATTATCATAAGTTGCTTTTCTCAAAAAACACTTACAAATATGAACTGCTTTTTCAGCCATTCCATTACTTCTAGGATAATGTGGGCTACTGGTAGTTAACTTAACATCTTTCATTGTAAGATATTTTATACAATCCATAGAATTAAATGGATTATTATCTGCTATAATTTCTGAAGGAAATCCAAATCTCATGAAAATTTCCTGAAAAGCATTTATAACTGCTGTTGAGGACTTATATGACAGTAGAATAAGTTCTATCCAATGTGACAAATAATCTATCACAACAAGATAAGGTTTTCCCATATAATCTAAAATATCAGCTCCTACTTTCTGAAATCTTAACTCTGGTATCTTGTGAGGTAACAATGATTCATGAGGTTTGTTTGCACGATATTTCTCACAAGTATTACACCGCATTACCCATTCATACACATCTTGTGACAATCTAGGCCAGTAAAATAATTGTCTAGCTTTCTTTATACACTTACTTACACCAGAATGACCCTCATGTAACAAATTCAGAACATATGATCTCAGTGTTTTGGGAACAATTATCTTATCTCCATAAAATGCAAGTCCAGATTCAAAATAAATATCATTTTTCAATTTATAAAATACTTTACAATCTTTTGGTATTTTATTTTCATCTGGCCATTCATTAAAATAATACTGGTTTAGTAAATTTAGCACTGAATCATTATTGGTTTCTTTCCTAAAAATAGATTTCCTTTCAGGAGACATTGGTAAGTGAATTGAAATACTATGTACCATACATGACATATCCTTTACACTCTCAGTTACATTAATACTGTTTCGAGATAACATATCAGCAAAATGGATCAATTTTCCTGGAACATAATTGACATCTAATTTATACATTAACAATTTTAATCTTAGACGTTGCAATCTGGGGGATCCAATTTTGTTGATGTGTTTGCTCATGATAGAAACAATGGGCTTATGATCTGACTGAACATGAACATCTAAACCATAAATATATCTATGAAATTTCTTTGTAGCAAAGACAATTGCAAGTAGCTCCTTTTCAGTTTGACTGTAATTCAACTCTGACTCATTCATGGTTCTAGAAGCACAAGCAACTAACTTTAAAATATCAGTTTCATCCTTTTGAAATAAACAACATCCTAGGCCATTTTTTGAAGCATCACACTGTAATATGATTTTCATATTAGGATTAAATGGGCACAATGCAGGAGCAGTACTAACTTTATATTTTAATTGCTCAAAGGCTTTATTATGAACAGGTAACCACGTAAATTCTACATCCTTACGCAATAATTTACACAATGGTGACATGATATCTGCCATGTCAGCTACATAACGCCGAACATAATTAAAGGAACCAATTATGCGCATCAGTTCTTCCCTATTAGAGGGTGGTTTTAAATTTAATAAAGACTCAACTCGAGACTTATCTAAAGACATACCATGTTCATTAAAAATTTGACCAACATATTTAACCTCTGCCTGTCTATATTGTAATTTGTCTTTATTGAACACAACTCCTAATTCTTTGGCCTTTTTAATTACATTAGACAATGTTTTATCATGTTCTTCCAATGATGTTCCCATGACCAAAATATCATCAGCCCATATTACCACATTTGACAAATTACTAAAATGCGATTCAAGCTCATCTTGAAATAGCTCAGGAGCATTCATCAAACCAAAAGGTAGAACTAGATATCTATATACACCAAATGGTGTTGCAAACGAACATTTCCAGGAAGCACTATCAGTTAAACTTAAATGATGAAAACCTTCAGTAAGATCTAACACAGAAAAAATTTTATGCCTTGTAGTTTCATTGCAAGATCTTCTAAAGTTGGCAAAATTTTAGGTTTTTTAACAATTAATTTGTTCAAATCAGCAGGATCTAGACACAGCCTTACTTTACCATTTGGCTTTTCAACAATCACAATTCTATTTATATGCGCATTTTGATCAATAGCTTCAACTTTAGCTATAGCTTTTCTATTTAACAATCTTTGTAACTCATCTTTTAATGGAACTAACATATAGTTGGGTAATCTGGGGGAAGGATGACTAATCTGTTGTTCACACTTTTTGGTAACCATATCAATTTTTCCTGGCAATCTACCTATTCCTTCAAAAACTTCAATATTCTTCAAAATAAATTTATCTTTATCTTTATCAAGTGTTACGCTATGTACCCTTTTAATCAGATTTAAAGACATACATCCCGGTAAACCTAATAACAATGTTTTACAATTTACAACAACAAAATTTTCAAAACATTCAGTATTTTTATATTTGCACATTAAATTTACCATACCTGCAGGTTTAACCCTCTCACCAGCAAACGATTCAATATTTAAAGCTGTTTCTCTTAATTTTATGTTTAACTTCTTATTAATTTTTTCAAATATTTTAATAGGCATAACACTTATATCTGCCCCAGTATCAAGCTTACACTTAATCAACTGTCCTTCAATCTCAATAGATTCAAACCAATCTGAATTCTTTTTTCCCGAAGTATTCACAGTTCCACAGTATAGACATTCACTCGAACTGTCTTCACTAGAAGCAGCACAGTTGACCTCCTGAACTTTCTTGTAATCTGCATTTAATTTTGGTCTAACTTTGCAGCTTATTGCAAAATGGTTAAAAATTCCACACTTAGAACATTTCTTTCCGAACGCAGGACATTCTCTTGGTCCATGCTGCAGCTGACACCTCCGACAATCAAATATGTTTTCCTTTAGCAGACTATTTCTGAACTTCTTGGCTGCATCAATTGCAATTGTAGGGTTCATTACCTTCACTTGAGATTTGCTCATCTCCCTCGTGCCACACAAATCTGCTGCTTTTGAAAGAGATAAATTTTCTATTCGAAGCAAGCTTTCCTGTAAGGTTTTATCGTGAACACCTTGGACAATGCGATCTCGCAGCAACTGATCCTCTAACGACTCTTGTGTTGTGATATTGTAGTTACAAACAACGATCAGCTGTCTCAAATCAGTGTAGAAATTTTCAAAACTTTCATTTTCTTCCTGTTTTCTTTCATTAAAACAAAATCTTTCGAAAACTTCATTTGTTTTTGGTTTTACGTATTTTCCAATAGCGGCCATGACACTAATATACGACAAAGCCTCTTTATCATTTTCATATTTGAAGTTTAAGATGATTTTGGTTGAGTCAGGCCCCATCATATTTCTCAATAGGGATAACTTTATTCTATCCGTAGCTGTTTCTTGGCCTACTGCAATCAAATAATCTTTGAATAAGCACTTCCAGAATCTCCATTCTGAAGATGCGGATGCCGATCGAAGATCGAAATTTGGAGGCAACTTTACCGAAATTTCCATATTTCCTAATAAACATCAGGTGTGGTTCAAGTACACAATATTTAACGTGTGTTGACCGACTGCGCCATGTTTTAATATATTTAAATTAAAATAACATATTTGACGTAAGTATATAATTTTATTAAGACAAAACTAAATGACATCTTACCATAACTCATATAAACCAAACATAGATATTTCTTAAATAAAAAGGTTGGTTATTACAACAGTAATCCTAGCCAGTCTGCCTGTCACAGTACACTATTAGTAGTGTTTTAGGTGCAATTCAATAGGGAGCGAGCTTTTTGCTATTATTAAGCAGGCACAAATCCAAACCTTGAGCTGCTCTAGAGTTACTAATTTTATCTAAGAGGTAATTATTTATTTTAAAAAATGTAAAGATTACGTACTAATTATTATGTCGTTGTAATCAGCCACACCTAAAAGGCAGAAAATAATTATGAGAGTGGTAAAATGTGCAGCATTTTGTGTTAGTCATAAACTTTAATGCAACTTCCCGAGTGGGTCTTCCCTGGTAGATATAATCTGGGTGTCTTTAAATCACGAGTGAATCGGTTTCTTCTAGGCAAGCGCGCTCCATCGTCGATCGCAGTATCGCTTAACATCAGGCAAACTGGCGGTCAAGCGTAAGCCTATAACGAATAAAAAAAAAGGATCCGACTCTTTTATATCATTTTCTGAATTTTAGCGCGCTGAAAATATTTTTAGTAATACATACAAATATTAATTTGATTTTATTTATAGATTTTAATATCATGTCATGCCAATATCATGAATTTTAATTCGCCAAAAACATTGATTCTTATGGACAGGTATAGATAAATATTCTTAACTCTTAAACACAACTCTTGAACACTTTGAACTATCCTCAAAAGGAACGTTTCTATATCCATCCAGGGTCTCATATAAATACCTTTGTCCATAGTTATTACCATCTACTGACCTGCTATTTGTACCTCAACTCCTTCAACTGGAGTGACCCTGAGTTTGACACTGATAATTATAAATGGCAATATTTTGGGCACACCAAATTCGATACTGAAATAGTTCTATCGACATAAAAATAAGTTTTAGTAGCCGCAACTAAGTTCAAAGAAATATATAATAATTATTCAAAACAGGTGTACAATGTGTACATACTGTTACGCCGAATAACTATATGGACGACGGAGATGGGTCACGGAGATCTTGGATAAATCGAAGAAACGGGTACAAACAAACAAAACAAAAGGAATCCGCTCGAACTCGGCACCCACAATAAAAAACAAACACAGTAGTTTGATGCCGGGCTCAAGGTCAACGTAAACAATAGCCAAGGTAAACAATAGCCATCTATTGTTTTCAAGTACCTGCTCGCATTCTTGAGACTTATCATATGATATAAAGTTTATTTTAAACATACATATTTATTAATAATTACATCTTTATAAGGTTTATTCACAGAAATATTTTCAAATAAAATTATGCCTGAAAAGCTTTATCAAGTGGAATGTCCTTTAGATATTTGTTGAAGTTCGTGAGTAGCTTCTTAGTGTTGGCTGTGAGTGTAGGGTCTTGAAGAAGCGTTGCCACGGGCTTCCAGTTCTGGTTAATGAAATTCACTACATTGTCTCCTGTTAATAGAAGAAAAAACAAATGTGTAAGTACAGAAATTACTTCAGGCTACTCTACTTGTACCATTCTATGTACGCCAGTGTAATTTGGAAATAATAGGTAAGTGGTAATAGTTATTTGAATATACACGCTCAAAACAGTAAACAGTAAACGCTCAAAAGTCCATAAGCACGCTAAGAATTACATTGCTATGAACAGTACGAGCGAGCTCGATACAGCCAGTGCGTGTCACTGGTTAACGACAATGATGACGCATGAAAAGAAGGTCGTAAGTCAAACTAAACGTCAAGCTATTGCGTTGTGAGATTGCCTATGGACTTTTGGTCACCACTGTACAATAATATCGAAAATCAATTCGAGCTGAACGAAATGGGGCAATATCTACCTTTTCTGAAAGCGTTGAGTCATATTTTCGAACCCTTATAGGTTAGATCTAGAGAGGGCGTTCTGTGTGTCAAATTTCATCCAAATCCGTTCAGCCATTCTGGCGTGAAAGAGTGACAAAAGTTTACGTGGGAGAGCCATGCTTTGGCACGAATGGGCCGGCTTGACCGGAGTGATACCACGGCTTCACAGAAAACCGGCGTTAAACAACGCTTACGTTGTGTTTCGCCGAGTGAGTGAGGTTACCGGAGGCCCAATCCCCTTTTAAAAGTTCGGCAACGCACTTGTGACTCCTATGGTGTTGCGGGTGTCCATGGGCGGCGGTAATCGCTTACCATCAGGCGATCCGTCAGCTCGTTTGCCCTCCTATTCCATAAAAAATCATACATCCATACATACTCACAAACTCTCACGTTTATAATATTAGTAAGGATATACCAATGTCTTACCTAATTCTTTTTGTCCGTTGAACAAATTAGTGGCGTCAAAAATCATCCCTCCTTTCAAATCAGCTCTCGCTTTGAAACTCGTAAACGACAAGTACCTTTTCCCATCCTTTTCATCTATTTCTATATCGATATCAACGAAGAACGAGTATTCCTCTGTAACGTTAAAGGAGTGTTAGGGCTGAATGGTTGAGGATGAATTACAAAAACTAAACAAAACATAGCATCACGCCTCTATTTCCAAAAGGGTAAGGCAAATTAATATCAATGTACCCTCACAAATTAGCTATGATTTCATATTATTTGTGTTTGAACATATACCATCATCTATTGGCAGAGGCCGTGCAACTACGCAACGGCCTGAATACGGCACCGAGCGGTGCAAATTGCGAGCGGAGCGGCAGCCGGTGCAGTCAATGAGAGAGCACGGTCGCGAACTTCATGTCGTTCGAACTTAGAAACCACTATGGTTCGTTCTGTTTGTCACGTACGAGTATACTCGTTTTTAAAAAACTGATTTTAATATTTTTTTTATTTTACATACGCTGATTAAAATTTTATACATACTTACGAGTACATAATAATTTATATTCCTTGAAGATACCATCACCTAAAATCATTTTTTTATTTCCTAGCCTGGACATTGGCTAGGCAATAACAAATTGCTGGCCTTTAAACAAATGTTCTTGAGTTCTGAGACTGTTTAATACTTAGAACTCGAACCTATGCTTACTCCATCTATTGAAAGAAAAAACTTACTAAATTTAAGAGAGTAGTCTCCATCTCCTTCAATAGGCATTGTTAAGATTTGTCCAGAAATTTGGTAGAGCCCATACATATATAAATGCGGGCAAACTAAAACGACTTCTATTTTCGACTTCTCCAACATAATCCTGCAATACAAAAAAAAATAACATCATATACCGTCACGTCTGTATTCTCCGAAGGGGTAGGCAGAGGTATATACTAATATACATCCACCGTTCGCCGGTATGTTTTTAGGGCCCATCTAATAGGGGGCGGGCCTATTGCCATTAACCGGGCACAAATTCAGACTTCGAGCAACTACTGAGAATTTTACAAAAAAAACTCAATAACACTTTGCTCGATCTGGGAACCTCTAGCGTAGCACTCGCGCTTGGAACTACTCAACTAATGAAGCAGTCCAAACAAAAAGTATTTAGTTAGTGTTTACCGTTTAAAATCATACTTTTTTTTAAATTATTTAATATTTAAATTATATATTTTAAAAAAGCTTACTAACTATGTGGGTCGCATATTACTAGTATTCTTATTAACCCCCCGTGCTAAGCTAAATGCTTGTGTTACAAGTGGGTTCATGTCGGTAGTACAATGGGCGTGTTTTGAACCGGCAACCAAATGATCGCAAGAAGACCCACCATATTATTTGTATGGTTTGGTGTTCCGAGTTACAATTCAACGCACGTTCCTCTGACTTTTCGAATTCAATAAAAAAATTGTATGTCAGTTATTTTATCGGCGCATGGAAGGAAATCATCTTGAAGAAGTCTGAACTGAGAACTCCATGTATTCTTTGAAGGTGTGTGAAGCTATACCGCACTAGTCACACTAGTCCCGCATTCCTCACAGAAAACCGGCGTGAAACAACGCCTACGTTGTGTTTCGCCGAGTGAGTGACGATACCGGAGGCCTAATCCACTTTTAAATGCACCTATGACTGCTCTGGTTTTGCGGGTGTCCATGGGTGGTGGTAATCGCTTACCATCAGGCGATCCGTCTTCTCGTTGGGTTCGTGGTTTAGGCCCACAGTTGTCGACGCACCAGTGTTGGACGCCTAGCTGTACTAGTGCAGAGACTTTCAGCCTTTGCACTAAGTACAGTCAACGGAAAAGTTTCTTAACCAAATTACTATAAATATCAATATTTGTGTTGGTACAGTTGTATGTGAGAGACGTTAAAGAGCTTAGAACTAAGTTATTTTATTTTATTTTGTTATTATAGTCCCGAGCTGGCCTCAGGTGCGTCGACCATCGACTGTATGCCTAAGTCACGAACCATCCTCGTCTGCCCCTTGTCCCATAAAAAAATAGTCTAAAGTGGAGTGTTATATTAACTTTCTAACTTTCTTTCTAACTTTTTGAGTGTTATATTCTTTTGGACCCTGACTAATTCATTACGCTCAAACAGAACTATAAATTTTAATTTATTATTGAGAAAGAATTGGGAGAATAAAATTAATATAAATTAATGTAATACGCATAGGTACTTACTTCGCGTTAGTCAATTTACAATCCTTGAATCCTTCTACAGTGCTATTACGTAGTTGGTATTTAACTACTCCAAGATCTCCCACGATGTTGTCTTGATGCATCGGGTCTAGAGACTCAATGTTTAGTTCTGGGTTACCAGCTACGCTTAGTTTAAATAATATTTTAGAATTTTTTGTATGACAAACGTAGTCATCATTCTTACAAGGTGTGATTTCAGGATCTAAAATAATATTAGATATATATTTATAGTTGATATGGCAGACAAAACTATCAAAAATCAACAAGTCCGATAGTCATGAATTTTATAACAAAAAAATTGTAATGACGTAGTACGAATTACGGACGATTAACAATTTGTAATGTTTTTATTTTCTTATTTCTTTGAATATTTTGAAATAATAAAGAAATACCTGAAACCTCACTAGCACCCCGCGTGAAGCACCCCACGCAATGCCTGTGACTAACAAATACTAGTACAAAGACTAAATCCTCAAGGTCATTGGGCAATGTAATACCTTGAATTACCTTTCTTGAAAATCTGTTTAGATTTTTTCTATTTCAATAATATTATACCAACATTTTTTAGACATAGTTATTTATTTTTTATTATTAAGTCCTTACTTGTCTTTATGAAATAAATAAATATGTATAATACTAACCTGGGATTGATTGGGCTCCAATAATAATACTAAATAATAATATTATGCTTCGAGACATGTTGCTTATAACTACACTCCTTAGTTTCGCGGAAGAAGAATATGTTTCATTTTCATTGAATGGACTTTATATACCTTCGACCACTAACCGTAAATTATATGAGATTCTAAAAAAAACAAAGTAAAAAATATTGTAATAGGTACCGAAATGTTCCGTGTTTGTTGGAATTGGAAATGGACACGTTACTAAAGAGTGTGCATTTGTGGTCGGGATTCAAATGCGCCTTATCCCAACGTGTAATTGATAGAGAAACGTTATTCCATACATTCATTTATTAAGTTTAAAATATGGTAAATGTATATGTAATTCACAGTTTACCTATTGTGCACCAAAAATTAAAATTATGTTATAAACACTCATTCGCTGTTAACATTTTGAAAATTGTTTTCTTCCTTATAAATTAGACTTAACACATTTATGATATAAAACCTCCATGGTGTAGGTATAGTGGGCACAGTATATTTTAGAAACGAAAATTACCTAAGTACCAGGCAAAGCTGCGCACGGGAACTATAGTAGATCATAATTATGATACCAACAATATAATATGATTACTTATATTATGTGTTGAGCGAATTCATACTTATAAACTATAAATATGAAGTATTTTTTTTTTGTTAAAAATCCAGTGAATTTTTGTTTCGGCGGTCGTGTATCTAACAAAGCAAAAAATAAACGAGGATACTTTATATAATGATTTGAGACACAATAGAACATTACGTTTTGGGTTTATTTTTATTTTTGTAATTAGAATTGACTGAACATTTTCTGATATATATTTTTTTGTGTAATAATTATTTCCATCTAACTGCTTTAACCTAGTGGTTCTAAGCGCGACTGCTACGCTAGAAATTCTGGGTTCCAAGTTCCAATTCAGGTTCAAATGTTTTTATTTCACTTAAGCTTTTACAAGCATTTATGAAACGTTATAAATCTAGTTGCACGCTTCCAAAAAGTTGAACCTATGGAGAAGAATCCGATAAGAAATCCACGGACACTCTTTTAAAATAAATGGTGTTACAATCTCCACTGGTATACAATACTGCGATAACAGTATGTGTGACTGTGAACATTGAATGTCAAAGTTGGACCAAAATCGATAATATTAAAAGAAGGTTCTCAACATTAAAGAACTAGATGTCATTATATGCAAATAAATAAACTATGTTCAAATCCCAGGTCGAGCAATTGGTTGTTTTTTTATTGGGTTTTTTCTATAAAATTCTCAGTAGCAGTTCTTTGTTTAATGCAATAGTTTGATTCACCCCCTATGTAATAGGGGGTGAGCCTATTGCATAGGTAAATATGCCGACAAAATACTGTGTGCGTATAAGAGTACACCTCTGCCTAACCCCTCGGGAAATACTGGCGAGATGGTATGTTATGAAATAAAGGTTAGATTTCATTATCAGTTTTTTTATTTAGGAAAATTTTGTACTACTCATATTATTCTTGAAAAAGTTTATCAAGTGGAATATTCTTCAGATTTTTGTTGAAGTTCGTGATGAGAGTCTTAACGTGTGCGTTGAGCGCAGGGTCTTGCAGGAGCGTCGCCACCGGCTTCCAGTTCTCGTTAACGAATTTTATTAAATTTTCCTCTGTTAATAGAAAAAAAAAATGTTTATTGAAATCATTAAAGATTATGATTCCACTGATACAATAATAATCATCATCATTATCAGCCTATATCAGTCCACTGCTGGATCTCCCTCCATGCGCGCATTTCGCCCTGTCCTCGGCTTGTCACAACCATCTTCCCCCAGCAACCTTTCACAAATCATCACTCCTACTCCAATCCACTATTTATTTACATTTGCCATTTGAATTGCGATCTCCATTCTTCATTCTACACTCTATACAATTTTGCAGGATACAGAAAGGGCTGCATTGAAAAATGATATATTAAAATGTCTTACCTAATTCTTTCTGTCCGTTGAACAAATTTTTGACATCAGCAATCATTCCTCCTCTTAAGTCACCAATAGCTTTGAAATTTTTAAACGACGCGTATTTTTTCCCATCCTTGCCTTGAAACATTTTTATATCGGCATCGACATTAGCGTAGTATTCCTCTGTAAAGTTACAAGAGTATCATTTTATTTTACGTTGCAATTGAACTGAAAAGAATAACATTTGCCAACTATGTATAACAAAACTCTATCGGTAGAAAGAAAAAACTTACTGAATTTAAGAGAATACTCTCCATCTCCTTTAATAGGCATTGATATGAGTTGTCCAGAAATCTGGTAGAGGCCATACATATGTAAATATGGGCAAACCAAACTGACTTCCACCTTCGATTTCTCCAACATGATCCTGCAATATTGGATTATTGTTATCGTGTTTAAAATTATTGTACTTTTAGAAGTTAGCACTGGCCTGCTGTGGACAGTGTTCCGAATTAAAATCCAAGGATCGTCGGTGACTTTTTGGATTCGTTCCCAAATAGATTGCCATTTATTTTAACGGCGAAAAAGAAAAAATTTTGAAGAAATCTGAAAATCTAAGAAAACTTAATATTTTTTGAAGGTATGTGTAGTCTGCAATTTCTAAAACAACGTGATGAGCTATAACATTAATCTCTTGAACTTTTTGACTAATTCACCACGCTCAGCCGAAACTGCCGGTGTCAGGAAAAATATGTTTTGACTTTTGTTGCCAATGAAAAGGAATTAGATATTGAACTATACAATTAATGTGAATTAATATACTACGCGTACTTACTTCGTGTTAATCAATTTGCAATCCTTGAATCCTTCTACAGTGCTATTGCGTAGTTGGTACTTAACTACTCCAAGATCTCCCACGATGTTGTCTTGATACATCGGGTCTAGTGAATCAATGTTTAGTTCTGGCGAACCAGCTACGCTCATTTTATATATTATGTTAGAATTCTTTGTTTGACAAACGTAGTCATCATTCTTGCAAATTGCAAATTCAGGAGCTAAAAAACGATTGCATGTATAATCATTTATTTAGAACACAATGAGTCATCTATTTCTGGGTATTCTCTGTAACTGCTTTTCGCTTCAGTATTAAAGTTGGGTTCTAAATTCTCTGAGAATCAAACAAGCTATATCTAATTTAACTTACCTTGATATGTTCCATGTGTTTCAAGGAAATTTATTTTTAATTGCTAAAGTAGGTAGGTAGCAGACGACAAGAAATCTAGCCGTCCTTAATGGAAACCATACAGAGGTATAGCCAAAAGTACGCTAAAAGTACTTTAGAGACAAAACTGTAGCTATTACTATGAAGCGAGCTATTACTACTACGAAGGGTTTCAACTCACATTTTCGAAATCATGTGCCAAATAATGATCACTCGTTTAAATGGTATTTAAAAAACGGAGAAAACCGTATTTACACAACTGCATGCCAATACGAACCAGACGAGGCGAGTCTCGAGGGGTTTTGATGATGATCGTGAGTCTTTTTTTAAAACCCAAATTATAAAAATAATACTAACCTGGGATTGACTGGGCTCCAATAATAATAGTAAACAATAATATAATTTTTCGAGACATGTTGATCACTGCTATACTCCTTAGTTTCTCGTAAGAATATGATGAATTTTCATTACATGGGCTTTATATAGGCATTACTCATTTCAATATAGAATCACTAACCGTAAAGCGAACTAGTTTCATAAAAACATAAGTAAAATAATAAAACAAATGGAAGTATTCCGTACATTAAAAAACTCGGAACATGAGGAAATCGTGCACAGGCAGGTCTGAATTGGGCAAATGCGCCTCTGGTTTTCTTTATTCTGAAATTTTCTTTGTCATGGATTTGTTTAGTACATTTTTTTGAAGGAAGACGGGTGTTACTTTTGAATCCTTTTATTTGCCCGTCTACTGGGGAACAGGTCAGTAAGAGTGTAAGGGCTTTTTAATTTTGGTATTCTTTCGTAGCGCATCATGTATTTACTGTAACGTACGACACACAAAAGTCAATTTTATTTCATATCTGAGCTTTTTAGACTGAGATATACAGAAACAAAAATCTTTGTCTTTTTTTTTAAATCTTCTAGCAATGTGGGTCGCCGATTACCTAAGCTAAATGCTTGTGTTACGAGTGGGTTCACGTCGGTAGTGCAATGGATGGGTTTTGAACCGGCAACCACATGATTGCATGTCCGACACCCTAGCCATTAGGCTACCGCCGCTTCTACGAGTATATATATAAAAAAATATCTATATATTGTCCCTCTAAGAATAATTTAATCCAAGCGTCATTGTGTTGGGACCACTCATGTGCTCGTCAAAACGCATCAACGTAGATGCCGTACATCGTTGTAGAGTACTTTTATTAAAAAAGGGAAATTTTACATAGTTTTACAGACCGGTACTATTTCAAAATGTAATTCAAATAGAGGGCCCTAAACGATGTTTCTAATTTTACACAAACAATAAACATTATGTAGTTTTTTTGTGTTTAAAATTACTGAATTTACGTATATATTTTGTGGGTTGAATAACGAGCAAAAAATAAATGAGGATAATTTAATATACATAATTACTTTTTAACACAATAGAAAATTATTTAGTTTTTTAATTATTAATTAATTAATTAATGTAATTGGAATTAATGTATACTAAAAATATTCACAAAGATTACTCGTACATAAAAATTGTAATGAAATAAAATGCGACCTTAGCAGGAGTTTGAATTTTTTGGTAATCCTAATGGATGCTATATAAAATGAAAGGAAATGAAATGATATTTATTTCTGTAAATAGATCTGTCATAGATACTTTTACATGTCTTTTTTTTACGTACTAGATGGTGTCGGCATTTCCTAGCTGACGACCTCTGAGAAGAAACACCGAAACAAACTCAGAGAATCATGGTCTCTTTTGAAGTCCAGACGTAATAGTCTAAGAATATGTGAGTGATACAATGCAGGGCAGTGTCTGAAATGGTCTTTTGAAGAAAGATCCATAGCGGCTTTGAGTAGACCAGTCCCATCCGACGGCACGCATGCATCAGACATTGTGTAGCTCGACCATATTTTAGGGAGCTCAACAATCCGTCACACGACGATACCAGATCGGCGAAACGGAACGTCACGGTCCTGGGATTCCTGAGATTTTCATGCCTCATTAGTCTAGTGCTCGTAAGCGCGACTGGTACGGAAGAGGTCCTGGGTTCAATTCTCAGGTCACGCAAAGTGTTATTGGGGTTTTCTATGAAATTCTCAGTAGCAGCTCGGAGTTTGGATTTTAGACGGGTTAATGGCATACCGGCGAACTGTGAATGTACAGCTCTGCCTAATCTTGGGGAATACAGGCGTCATGGTATGTTATGTTAAGAAAATTTACAATGGGCACACCAAATTTGATGTTGAAAATGTTTCATGGAAATGGAAAATAAAAGTTTCTGGGCCATTTCCATTTCTGTTGCGAATTTCAATTAAAATGTAGCATACGAATACTCGTACTATGATTTGTCTAGTAGAACTAAATGCAGCCTCCGCTGGATTTTATTGTAGGTTTGTAAGTAAGTGAATATGTGTAGAGGGTTTATTTATTCTATTTTGTTTTTTGTTTGTAGTCATTTAGTCGGGGGTTTCGGAAATGTTTTTTCAAAATTTTTAATTTTATTTATTCATTTATAGCAATAAAACTTATTGCTTTATATGTTTATTGTACCTACCTATCTACGAAAAAATGCTGATAAATTACGTACCCTTTACAAAAAACCGCGTCTCAATCAGTCAAATCGTTCTGGCAATAAGTGGCAACATTCGTTAGCAACAAACAAACAAACAAACACCCTCTCACCCTAAACGCATAGGTACACCGTTTCCGTTCCGTCGTGGGTAAAAATAATAATTCACAATACCATTATACTAGATTCTAGCACTTACGCGAATAAAGACATTGAAATAAAACTACTTTTTACGGATCTTATCGCGCTGTATTATATTCCTGAAGTTTCGGATCCTTTACAGCATCCATGGTCATGGGTAGACTGAGGTGTTGGAGGTATTAATGTTAAAATTACTACAATATCAATGCAACGTGATAAAATCCGTCAAAAGTAGTTTCATTTCAACACCATTATAATGAAGATATAAAGGTTTTTTCTTTAAGTTATAATAATAGGATTTTTAAATTTTTAAAGGATTACATCTGCCTTCTTTAGCTTCTGCCCGCGATCTTATCTACGTGGACTTGACCTATCTCTGTGCCAAATTTTATCCTGATCCGTTGAGCCATTCTTTTTTTTTCTCTTTTTTTTTAAAAAAAAACGTTGCCCCACATTAGGATTTTCTCTTGTATCGTGGGTGCGTTTACAAACACAAATTCTCACATACACAAACGCCCAGACCCGGAACAACTACCTGTAGATCATACAAATATTTGCTCCGTGTGGGGATCGAACCCACAACACGTTGCGCGGAAGCCGATCGCTCAACCGCTACGCCAATCGTGTCTTAAAAGAGTAACAAACATCCATACGCGCATCCATTCTCACAAACTTTCACGTTTAGAATATTAGGATTATAAAGTTAATTAATTTTAAAATTAAGTTTTATTGTTTAAAGTTTATTAAAAAAAATGCATTTTCATTTTTTTTATAAATTATACCTGAAGAACATTTTCAAGCGGAATAGTCTTTAGAAGTTTGTTGAAGTTAGTCATGATCTTCTTCATGTTAGCTTTCAACACAGGGTCCTGTAGGAGTGTCGTAATCGGCTTCCAGTTGTCGTTAGCAAATTTCAAGAAATTTTCTCCTGTCATAAGAAAAAAAATGTTGTTGTACATTAGTACGCCTCTGCCTAAATAATATTATAAACAATTTATTATATTCTATATAAATATAAAAGAACTGCCTCATTAGTCTAGTGGTTCTGAGCGCGAATGCTACGCTAGAGGTCCTGCGTTCCATTCCCAGGTCGAGCAAAGTGTTATCGGGTTTACTGTAAAATTATTAGCTCGGAGTTCGGAATTTGTGCCCGGTTAAATGCAATAGGCTCGCCCCCTATTACATGGAACCTAAACATATCAGCAAACTGTGGGTGTACATTAGTACGCCTCTGCCTAACACATCGAAGAATACAGGCGTCACGCCTCTATAAAATCCGTAAAAAGTGGTTTTATTTCAATGTCTTATATTCGTATAAGTATCAAAAATAGTAGATAATAGTATAAACAATTTATTATATTCTATATAAATATAAACGAAGAAGCTGACTGACTGACCTACTGACTGTCGTATCAACGCACAGCCAAAACTACAGGAGCTAGAGCCCTGAAAGTTTGCATACTGGTTCCTTTTGCACTGTAGACGAGCATTAAGAAAGGATTTTTGGAAATTCAATCCCTAAGGTGGTGAAAAAGGGGGTGAAAGTTCTTACAAAACTCAGCAAACACTACCATGCATTTTACGTACACACACACACACATATACATATATAATAAAGGATGACATAGTCAAGATTTAAATATGATTCCACTAGCTTCTGTCTGCGACTTTGTCTTCAGTCTGACTTCAGAATTTGGTCCGACCTGGATAAAAAGTATATTGAATATATTATTGCAGACTATAATCTATCTCTGTTTGTACGAAACCTCCATGGTATAGGTACAGTGGGCTCAGGTTATTTAGAAACGAAAATTTTCTAAGTACGCACGTGAAGCTGGGCACAGGATGTCTAGTTACTGTATACGGTTGGCTTACCCAATTTTTTTTGTCCGTTGAACAAATTTGTGGCATCAACAATCATCCTTTCTCTTAGGTCACCAACCACTTTATAATTATTTAATGATGCGTATTTCATTCCATCCTTTCTTTGCTTGATTTTTAATTCACTATTAATATTAATGTAATATTTATCTGTAACGTTAAAAGAGTTTCAATTTATTTTACACTAGTTCTACCCGCGACTTTGTCTGCATGGACGGCGAAATCGTTGCTTACTCTAAGTATCTATTGAAAAAAAAAACTTACACAGTTTAAATGAGTATTTTCCATCTCCTTCAACGGGCCTAGTTAAGATATTTCCAGAAATTTGGTAGAGCCCATGCATGTATATATAAGGGCAAATTAAATTAAATTCTACCTTTTCTCCCTCCAAATCAAACCTGCAATGCAAAAATTATTCCGTTAGAGATATGACGTTCAGAATTATTTTACTTCTGACTTTTCAGATTAAATTGTATTGTCACTTATTTTAACAGTAACTGCAAACATCTTTAACCAAGAAGGATAGTCTTTGAAGGTATGAGAAGTCCGTCATTCTGTACAAGACTGGCGTGGTGGTATTAATCTCTGTCCGTATGGAAAGATCTCGGCCCAGGCCCTTGTAACTTATCACACTCAGTCAAAAACTGGCGAAATAAATAGATATTGTTATCTATATATCTTCTTCTATATATATAAAAATAAAAGACGTGTGGCACTCGGGGACTGCCGCGGTAAAGCTATTGCATAGCGTTTTTTATCAACTTATGTAATACAACCAATGCCACCTAAAGGCGGGTTACTGAACTAAAGAGACAAGCGTGTTTCTCTTTAGTTCAGCAACCCGCCTTTAGGTGGCATTGGTTTTTATCAACTTATGTAATACAATCAATGCCACCTAAAGGCGGGTTGCTGAACTAAAGAGACAAGCGTGTTAGGTTTTTTTCGTTACGGAATTTCTGGATTCGGTCCCCACGCTCAAGGCCCGCGATAGAAGCTATGCAATAGCTTAAAAGAACTTAACTGACTGACTGATACATATATCCACGCACAGGCGAAACTACAGGAGCTAGATCCCTGAAAGTCTGCACGCTGGTTCCTTTTGCGCTGTAGACGAGCACTAAGAAAGTATTTTTGGAAATTCAATCCCTAAGGTGATGAAGATGAAATGAATGAATGAAAAGTGGGTGAAAGTTTGTATGAAAGTACACACACTGCTATGCGTTTGACACACATATAAGTACATATTTAATAAACGATGACATCGTGAAGATATGTACAGCTGTCATTCTCTGTTAACATTTTGAGAATTGTTTTCTTCCCTATAAAAAAGACGTAACACATTTTATGATAAGAAACCTCCATGGTGTAGATACAGTGGGCACAATATATTTTAATAGCTAAAATTAGCTAAGCACGGAGGCGAAGCTACCCACGGGAACTCTAGTATTCTAATAAAACTCAACATTAAAAATTTTGAAAAATCCCACGACGATTGCTGACGTAAAAGGATAAAATAACATTTTCGAATCCCTCGACTAAATGACTACCTACCTACACATATTCACTTACCTACAAGAAAACGTCGGGGCTGCAATTCCCATTTCAAAATGGGAATGGCAGGCCCGACGGATTTTCTTGTAGGTAAGTAAATATGCGTAGGTAGTCATTTAGTCGGGGGTTTCGAAAAAGTTATACGATAACAATCGTCGTGGGTTTTTTCAAAATTTTTGATTCTGAGTTACATTATTATTTATTTATTTTTATTTAAAACGACACATTATAAAGTACATGGTTTTCGGTGGTTTATACACTAAGCTCAGGGCTTGTTTTCAACATTTTGAGTGGCGAGTAGAATTTTACGTAAACCTAGATGACATTATCATTTACTTGGTCGTTACATGTTATTGTCATTTTGTTCTAAATTTTGTGATCAGAGCTTCACCAAATTTTTATGAGACCACCTCTGAAGTATAACCTACAGATTAAAAAAAGAATAAACAAAATCGATTCATAATTGACGGAATAATCGCGTAACAAACATACAAAAAAACATACAGTCAAATTGAGAACCTCATCCTTTTTTGAAGTCGGTTCGAAATCAATGTAGATGTAAGTACTTACTTCATTATATCTAGATCACAATCTTTGAATCCTTCTACAGTAGAGTTACGTAGTTGGAAGTTAACTACTCCAAGATCTCCCACGATGTTGTCTTGATACATGGGGTCTTGTCGCTCAATATTTAGTTCCGGTACACCAGCTACGCTCACTTTATAAATTGTTAAAGCATTTCTTGATAAACAAGGCAAGTCATCTGTCTTGCAACGTGTGTATTTAGGAGCTAAAATAATTAAATATTTATTATTACGGTTGTTGCTTTTATTTTTGTTGTTATTCACTAATTTCGAAATGTCAGCTGTAGCGTCAAAAGAGATCGCTCTGGAAGGATATACGCCGATTTTAGTGGCGAAATCTTTCAAAAAGGTCAGGTGCATTAGGTACTATACACCTGACCTCGCGACCGGCGTGTAAGTATGACAAGATGTAATTCATACATCTAGCAAGTGGTGGTCTTTAGTGTCTGCCTTTAGTGTCGCTGTGGGAGAAAGGCATGAGTGTATATACATATATGTATATGTATTCAATGAAATTACTGGGTATGGCTAGACAACGCGCTGGTGATAATACTGGTGTTGTTCGCGTCTATGTTGCGGTTGCTTATTACTATCAGGCGGATCGAGTATGCGCTTGTGTGTCATCTTATTACGTACAATAAAAACTTCTTGAAACGGTCTATGAAAACATCCTGAGGAATCCCAAGGGATTTATGTACCTGCGCGTGTAGACTGCCGATTCGCACTAAGCGAGCCTGAGGAACAGCAGTCCCTCTCACAAAAGATGAGTTGATAATTATGATAAAAATAATACTAACCTGGCTCTGACTGAGCTCCAATAACAATACTAAACAATAATAATATGTTTCGGGACATGTTGAGCCCGACAGCGCTCCTGAGTTACCCGGAAGAATATGTTTAATTCTCATTAAATAGACTTTATTTACTGCAGAAAAATCACTAACCGTAAAATAAATGAGATTTCAAAAAATAAAAGTAAAATAATAAAGTATGTGGAAGTGTTCCGTACAGTAATATCTATGCCAGGTTTTGTCGAAAAGTTTTGCAGCCAAGAATGTCACGTGTTTCCAAGAAGTGGTCCCTAATGAACGTTAAGGTAGGTTTTCTCCTGATTGAATGTTGGTCGTGATAACGGATACTCTAAGCGTCATAAATACTGTATTTCTAAGTTCAATAAAATCATAAGCCCTAAAATGTTCACTGCAGCGTGTAGGATACAAACGTACAATTTTCATTTTATATCAACCGTTCTTTTTTTATGTGATAGAAGGGCAAACGAGCAGACGGATCGCCTGATGATAAGCGATTAACGCCGCCCATGGTCACCCGCAAAACCATAAGAGTGCGTTGCCGACCTTTTAAAAGCGGATTGCGCCTCCGGTAACCTCACTCACTCGGCGAAACACAACGTAAGCGTAGTTTGACGCCGGTTTTCTATGAGCCCTGAACAGAGCGATACCACCTCTCTGTTCGAGCCGGCCCATTCGTGCCGAAGCATGGCTCTCCCACGTAAAAACTAAATAATTTCTAAAAAAAATCTGTATCTGTATAATCTGTATACAAAGTCATTACAAATTCAACTTTATTAGATAAAAGTATCTGACATTAGAGTGGAGTTTTCAAAGAAATTCTCTGAAAAGTTTAAAATAAAATTAATTTATTTGAAAAAACCCACGACGATGGTTATGGTAAAAGTATAAAATGCCGACTAAATGACTACCTACACATATTCACTTCCATACCTACAAGAAAATCTAATCGAAACGAAACACAACGTAATCGTTGTTTGACGCCGGTTTTCTGTGAGGCCGTGGTATCACTCCGGTCGAGCCGGCCTATTGGTGCCGAAGCATGCTTGGACGCTACACGGGTAAGAATTGTTATATTGCTACTATAGGTACAGTTCCGACGAAATAACTGTACGTATCTGAAGCTAGCCGTTCCAGCCGCGCGGATATAATCACTGAAAAAAGTGAACCAGCATTGCCATCCAGCCTTCTGGATACTGTTCCCTAAAGTTTTAGTTGATGCCAGCATAATATTTAATTAAGTCCATTATTTATTTCTGTTATAAGTAAAATTTTCAAATAAATATTATCGATAAAAATAAAAATGAATTCCAAAATTATTGCTAAGCGCAAAACTTGAAAACGGGTGGACCAATTCGGGTAATATTTTTTATTTATTCCTTGAAAAATGGAAACAGAAAGAAGGCGATACGAAGTTCGCTTGTTTTATATAAATAAGTACCTAAGTGACTTTATGCTAAATATCGAATGCATACATTTTAACTGTAAGTATGATATTGCTGTGCCAGTCGACGACATTCCTTTACAATATCTCCTTGCATTATTTAAAGAATAAAACATAAATGTAGGGTAGTGTAGTTTTGGTAGGTACATGATATAACCTCCAGGACAAATACACACATGTATTTTAATATTATTATTATTTCCGTATTTCATAAAATACCATCACACCTGTATTCCCCGAAGGGTTAGGCAGAGGCGTACTAATGTACACCCACAGTTCGCCGGTATGTTTAGGTCCCATATAATAGGTGAGGAGCCTATTGCTATTTACCGGGCACAAATCCAGACTCTGAGCTGCTACTGAGAAATTCATAGCAAAACCCAATAACACTTTGCTCGACCTGGGGATTGCACCCAGGACCTCTAGCGTAGTCGCGCTTGGGACCACTAGACTAATGAGGCAGTCTTTCCAAATTCCGTATATCCAAATGTAGAAAACGTTCTTTCGAATAGAGGTCCCCAAACTTGTTTAATATTTTTAATTTTGTAGGTACTAGGATAATTATAATTTTTATTCGTATCCTCTGTATACAGCGCATCTGTGTTTATGAATCATACATAATTTGATATATATTATTAGTTTTTTGTGTGTTTCTAATTAAAATAATGCATTTTTGTTTTAACTCGTCGGGAATTAAAGATCACTAATAGTAAATGAGAAATAATAAAATGATAGTTTGGTACTAGGTAGGTAACAGAACGGTCCCTCTCCGCCCTGGCCTACGTTCGATATCTCACTGCCCTCGCACTTCATTGTACCGTCTATAGTAGACTAGAGTGCCCGTGCGCAGCTGCGCCTGTGAACTTACATAGTAAATCGTCGTTTCTATAATAAATATACTATGCCCACTATACGGCTATACCTACACCATGGTGGTTCCATAATGTGTTAAGTCTAATTTCTAATCAATCAATTTATAAGGAAGAAAAAAGTTGTCAAAATGTCAACAGCGAATTACAGCTGTATTATCCTTACTAATAATAAAAACGTGAAAGTTTGTAAGTATGGATGTGTGGATGTATGGATGTTTGTTATTTCACGCCAGAACGGCTGATCGGATCTGGATGAAATTTGGCACAGAGATAGATTATAGTCTGCAATAATATATTCAATATACTTTTTATCCAGGTCGGACCAAATTCTGAAGTCAGACTGAAGACAAAGTCGCAGACAGAAGCTAGTGGAATCATATTTAAATCTTGACTATGTCATCCTTTATTATATATGTATATGTGTGTGTGTGTGTGTACGTTAAATGCATGGTAGTGTTTGCTGAGTTTCGTAAGAACTTTCACCCCCTTTTTCACCACCTTAGGGATTGAATTTCCAAAAATCCTTTCTTAATGCTCGTCTACAGTGCAAAAGGAACCAGCATGCAAACTTTCATGGATCTAGCTCCTGTAGTTTTGGCTGTGTGTTGATACGCCAGTCAGTCAGGTCCTTCTTTTATATATATAGAAGACTAGACTTCTCGTGCGCAGTTTCGCCTGCGTAATCGGAATGCTATGATGTGTCTATTAGAACTAAATGCAGCCCTCGCCAGATTTTTTTGTAGGAAGTGTGGAAGTGAATATTGTGTAGGTAGTCGTTAAATGTCACCTTTTTTTTTTTTGGTCGGAGAAAATGCCTTGCGCATACACCTTTGGGGAAAGGTGAAGTTATGTGGGGCTCGCACCCACTAAAAACTCCGTTTGTGCCTACGTCCGCTAATGTATGAGGGGCCACGAGAACTGCTATGCATTACTTTCGCGACCCTTCCAGCGGTAGCCCTACAGGTAGGCCCCTTCATAGATGGTCACAGACCCCCTCTTTACAGACGCCGCGCTATGCGGGTGGTATAATCCCCGTTCAACCACCCGCTGGCTACTGTTAGGACGGCATCAGTTGAGCATGTCGCCTCCTGCGCCTACCCGTCCGTTTGCGGCGAATAGGATCAGCGAGGGAGTCCGCCTCCCTGACCCTCTCCGCCGCCTCCTTCTCCGAGATGACCACCTCACAAAAGGATGCGGCTGCCTCCCAGGACTCCCTGTTGGTCAACATTGCTTTGACCAAAGCTTGCAATGAGAGGTCATTGCCAACTGCTGCTACGAGGTTACGGCGAGGTTCTGTCCAAGCAGGGCACTGCTCCAGAGTATGGTGAGCAGTGTCTTCAGTAAAACCACACTGATGACACACGGGAGTTGCCTCTCTTCTTGCTATCTTGTGCAGGTATTTGCCGAAGCAGCCATGATCTGACAAGACCTGCGTCAGACGGCAGGTAAGCGTTCCGTGCCGCTTCCGCACCCATTCCTCCAATATTGGCTGAATAGCCGCTACTGTCCAATGACCGGCACTAGGGTTCTCCAGTCTCTCTCGCCATTGGCCCAAAATCATAATTTGCGCCTCTCTGCGCCGCGCCATCTTGTCACCGTTTCAGGTGGTGGACATAAGCCACTCTCAGCCCTAAAGTCTGCTCTGCGACAGTATATGACTGCAAGTGCTCGCGCCTCTAAATCCCACGGGGGCGTCCCTGCAAGAGCGCACGCTGCTTCAGCCGAGATCGTGCGGTATCCACGTATGACCCTGACTGCCATGACTCGTTGCGGTCTTCTCAAAAGGGTCTTGTTTTGGACAGTCAGTGATTCCGCCCACACTGGAGCTCCGTACAGTGCCATTGACCGAACAACACCCGTGTAAAGCCGTCGGCACCCCACGTTAGGTCCGCCCAGATTTGGGAGTAGCCGGCTGAGTGCAGATGAAGTACCAATCAGTTTTGGTGCTAGTTGGCGGAAGTGCTCCCCAAAGTTCCATCTCTGATCTATAACTAGGCCCAGGTATTTCATGTGTGCCCGAACTGCTATCGTTGCGCCGCCTATGGTGATGTGAGCACTCGCAGAAGGTCGGCGCTGTGGCCCATAAAATACCAGGGCCTCCGTCTTTTCCAACGCTACTCTGAGCCCTAGCGCTTCAATACGGCTAATGACCAGGGATGCACATTCCGTCGCCGAGCGCGCCGCCTCTTCAAAGTTCCGTCCACGAGCAGTTACAAGGGTATCATCGGCGTAACATATAACACCTTGTCCAGGGGAGAAAGAACCGCGTAGGGCCCAATCGTATCCAACATTCCACAGCAGTGGCCCTAACACGGAACCCTGTGGAACGCCACACGCGGTCGGCCTCCGCACATCTCGAGCATTCCTTCCCTGATAGCAGACGCATCGCTCTCTTAGGTACTCTGCCACTAGTTGCCGAAGATACGTGGGCACCCCGTGATAACGGAGTGCTTCCCCTATGCAACTAAATGGCAGGGAGTTAAATGCATTGGCTATATCTAACGACACTTGCAATAATGAAGGCTTGTTGGGATCGATACCCATCGAATCCACTTCTATGTGACACGAGTCTTCAGGCGTTAAAGTGTCTATAGTAGACAGAAACTCAGTCTCCGTCTCCGCAATCCGTTTGCTTCTCGTTAGCCGTTTTGAATGCACTTGGTCGTCGTTTAATGTTTGGTGGCATATGTTGTCCCCCCCAGAATACGAGGGACAGACAGAGCCGTTAGGCTCTGTGGAGGATTCTCCTACACCGTAGGTACCTCCCTGGGGTATATCTTCTTTTTCATTTGCCATTATTCATTTTTTCCTTTTAAGGGTGAGGTCCCTATCTCCTTCCAGCGTTCCATATATTATATATAAATGTTAATAATTATATACTATGTAATCTAAATAAATATATATTAAATAAACCCTCGTCGCTGATTTACATCCACAGTCGTGTCTGATGAGCAGACACAAACCAGGAGCAACATAAACCCTCTTAGACATCGCCTTATCACCCACTATGTGGATGGAATGGTGACATGCGACCAATTCTCAGATTCAGTCTCTGGATAACCCACAAAGATAATTATGCACCGCTCGGTTAAACTCTCAGTTCGAGCAACTGGAGGGTGCCCCCCTGACGGCAGTACGGTGACATGGACTCCGCCCTGTATCTCTCTTGGTCTGGCCTCTCACTTTGGACCTGCCCGGCATGAGTAGCTCTACCAGTATAGCTCCAAAGATCACAGAGACACCCAAGCCCCACCACGACGACAACGTGAAGATACCCTCGGTGGGGCATTAAATGTCACCTAGCTTAAGTTTAGTCATTAACTAAAATTCAGTGGGACGCTTTTGGAGGCATAATAACGTGTCTACCTCTTTTAAACTATATAATGTCATTGCTCTCACCCTAAATGTATATACCGTCTCCGTTTTTATCATAGGTAAAAATAACAATACACAACACCAATATACTGGTTTCTAAAACTTTCGCGAATATTAGACATTGGGACAAAATTACTTTTTACGGATCTATATTAGAAGATGAATATACAAAGTTTATTTAAAAATTATATTTTTAAAATATTTTATAAGATAACTAATTTCTGCCCGCGATTTTTTGTGTTATTGGGTTTTTCTATGAACTTCTCAATAGCAGCTCGGAGTCTGGATTTGTGCCCGGGTAATGGCTATAGACTCGCCCCCTATAACATGGAACCTAAACATACCGGCGAACTGTGGGTGTACATTAAGTATACCTCTGCCTAACCCTTCGGGGAATATAGGCGTGATGGTATGTTATGTTATTTTGTTTGTGTGGTCTTCAGAATTGGGTCCGACCTGGATTAAAATATATACATAGGTAGGTATATAGGGATAAAATAGATAATAACCTATGTGTTATTTTAGACTAGGTATAATCTATCTCTGTACCAAATTTTATCCAGATCTTTTCAGCCGTTCTGACGTGAAAGAGTAACAAATATCTAAACACCCATACATCCTCACAAACTGTCACGTTTATAATATTAGTAGGATTATAAAGTAATTAATTTTAAAATTAAGAAAAAGTTTTGTTTTTAAAGTTTATTATTTTTATTTAAAATGCATTTACATTTTTTAATAAAATTATATCTGAATAAAATTTTCAAGTGGAGTGGTCTTTAGAAGTTTGTTGAAGTTAGCCATGATCTTTTTCATGTTAGCTTTCAGCGAAGGGCCTTGCAGGAGCGTCGCCATCGGCTTCCAGTTGTCGTTAACAAATTTCAAGAAATTTTCCCCTGTCATAAGAAAAAAAATTGTTTATAAAAATTATTTGAAGATTTTTTTTAAATAATATGATATTGTTAAAATAAATTGATAACTGCCTCATTAATCTAGTGGTCCTGAGCGCGAATGCTACGCTAGAGGTTCTGGTTTCGATTCCCAGGTTGAGCAAAGTGTTACCCAGTTTTACTATAAAATTCTCAGTAGCAGCTCGGAGTTTAGAACTTGTGTCCGGTTAATGGCAATAGGCTCGCCCCCGGTTACATGGGACCTAAACATACCTGCGAACTGTGGGTGTACAGTCACAAGCAATGAAATGGATACGTTGACAAGTTTTCAAATTGATATCAACACAATACGTTGCAAAAGAAAGTATACGAGCTTAGCGGAGAAATAATGTAGTCGTCGTATTGTGCCAGAATTAAGTAAATATATATTCTTATCAATAAATTGTAAGCAAACGTGGGAGTGTCATGCTTTAGCACGAATGGGCCGGCTCGACCGGAGAGATACCACGGCCTCACAGAAAACCGACGTCAAACAACGCTCACGTTGTGTTTCACCGAGTGAGTGAGGTTACCGGAGGCCCAATCCCCTTTTAAAAGGCGGGCAATGCACTTGTGACTCCTCTGGTGTTGCGGGTGTCCATGGGTGGCGGTAATCGCTTACCATCAGGCAATCCGACTGTTCGTTTGTCCTCCTATCCCATAAAAAAACGCAATCGATCGATGAATCATCAATCGATGATTTTTTACTTTTTTAAATCGAAATATAAATAAGGCAAGATTCTAACTGCGTCCGTTCCGGTTAAAGTATCCAAATATTTTTTTGGCAAATATGATAAAAAATTGGTAGATTCTATACATTTTATTAAAACTACATTGTATAAATATTTATGACGTGAAATGTGCAGACTATTGACTATCATCTGGTATGTTATATTACATTGATTATCATTAGGGATTTAATGTTATTAATATAACTCGATAGAATCCGTAAAAAGTGGTTTTATTTCAATGTATTTAGAATATAATATTCGTGTAAGTATCAAAAATAGTAGATAATAGTATAAACACTTATTATAATTACTATAGCACTGTCTTACCCAATTCTTTTTGTCCGTTAAACAAATTTGTGGCACCAACAATCAACCTTTCTCTTAAGTCACCAACCACTATGAAATTCTCTATCGATACGTATCTTATCCCATCCTTTCCTTGCTTGGTTTTTAATTCGCCATTAATATTCATGTAGTATTTATCTGTAACGTTAAAAAAGTGTCAATTTATTTTACATTGAAACTGAGCTAAATTATATTTATTTATTTCTGTAAATAGATGTTTTAAAGACTCTTATTACAAGTCAATATGATAAGATGGTGTCGGCATTTCCTAGCTTGGTCTCTTTTAAAGTCCAATAGTATTAATATGAGATAAATATAAAAATTATAAATCTTACAGTATAGGGCATGATCTAATCTGGCTTTTTGAAAAAAGAGCCTTAAAGTCAATCCATCGACTGCTTTGCTGCTGCTTTGATTTGCGAGAAGAAATGCCGAAACAGATTTAAAAAATTATAGAGGCTTTTAAAGTTTTCAAAGTCCAGACACTAAGTAGAAATATATTAGTATCATTGATCCAAATGGCATGTTTTTTTTTAATTAAGTACGCAAACGAGCTGATGAGCTACCTGGTTGTAAGTAGTTATCGTCGCCAATGGACACCTGCAACACCAGACGAGTTGTTTATGCGTTGCCGAGCCTTTAATTAGAGCCCCTACGGACTGCAGACTGCCAGAGCCGCAGCAACCGAGGGAAACTGGCTCTTACGTGCAAAAGTCGAAACACACACCAAGGTGCTATACAACAGACTCCCACGTAAGGGTGGTCGCCAGCCAGTCAGACCCGAAGAGGTCCTACCACCGAGAAAGTCAGACATTTTCTCTTACGAATTGCCTATCTGAATGGCAGTGAGGAACAATATTCTAACTTCACATTAGTGGAGACATAATTATAATAATATACTATTGATATACTTATGATACTCCACCAATGGTATATTAAAAGTATTGTTTATGGTCACAACTTACAAAGGAAGTCATTGAATCGACTTTATAATCACATTGACGGATGCAGAACCAATATGTGTCAATAAGGTGAATCCTTATTGACACATATGAGAACCATATTTTGTTCAATGTGACTGCAAAATACCTTGAAATACTTTGCTGCTGTGCCCTTTGTGTCCAAAAACTGATCTAGACGTGGCTTTGCCCAAAGCCAGTGAGATAGCCATTGACATGACACAAAGAACATTTTTTTAAATAACAATTGAATTAAAACTTAACATTTGCCATTAGAACTGTTTAAAATGTATTTCGTTAGACCGAGATTACATTTTGGATAAAACACTTGAACTTGAGCTTAAATAAATACTTTGATCAGCTACAGCTTTGACATGTCCATTTATTTACGCATACAAAACACTCAAATCGCTGCTTACTCTAATTATGTATTGAAAAAAAAAAGAACTTACAGAGTTTAAGAGAGTACTCTCCTTCACCTTCAACGGGCCTTGATAAGAGATTTCCAGAAATTTGGTAGAGCCCATACATGTATATATAAGGGCAAATTAAATTAAATTCTACCTTTTCTCCCTCTAAATCAAACCTGCAATGCAAAAATATATTCCGTAAGGGTTATGACGTTCAGAATTATTTTACGTCTGACTTTTCAGATTAATTTTTTATTGTCACTTATTTTAATGGTCACAAAACACCACCATCACTAGAACCCACAAACTACACTACTCATGTTCCATCTTCCGAACCGACCGAACTGGTCGCAATTGATCAGGCCTGCTGATGGCTAGCCGAACAAATGCAGGTCACGGTAGCTGTCATCCTTCCTAACTCCAGGTCGGCAATGGAAGACATACAAACACCAACAGTACACACCAAATCACCACCGACATACAAAAATTTTTATATACCACACACATCTACATTAAACTCATGTGGGTCAAGGCTCATGCGGGGATAACGGGTATCGAAGTTGCCGATATCGCTGCCAAAGACACAGCGACAGCACATGCTACACTAACATTTGCACACATCCTACTCAGCCGCGATATGGCTGCGGTAGTCTACAACAATAACACTAACTAAACCTGGTGCCGAACCCTCCCTCAACTACACAAACTCATAGCAACCACAGGACCCACCTTCGCACTCAACCAGTTACTCACACGAAACGGCTACCGCAAACAGTACCTACACCCCTTCCATATCATCAACAGTGACACATAACTTTGCGACAACACAACGATCCAAACATTCACACACCTTAACACCCAATGTTCCGGATACACTCGCACAAGATTCTCACACGAACAATACTGCCACCTCAAACAGTTAAGCCCCTACGACCTATACACCATCATCACCAACAACACCGCCACTAATACATTCACGAAAAACCTCACATACAGTAGAATCACTCAAGAAATTCAACAACACTTAACACACACATATTCAAAACCAACACATTACCTCAAAGCCAACACCGAAACAATTATGCATACCTACAGTAGAAATTATTATGTTATAAAATCCCTGTATTAAGATGAGTACAAAATTGCAATAAACTCCCTCTCGGGGAGGTTTTACTCCTGAGAGGTAATATAAAAAACTGAAAACATCATCATCAAAATGGATTCATAATTGATTAAATAATCGCGTAACAAACACAAAAAAACATGCAGTCAAATTGAGAACCTCATCCTTTTTTGAAGTCGGTTCAAAATCAATGTAGATGTAAGTACTTACTTCATTATATCTAGATCACAATCTTTGAATCCTTCTACAGTAGAGTTAAGTAGTTGGAAGTAAACTACTCCAAGATCTCCCACGATGTTGTCTTGATACATGGGGTCTTGTCGCTCAACGTTTAGTTCCGGTATACCAGCTACGCTCACTTTATACATTGTTACAGCATTTCTTGATAAACAAGGCAAGTCATCTGTCTTGCAACGTGTGTATTTAGGAGCTAAAATAATTAAATATTTATTATTACGGTTGTTGCTTTTATTTTTGTTGTTATTCACTAATTTTGAAGTTTTAGCTGCAGCGTCAAAAGAGGTCGCCCTAAAAGGACATACGCCGATCTTATTGGCGAAATCCTTCAAAAGGGTCAGGTGCGTAGTACTCGTATGTGTATGTATGAGAAGATGAATGCTAGTGATGGTCTTTAGTGTACTGATAGGCAGTACACTAAAGACCATCACTAGCATTCCCTGTAGGAGAAAGGCATGAGTGTATATATACCTATGTATTCAATGATATTACTGGGCATGGCTAGACCATGCGCTGGTGACAATATTGGTGTTGCTCACGTCTATGTTTCGGTAGCTACTTACTATAAGGCGGACCGAGTATGCTCTTCTGTAATTATATTACGTCCAATAAAAACTCCTTGAAACAGTGTAAGAAAACATTCTGAGAAATCCCAAGGGAATTATGCACCAGCGCGTGTAGACTGCCGATTTGCACTATGCGAGCCTGAGGGACAACAGTACCTCTCTCTCTGAGTGGGATCTCGCGTCCAGGAGTAGGACAATAAATGAGTTGATAACTATGATAAAATGATAAAAATAATACTAACCTGGTATTGACTGAGCTCCAATAACAATACTAAACAATAATAATAACATGTTCAGCACGACTGCACGCCTGAGTTAAGCTGAAGAATATGTCTAATTTTCATTAAATGGACTTTATATACCTACTGTAATGAGAAACCACTAACCGTAAAATGAATGAGACTACAAAAAATCAAAGTAAAATAATAAAGTATGTGGAAGTATTCCGTATAGTAAAATGCCTGATTATACAAATCATTTTGCAGCCTAAAATGTCCCGCATTTCCAAGAAGCGGTCCATATTGACCGTTAGTATCGATGTTATCAGATACCCTGAACGTCATGAACACTGTATTTCTAAGCAAAAAGCCTAAAGAGTTCACTGCAGCGTACAGGACATAAACGTACAGTTTTCATTATATATCAATCGTCCTCAACATAGGCAAGAATTGTTATATTGCTACTAATTCCGAAATAACCGGACTTAACTTGGATATATACAACCGCCCGACATCAACCGTCGGGCCGTGGCCCGCCAGGCAAAACACCCGCCTGGTCGGAGGATCCTCCCTTTGGTGTGAGGGCCAACACACCTCGCCCTTCCACAGAATCATATTTAAATCTTGACGATGTCATCCTTTATTAAATATGTATATGTATGTGTGTGTATGTCAAACGCATGGTAGTGTGTGCGGACTTTCATACAGACTTTCATGCCCCTTTTCACCACCTTAGGGGTTGAATTTCCAAAAATCCTTTCTTAGTGTAAAAAACTGTCAGGGCTCTAGCTCCTGTCGTTTCGGCTGTACGTTGATAAGTCAGTCAGTACGTCAGTCAGTAAGCTTTTTCTTTTATATACATAGATATGATTTTAGAGTACACGCAATCATACGTGAGTATTATGCTCACAGATTTATAAGCAGTAGTAGACATCGCAATCGGAGCATTTCCATGGAGTGTCCGAGATGTGACCCAACATGAATTTATTTAACGGAATGGTGATCTTTTTGGTAAAATGAGACGATAATTACTTAGGTCTAATATGTACCACTCTGGTGTTGCTGTTGCTTATATGTTGCGTTTGCTGCTAACCTCGGCTCGGAGGCTCGTTACCTCGTGAGGTCGTATGCTCGTTCATCATCGTATAACTAATATATAAACATACATACTACCATAATTCAAATGGTAACAACATAAAATCATTGTCCAGCGGAGCTTGAATTGCCCGCAAAAATGTAATACCAAAATAAATCGTAATCCAGACAATATTCTATCAAAATATGTTATTATTCGGAAGTTGCAGTATGGATGGATCCTTACCATTCTTAACATCGAGACCCCTTTGGGCCGTTAAGAGCGGAAGGTATGGACGATAAGCTGTGGAACCTAGTTTACACAATCAATGACAATCTGTAGCGGTATGGTCAGAGACCCAAAAAGACTTTGATGGCGTTGTCAGGCAGTACACAGATATTGTACTTATAAAATTTAATAAACTTGCTTTCCAGTAGGTAGCGTGTACCTTGGAATGGATATGTGATGCGTAAGAGTGAAAAGTAACATTTCAAGAAGATTTTAAGTGTATAAGAATGAATGTAGATGGATATGGAAGAGATTATTAATCCTTACTACTCTTATTATATTTTACATCCAACTGCATCATTTCACATACAAAAGAAAAACATATTATTTCAATGTTTTTCTTCTATATATATACATATGATGTTAATTGTATAACTATATATGTTTCATTTTTCAAACATTTTACGAATTTAAAAATAAATACCCATTAGTTTATGTGAATGTATATATTTATCTATGATCCGAGGTAAAAAAATAATATGACTGACCTCAAGCTTAGTGACAACCATGCATATAGATCAATCTGCAAGATAATGTACGCTTAGTACATACTAAGCGTACATTAGACATAGTCTAGAGATGAGTAATCCATCGACTAATTATTCCGAAGACCACTTCAAGTTATCAATTAAAATTGTCATAAATTAGAATATCAATCAAAATTGACATAAAACTATATTATGACAATTCTGAGTAGTCATCTACTGTCCTGTTCTTTGTGCCTTTACTTCTACACCTTACAGTCATCTCACGATAATAACGTAAATTTGAGTGTCATTTTAAGTTCAAAAATAAGCATCCCATCAACAAGAAAAAGAAGAAATTCTACTCCCTCCAATATGTGTAACGAAACAATTCAGTACTAAGTTAAAAAAGTAAAGTTATTCTCGAATAAGTTGATCAAGCGGAATGTGTTTCAGATATGTGTTGAAGTTCTTGACTAGCTTCTTAACATTGGCGTTGAACGAAGGTCCCTGAAGGAGCGTCGCTACGGGTTTCGAGTTCGCGTTTATGAATTTCAATACAGTATCCGCTGTAAATAGAAGAAAACAAAATTAAATTAACATTTATTTCTTATATTATTAACATTCACTTCGTTTATATTCCGAAGTTAATTTATTCCTTAATTTTTAGTAATATTGATGATTTCATCATTTATTAGAATGATACGTGTTATTGTTGTATTTTTCTAATAAAAACAAAAAAAAATTGAAATCGGTCCACAATTGCCGAAAATATTGGTGAACATAAATAGCAAAATACATACAGAATCTCCTCTTTTATTAATTTAAGGGCGGTTAAAAATTAACCTAAGGTTAAAAAGTTAAGATTTGTATTATAAATCCAGATTACATCTAAAAATATGCGTTCTAAAGCAATCTCAAGAATAGTTTTTTTTTCTCCTCAAAATGGGTTAAATGTCCAAGATATTATTTTGAAGTTGTGAAGACAAATACACGGCCTTGACAGCTTAGATAGTTATTATAGGGCTAAGTGCTTTACCCGGTTCTTTTTGTCCGTTAAATAAATTACTGAGATCAGCAATCATCCCTCCTCTCAAGTCAGCATCCACTGTGAAACTCTTAAACGACAAGTATCTTTTCCCATCTTTGCCTTGAACTACCTTTATATCAGTTCCGATCTTAATAAAGTAATCATCTGTAACATTAAAATAATTTACATTTATTTACAGAAAAAGTGAACATATTAAACCGTTACTCCTATATTTCCCAAAGGTATTGTATGCTTATGAACACCCGCAGTTTGGTGGTATGTTCTAGATTATATGAGAGGCACAAATAGAATCAGAGAGAGAATCGAATCTAGGGCCTCACACTCAGCTGCTACGCTTGCGAAGATTGGTCTTGCCAATCATATTCAAAGTGTAACAAAAACGATAGAGGTACCTACATTATATCAACTACAACTTATTTTCATAAGTTACGTTTACGTTATCTCGAACCGAATATATACCTACTCTATTAAATAAAAACCTTACTGAATTTAAGTATGAAGTCTCCGTCTCCTTCTATAGGTATTGTAAGGATTTGTCCAGAAATCTTGTAGAGGCCATACATATTAAAATACGGGCAATCTAAATTGAAGTGTAACTTCGATTTCGCCAACTCAAGCCTGCAATAATTATATCCCATTAGCGTCCTTATTCTCTGCCTTCTCGTATTCTCCGAAGAGCTAGACAGAGTTGTACACCCACAGTTCGCCAGAATATAATGATAGAGGGCATCAAGCGGTTAATGATGATAGGGGGCGATAGGCCCATTACTATTAAACGGGCATATTTCCAAACTCCAAACTGCTACTAGTAATTTTATAAGAAAACACACCACACTAGCTCAATCCGGAAATTGAACCCAGGACTTCTTTACAAAGTACCACTGGGCCAATAATCCAGTCTAACTCTTTTTTATTGTTTTTTTAAGGGATGTGGGACATACGAGCAGAGCGATCGCTTGATGGTAAGCGATTACCGCCGCCCATGGACACCCGCAACATCAGAGACGACGACAGACAAGTGCATTGCCCGCCTTTTAAAAGGGGATTGGGCCTCCAGTAACCTCACTCACTCGGCGAAACACAACGGAAGCGTTGTTTGACGCCGAATTTCTGTGAGGCCGTGGCATTACTCCGGTCGAGCCGGCCCATTCCATTATTTCCAGAGATATACATTGTAATGGAAGAAATATTATGTATTTTCTTGACTTCAATAGATTTGGCTATGCCTGATAAGTTAGGTTTCTTGTTTGATTAATGGCAGCAGGCCGTATATTACATGGGACTTAAACGTTGAGAGCTGTGGTTATCCAGCAGTGTACCTCTGATTAACTTTTCGGGGAATATGGGCGTGATGGTTTGAGATAGAATTTGATATTGGTATAAATGTATCATCACATCAGCCTATTGCTGTCCACTGTTGGTGCTGTCCACCAACAAGCAGGCAAACAGCTCGAATCTATCCGCTGCCAGCCACCACCTTCAAATCGCCGGTCCATCGTATGGCAGGTGTAAAAATTTTCATTTATACTTTTTTACTTTATACATTAATAAATTATTTATAATTTATTAAAAACAAATAGGTGTACTTACTTCATATCGACTACATCACAATCTTTGAATCCTTCTAGAGTAGTATTGCGTAGTTGGTATTTAACTACTCCGAGATCTCCGACAACGTTTTCATGATACATCGGGTCTTGCCGCTCAATATTTAGTTCTGGTATACCAGCTACAGTCTGGTGATACAAGATGTTAGCATTTTTTCTTTGACAAACGCTGTCGTTTTTGTCGCAAGCCGTTAATTGGGGAGCTAAAATAAATAATATTTCTAGAATCTATTTTATTCCTTATTTTTGTATGTAGGAACAAGACATGATTATGTTCTAAACAGTCAAAGTAAGAGATGGTTAAAAATCTAGATTAAGAAAATATCTGTGATACTGTTTACAAAATATGGTTCATGTTAAAATGACTAATTATGGTAAAATAACTAATCGATATTGAAAGGTATTGAGATATTTTAATTAAAAAAAACCGGCCAAGTGCGAGTCGGACCCGCGCATGAAGGGTTCCGTACCATTATCTATAAAAACGCAAAAAAAACATGTCTGTTGCATAGTAGCCCCTTAAATATTTATTTTATTCTATTTTTAGTATTTGTTGTTATAAGCGCAACAGAAATACATCTGTGAAAATTTCAAATGTCTAACTATCACGGTTCATGAGATAGGTACAGCCTGGAAACAGACGGACGGACAATGGAGTCTTAGTAATAAGGGTCCCGTTTTATCCTTTGGGTACGGAACCCTAAAAAGGATAAATAATATTCCATGAATATTAGATTTTGATAGATATATAAGTATACTTAAACTTGTAAATAATGTTATAATAGTAATCTACATATTGCAATGCTTGTAAAACGCCGCTAAGTTTTAAGTTCCCTAAAACATTTATATACCACCAATTTATATACACTCATTATGCAATATATCTTTGAATTTTTTAAATAATACTCACCAGGAATTGAGTAGGTTCCAATAACAATACTTAACAATAAAAATATTCTTCGTGCCATGTTGGATACGACTACACTCCTTGGTTCCAAGGTATATTTTAATGTGAGTTAATCTTAATGCATATATATAAACCCAGTTAGGTACCGTAAAGTAAGCGAGCTTACGAAAACAAAAAAATCCTAAGAGCGGATCGACTAAATATCGGTATTATACAAAGCAAGTGTTCCGTACAGTAAAGTATCCATTTCTCAAAACATGCATTTTAAATTCTTTGAAAAAAAAATAAGACTATGGAGTTTGTAGATATATACTTAACAGAACATACCAGCACGCCTGTATTCTCCGAAGAGTTGGGCAGAGGCGTACTAATGTACACCCACAGTTCGCCGGTATGTTTAGGTACCATGTTATAGCCTGTTGCCATTAACCGGGCACAAATCTAGACTCCAGCAGCTACTGAGAATTTCTTACAAAAACCCAATAACTCTGCTCGACCTGGATGATCGAACCCAGGACCGTAGTAGTCACTAGCCTAATGAAGCAACCAGATAATTAACTTGATAAATAATGCATTCGTTAATGAGTAGTGAGGCTTAAATGAGGCTTTCCTTTATCTGAAGGGAACATTCTAATGATTCATTGAAGTTTCGGAAAGGTACAGTCACCAGCACATCGTGGTATCCAAAACTGTCAAATTTCTTCAATAGATTTTCAATTTAATCTCTAAATAATAGAGTTTATTATCGATTGGGGAAATTTGACAGTTTATGGTAACTTGATGAGCTATTGTCTGTACGTCAATAAAATATACTTCTGATTGAAATAAAACTACTTTTTACGGATTTTGTCGCGTTGTTATAATATTATTTAATTCCCGACGTTTCAGATACTTTACAGCATCCATGGTCACGGGTAGACTAAATTGTTGGACGTCTTAATGTTGCAATTACTAACAAACTAAACTATAATTCGGGCCGAGAGTGGCCCGATCGAAGTATAGGTGACAATGACCTGCGCTCCATGGGGTCTACGTCACTACGTGGGTTTCCTTTCTCCATAATTAAAGTCCAAAATTATAGTTACAGTAAATAAGTATTTAATTCATTTCGACACAATTACAAATTAACAAGTCAAATTAAGTTAAATTTAGGTAAGAATGATTCAGGCGTGATTCGTATCACAATTAGAGTTGCGGACGGGGTGGTCGCCTCAACCGAATTGCGTCGCATTATTCCCAGACACGCTTAATATAGGTGCCGACCCCCTCCACACTGCGCCTGATTCATTGAGAGATACTACAATTTCGCATTTGTGGGTACATTAATTTAATTATTAATTTTTCATAAATAAATTCCTTACGCCGACATATATTTTTAAGTTCATAAAAATATAGTTTAGTTTGTGATTTTATATTTTTATGAACTTCACAGTTTATAAAAAATATAGTTTGAACCTTCATCCGAGCCCTTCATCCTAATGAAGGTTTAATTTTAATTTAATTAAGCTTCAAAAACAAAACACGACTACGAATAGTCGGGTTTTACTTTTTAAGCTTTTCAACCGGGTCTTTATTCAATAACTAGCTTCTGCCTGCTACTTTGTCTGCGTAGACTTCAGGATTGGGTCCGTCCAGGATAAAACACATCCATATTCACAAACTTTCACGTTTATAATATTAGATATGTTGACAGTGGGGTTCGTGGCTAAGAAATAACTACGCTGCACGTGTTGCAATCCGTCTATGAAAATGTGACCATTCTTTGCAGATTTGTTATTTTAATAGAGATCCCTAAACTAAATATCTTTTAACTAACATTATATTCATGTAAAATGAAATTAATTTTTTTGAGCGTGCTTATAAACCGTAGATAAACTTTTTTTCTTTATTTATGTAAAAAACCGTTTTTTTACTATGTCTTTACGGCCCAGAAACATTTCAAATGGTTGACGAGTAAGGATTATTATGTATCCTTCGAATAACTATTTTATTTTACATCCAATATTTGTAATTGAGCACCTAGTTATTGAAAAACCAAAAGGACCTGTAATAATAATAAAAATAAACCTTAAATTTTTAAAGTTATTTAGTCTAGTACTTACATATTTTTAGTTTTAATTTCATGCAACCAAAATAATTTTTGAATAGAATGAACTGAGTACCTCACATCTATTCTCATGATTATACTCGTATCTCCAAAAAAAAATGGGCTGTACCTACCTCTGTATTGCCCACTTTTTGTTGGTATAATTATGTCAATAACTACCTAGTTACTAACATAATTATACTAAGAAAAAGTAATAAATAACATAAAAATGTTATGATTATAATATTTTTTTGTTCCGGGTGGAGAAATGCCCCTTATGCATGCCAGCTTCGGTGATGCGGGACGGTTATGTCGGGCTCTCCAGCCAGGTGGCCAGCATACCGACTAAAACCATCACAATAACCACCTTCCGCATAGTGGTGGGGATCACGGGAATCGGTCTCGCATGATCCGCCACTTGAGAGTGCCGAAATATTTGCAGCATTATTTGCAGCATAAACGGTCGAATCTTTTTTTTTACGTTAACTTAGAAGTTTGTTTTTTCGCAGCTTCAAGGCACTGTAAAATTGAAAATTAAAACCATATATTCAGCGTATATGGATTTAAGTTCAACTCGATACGTCCACGCGTTCCACAGATAAAGGGTCTTGTCAGACAGACGCGGACAGCTGGACGGACGGACAACAAAGTGATCCTATAAGGGTTCCGATTTTTCCTTTTGAGATTCGGTACCTACCCTAAAAAACAGGTTTAAGTCATAATAGTTATCGCACATATCATCTGGCATTTCAAATATGTGCGATAACTCAATCGGGACTTTCGGGATCCTGTCAGCACCTAGCGCTATCTATCGTGTTTATCTCAATAAGTCGTTTTGTTGCAGTAATAATCGCATAAATGTAGTTTGGAGTAAAATTGGATTTAAAAATAAATACCAATTGTCCAGACGCCGAAATAGCTGTAACTCTATTTTATGATAAACTAAACGAGATTATCAAGCTATACATGCCTAAGCCAATTCCAGGACTTTCACGTTTCTAGTTTGGTTCTCACGGCCCTTAATCAGCATATGAAAGCTGGTCAGCATGTGGAAATAACATCCGGCGTCCCACATGGCTCTATCTTTGACCCTCTATTATTTAATATCTATCTCAATGACATAGGAAATTGTTTTCATAATACTAAGTTTCTTTTGTATGCTGACGATCTAAATGTTTACAAATCCATTAAAACTGTTGACGATTGCATCCATTTCCAACAGGACCTGGACAGATTAACAGTCTATTATCAAAGAACCAAGCTAAATTTAAGCCTGCCCAAATGTAATTATCCCACTATCACAAAAAACAAACAAATTATTAACTTTACATATACCCTATATCACGCACCTCTCAATATGCGATCTCGGTGTCATACTCGACTCTAAACTCTGCCTTGACTTATATGTAGATAAAATTGTAAATAAAGCTTATCAACTTTACGGGTTTATAATGCTATCCACTATGGACTTTAAGAGAACCTATTCTTACTTATGCCTATATAACGGCCTAGTCTGGTCTCAATTGGACTATGCAGTGTCAGTAAGGAACCCTTTCTACAAAAAATATATAGAAATTATAGAAAACGTGCAATCCAAATTTTTACGTGCCATGCATTACAGGTGCCACTAATCTTACCTTTCTTATACCCAGTTACTCAGCAAGTAAAAGCTCTTACCATTAAGCTGTTGTAGAAAATACCTTGACGGTGTCACTTTATATAAAACTAGCGGCCCGGTACGTGCTTCGCTACGTATAAAGCGAAATACAGCGGAAAGCGGACAAAACCGTTCCCAGATCCCCAATTTCATCAAAATCGGTCCAGTCGTTTGATCTAAACCATTCCCAGATCCCCTTGAACACACACAAAAAATTTCATCAAAATCGGTCCAGTCGTTTGAGAGAAGTTCAGTGACATACACACTCACAGAAGAATTATATATATAAAGATAGTCAGAAATAAACTTGAATGAACTTCATGAATCTGAATAATTTGTTACACAGTACCCAGAGCCTTTTAATAGGCGTTAGGTGCGTAAGCCTATCACGAATAAAAAAAGGTGGGCACAGGTACGTTTTTTGCAGTGCACACCTGTCGAACAAATTCTGGCCTCCGCTCACCTATACGTTGACTCTTACAATAAAAAAATCGAAAATATTGACATCTCCAACTATCCCATAGGTAGATTCAAAAGAATTATCCACAGCTCTTTGTTAATGTAATCGATAACGTATTCTTCCTCCGGATACTAATATTGTAACTTATCATGTATGTAATGTTAAATGTTATACTAAATTTCCTTCTTTACTGCTAACTTCGTTACATGTCTAACTATTTATACAAAACCTCTAACGATTGTTCACTTTTACCTATAGTTAAATTACTATGTACAACTTGTGAACAGTGTAGTGGGTTATTTAATTGCCAAAACAATTTACTGGTTTAAATTTTTGTTGTAAGTATTTATTTGTGACTGTAACTGTGTGCTGTTCCTTTTACTAGAAATAAAAAAAAATAGTTTGTGCGTATGTAGTTATATTTAAATATATTCCATGATTTGAGATACAAAAATATACGAATGACCTCAAGCTTAGTAACAACTGAGAATTCGATCAATGTGCAAGATATGGCAGGGTCAGTTTAGAAATCGAGAGTCCATTGAGTCCTCATTCCAAAGAATCCGCATTAAGTTATCAGTTCAGATTGTCATAACATAAAACAACATAGAGGACCCAGTGAACTTCGTATCACTTACAATGTATTTATAGGTACAATAAAAATGAATTGCCGTTCGTTGGTTTCGCTAAACCAATTTAAATATTTGCATGTTCTAGGTTCACAGGAGCACTACGTCGTCGGCGGAATCGCTCACGTTTATTGTCTCGTGCTCGCTGTTATTGTGTTTGATGTGCACAAACTCGTTGAGTTCTAAAACTTCATTTTCAATCATTCTCGAACGCAATTCGTCATAGGTATCAATACGACTATTATCATTATCTGTCGCTGTCTGGTCATCAGTGCGGTACCGTTCGATTAACCGTCCTCACCTGCGAGGTCCGTCGCAAAGACCCTCTAAAGTCTAATGATATCCCTTCTCAATCCTTGTTCGAGTCGGTCCGCGCCGAGCTGGTAGCCTTAAATTCGGCACTAAATAATTCAAGTAAAGAATTGTAAACTGCACTCAAATTCACCAATGAGTTTATAAACACTGTCTGCCATTGTCTGCCATCAAAAGTAATCAGAAGTGGAAATGGAAGAAATAACAGTTTTGTATAGCACGTCTGTTAGACGGTTTTCCATACTAAATATTTTAATTGTTTTAGCTTGTCTTTAGGATTTCCCCAATTATTTTTCTTTTTATCTTCTTTTAGCCCTCGTATAAAGGCGAACAAAAAAGGAAAATATTCAAATTAGTCGTCGTTTTTGAGTTTTAGCGAGACTAACGAACATTAATTCATTTTTATATAAGTTTTTTGTAAATGTTAGTACCATTTTAAGTAAGTATGTCAACAACCATCCATAAACAAGAAAAAGAAAAAAATCTACTTCCTACAATTTTATATATAGAAACAAAATTTAATAAGCAATATTATAATAACATAAAAAATATAAGATAAAACCAAGATTTAAAAAAAATAAGTCAAATTATTCTCGAATAATCTGATTAAACGGAATGTGTTCCTGAAACTTGTTGAAGTTCGTGATTAGCTTCTCAAAGTTGGCGTTCAATACAGGCGCCTGAAGGAGTGTCGCCACGGGTTTCGAGTTCTCGTTCATTAATTTCAGCATAGCATCCGCTGCAAATAGAACAAAACAAAATTACACTGTGCCCGTAATTTCTTACCTAAACATTAAAGGAAGTAATCCATTTATAAAATATTTTTTAATAAAGAGTAAGACCGCGCTTCAAAAAAGATCCTACTTTTTTTATGGATTAAGTCGGAAAACAAGCTGACGAGCCACGTGGTGGTAAGTAGTCATCGTCACCAATGGACACCTACATGGACACGTGCGGGCTCTTAAGGGCAGCAACTCCTCCGATGTTGTATCAGAGGAGTTGCTGCCCTTAAGAGCCCGAACGGACTGCAGACTGCCAGAGCCGCAGCAACCAAGGGGCAACTGGCTCTTACGTGCAAAAGTCGAAACACACACCAAGCTACTTTACGACAGATTCCGACGTAAGGGTGGTCGCCAGCCCGTCAGACCCCAAGAGGTAACGAGTATTCTAACCCGTCCCCACATGGGGTATTAGTTCTTTTTACTTATTTCCGACTAGTCCTACTAGTATTATAAACGTGAAAGTTTGTGAGGATGTATGGATGTATGAATGTTTGTTACAAAATCACGTCAGAACGGCTGAACGGATCTGGATGAAATGTGGTACGGAGATAGATTATAGTCTGGAACAGCAGAAAGGTTTTTCATTCCAGTCGGATCCAATTCTGAAGTCCACGAAGACGAAGTCGCTGGCTGAAGCTAGTAAAAATAATGATATGTGCAAAACTGTTGGGAAACCTTTGATTAATTGGCCGGATGTTTTGTTACCGCGACCGACTTCCAAAACTGTGTGGTGGTGGAAAGTTATTTTATAACTTTAAACAAAGAGTTCTTAATTTTGAGTAGCGAGTATAATTTTAATTATATTGACGATGCCGTCTTTCATTAGAGCGGTAGGTACGTGTTATTGTTGTAAATTTTGTGATCAAATCTTCACCAAATTTAGATGAGACCTCTTTCAAGTAAAAAAATGAATTGAATATTTGAATGAAAAGCAGCCCACAGTAAAAATAACAAAAATATCGGTGAACTTAAATTAAATAAAAATAATTTTAGGTGCACAACAGTTTCGGATGTCGATGTATTGTCATTTTGTGATCAAATCTTGACTACCTCTGAAGTATGAGCTATCGATCAAAAAAAGAATCAATCAAAATCGGTTCATAATTGACGGAGTAATCGCGTAACAAACTTACAAAAAAAAACATACAGTTGAATTGAGAATCTCCTCCTTTTTAAAGTCGGTTGAAAATACACACAGACCAACATAGAAAGAACCTTCTATAGAAATTTAAAGGTGGGTAAAAATATACCTATGGTAAGAGGATTTGTTTTATTAATCCTGATTACGTCTCAGAACATGCTTTCAGAGATCTTATCAATAGTTTTTTTTCCTCATAATGGATAAAATGTCCAAGATATTGTTTCAAAGTCAGTGAAGTCAAATTCACGGCTTTGACAGCATAAAGTATAAGTTATTATGGGGCTAAGTGCATTACCTGGTTCTTTTTCACCGTTGAATAAATTTTTGAGATCAGCAATCATCTTTCCTCTCAATTCCCCATCCACTTTGAAACTCTTGATTAACAAGTGTTTTTCCCCATCCTTGTCTTGAACTATATTTATATCAGTATCGACCGTAATAAAGTAATCATCTGTAACGTTAAAATACTTTTTATTAATTTACACTAAAAGTGAAGATAATATATAGTATTATTTGAAGCGACGGTAGCCTAATGGCTAGGGCGTTGGACTTGCGATCATGGGTTTACCGGTTCGAACCCCACCCATTGCACTATCGACGAGAACCCACTCGTAACACAAGCATTTAGCTTAGCATGAGGGGTTAACAAGAATACTAGTAATGTGCGACCCACATGGCTAGTAAGCTTTAAAAAAAATACTTCTGTATTTCCCTTAAGGCCATTACATCGCTCAAAATCAAAAAACACCTTAACTTTAGAAGTTTCTAGTGCAATACTTATGTGCGTTTGCCTTATAAAAAATATATTTTATACTTAAAGTCATTACAAACAAATCATATTGTTTAAATTTTTTATAAATTTGTCGCAATTTTGGATAATTATTGAAGTAAATAGGCCTTTGTTAACCAAATTTGTATTTTCTCTTTAATGACTCAATAGTCATGAATTTTATACCAAAAAAATTGACTTTGAATTGAAAAATTGACGTAATTAACAATTTGTATGTTTTTATTTTCTTATTTCTTTGAATATTTTGAAATAATAAAGAAATAGTCGAAACCTCACTAGCACCCCGCGTGAAGCACCCCCGCAATGCCTGTGATTATCAAATACTAGCACAAAGACTAAATCCTCAAGGTCATTGGGCAATGTTATTACTTTAACTAATGTATGCTGCACACCACAGTCGTAGGTAGAGGGGGGGGGAGGTCCGTATTAGCCGCATAATATTAGGTCCTCTAACTTCGGAGTTAAATAAGTAGTTAGTAATAAGTAATGAAATAAAACGAGAAGAATATTAGAATATACAATGATAGGTATAATATTGTAGTTTCTGTTTAAAAGGCGTCAGGAATCGTACTGACTAAAACAAATTATTCGATCCATGATATTTTCATGACCGATTTACTACAGTCAGACGATAGATGACGTAATGAACATCCCTTTTTGAACCGTTTAAGTCTGCATAGAATGCACCAAAATTTCCATCTTTATGGATTGAAGATTGGAGATCAAAAATAAAAATGAGGTATGCATATTTAGATATACAAATTACTTAAGTTGAAGTCATATTAAATATGATTCCCAATAAAAAAAATACAAAAAAACCGGTCAAGTGCGAGTCGGACTCGTGTACCGAGGATTCCGTATAAACTTGTAGGTATGTAAAAAACTGTATTGAGGGACAAACTTAAGTTTGCCATTGGATAACTTTTGTCCCATGTAATGATATAGGTCACAACTGCAATTAAGTACCTATGTAATCACAAAAAATATATAAATACAAATTTTCGGTTTTCGGTTCTTTCGTTGACTTGTGCTCTAAGACATCGCTTCTCCAAATTCATGATTCTAGGTCAACGGTAAGTACCCTCTACGTTTTGATTCCCTTGAGAATGTCAAAATATGCGGCATAAACGGCCATATCTTCTGATTGAATTGACTTAGAAATTTGAAAAATATTTTTCACTGCTCCAGGGATTGCAGACCTGAGCTTGATACCTCCACGCGTTTCTGAGAAAAAGGGTCTTAACAGACAGATAGACGGACAAACAAACAACAAAGTGATCCTTTAAGGGTTCCGTTTTTTCTTTTGAGGTACGGATCCCTAAATATGGATACTTACAATTAAAAGTCAAAGTGTAATAAAAAAATTATCAATTATTTCATAAACCTATCATAGCATTGGTCAACTACGACTTATTTCCATGTGTTGCGCTTACCTTACCTCGAAATACCTCGAACCGAATTATTACTCGGTTATTATAATTTTTCTAGTAGTCCGGTAGTACATTTACTACCTACTCTATTCATTTAACCTTTCAGGGAATACAGGCTTGATGGTATGTTACTGTATTCATTAAAGCAAAACTTACCGAATTTAAATATGTAGTCTCCATCTCCTTCTATAGGCTTCGAAAGAATGTGTCCAGAAATCTTGTAGAGACCATACACTTTAAAATTGGGGCAAACTAAATTGAAGTGTAACTTCAATTTCTCCAACTCAAGCCTGCAATTTAAAAAGAAACACATTTATTTTGTTCTCACAATACATACAAATAAGGAATTATCAGAATTTGATATTGGAAAAAGTGTATAAATTAAATTAAAAAAATGTAGGCGTACTTACTTTACGTTGACTACATCACAATCCTTGTATCCTTCGATAGTAGTATTGCGTAGTTGGTATTTAACTACTTCAAGATCTCCTACGATGTTTTCTTGATACATTGGGTCTTGCGGCTCAACCTTTAGTTCTGGTATACCAGCTACGCTCTGATGATACATCGTGTTACCAGCTTTTGTTTGACAAACGCTGTCATGTTTGTCACAAGCCGTAAATTGCAGAGCTAAAATAATATTTGTTATTTATATATGTCGGACTGAGACATGATTATAGACAGTCTGTTGACTAATTGGGACGATAGCGCCACTTGGTGGCACAGACATCAGTCACAAAATGTCGTTACAGCAAGGCTGCGTTTCCACCAGAGATACGCGAGGGATGTGTGCGAGGGATGTGTTGCGAGGGCAGTTACCTCGCACATCTCTGATAGTAGAAACACAGCCTTAGAAAGGATAATCCCTACAGCGGTAAAGCCGAGCTGTCGAGAAACACTTTACATCCAAGCGTTTGTGCGTACGTCGTGAACACTAATATTGATATGGCAGCTTTACATGTTGGTCTCATCTTGTCTCATCGCCGCGCGTGCCTTTCGTCGCGTAGAGGTTTGATACGAGAGCACACCATGTACACACTCGTACTCGGCATGTCTTGTACTTTTTCAACGATCGTGTAACTTAACAAACGAGTGAAACCGACTCGCTTTCGAGAGAGAACGATAGCCGTGAGACGCGACGCGAGGTGACGAGGTCACCGTGTACACACTCGTGCTCGGCCTGCCTCGTAGTGTCTCGACGAGCATGTAGAGCCACCATTACAGACGTGGTTTCTTCTATTTTTTTGTGAATTTTTTGCATTTTCCATGCTAAGATTATAAAGTTATTTTAGTGAAGGAAAAAATCAATCGCGGGCAGGATTCGAACCTGCGTCTTCTGGTTAGATACACCAGACGCTCTGACCGCTAAGCCAGCGTGAGTCCCACCCGCTTGATCGAAGTTTGCCTTCACATTCTGAATTTACGTCATAAGGTGATGTTGGCGACATCTATTGAAAAGCAAGTTACCTTGCTCCTCAACCGACATGACTTACTTTACAGTTAGTTCGATATCGTACGATGCCACCTTACCTTTTAACTATCTTTTTGTGACTTTTTTGCATTTTCCAAGCTAAGATTATTAAGTTATTTTAGTGAAGGAAAAATTCAATCACGGGCAGGATTCGATCAGGATTTGCCTCAAAGATACGGTAAATGTTGAAATATTTCTGAGCGGCAATAGTAATAAGGCGTAGTCGAGTGCCTACTTATGAGTGGTTTAAAAAAAATTACCACGAAGTGGATGGCGGGGTCTGTAGGTAGGTAGTCTGTAGCTCACTACGCTCGCTCTTGCATCCTAAATTCTCCTAGTAACTGTAGTGATCCCTTTGACGTTTTTTTTACGACAAACGGCTGATCGGAGACAAAAAATGTGCTCTGCGCCCGATACTGATAAAATATGTAAGGTTTTGACTGATAGTTAATTGAAATAAATGATTCAGAAGTACTCATTGTTTTATTCCCAAAACCAACATTTACCAACCGTCACTGGTAAAACCTAGTATGTACTAAATTTTAATGGTAAAAGTTGGTACTTGTGTTGGTAAATCCTAAGATTTACTGGTAAAACCTAAGATTAACCAATATTCGGGCTTTTACAGTACCTAACAGATGTAAGTAACATAATGGACATAGGTAGTAAAAAATTGGGAGGTAGTTTGTTTAATATTACGGTGACTATAGGTACTTAAGCTTGCTAATATCATACACAAATAGTCTCTAGTAACGCTGTCGCTTAACCTAGGACTGGCCTGTATCTTAAGGAACAGTTATCGATTAGAAGAATGTACAATTCGCAAAACTCATTTCGCTGCAATATACGAATATTGCAGCGAACTGAGTGTCGATCAACCGTAGAATTATAATTTAATTACTATCACTTGTGTTGGTTTTTTGGCATGAGTGTGTTATACTCGTACATATGTAGGTATAATGTTAAAATAACTGCTAAATACTGCTGCATAATCCATTAAGGGTCCGGAGGAGCTTGAATTGCCCACAAAAACGTAATACCGAAATGAATCGTAATCTAGACAATATTCTATCAAATTATGTTATTATTCGGATTTGGATACCGTTAATCTAGGTTCCTACGGTACTATTTCGTTTGCTACTACTTTACTGGAAATATAAGACCGGAAAATCTTTTCAAACTTGGTAAAGTTATCAAAAATTGTATTCGCTTACATTTATTTCCAGTGAAGTATTTTGGACGAAATGGTAGAGTAGGAACCTAGATTTACGGTATGTAAATCCGAATAATAACAGGATTTGATTAAATTGCGTTTGAATTACGAATCATTTCGGTATTACGTTTGTAAGAGAAATTCGGTCCGCCGGACTCTTAATATTATATTTTGATAGTATTAAACGCCGCTAAGGGATAAGTTCCCTAAAACATTTATGTAACACTGTTTATGCAATGAATCTTTGAATCTTTTAAATAATAAGTACTCACCTGGAATTGAGTAGGCTCCAATAACAATACTAAACAATATAATTATTCTTCGTGCCATGTTTGATGTTGGATACGACTGCACTCCTTGATTCCAAGAAATACTATGGTTGACTTTATATATATATGCATATATATAAACCCAGTAACCGTAAAGGGCGCGAGCTGCCCAAAAACAAAATAAAAATAAAAATAATTAAGTGAGAATCAACTAAATGTTGATATTGTACGAAGCAAGAGTTCCGTATGTATCTTTTAATTAACATTATTACATTACTGAAAATTTGTGAGAATGTATGGATATTAGTTGCTAATTATTATATTTATAAATTATTTTAATATTAATTTGGTACAAAGACAGCGAGATTATACTTTCAATTCAATTCTGAAGTCCACGCAGATGATAACTCATTGACACCTAAAATTCATTTTATTGCGTCTTTCTTTGCTCGTGAGTCATACATAAACTGTTTTTTTGGATGGATTTAGATGGACACCACAATTCTTGGACATAGGAAAATTGTCTTGTTTCATACTTTTTGGCAGGTTTTTACTGCCTAGAAACATTGCAAATTATTAACGAGGAAGGGTTAACATGAACCCTTCAAATAACTATTTTAGTTTACACCGACTATTTGCAATTAGGCACCTAGTTTTTGATCATTCAAAAGGATCTATAATAATAGAAATAAAATAAGAAATTAAAACAAAGAAATTAATTTAATTTAATTAATTTGCTTAAAATTCAGTTTTAATTTCATGCAACCAAAATAACGAAGGTTTTTGAATAAAATGCATCAATTTTCATAAATTATATCTCCATCATAAAGTGAACAATTCTTAGGTAGTTACTAATATTTATTCATTATACAAAAAAAAAGGAATAAATAACATTTTCATACATAAAACATTTTCAACATAACTGTTACAGGGGTGAGCTTATATATAGCCAATAACCGGGCACAAATCCAAAATCCGATTTGCTGCTGAGAATGTCATAGAATGTCCCAATAAAACTGTTCTACGCAAGACCCCGTACCCAGTGAGGTAGTAGCAGTCTTGACATAAGCAAAAAAATAAACTAAAAATGTATTTGCCAATGATCTTCTTATAATTATTGTTGAATATAAACGAAATAGGTTTGAAGATGACTTATAGCACATATTTAAAATGTAACTGTTCAATCGGGACTTGCTGGTGGAGTTTCTTCAAGTTCTGCATATATTTATTCATGAAAACATCCATCGTGACGTCGCGAGTAATTTTTTCCACAGATTTCATATGATCATCACCTTAAATAATAGAAAAATAATTAATTAATTAAAGACTGTTCTATTGGAGTATTATTTTTGTAACATAATTGATAAATTTTAAATACCCCCGCTGCGACATGGTTACCATGTTCTTGCATATCATTGAAGTAACAGGATACCAAATTTCAAATCGATCAAACTTATGAAAGTTGTTCATATTCGTCCATGAACCAGAAAAGAGCTGATAATCTTTACACGGCTAACCAGATTTTCTTAAATATAGCTAAGAACACATAGATACGATAGATTATGTCACATTTCAGAAAAAAAAATTGAATCAAAATCGGTCCATTAGTTTGGGCGCTACGATGAAACAAACAGACCAGATACACTCGTTAATATCATAATACTCCTCTTTTTTGTCGGAGGTTAAAAATATTAACATTTATGGTTTTCATGCCCTACCACCAAATGTGCTGAGTTTTTTTTGTTCTACACTAAGTACCTATGTAACCTTAAAAGAGATACCTAAGATTTTACATTTTCAGCAACTATTTACAAAATAATTGTAAAGGTCAATTATTATACAGTCATTAAGTATCATTAGTGTCTGTGTTATTGTTAGTGTCCTTTATGAATAAATATATATTTTAATAAATATATAATTATAATATTTCCCCGTGTGGGCACAGTTTAGAATAATGTTCTCTCAGGCATCTCGTAAGAGGCAAGAAAATATCTGACTTGCTCGGTGGTAGGACTTCTTGGAGTCTGACTGGCTGGCGACTACCCTTACTTCAGAGTCGGTCATAAAGCAGCTTGGTGTGAGTTTCGATTTATGAGCTTTAGAGCCAGTTTCCTCTTGGTTGCTGCGGCTCTAGCAGTCTGCAGTCCGTATGGGCTCTTAGGGGTCGGCAATGCATCAGAAAACTTCTCTGGTGTTGAAAAAACAACAAATTGTGTTATTTTTTCGTATTTTTAGCATCATAATCAAGTCATTAAACTGTCCCACTGCTGGGCACGGGTCTCCTCGCAGAATGAGAGGGATTAGGCTATAGTCCACCACGCTGGCCTAGTGCGGGTTGGCTCACTTCACACGCCATCGAGAAAATCTCTCAGGCATGCAGGTCTCCTCACGATGTTGTTCTTCACCGTTTAAGCGCGTGATAAATAACTATTGAATACGTACATGACTTCGAAAAGTCTGAGGTGCGTGCCTTGGGTTCGAACTCGAGACCTTTGACTTAGCAGTCTCACGGTCATACCACTAGGCTATTCCTGCTATAGCAGTGATAGTTTTCTATATAACATTTTTCGCATGTTACGTAGAATAAATAACCGAAAGAATCCTTTGGAAAGAAAGAGATTTCTTTAGATTTTTTCGTTTGATGTTTTGAAAAGTTGAAAACAAAAAGTTTTTGAAAAAAAAACAATTGCCTCGTAAGCCTTTGTTTTCAATATCTTCTCCATAATGCCGACTTTTCGTAACCGTGCTAAGTGCAATCGTGAACAGTTAGAATTTTCAAAAGAGCCTATTTTAGTGCACATTGAAATAAAACATTTTGACTTTGATTACATGGAAGTAAAGGGAAATGATAAACATCAAAGTAGGTACTCTAACTGTAGCTGAAAAATGAATGAGTTAAGTTAGTGATAGTGACTAGCGTATTTATGATATATGTAATAGAGTTCCCATGCATAGCTTTGTCTGCTTACTTAGGTAATTTTCGTTTCTAAAATGTGTACCACTGTACCTACACCTTTTTTATGGGATATGAGGGCAAACGAGCAGACGGATCGCCTGATGGTAAGCGATTACCGCCGCCCATGGACACCTGCAACACTACAGGAGTCACAAATGCGTTGCCGATCTTTTAAAAGGGGATTGGGCCTCCGGTAACCTCACTCACTCGACGAAACACAACGTAAGCATTGTTTAACGCCGGTTTTCTGAGAGGCCGTGGTCATGCTCCATGGTGGCCATGGAGGTTTCACATCCTAAAATGTGTTAAGTCTAATTTACAAAGAAGAAAACAATTGTAATAATGTCAACAGCGAATGACATATGTAGGTACATAAATCTTGACGATGTCATCGTTTAATAAATAAGTATGTATATGTGTGTGTCAAACGCATGGTAGTGTGTGCGGACTTTCATACAAACATTCACCCCCCTTTTCATCACCTTAGGGGTTGAATTTCCAAAAATCCTTTCTTAGTGCTCGTCAACTGTGCAAAAGGAACCAGCATGCAAACTTTCAGGGATTTAGCCTGTAGTTTTAGCTGTGCGTTGATACGTCAGACAGTTAGTAGGTCAGTCAGTCAGGATCTTCTTTTATATATGTAGAAGATAGATTACATACGTAGGGAACATCTAGGTGCGTAAACGGTCCTTTTATCTCACAAAGCGCACTTCTTGATGATGTCCGGTGATTTCCACTTCCTGTCAAAGTCTTGGCGAATGTATATACGTGGGAATCGAACCCAGGCTGCACTCCGCTTATGGTCGGCAGTCGATACTGGTACCTACCATTGTAGGATATTTAGAGATAGATATTTAGTTCTAGTTTTTTGTGTATATTCCTTTCAAAATAGGTCAAAGATATTCTCTAATTACGAGTCATTTTAAAGGAGCATAGCTTACATGAACTGCTGTTCCTGACGAGATTCTTATATTCAATGTATTTAACTCCTCCTTTAAGCTCTAAAGTAACTTTATACTCAAGTATATTAACGTGAAGCTTTCCTTTACTATCCTTAACATGTTCGTTCTTTCCAGTTATTGTTATCTGGTAGTTTTCTGAAAAATATTTTTAAATGTATTTTAGATAATAAATTGATTGGAAATGCATATGTACCTACTGCTCAATCGCATAGCACCTTTACCTATAATTTACCCTTTACCTATAATAGTAACAGGTCTAGGGAATATTAAAAATATATTTATAACAATTTTGTGTTATGTTACTAAATTTGTGTTAAACATAACATAACATACCATCACGCCTGTATTCCCCGAAGGGTTAGGCAGAGGCGTACTAATGTACACCCACAGTTCGCCGGTATGTTTAGGTCCCATGTAATAGGGGGCGAGCCTATTGCCAGTAACCGGGCACAAATCCAGACTCCGAGCTGCTACTGAGAATTTCATAGAAAAACTCAATAACACTTTGCTCGACCTGGGGATCGAACCCAGGACCTCAAGCGTAGCAGTCGCGCTTGGGACCACTAGACTAATGAGGCAGTCAGTGTGTTAAAGGAAAAACATATTTCTTTCATCATCAAAGTGCACTACGGAAAGTCAGAGGTGCATGCCTTGTATTCAAACTCGAGACCTACGATTTGGCAGGCCTATAGTCATATCTCTAGGAGTCTAGGCTATCACTTATTAATCTCATATTAAGGAACAATAAAGATATGATTAGATTACATACCATAAATAATTTTACAATTTCCTTTTCCTTCAAGTGGTTCTGAGTCTATTATCCCATTCAGGTCATATTCACCCTGCACTGTGAGAATTGGACAGGACAGCACGTACTCAAATATATTATATACACTTAGATGTTTACTGCTGCAAATTTAAAATATTTAGAAGTAAAGATTATTTAGAGTACCTCTCTATCTTTATTATTTACAAAAAAATGATTTATACTAAGTATAAGTTAAAACCAGGGTCAAAACATGTATCTACATTATTGTCCAATAACATCAAATTTATTTAAATATAAATGAATGTATGTTTGTTTGTAACATAAAAATATAACATACCATCGCGCCTGCATTCCCCGAAGGGTTAGGTTAGAGGCGTACTAATGTACACCCACAGTTCGCCGGTATGTTTAGGTCCCATGTAATAGGGGGCGAGCCTATTGCCATTAATCGGGCACAAATCCAGGCTCCGAGCTGCTACTGAGAATTTCATAGTAAAACTCAATAACACTTTGCTCGACTTGAGGATCGAACCCAGTACCTCTAGCGTAGCAGTCGCGCTTGGGACCACTAGACTTATGAGGCAGTCTCATGTTTGTTTGTCCTCTATGCATTGCTAAACTATTCATCTTATTGCGATGAAACTTTGGTAAGTTGTTGTGTGCATGCCTGAGAAGGTATATGACGAAAAAAAAACAAAGAAACGAGGCATTGCAACACATGCTGGGGGACAACGAGTATTATTACAAAAATTATGCGGTTTTTCTATTTATTATGAGTATATTAGGATGAAACAAGCATTCGGGCCTCCTGATGGTAAGCGATCCTTCTGTAGCCTATATGTAGACACCAGCAACACTAGTTGTCATATTGAATCCTCGATTGATAAGTCCTTACTCTTGTCCAGTAAAAAATTGGCTACAGTACTCTTCATATCGGAACACAGCAATGTGCTAACATTTTTTTGCAATGCGTAACTCAGACAAACTCAGCAATAAAATTTCAAAAGATCATTCAATAAATATAATAAAGATAGGTTTTATAAATGTTTTAAGCGATTAGGCATAATAATTAATAAATAATAGTCGTTTATTTCAGACTTCAGTCCATCATCATTATCAACTCATTTACTGTCCCACTGCTGGGCACGGTTCTACTCTCAAATTATGAGGGACTATAGTTCACCACGCTAGCCTCCTCCCAATAAGCAGACTTCACATGCTTTCGTCAAATTCTCCGTCATGCAGGATTCCACACGATGTTTCCTTCCCCTTCTGATTTTCACCGTTTAAGCAGGTGATAATATAGTATCTACATATTTGGTAATTACCATTTCTTTATTTGTTTAGTTTCACTTTATTTATATGTATATATTATTTATTTATTATAATAGATAATTTCCTTTTAATTATTTATTTAATTTTACTTTATTTATATTTCTATATTCGTTTTTTGTTTTTCTAGTACTATTTGTATTATTTATATATATAGGTATAGTTGTTATTAGATTATAAGAATGTATGATTGATATTGATGAGGAAGAATATATGATGATATTTGTATGAGTTATATTAAGGTTTTATCATTTAAGTATTCACTTAAATCGTAGTAACATTTTTTTAATAATATTTCTTTTAGCTCCCTTATAAACACATTATCTTTTTGTTCATTTTTAATTTTTTGAGGTAGATTATTATAATTTTTTATTGACATAACAAATGGACTGGTTGAATGCATTTTAAGCCGGAGTTTGTTAAATTTAACCTGTCTTTATGTCTTAGTGTATATGGTAGTTGTTTATCTTCTCGGTTGGTATAGAAATCTGAGTGTTTTCTTACAAATTTGCATGTCTTTACGATATATATACAGGGGAGTGTTAAGATGTTTAGGCGTTGGAAGTGGGGTTTAAAACTATCGATTTCTTCTATATTAACGAGAATTCGCAATAGTTTTTTTTTGTAGGGTGAAAACATATCTCATATGTTATGAGATTGTACATAGATATACCTAAAGTGTAAGATATTTTTTTATAGAAAACGCTGCCCCACGCTAGGATTTCTCCGGTACTGTATTGTGCGTTTACAAACATAAAGTCTCACATACACAAACGCTCAGACCTGGAACAACTACCTGTAGATCATACAAATATTTGCTCCGTGTGGGGATCGGACCCACAACAGCAGAGAAGCCAATCCCTCAACCGCTACGACAAACCTGTCGTCATTAATCAATAAATAACATTAAGTACATCAATTTAAAATTTTAATAACCCCCACAGATTCTAGTCGTAGTTATTAAGTTCTTGCAATATCATTGAAGAATAGGACACCAAGTTTCAAATGGTGGCCAGATTTTCTTAAATCATAGCTAAGGACACTCTCGATTAATTTACCTTTCAAACTGAAAAACTAAATCAAAATCGGTTCATTCATTTGGGAGCTACGATGCAACAGACACACTGATACACAGATACACATGTCAAATTTATGGGACCACATCTAACTTATGGGACCCCATGTTCTTGCGTCGGTGGTTAAAAATATACCCTTACCTAAATTTTATGAATTCACAGTCTTTCGAACCAGTCAATGTGGCGTTGTAGAGTGCGTATCTAAGGTGTGGCAGGTCAGCACTAATGGCGTCGAGACGAAGAGGATCAGACGGTTCCACGCCAGGCACACCATTCATTAACATCGGGTATACACGATCGATCACAGCGTTTATGAAGCAGTCATCGTCATTATAACAAAGCTTTTTCTGCAAGCCTGAAAATTTAATAAATCCTATTTACACACTCAAAATTAATTGGTACCTACTTTGTATAGCTCAAGCCAAGTTTCTTTATTAGATCGAAGTCAAAAGGGCTTTCGAACAATTAATTTGTCTCCCTGTAGAAATTTAGCATAAATTAAAATAACATTAAATATTGCAACATTCATGCCAAATAAAAGCAGACAATTAATTATGAATTAATATACAAATTAATTAAATTAATTATCTAATGCTTCTACGATTCAAACACATCCTAACTAATATTATAAATGCAAAAGTGAGTTTGTTTGTTTGTTACACTTTCACACATAAACCACTAAATCGATTATAAAAATTCTTTCATTATTAGAAAGCTACATTATCAGCGAGCTAAATAGGCTGTATTTTTATTTTTTCTTAATTATAATTGTCTACGAAAATTACAATAGTGTAACACAAGGTATCAAAAATTTGCCTATAAAACTGATTATTTGACGTGCGCTGCGCTGCTCTGTTAGTTCTTAGCAAATTTACTATGGAGATGGATTTTACTGTGGAAATGCTTACCGAAGAGTATAGTAATAAATAGGAAAATGCTTATTATGGACATTCTTTTGACATATTTAAGTGTACAAAATTATTGCGAAATGAAGTTCAAATTACGGCAGTCAGTTCACTATTCAATTAAGTAGTTATAGCATCAGCTATTTCGGATGCACTTTTAAAAACGATAAATGAAAACTTCATAAACAAGAAGTGATTCAAATAATAAAAAAAAGGTTTTAAGGTTAGTTGTACTAATCATTAAAATAACTTTATAATCTTAGCATGGAAAATGCAAAAAAAAATCAAAATAAGTTATCTAATCCTATTTCTTTTTCTTTCTTCTTACTCTTTATTTAGCGTCAATTTAACCTGTCTAAAAATTAATCACGGGCCCGGGCGGCAAAAATAAATCTATCAGAAGAATCTTCATGTAGAATTTAGAAAACCAGAACAAGCAAGGTGACCATCTGCTCCGAGAGCTAGGGAATCATGCGTAGGGGGTCGCAGTGCTAACCTAACATTTTGCACAATATTTGGTGAGCTATCTTTTTAAAGTTCATTCAATTAATTTTAAAGCTAAACATTTTAGAGTGTGAATAATACATACATACATACACTCACGCCTTTCACAAATTAGTTTTTTTGCGAAATGCGGTACACACACAGTAGGTAATCAATCATGGAGAATAGAGAAAGGAAACAGAAGGGTAGAAAGGCACCATCCTAAAAATCACTAAATAGGGTTGCGTTCTAATATTACTAACACCGCCACATGCTACGCATTCTTGCATAGGTACTTCTTTTGCTTCTTCCACATTGATAAATCTTCTCATACATACGCCCCGGTTGCGAGTGCAACGTTTGTACAATTCCCCTTATTTTATTTACGTTCTAATGATAATTATTACAACTTTGACAGTTATTTAAAGACACCAACGCGAGCGAAGCAGGAATAATAAAAGTGATATATTTTAAATTACACGAAAACGTCAATGTTCCTTGCTGAAATTGAAATATCTAATAGAGGAGGCCCAATCCTCTTTTAAAGGTCGGCAACGCACTTGTGACTCCTCTTTTGGTGGTGCAGGTGTCCATGGGCGGCGGTAATCGCTTACCATCAGGTAATCCGTCTGCTCGTTTGCCCTCCTATCCCATAAAAAAAAATCTTCACGCAGCATGGTTTGACAACCTTACCATGTTATGGTTTGACAACCTTATTCCAAATACCATGTACAATATGTTAAGAAAACCCTGTCCGATCCGTAAAGGTATTGATAGGTATAGAGATTTGGTTCTTTACATATAATCATTTTTAATTTATAAAAAAAAAATATTATTTCATGTATATTTTTTTTTTATATAACAAGAAAACTGAAATGCCAATACGGTTGCAAAGACACCGTCTTTAGGTGCCATACATAATAAGGCCCAGTATGTTTTTATAAAATTAAAAAAAAATACCGGATTTTGGTCAATGTAATTGTGGCAATTAGGGCACGACGTTATTAAATTTTAAACTCAAATTATGGTTTCCTTCATTCTTATTTTATTAGGTACTGTGATTGGGATACATATACCTATGCATTTCGAATCAGATATCAGGATCTGATTCGAAATGCAGATCTATGGAGTTTCTTGCCGGTTCTTCTCCATACGACCCACTTTTTTGGAACCGTGCAACTAGTTTTGATTTTTCAAAAGTACCTATTTAGTGGTCTAATTGAAATAAAACATTTTGACTTTGACTTTGATAGGTTTTGAGCAGATATTATGGATACAGATGTCTCATATTTTATTTAGAAAATCGGCATTCTACGTGTAAAACGCTCCAGTTTCTGTGATGAACTTAAAACTCGCAATTTTTTTTTTTGAGAACTTGGCACATTTTATTGGATTAGTTACCCATAACTGACACCTCCATTGGTAATACACTAGATGATATGACATGAATAAATATATGTATAATAGTACTTACATAATGCGTAATTATAACAGAAGAATATAATAAATAAACGCCGTGAGAACATGTTTGTTGTAGTTCTCAAAGCTAAATGGTTAATTTTATCTCAGGCTTCAGTTTATATTTAAAATAAGTTGATAAGCAAGCATTCAATTTGAACAAAATTAGGTAGTTTATTTTATTTTTCTAAAGAAAAACTTTGGTTGCTCCACAATAGGATTCCTTCCTGTATCGTGGGTGCGTTTACAAACACAAATTATCACATATACAAACGCCCAGATCCAGAACAACTACATTTAGATCATACAAATATTTATGCTCGATGTGGGGATCGAACCCACAACACTTGGCGCAGAAGCCGATCGGATATCAAAATCAGTAAAGTAAAGTAAGGTTCAATATACTAGTTCAATATACTACTAAGATCCATGAATTTCAGGAATGGCTACATCAAATATTATCATCCTCTTAACTAGTCCTAAAAGGCAGGTTATTTGTTAGTTAATGTAGTAAAAAATAACTTTTGTACTATATTAATCACAAAAAACATAACGTAATCTAAAAGGATTAAACAGATTAAAAAAAAACCATGTAAAAAAACTAAACGTTTACCTACCTACCGAATTATAAAAGCGGCGATAGCCTAATGGCTAGGGCTTCGGACGTGTGCGACCCACATAGCTAGTAAGTTTTTTTTTTAAAACATATATAAAATAAAGAAATTAAACATAAAATTATATTTGGCTAAAAAGTCTTAGTAATCATACGATAAAACAAACCTGTCTATGACATAAAGTTGATATTGACACTCAGAAGCTTTAAAAAAATATAATAATTACATCCGTTGGGGCTGACATTCCCATCTTTGTTCCCAATTTTAATTAAAATGTAGTAGAAAAAGTTTTCAGTTTTCTAAAGAAAGCATGTCTCGTAGAGATGCATTGCATAAGTGTGTTGCAATTGTGATTTGGCACGGAACACTAAAAATTCTAGCTGGCTGTAAAAGTAAAAAAAAAATAGATATTGTTAAAACGAAGTAAGAAGTAATTATGGGAAAAAATATAACAACTTTGTTATTAATGACTTTCAACTAAATAAAATACTTGTAATCGTGTAAAATGTTCCCAGAGTATTAAACACAAAACATCGGGTTGATTACTATTTAAATTACTTAAACCCAAGTAAATGGTATTAAATATGTAAATTTTGTAATATGACGTCATCTATATTATCTGATGTATATTTTTCACACCAGGCATTGTAGGTGTCTACGTACATAATAATTATAATACATATCTGGCAACTATTTTGACTATATCTGTGGAACTGTCAGTACTAATATTTATTGAAAATAAATGAAACTTGCAATTAAAACTTTTGAAAAAAGCCCACAACGATTGTTGTGGAAAAAGGATTAACATTTTCGAAACCCCCGACTAAATGACTACTTACACATATTCACTTCCCTACAAGAAAATCCGTCGGGGCTGCCATTCCCGTTTCTGTTGTGAATTTCAATGACCTAAAATGTAATATAGAAATGCTATGATACGTCTAGTAGGACTAAATGCAGCCCCCGACCCAACCTTCCTATTTAAGTACCTACTTACATAGGAATTTTACTGCAATGGTTACTTTTTTCAACAAACACACACCATCACGCCTGCATTCCCCGAAGGGTTAGGCAGAGGTTTATTAAGGTACACCTACAGATCGCCGGTATAGGTTAGGTCCTATGTTATAGGGGGCGAGCCTATTGCTATTAACCGGGTACAAATCTAAACTCCGAGCTACTACTGATAATTTCATGGACAAACCTAATAACACTTTGCTCGACCTGGGGACCGTTATGGAGATAAGTGACAACATTCGTTTGATGGCACAAACAAAACAGCCTCTTACCCTGAACGCATATACAGTCTCGGTTCCATCATGGGTAAATAATTTCAGTCTATGAAAGATAGTGTAATTAAAACATGTGCTCTAGATATTCGCTAATCTACCTGGACTATCAAATATTTTTTATAATCTACCTACTTTGTGTACAGCTACATTCTATCACCGCACTTCTCGCCATCGGCGTGGAGTTCATCCACATACGTTCGAACCAGTCTGGTCTCATACGGTGCGATTCCAGAGGAATTTCCTCCCACGTCCACTCAGGCTGTGGAATCAGCTCTCCACCGAGATTTTCCTAAAGGACTACAGCATGGGGTTCTTCAAAAAGGGTGTGAAATATTTTTAAAGGGTCGGTAACGCGCAAGTGATAGTCCTGGTGTTGCAAGCGTCCATAGATTACGGTAACCGCTTACCATCAGGCAAGCCATGTGCTTGTTTGCCACCTTAGTTGTATACAAATACAATATAAAAGAGACTAGTTCCTCAGGTGACCGCTAGAGGCGCAATACAGCGTTTCCAATTTAGAACAATGACTTATTCTAAACAAAATATTTGACAGATACGCCAAATGGTCTCATGCGGCCCCTTGACGATCAAGTTGAAGTACACGGTAACTGATGTATGCGTACCGCCAGTTAGAACAGGTTAACTCTAAGCTACTATAGCTCTTTTCTCAAAAGGCCTGTTCATATATTACCCTAAATCGTAACACTCGCATTATAATACAATACTACTACTACTGCCTGGACTTTAAAAGAGACCATGATTCTCTGAGTTTGTTTCGGCGTTTCCCCTCAGAGGTCATCAGGCGCCTGAAATCTAATTAATTAAAAATTTAAAACATTGACTTGTAAAAGTGTCTGAGATCTATTTTAAGAAATAGATATTAGTTATTTTATCTTATCAGCGTAGTGCGATCGCCAACAAGATGGGTCTGTCTATGGTTAATGTCGCTGGGAGTCGTTGGTTGTAGCATAACTGGTCTATAAGAAAACCTATATGTATTATATCTGTAATGTCTGGACTTCAAAAGAGACCATGATTCTCTGAGTTTTTTTCGGTGTTTCTTCTCAGAGGTGGAAATGCCAACACCATCTAGTACATAAAAAAAACACTTATACTTAAAAGTCCTATTTACAAAAATAAATATCATTTTGCTTACTGCAGCAATAGTCGAGCAGTAGACGTGGACTTCCTCGAGCTGATATAATGATAATAACAAAAGATCATCGAAATTTGATAGAGTTCTTTAAAGTTAGTTATTTGGACCCAATCTGCATTAAAATGATTTTTGTTTGAGCAAACTTACGCTTCTCAGAAACTGGTTGCGGATCACAATGTTTAAATTTAATAAGTACTTACGTTTTCCTTTCTTGCCTCTTGGCAATACTTTTTTATCTCCCCATTACATGAGACCTAAACATACCGGCAAACTGTAGGTGTGCGTACTCCTCTACTTATCTTTTCAGGGATTACAGGCATGATAGTTATTGGTATGTTTTTGTAATTCTCCTGATTGATTAATTAGGCAGGGTAGGTACCAGACTGGTCCAGACCGGTCCAAGTTGTGAGAGAGGATGCTTATCCTCTATCTGTCCTTAGCTTTATGGACGGATATGATAAAATATGAAGGGAGGTTTAGCGTAGCAAGGGTCTGAATTATCCACTTTTTAAATGGCTGTGGTTCATAAATATCATAACTATATTACAATTAGTCAAAGTTGCCATTTTTGTTTCACAGGACTAATATTATCCAAAACGGTTGAACTCATACTATGTACAATTCTAACCACATCCCTAGTCGATTGGAGATCCTGATGATGGTGATGCTATTCTTTCTTGACTTGGTGATAAGCTGCATCACCTACGAGCTAGCTTATAGTTACTTAGAATTGAACATAATGGGAACAATTAGTATAATGGAATTCACTATAATCATCACGATCGTGATTGTATGGCTAACTGCCATATTGCCATTTCGAGGATCTTCATACAGTGAAAAAGGCAAATAAAAAACCATGCAAGAATTTATTTAAATCAATAGTTCTATAGATGAAACAATATCCTAAAATTAAGATACTAAAAGAATCTTCAAACGTATCTAAAGTGCAGTTCTTCAATAGGCATAACATTATGGAATTTCTTTAAGTTTAGTATGTATTTTTTCATTACCGTTCCCATTATAGTTTGGCGCGAAAGCTCCTCCATTTTATTGTAATACTTGTCAACTGCAAATAAAAACATAATAAGTACATATAACATCACGTCTATATTTCAGAGGGTACTGTTACGGTTGTTATGATGTAGATACAGCAATGATAGCCTATTTAGATTACCACCATTAAACTGCCAATTCTCTAGACTATTTTATTGTGATATTTTTTTGCATTTTCTATGCTAAGATTATAAAGTTATTTTAGTGAAAAACGTCACCTTATGACGTAAATTCAGAATGTGAAGGCAAAGTTCAATCAGGCGAGTGGGGTTCGCGGTGGCTTAGATTAGAGCGTCTGGTGTATCCAACCAGAAGACGCAGGTTTGAATCCTGCCCGCTATAAAATAATCCTAGGTCTAGAGCTTGAATCCAAGGTACTTTTTGAAGTCATGCATCATCTTTCGAGCCTTTTCCCAACTATGTGGGTCGGCTTCCAGTCTAACCAGATGCGAATATCAGATTTTACACGAAGCGATTGCCATTAGACCTCCAAGACCAATTTTTTTTAAAAGGTTTAATAACAATGTGGTTCGCACATTACTTGTATTCTTGTTTTCCCCTCGTGCTAAGCTAAATGCTTGTGTTACGAGTGGGTTTACGTCGGTAGTGCAATGAGTGGCTGATTGCAAGTCCGACGCCTTAGCCATTTTGATACCGCCACTTCGCAATTTCTGTACAATCACGACATCCGGAGGTTAGACTGGTTATCTGGCTTTTTAGGGTTCTGACTAACACTAACAATTGTCATAGATGTTCGTATGACAACTGAGTCCGACGGCTTTACGTGCTCTCCGAGGCACGGAAGAGTCTCGATGGGTTAAGAATGGTCAACCATCCACGGACTGACCGCAGCGAGCGCAGCTTAACCTTGCAGATCAGCTAATTAGTTTAGTTATTACTTAGCCATGAGCCCTCTTCGAAGTCGCGTGCATATTCATAATAAACTTTATCACTCCCTTAAACGGTGAAGAAACATGTCTGTCTTAATGTTGAGATATTTCCCAACGGCGGCGTGTGGAGTCTGCTAACCCGCTTTGGGTAAGCGTGGTGGGCTAAAGCCTACCATTGTGAGAGGAGATCCGTTCCCAGCAGTGCAGCAGTGGGACAATATATAATGGGTTGATGAGAGGTTGATGTTGTAGGTACATCAACAGTTTCTTCATTTCTTGGGTCCTGTGTTATTTTACTGTTAATCTACATTCCTACGATCCTATTTCATCTGCTACTACTTCACTGAAATTAAAAGACCGGAAAATCGTTCCAAACTTGGTAAAGTTATCAAAAATTTCATTCGCTTACAATTATTTCCAGTGAAGTATTTTGCACGAAATAGGATCGTAGGAACCTAGATTAACAGTATCTTAATCCGAATGATAACATAAGTCGATAGAATATTGTCTGGATTACGATTTATTTCGGTATTACGTTTGTGAGAACAAATTGGTCCGGCGGACTCTTAATGCAATAAAATAATAACTAATTTAAAAAATATAAAATATTAAGTACACTTACTTTAACTTTTGGAACTGGCAATTTTTAAAACCAGTCACAGTAGTTTTATATAGTTTGTATACACAGTCTGGTAGATCGGCGACCATCTCGTCGAAGTTCATGGGGTCGGAACGCTCCACTCCGGGCACACCAGATATAAACATTGTGTATCCATGCTGTCTCACACCTTCTGTCAGACAAACTTCGTCATGGTACTCGCAATATTCTTTCCTGAGACCTGGAATAGTAAAATTCTCTTTATCTTATATTATAGGGTTTATTTAAGGGAAATATCGTAACTATATTGAGTACATTAATATATGAAACTACGGCTTCAGAAAGATCGCAGAACAAATGTATAATTTCTGATGATTTCTTATTAAACCGATGACAATCAGAGCGCAAACTTCGTCCGAACGAACGATATCCGACATATTAAAAATAAAGATATCAAAATATTTCTTGAGACACACAAAGATATTGCGTTACGTAAATGAATGCGCGCCCTTATGTAAAATAAAAAAAAATATGCTTGTATTCTTCGAAGACGTAATTAATGTTGATTGTTGTATGAAAATGTACTATTACTTCCTGTACCCGCATCTCCCAAGGTTGGAAAAGACGTCAAGCACTTAAAAATATATAAAACGCTAAAATGTTTGTTTTATTTGTTTTTTACTTTACAAATCTTTTAAGGACAAATAGTATTAGTTTTATGAGGAAATAAGTTTTTTTGTAATTATATTATTTTTTCCAGTATGGCTGAATGATGTTTCCGTTGCTGTGTTTACAAAAACGGCTCTCACGTGTATAATGAGAAAATCACAGAGCCAAAACAACTGCCTGTAAGGCATACAAATATCGAAGGGTCCTCCGGACTGAATTATCGGTACAAACGTAGGTAATACCAAAATAAATCGTAATTCAAACAGAATTTAATCAAATTATGTTATCATCATTTCGTGCTAAATACTTCATTCTACTTGACGGGAAATTTTATAGATTGTAGTAGGTATTTCAATAAATCGCTCAAAGTAGTGCAAGTAAGCAGTACGCCGACTTTAAGCGATTTGGGTAAGAATATAAACAAAACCATATACGTATTTAAAACATAACAGCAATAATAAAAAACTTCCAGACATTTCGTAATAAATGAAAATGTTGTGGATGCGTTAACGTCAAACAATTTTATATTTTTTTTAATGTGTATGCTATTTATATATGGGCCTGCATTTATTTTTGTCTGTTTTCAAATAAAAATCAAATGCAAAAAGTTATATAGAAGAATACTCTTCAATTACACATATCTCGATATTATCCAGTATTAAATTGGAAAACCTTGTTATGGTTTTTTTTTCACATCATCATCATCAGCCTGCAGTCCACTGCTGGCCATAGGCCTTCCCCAATGTGCGCCATTTCACCCTGTCCTCGGCTTGTTGCATCCAGCTTCCGCCAGCAACCTTTCGCAAATCATCACTCCATCTTGCCAGAGGGCGTCCTACGCTACGTTTGCCGAGTCGCGGTCTCCACTCAAGAACACGTCTACCCGGTTATCGGTTCTTCGACAGATATGGCCAGCACACTGCCAGGTTGCTAATTCGGTGCGCTATGTCGGTAACTTTCGTTCTCTGTCGGATAACCTCATTGCGGATTTTATCCTTCAGAGAATCTCCGAGCATAGCACACTCCATGGCACGCTGAGAGACTTTTTTTTACACATAAAATTATTTCCCTTGCCTTATACCTACGGCAGTGGGTCCGCGGTTGAACGGCGGATGCCACAGGTTGCCCTCGGCCGATATCTTATGGAAGCTAGAGATCTTTGCACCGCGTAACTACGAATCGGGAGAGAGGCAGGCAACAACAGTTTACTAGGGCGTAAGAACAATATGCGCTGCGCCGTGTCTACGAAGTAATCCCAAAAGCAATTGCATTAGTCAGAAACTGAGAGACCAAACAGTTTTTTTTTTTAAACTTTGCCCCACACTAGGATTTTCTCCTGTGTCGTGGGTGCGTTTACAAACACAAATTCGCACATACACAAACGCCCAGACCCGGAACAACTACCTGTAGATCATACAAATATTTGTTCCGTGTGGGGATCGAACCCACAACACGTTGCGTAGAAGCCAATCGCTCAGCCGCTACGCCAAACGTGTCGTCAAATGTGTATATAAGTTGAACGATTGTCACACGATTTGGAATAATTAGTACATAGACGTACAATCGTAAATTATCATAAGCGTAAGTCAGTTTTTTGAATTTCATGAATATTTAAAATAATAAAGGAGATTCTGATTTTTTTATACGTAAATTTTTGGTACATTTATAATAATTATGAAAAATAAACGATTACGTTTATGTTATGCATTGACGTAAACATACGTCGTAAGTTGGTATTTGGTAGGATTTATCACTCCACAAAAATCTTCGTTTATATTATGCATTGACGTACCTATGTATATTGGTACTTAGTTGAGTTTATCTCTTTATAAAAAATAAAGCTAATTAAATAACAGTTTACTGAGCAATAGCAGTGATAGCCTAGCGGTATGACCGTTGGACTTCCAAGTCAACGGCACGCGACCTCTGATTTTTCGAAGTCATGTGCGTATTAAATAGTTAATTATTACGCGTTTAAGCAGTGAAGGAAAACATCGTGAGCAAACCTGCATGCCTGAGAGATTTTCTCGACGGCGTGTGAAGTCTGCCAACCCGCACTAGGTCAGCGTCGTGGACTATAGCCTAATCCCTTTCATTCTGAGAGGAGACCCGTACCCAGCAGTGGAACAGTATAATAGGTTGATTATTTATATTTATTTAACTTTATTCTTCTTCATCAACATAATTTATATTTTTACTAGCTTTTACCCGCGGCTTCGCTCGCTAGTAATATTAGAACGCAATCCTATTTAGTGATTTTTAGGATGTTGCCTCTTTACCCTTTCGTTTCCTTTCTCTATTCTCTATGATTGATTACCTACTGTGTGTGTACCGCATTTAGCAATAAAACTAATTTGTTTATTATTGTTTTGTCTATAGTTTCTGCCTACCCCTGTGGGAGATAGGTGTGAGTGTATGTATGTATGTTTCATAACCTAACCCTTCTCATTCATAGAGGAAATTCTTGCTTCGTAGAGGGACAGGAAATGATTGTGGATGCAGTCAAAGGATATTATTATCCCAATCCGGTGTACTACAAGATCTCAAACTAAGCAAAATTCGAGACATTTTCTGTGGGTTGGTTGAAGGGCTCTGAAATTTCTGGGTATGCTAACCATAGTATAATAATAATAGCGATGTCAAGTATTCTCATCTCACTTTGCTCCATGGTGACGTAACGAGTATCACGATCAGTGTTGCATCTTCAATTTTTAATTTGTGATTCGAAATTATAAAATGAATTGCAGACTAGCCCAACTATTTTTATTTCGTATTATAAGTCTATTTAGATAAAAAAAGTGAACTGAATAAAATTACTTATTCGAAGTTGCTTCGTTATATTATTTGCATTTACCTGGTCAACGACAGACATTAACGATGACGTCGATGTCGGGCAACCACAAATCTCAGTGTTTTGTTGGTCGAGTATCGAGCATGACACTTACAGCCTCCGTAATCATGCGTATATGCTTGGCAAACATAATTGTAGGTCCGTTTTTAAGTGTTCCCTTTTTAAGTCAAAAATTAATGTCAAATGAATATTTTTGTGTATGTACTTATAGCGTGCTCTCATGTAGCAACTGCTCCGGAATGCTTACGGCTAACATAACCGCGTACCAGAAACCGCGGACAGAGTAACCAGCGTAATGATATGGGTTCCAACATAATCTCCATAATTATTACCATTTTGAGCAAGTTTATAAAGTAAATTTGAGGATGTTCAGACAGGCAAAGAAAACAAATAAAAACCCATACAAATAATTTATTAAACCAACTTATAATAATAAAACAACATGTTAAAATTAAGACACTAGACTTTTATTTACTTTAAATGTATCTATAATGCAGATCTTCAACAGGTATAGCAGAAAGGAACTTCTTTAAGTTTTGTATGAATTTTCTCACAACAGACTCCATCACAGTTTGGCGTGAAAGCTCCTCCATTTTATTGTAATAATTGTCATCTACAAAAAAAAAACATAAATATCATCGCGTATGTGGAATTTCGAAGGATTAGGTATAGGTATTATGATGTAGCCAGCCTGTATTGTATACAGTAGTCCACTGCTGGATAGAAGCCTCATAAAATGTACGCTATTTCATTCTTTCCTCAGCTTGTTGTATCCAGCGTCCGCCAGCAACTTTCCGCAAATCATCTTTTCATTATCATCACTCTATTCCCAAAAAGATATGGGCGTACTGTGGGTGTACGCCCATAATATTATGGTATATTACCACTTAAGCGGGCACAACTCTAAACACTGCGGTTTTACTGAAAGTTTCATCTTAAAACCTATAATACCTGTTTGACCTGGCAATCGAAGCCGGGACCTCATGCTCAGTAGCTGCTCTTGTGACCACTAGGCCACCCAAGGCAGGCAATAAATAGTAAACATTGTATTACCAAGATCAAAATATAAGTTTAGCATCTTATGTAGACGCTTTGTCAAGAAACTGGTTGCGAATCAGAATGATTAAATTTAATAAAATTTACTTACATTTTCCGTCCTTGACAATATCGCTCTTGTATTTGCAAGTTGTTCCTGTTTGCAGGTCTAGTATCGAATTGCAATCAATAATGGAGATATGAGCTTTATTATATTCATCATTTACTACTTTATATTTTCCTTTAAGTGTGATGTAATAGTTATCTGGAAATTCAGGAAACATTTTTTGTACTATATTTATAGAATGGACGAGCTGAACGATACATAGCCAAAAAGTCAAAGTGATTTATTTCAATTAGATCACTAAAATAAGTACTTTTGGAAAGTCAAAACTAGTTGCACGGATCCAAAGAGTGGGTCTTATGAGAAGAGCCGGCAAGAAACTCACATAGATACTTCATAGTATAGTTGTAGGTACTAATGCAGCTAAATAAAAGATCTGGTTGATAAGCTGGCGAGCTTCCATCTACCAGCATTACATTGCAGCGTTGCGTCGCAGCGTTGAAAGGCTCCTGCCTTTCAACGCTTTCAACGCAATATATATATATATATATATAAAGATTAAATAAGATATATGTAATAATTTATTTATTCTTACTGTAAACAATGTCGCAGTTGCCCCTTTCTTTATTAGGCCACAATCCTACTGTGTTCTTTACTTCGTAGCTTGAGTGTAGAGTGAGTTGAGGACACAGAATTTCATAGTCGAAAGCGGAGATGTTTTGTGCACCTCGGGTCAATCTGAAATTATATCATTTATTAGCAACTAAAGAATTATAAGCAACTGTCATTTACGCAGCAGGTTATACGTCATACGCCATTTGTTTTACGTGGAACTTCCCACGTATTTTATGTGGGAGAGCCATGCTTCGGCACGAATGGGCCGGCTCGACCGGAGTGATACCCGAAACGATAGATACCCGATAGTGATCACAGAAAACCGGCGTTAAACAACGCTTACGTTGTGTTTCGCCGAGTGAGTGAGGTTACCAGAGGCCCAATCCCCTTTTAAAAGGTCCGCTACGCACTTGTGACTGCTCTGGTGTTGCGGGTGTCCATGGGCGGCGGTAATCGTTTACCATCAGGCGATCCGTCTGCTCATTTGCCCACCTATATCATAAAAAACAACATTTGTATCAATAGGCGTACCTTTTGTTACAAATGGTACTGCTAACAGAATTCGTTACAATCGCAGTTCGACACAAAACTTTACTACACTTTTGGTGTATATTGCTTCAAGGATTTGTACTGTTTGTGCCTTTAGAATTCTAGCTGTACATATAGATCTCCTGGGTATGTATAAAAGTATGGAAGCTACACACTTCAGATATTGCACAAACAGGCTTATTTTTTAGGAAAACCTTGTGGCAGCCTTCGTGTCACCGAAAGTGCCAGAAATTGAGGAAAAGAAAACTGACTGCAAGTTTTGTATGTTGTATTGGTAGAAGTGATATTCAGACATCAAATAGAGACCATCTTACAAGTAAAATCTGTCAAATAAAAAAGTGTGAACCTATGGTAACCTAATGGTAAAATAGACACAAAAAAATACAGTCGAGTTGAAAGCCTTTTTGATGTAGGCTGAATAGAATCTTAGGCACGTACAGCCGAGTACTACGAATTTCGTAGCCAGCTACGAAACTCATAATATAATGCGGGTACAATTGAGAATTACTATAGTCCAAAAACAATATAAAAAAAAAACAGATAAAATATTGTAAGTACTTACTTTAATTTTTCGAACTGACAATTCTTAAATCCACTCACGGTAGCCTTATTGAGTTTGTAGGTAGAGTCTGGTAGATCGGCTACAATCTCGTCGAAGTTCATTGGGTCGGAGCAGTCCACTCCCGGCACTCCCATTACAAACATTGGGTATACATGTTGTCTGATACCTTCTGTCAGACAAACTTCATCGCCTAAGTCACAATATTCTTTCCTTAAACCTGAAATAATAATTGTCTTTAAGAAAAAGATAACAAAATTATTCTTGTATTTCTTGAAGCTGTCCTTAATATTGTATGATATGTATAAGGAGCCGTAGTACTTATTATTTTGTACACCCTCAATTCAATATATTATCACATTTGTGCTTACCCTAACACACGACATAAATATAAATAGTTACAGTAATAATGGTGTCAATTAATGGACAGTCTTGAGCACGGCAATGTAGGAGAGAGGAGGAAAGCACTTTGTTTATGTATGTTTTATATTATTTTTATATAAATATGCATTTATATTATATTACCATCCATAAATAAGAGTTAATAGGGAAAATCGACCTTTTCCTATAAAGGGATTGTAGAAATGAATTTTACAATAAACCGAACGGATACCGGTACCGGTAACGGATACCGGTTTTGTGTGATGTGATAATTATGAGAATGAGAAAAGATGTTCGATATTCTTAATAGTCAGACTAGACACCAAAAAAATTGTAAAAAACTACGCTACTCTGGACACTAAACTGATACTTTTCGGAAAGCAATTAATCTGGTTATCATAATATAAAAAAAATAATCATACTCAAAACTCTTAGGTATTCATATTTTGTTGTATGTTTTCCAAATAAAACATCAATTACTTAAAAAAAAAAATACTATAGTTAGTCAATAATTTGTTATAACTATCTGGTTTCATAATCTTTAAAATAAGATCAGAGTGTTTTTGAATTTTCCCGAAGCTTTGCCAAAAAATCAGCACAATTCACACTAAAGGACTACGTATCTTGTAAATTGGATTGAACTTGACAAATTTATTAATATAAATTATCTAATATTAATAACCCATACTCAACGTCAATAAAGAATTATTTTTTTAAAACCTTCGAATAATATTAACACTACACATATTCATCTACCTACTATTATAATTTATTAAAAACCTAAGAAAATCCTACGAGGGAGACTTTTTTTACACGATATTTAAACAGCTATTTCATAAAAAATAAATTGAAATTTAATAGGTATGTGTCTATTTGGTTGAGGGTTTTTCGGAAAAATATTTAATTTAATTTTTAATTATTATCTTACAAGGTTAGAAGTCTGATATTAAAACATAAATAACCTTCCTTCTTATTTAACATCCAAGACTATGGGCCACTGGCACCAACTTCTTAAATGTGTTTAAATTGTATTTAAACACGAATTGAAGATCCGTTTAGTGGAAAAATATGCTAAATTAAGTAATGAGAAGAACAAGAAAAAAATGAAGGGAATTTTTAATTTTATTAAATTGGATATTATAATACCACTACCAACCTCGAGGGATTTTATTATATATACACGAAAAAAGGTTTATACGTACCATATACGCATTTCAAACATATTAGAAATAATAAAAATCTTCTAGACATTACGGAACTGTTGGAAGTTCTAATGTTGATCAGTGTACGTCAAACGATATAGTAAACGTATTTAATGAGCCTCCTTTATTTATATCACTGCTTAGTAGGTATTAGGAAGTTTTTTCCATGATACATAAAAATTCACGGAAAAAGACGCGCGGCAATGTCGACAGTGAGTTGCCCTGTTAGATTTAGCAAGTTTACCATTACGCTCGAAAATTATCTTTGTTGATTCGTTTTACTACTATGATATACAAATATAAATATTAAAATAAAAATTCTAAGAAACCTTTAAAAAGGAAAATAAAAAAAAACCGGACAAGCGCGAGTCGGACTCGCCCACCGAGGGTTCTGTACAAATTTGTATCGAGTTCGCTCGTACTGTTAATAGCAATGTAATCCTTAGCGTGCTTATGGGCTTTTGAGCGTTTACTGTTCATAATTATTATAATTAATCACAAATGTATAGTTTTCAGATTTTTTGCTCTACTTGTAGTATAAGACGGTATTACTTACCAAATTTCATAGTTCTAGGTCAACGGAAAATACCCTATAAATTTTGATTCCCTTGAAAGTGTCGAAATATACCTATTTTTGCGGCAATAACGGCCGTATCTTTCTTTTACTTTAATATAGAAGTTTGATTTTTTCACAGTTTCAAGGAATTGTAGACCTGAGTATATGTTTTAAATTTCATTTCTGAGATAAAGGGTCTTGACCGACAGTCGGACGTACAACAAAATGATCCTATAAGGGTTCCGTTTTTTCCTTTTCAGGTACAGAACTTAAAAAACATTTCAATTACAATATTCAATCATCACAGATTAAGCGTGATTGCCAAAGATACCTTTTTTATCCTACGGAAAAATATCTTGGATTGTCTGCCGCCTGGGGAAGGAAGGAGAAGAAAGTTAATATTCACCACTCTTTTCGACGCATGCGTTTTTATTATTAGAATTAAGTACTATGATTGTATGTATTATGAATTGAAGTGTGTAAAGTGAATTATGACGTTAAGTTTTCTTTTTTAATTCCAAATAATATTAGGTAAGTAGTACATTTTAGGCGACCAGTCACCAAGAGCAGCGCTCGTTCATGGGCACAACACTTGGATCAGCTATCACCCTCCTCGCCATTTTAGAGGCGAGGAGGTGACCCGACTATTGACGTTACCGCAAGCAATGACATCTAAGGGAGCGTAACGACCTTGCAGCCAGATGTAAATCGTATTATCTAATAATCAAGATGAACTGATGACCGAGGTACAGAGTAACAGTAATCATATATTTTTTATGTCATAATCAAAATTTATTTCATGTCGATGATATAAATAAAAAATATATAAGCTAAAGGACGATATTGCATATATCCTTAGTAGAAGTTTTTTTTTTCTTAATAGGCTTACGCTTGACCGCCAGTTCGCCTGATGTCAAGCGACACAGCGATCTACGATGGTGCGCGCTTGCCTAGAATAAATCGATTCACTCGTGATTTAAAGACAACCAGATTATAGGCATTTAGTCCGATTTATGTACCATTTCTTTTGTACATATAATTTTGAATAAATAAATAAATACATTATATGTACCTATCTAGGAAGACCCACTCGGGAAGCGCATTCCATATGTTTTAGGCGGTACCCATGATAAAAGTGGATATCTGATGTACACTCTCCGAAATGTATCCGATAAAATATCGACTGCCCCATTAGTCTAGTGGTCCAATAAGCGAGTAATACGCTAGAGGTCCTGGGTTCGACCCCCAGGTCGAGTAAAGTGTTATTGGGGTTTTTCTATGAAATTCTCAGTAGCTCGGAGATTGGATTTGTGCCCGGTAACAGGCTCGCCCCCTATTACATGGGACCTAAACATACCGGCAAACTGTGGGTGTACATTAGTGTCATTAGTACACTTCTGCCTAACCCTTCGGGGAATACAGGCGTGATGGTATTCAATTAAATTAAAAATACCGATAAGATAGCAACTTTGCAGACTTTATTAATTGGTGTATATTGATAATATATATATTTTTAAATTATACGAATTCCAAATTTTATTAATACCTTCGTCTTTTATTTACACGAGATGTTTTTGTGTAGGCGATGTCTGAATAAAAAACCTCAGATGTTGCATAGATTTCACGTCTAGTGCCGTCTCACTCGAAATGACGAGGATAGGTATAACTTTTAAAATTTGACTAGTTTACGTTTGTCTATTTAGTCTTCCTAGTTTCAAAGTTACAGAGTACTGAGTTGGCATACTTGTAACTCCGCCTCCCCCAATTCACCTGTCACATTACAAGCCCATGTATTTTTCATTTTTATATATATATATTTGGATATAATTCCAAATACGACGACAAAGACGACACGATTGGCGTAGCGGTTGAGCGATCGGCTTCTGCGCCACGTGTTGTGGGTTCGATCCCCACACGGAGCAAATATTTGTATGATATATGACTGCCTCGTTAGTCTAGTGGTCCCAAGCGCGAATGCTACACTAGAGGTCCTGGGTTCGATCTCCAGGTCGAGCAGTGATATTGGGGTTTTCTATGAAATTCTCAGTAGCAGCTCGGAGTCTGGATTCGTGCCCCGTTAATGGCTATAGGCTCTCCCCCTATAACATGGGACCTAAACATACCGGCGAACTGTGGGTGTACATTAAGTATGCCTCTGCCTAACTCTTCGGGGAATACAGGCGTGATGGTATGTTATATTTGGATATTGAAGATATTTTTCCCTTTTACCAATAAATTAAGAATTTTATATGTAGTATAAATAAAAAAAAAGTATTTTTTTATACCACCAAGGTGGCAAACAAGCATACCGCTCGCCTGATGGTAAGCGGTTACCGTAGCCTATGGACGCTTGCAACACCAGGGGTATCACTAGAGCGTTGCCCACCCTGTAAATTAAGGAGGAATAGTTGGGCTGGCAGCAAAGGAGACATTCTGCCATGCATGACAGCGGCGGTAACAAAACACCACCGGTCTCCCACACTGCCAACACAATGCTTTCTCGCGGAGCTCTGGCGACCTTGCTCACTGTTAGGAACACAACATAGCACGGAGCTATGTCATTTGGCTACGATTTTCTGGAAGGTGAAGGTGCTTCCCCAGTCGAGCAGCTCCAATTGTGAGTGGAATTATTCAATTCCACTATACCCTACCTCTCTTAAAAGTTTGATAATATGCCTTACATCGTACTAAGCCGTTGTTATTGTCGTAACTGCTATTCTATAAGGACCTGATTTCGATTTCCAGATCGAACATACACAGAGCAGAGGCGTAATAATGTACAACCACAATTCGCCGATATCTTGCTATCCTATTAAAGTAAAAAATTCGAAACTAATAATTGTTAAAGCAAGAATAATAAATAGCCACCAACATTTTACGAGTACCTAACTACTCAGTTGTTTTTTCATCGTGTAAAACATACCTCGGTATGCATTGACGTCAGTAAATCAATCCGTGTGTTGTTAAAACATTTCAGTCAAGGTCAATCTTCCAAAATTTTCTACGTCTGTTTCATGATTGGGATAAAATAAGTGTAGGTAATAATAATTGTATGATACAAATGCCTGTATATAATTATGTATGTCTATAGGTATGTCCGTTTATAACTCAAGATCTATTTAACAAATTTCTATAAATTATGGTGAATAAGTAAATTAGCCTGGACAGGTATTTTTATCCGACTACGACAGCACAAAAAAGAAAGGTAGTTCTTTTTTCTATAGTTTTTTAAATAATATTTTGATTTTCTTTTTGTGAATATTTTTTTTTGCATTTTCCATGCTAAGATTATAAAGTTATTTTAGTGAAGGAAAAATTCAATCGCGGGCAGGATTCGAACCTGCGTCTTCTGGTTAGATACACCAGACACTCTGACCGCTAAGCCACCGCGAGTCCCACCCGCTTGATCGAAACATCACCTTATGACGTAAATTCAGAATGTGAAGGCAAATTTCGATCAAGCGGGTGGGACTCGCGGTGGCTTAGCGGTCAAAGCGTCTGGTGTATCTAACCAAAAGTTATTACAAAACATGAGAAGTAGGTTCAATTGAAGTAAATTTCCTATTTAAGTACATACTTAAATTTTAAATTACTTATACTAACAGATACTTAATACTGATAAGTGACTGGCTAACATATTGGTTTTTTACACTCACACTAATACAAGACATTAAAAAAAAACTATTACGGATTTCAATAAAAAAGAAAACTATATAATATCCGTAAAAAGTAAATTGAATTTTATTTTGAAATAAGAAAAAAATATGTTCTTCATTCATATTAGCACAGTTATTTTGACTCTACATAAACATGGCGACACGGGACTCACTTCGCGGTCTTGATGAATAGTAAATTTTAGAGTAGCGTAAAGAAATACACTAAATACATATTTTCACGCCTGTCTCCCATTGGGGTAGGCAGAGACTATAGATTTCCACGTGCTAGGATCCTGGCACACCACTTTCGCTTCATCTACGTTTATTAATCTCCTCAGGCATGATCGTCGGTTTAGGGTGCTTTTAACCTGACCTTTTTTGAGAACTTCCGCAATTTGATTGTAGTACGTTCGCCGAGGTTGGCCCCTCCCAACTCTAACATCCGTTCTGGCCATGTATACTCGTTTCGTCAATCTTCGTTCATCTATCCCCTCTACATGTCCAAACCACCTTAACATACCTTTCTCAATCTTTGTTACTACCTCTTCTTTCACACTTCATTCAATTTGATTGAGAATATAATACTTATTTGGAAATCCAAGACGATGGGCAATGTGGGTATGATATAATTAAAACACTATATAGTGGTGAAACTACTATTAATGTATTGCGCAACTACATGAAAAACGATGTTTGCGCCAGACAATTCTCCTAAATATCTCCTCCTTAAATTAGGAATCTGAGGGCAAGAATACAATTCTTCAAATTCCACAAGATCTTGTGGAATAGTATTGTGAATCTTCCACGATCTATTGAATAGCCTGAATATTTCTAGATGTCCACAACATACTTACACAGCAAATCCACCGAGTGCCTGTAGCAATTCTCACACCTAAGAACAATCAGTCTTCCATCATTAATGACACTTTGTTCAAGTCGTTCGAAGGTGCAGAATACCGGTACAAATCTGTGGAGACTGTACTGCATACGGATGCTAACCAGTGGAGTTCCTTAACAATTTCAATGTATTTTGCCCCCTGGTATAACTCAGATCGTGTGACCCACAACACGTGGCGTCGAACAGCGTGTTCTTCATAAATAATGTTTATTTTCTCTATTAAATCTTTTCAAACCGATACTCAATATGTACATTGTACAATAACTTAAGAGTTCTACAAAAAATATAGAATTCTGACTATGGGGAAGAACTTAATGGTTAGACTGTACCACAGTTACTACTATGAAGCCGTTTAGGAATGTCAAAAGGTAAAAAAAAGATTTTATTTCTTATTTTATCTTCCATATAGTATTTTCAAACGTATTTGTAGTACAGATCTTCAACAGGAACAGCAATATGGAAATTCTTTACAGTTGCCATGAGCTTTTTTACGAAGGCTTCCATGATTGGTGTCCGTGTGATTTCCTCAAATCTTTCGAAATATCTGCTCTTTGATGCCGGAGAACCTGTTAGTAACACAAAAAAGAAGAATAAGTAAAGTTTGTCTGAAAATCTTTCTTAAATGTATTTATGTTGTTATAAACTTATTTGTGTAATTTTGTTTATTTATTGTAATTTTTATTATTAATACTCTTAATAAAACGTTTTAAACCCTTGTCCGATACTAAAGGAGCATCCAACTTGAGTTTTGAAATAATTTATTATAATTATCATTGAATGCTAGCATCTAGCTTAAGCTTAAGTTAAAATACACAAATAGTATGGTTATTTTCTTACATTTACACTTCCCTACGTCGCCGAAGACCAGGTTATTGTATTCATAAGCCGATTTTCCTACCAATTCAGCGTTAGTACTGTAGTTCAAAATACGAAAATGTTGTTTACAGTCTTGAAGTTCCACTTTCTCTTGATGTCCAGTAATTGTCAAGTTGTAACTCCCTGTAAAAAAAACTAAATTTAACCTGTACTTTGCTATTCTGTAAAGGAAATGCTATACAAATCTTTGAGCACTGATACATCTGCCAGCATAGAGTAGAATTGGAGACATGCAGCGAACGTATCCACGTCTGTTCCATGTCAAATGAGCTGTGCAGTAGCCAAAGTACTGACAATCCTGGTAGAGACGGTAGATGACCTTAACTCTTCCTGAAAGGATTAGCCCGCAAAAGTCTTAAATAGTAACGAATGGCCAGAGAGATATGGCATTCAGCAGGCATTCCACTACATCACGTATATGAAATCTTATTCATTTTTAAATTACAAGGAGTGAAACGCTTTCGAACTTCTTGCTCGATACGAACGGCTTGTTCTAGAGCCGTGAATTAATCACAGCTCCAGAACAAGTTATACATTTCCAGTGTAAGCTGACCTTACATTGTATCGGGTTTCCGAATTTTGAGAGGTCAGCCTATATCGTTCGTTCAACTTGATGTGTAGCCGTGCGTACATACATAATTACGTATGTTACAGTTCGTAGAGCAAGGAATCAACAAGCAACATACTTGTAAAAGTGAAATGTCAGTTGTTTTTGCCCAGTATTTTTAACCGCCGAAGCAAAAAGAGGGGTATTATAAGTTTAACATCTGTATCTGTGTATTTGCGTGTCAGTCTGTTGCATTGAACTCAAACGAATGGATCGATTTTGATTTAGTTTTTTTGTCTGAAAGGTGACTTGATCGAGAGTGTTCTTAGCTATGATTTAAGAAAATCTGGCTAGCCGTTTGAAGATTATCAAACCCAAAGTTCACCGGTATCTTTAGGTCTCATGTAATAGAAGGCGAGCCTATTGCCCGGGCACAAATCCAGACTCCGAGCTGCTACTGAGAATTTTAAAGAAAAACCTAAAAACACTTTGCTCGACCTGGGGATTGAACCTAGGACCTCTGGCGTAGCAGTCGCGTTTGAGACCACTAAACTAATGAGTCAGTATGTCTAGGTCCCATAATAATGATGTCCCTATAATATAATGCTACCAACTCGATACTAATCTAATCCCCCGAAGAATCCGTCCTTCAATCAGGGACACCGTCGCGTGTGTATGACAAGATATTTATGAATCAATAGCAAGCCGACTATGGCCGACCTAAAAGGGAGAGGCGTACTGATGTACACCCATAGTTCTCCGGTATGTTTAAATCGTAAGTACATAGGAGGCGAACCTATTAGCATTTACCGAGCTCAAATCCCAAACTCCGAGCTGCTACTGAGGATAGAGAAATAGAGAAAAACCCAGTAACACATGCACCATGACGTGTAACCGACTTATTGACATTAATTGTCAATCAATCAACGTTCCGATCGAATGCGGTTTGTCTATCGGTTGTTTAACACATAGGCTGTGTTCAGTTCTGGCGTTGGGAGTTGATGGATGATTTATTGATGCTTGATGCTTAATATCTATGATAATGTAATGGTGTCTTTGTGGCAAATAAATAACCTTTCTTTCTTCTTTCAATAACACTTTACTCGACCTTGGTATCGAAACCAGGACCTCTAGCTTAGTACTCGTGCTTATGAATACTAGACTAATTAAACAGTCTATATAAAAAAAAATTAAGTAAATCACCAGGTGCTGACCGTAAGTAATTTTGACTGTTCCATGTCCTCTCACAGATACAGCGTCTAGTTTACCCTCTGCAGTATATTGTGCTTCTACCGTCAATTGACGACAGCAGGGTCGGTACTCGAAAAGTGTATCTTCAACATTTTTCCTGGAACAATCAATTTTAGCCATAGCCAATTTAAAGCATAAAGTTATAGTAGTCTCTTAAAAATCATAGTCTCACGTAAAAAAGTACGTGTTTTGTGGATGTCTTTATTAAACACATATCTACATAAATAAAAAATATTTTTTGTTTGTTTGTCCTCTATGTAGTAGCTAAACCAATTATCCTATTGCGATAAAACTTTGGTAAGTTTTTGTGTACATGCCTGTGAAAGTTTATGACGAAAAAAAAGAAAAACAAAAAAGAGGCAACGCATGCCAGGGACAGCTAGTGATCTATAATTATAAAGGATGCCCCAGATCGAGTAGTCCCGAGTGAGACTTGCTACGGGTGGAGGACCCCAGTAGGATGGCGCCTAGGCGCCTTCAAGTGGGATTTACAACAGGACCTCGCCTTTTGACGGAGTTCAATGAACGCTAGACCAAAGCCTTGTAGCCTAGACTCGTTACATTAAGGTACAAATAGTATTTTACTATAACGATAGAAAAACCTAATATTACTTTGCTCGGCCAATTGAACTAATATACACCCACAGTTTGCCGGTATGTTTAGGTCCCATGTAATTGGGGGCAAGTGAATTGCCATTATCCGGGCACAAATTCAAATTTCCGAGCTGCTACTGAGAATTTCATAGAAAAACCTTATCACTTTGCTCGACTTGGGAATTCAATCCAAGACCTCTAACGTAGCTGTCGCGCTTAGGACCACTAAACCAATGAAGCAATGAATGTACATAAAAATAATCTTACTTAAAATATATATCACAATCCTTCAGGCCAGTCAAAGTGGCATCTTGTAGCGTATAATTCAGGGTTGGCAGGTTGACTTCGATTCTCGCCAAGTGCACTGGATCTACAGATTCTATACCAGGTAATCCTGACACCGACATTAACTTTGGCAGAACTCTCTCCTTTAGTGAATTTGTTAGACAGATTTCATCGTCGGGGCTACAATATACTTTTCGTAGACCTACAAAAATAGACAAACAAAATAATTAATTTTCATATGCAATAATCCTTTTTTCGTGTAGCGAAATGCGCCTTATGTACGCCACCCCGCTTCGTGGATGCGGAATGGTTGTGTCGAGCTCTCCGGCCAACCAGCATGCCGACTAAAACCACCTTCCGCATAGTGGTGGGATCACGGGAATCATTTTCGCGTGCTCCTTGATCCCATCGCAGACGTCCAATGTTGGATCCTCCCCGAGGGCCAAGTGCAATGGGCGACTGACGATCCCGAGTCCGCCGCCAAAGACTCTCTTAAGCAATAATCCTATTAATTAAGAGAATACTCAGTAGGTATATTCGTTGTTTAGAACTAAACACAGCCTTTTGGCTTTTCTGTAGTAGCTTATACAAATGTACAGTCGCTGTGTAAAAATATTTTCCAACCTAAGGTCTATAATAGGCTAATTGATTGCATATTTTTATGGTCTCATATGGCCTTCGAATGATTAGGAAGCCTGTTATTCTTATTATTATGAATATAATCAAACACCGGTCAACTACCCTATTTCTTATACGTTTTTTATTTGATAAGGTCACTAGCTTAAAGCACTACTGCGGCTTGTTCCAAAGTTCATACGATTGATAATATTAAGCTCCTTAGCTTTTATCTGTATACCTATATGAAAAGAGTAGGTACAGTCAACAGCACATCAGTAGGCATATCAAGTTACCACACTGCCAAATTTCCCCAACGGATAATAAACTCTATTACCTAACATAAAAACATAATAACACATAATGTTTATGTATAATATGAATATATATTTATATAAATATATATGTATAGTCTGACAATTTCTCTCAACTTTCTAGTGCATCTACTGTCGTTATTATATTTCTCTGCATCAACCTAAGGTTGTCTGGCAGAAAATGCCTAATGGCATTAAGACCGCCTCTGTACTAACGGTGCATAAAGTATAATAAAAAAATAAAAAAAAATCTACCTATTATACTGTCCCACTGCCGGGTACGGGTCTCCTCTCAGAATGAGAGGCATTATGCTTTATACCACCACGCTGGCCTAATGCGGATTGGCAGACTTCACACGCCATCAACAAAATCTCTCAGGTGTGCAGCTTTCCTCCAGATTTTTTCCTTCACTTCTTCGTTAATTATCACGCGCTCAAACGCGCGTGATAATTAACTATTAATACATACAAGATTTCGAAAAGGTGCGTGCCTTGGATTGAATCGCGAGACCTTTGACTTTGCAATCCATCGGTCATACCACTAGGCTATCACTGCACAACTCCAATAATAATTGGAGATTAAATTGAAAATCGATTGAAGAAAATTGACTGTATCCTTTGTCCGTATTTAAACTGATTTAAATAATATAATCTTTTATAACATTTTAGCGCGTAGTTTATGAGAGAATTTATCACTGAAAACTGTACCTACGCCATATATAAGGTTACTGGTTATTTGAGTTATTCTCCTTAAGGGAACTTGCACATATATCCTATTTTTGAAAAATCATATACAACAAAACACGAACTAACATTACGCGTTGGATACTGAACACTTTTGAGGATAGGCAGTTTTAGATTTAATATATAACAGTTCGTAGAGTTTGCACACTTCCGTAAACATTTTTGAAGACGAATTCATACATCAATCAATAACAGACATAGAATTAATAGGCTACTATTATCAAAAAAGCAAATAGAGAATCACACTTTTAAAAACAACTCACATAAAATGTCCTGAACACAAAATATGGCGAATACAAATATTGTCAAGGATAACATTTTGATGCAACTTTCTTGAAACACTATTAGGTAATGCGAGTGTGCTTGCCGAAAAATATAATTTTATATACTTTTGAAAAGCTTTGAGAACGAGTGTAAAGACCTCTGGAATTAACTACCCGCATAGATAATTAACAATAGAAACTGTTAAAATAACTGTAAAGTTGTTAATGACCGGCCTTTTGAGAGATGAAAGAAAATAAATATTTATTTTAATCATTTGTGTTGGTATTATGAGATAACTAAATTATAATACAGTTCCAATCCAATATTGATAGTGATCTGGTTTCCATGAATATGACGTAGGTGGGGGGGGGGGGGGGCTGGTGAAGTATATTTAGCATTCTGTAGAGGGCTTCTTAAGAGTCCGGCGGACCGATTTTCTCTCATAAACTCTAAAAAAATACTTTTTGATAATGAATAATACAATTACAATTTATTGCACCAATTTACTCAAGTTACGTAGAATAACAAAAATGCAAATAACAATATAAAAAAATGTTATTAAACATTTACCACAATCGTTATGTCATTAAACTTATTTAAAACGATTCAGTTTGCGAAAACATTCTTAAAAATATATTGTTATGTGTCTTGACTAATTAATTAAAATAAATTAATCCTACTCGTTGTTAAGGTTTTTAAACCGTTTTAAAAATTAAAAGTTTTTTTCATTCAGTTAATGGATATTTTAATATAATAAGGCACTAATTAAGCCGTCAATATGCAGAGGGTCCGAAGGTCGAGGCGGCACGAATGGGCCGGCTCGACCGGAGTGATACCAGGGCCTCACAGAAAACCGGTGTCAATCAACGCTTACGTTGTGTTTCGCCGAGTGAGTAAGGTTACTGGAGGCCCAATCCCCTTTTAAAAGGTCGGCAACGCACTTGTGACTACTCTGGTGTTGCGGGTGTCCATGGGCGGCGGTAATCGCTAACCATCAGGCGATCCGTCTGCTCGTGTGCCCTCCTATCCCATAAAAAAAATACTATCCATAAAAAATAAATGTTTATTTTTTATGTTATCATTATGGCCTCCAGTAACCTTACTCACTCTGCGAAACACAACGTAAGCGTTGATTGACGCCGGTTTTCTGTGAGGCCGTGGTATCACTCCGGTCGAGCCGGCCCATTCGAGCCGAAGCATGGCTCTCCCACGTAAAAAAATATTATTCGTCTTTTACATGCGTAGGAGCTCAATAATAGCTCAGACTATCCGCAGGATATTGGTATTGCTCAGAAATTAGGTTGAGGAAGTCACATGGCAGGCCCTTCGTGTAAAATACTTACATTCACCCGCATCTGTTTAGACTGGAAGCCGTCCCCAACATAGTTGGAAAAGGCTGGTAGGGTTATTAAACTCCATCAATCTGGTCTTATGTGGATTCGTAAATTTCACACGCCGTTGAGAAAATCTCTCAAGCATGCAAGTTTCTTCATGATCTTTTCCTGACCTTTAAGCGAGGGTTAAAAAATGTTCACGATACGCACGTAATCTCGAAAAATAAGACGTGTATTTCTGAGTCCCACTCTAGGCCGTCTATTTCAATGGAAATAAAAGGAAATAACTGCTTCATTAGCCTAGTGGTCCTGAGCGCGAATGCTACGCTAGGAGGTCCTGGGTTCGATTCCTAGGTCGAGCAAAGTATTATTCTATGAAATTCTCAGTAGCAGTTCGGAGTTTGGGATTTGAGTCCCTTCATGGCAATAGGCTCGTCCGATAGAAAAGGAACCTTAGAAGCGGGTTAAGTGGATGAAACCGCGATGCACAGCTAGTAGAATATTCTTAATATATAAATAGAAAGATTGTAAATAGTTCAACGATATGTAATAAATATAGAACTTCTGTGTAATAGATAGCTAGCGTATTGCAATTCATCAGATATAAATCCAAATCCTGAACTGATACTCCGAATTTCATGGTTTTTGAATTGGCACGGACTTTTTGTACCTAGAATCAAGTAGTTGAATTCATTGAGTTCCTTCCTCCACGACACTGAACTGTACAGCCATTGAAAGCCTTAGTAGCGTGCCCATACTATTTTATATAGCAGCTAGCTATACTCCATAATAGTTTTTGGCTGAATTATCTATGATGTTATCCCAAAATCATTGCACAATGCAGAACTACCGGAGCTCTGTACCGCGTAATACTTTTGGTGCAGATTAATCCGATTCTGAATACCACAATAGTTCTGTATACGCTACCTTATTCTATTTTGATAGGCTTGTGAGTCATTTACCTACTATATTTTTAATGTTTTTAATTGTCAGTAATTTATGCACAATAAATCATCAGTTTCCTTCTAATTAAATGAATGGTACAGGTATGCATAGAGGACGAACAATCAAACAAAAATATATTCATTTTAATATATTAAAATTATTGTTATAAAGAATTCAAAATATTTCATTTGTTTATAACTGGGAATATAGCACGTCAGCAGGATTTATAAGCAGAAATATTTTAAAATTATTAACAAATTGCTTTATAAATTCGTTGATTGTGGATTGGCGAGTAATTATTTCCACCGCATGCCAGTCTTCCTTCGTCAACTCGAGCTTAGCATCTGCTGAAAAAGTAAATAATTTAGTCACAATTCATAACTATTCAACTGTTGAGTATGGGACAACTTTTAAGAAGTCTGAAAGGCCAGATTTTTGTTCTGAGAGAGGTCGGAATTCAACGATTCGCAAAAAAATAAATTCAGTAATATTTAAAACCTTGTAGGTTTTCCATATTAGTACTCCACTTTAGAACGCATTTTTCAAATAATGTGACACAGTGAACAGTTAGTTCATTGTGAACAAGAATATTATAATATCTAAATATTCTTGAGTGTGTAGTAGCTATTTTATAACAATGCTTTTTCATAGACGGAGGAGTAAAAATAATTCTTTGAATTTCAATTACCGACTGTTTTATTTAAAGGGGTAATATTAAAATATCAGATTGTACTCTTACTCCTTTAAAAAAAGAGATTTTATAGTAAAATATTGTAATTTACTCTTACTACCCATTTTCCTCTTTACTTTTACCCAACTACTGAGTAATCTTCGTGGATTACTCGGTGGTTTTCAAAAATATTTTCACCCCTCTTCATCGTGACACGTTCAATGATGATCTCTAAATTACATATTAACAATGTGTGTGTTTTGGTTTGATCTTTACAACAAAAAAATATTCCATCACGTGTATAAAACATACCTTTCTTCTTATCACAATGATTGACAAGATTCTTATAGTCATGCTCCACCTTTTGTTGACAATCTATAAATATTTCAGTAGTTTTCAAAAAGATGTGTTCTTTACCATCCTTGTTTTTTTTGGTTTCGTAATCGCCTTTGTAAGTTATGTGGTAATTATCTGGAATAAAAAGTTTGTAACTTATGAAATCCATTTTAAAACAAATAAACAGCTTTGAGGTTATTTTAAGAGGGACACTGCAAGGTGTGAGTGGAATCGAATAATTCCACTCACACCTTGCAGAAAATCGTAGCCAAATAACACAGCTCCGTGCTATGTTGAAAGTTGTGAGAAAGGTCGCCAGAGCTCCGCGAGGAAGCGTTGAGTTGGAAGTGTGGGGGACCGGTGGTATTTTTTTACTGCCGCTGTCATGTATAGCAGCATGTCTCCTATGCTGCCAGCCCAACTATTCCTCCTTAATTTAGAGGGTCGGTAATGCGCGAGTGATATCCCTGATGTTGTAAGCGTTCACCATCTTAGGCATCATCAGGCGGGCTGTATGCTTGTTTGCCACCTTAGTGGTATAAAAAAGGCGTGACTGCTACACCAGAGGTCTTGGTTTCGATACCCAGGCTGAGCAAAGTGTTAGGGTTTTTCTAAGTTTTTAGTAGAAGCTCGAAGTTTGGATTTGTGCTCGATTAATTAGAATATGCTCGCTTCCTTGTACATAGGACGTAAACACAATAGAGTTGAATATAAGTAGAGTACACCTTTGCCTAACCCATCTGGGAAAATAGGGGTGATGGTATTTTGGTTACGTAAGCATATCAACCAATCTGCAAGGTTAATCTGCACTTGCCGGTCAATTTCATCGAATCGCGGTTGTCATACAACGATGGTTAGTGGTAGTCCGAAAAACAACCGACAATCATCCTATCCTCCGGATGCCTGGAAATTGGATTGCGGAGGTCTGATGGCCTACTATAATATAAGTTACTAAACTTACAAAAATCGGCCTTGCATATTCCTTTCCCATCAACGAACTTAGAACGGACTTCCCCCTTAATTTCACATTCCGATTCTAGAGTGAGACATGGACAAACCAAATGACTGTCATATTTGAGATCCTTCGGGTTAAATCTGGAATCAAACGGTTAGGAGTTAGTGAGAAATTATAAGTACCAAACAATTGAGGTACCGACACCACGGACAATCCATTGAAACTTTATGATGAGAGAGGGATCTGGCTTATGCTGTCTTGTTGTTTTTGTCAAACACACTGTACACAACATAATTACGCTTGATTCTGATTTTCTTGGGTTCCGATTGCGTAGTCTGGATTGACGTCAAAAACTTTCCTATTTTGTATCCATAGTAATTAAATTATAAATAAAAACTTACTTTAGAAGTTCCACCTCACAGTTTCTTATTCCAGAAAGCGAAGCGTTCGTGAATTGATACCACAATGATGGAAGTTTTCCTTCAATCACATCCTGGACTAAAGGATCAGATGTTGGCACGCCGTCCTCGCCAATTACAAAACCTGGAAAGAGCTTACTACTACTCTTTGTTATACATTTAAAATCCTCTCTGTCACATATTTTCTTTTCATGGCCTGAAATCAGTAAAGTTCATGTTTTATCATACACGTACATTTATAAGAGGGCATAACATAACATACACAATCAACCCATTATATTGTCCCACTGCTGTGCATGGGTCTCCTCTCAAATGAGAGAGATTAGGCTTTAGTTCACCACGCTGCTGGCCTAGTGCGGGTTGGTAGACTTCACACGCCATCGAGAAAATCTCTCAGGCATGCAGGGCTCCTCACGATGTTTTCTTCACCGTTTAAGCGCGTGATCATTAACTATTAATACGCACATGACTTCGAAAAGTCAGAGGTGCGTGCCTTGGGTTCGAACTCGAGACCTTTGACTAGGCAGACCAATAGTCATACCACTAGGCTATCACTGCTTCATACAAGTCTTATAAGTAAATATTAAATACTCTCTCATATCATAGGAAGAATCGTGTATTGTAAAAGTCGACAAAATCTGGCTTGTCGTGGTAGAATGAAAGCGTGTCACGTGTATGACGTGTGTCACGTGTGAAAACAGTGTACTTTTTCGTTTGCACATGTTTGTGAGGCCTAGAGCCAGAAAGGATATTCATGCATTTATAAGAATAGACTGTAAAATTTTATATCCTCTTTGTGCATCGTATTATGTGACACTAAGAACTAATAACGACAAGCGCGCACATCGCTGAGCTACTAGCGGACTATAGCCTAATCCGCGAGGAGGAATAGGAGACGCGTGCCCAGCAGTGTGATGGGTTGGGAATGTAATGGGTTGATTATGTTATAATATTATAATATTTAAGAACCAATGCATTCAAAGACCTCAAACTCATTTAAACACGATACCTAAATGATCGGTTGATAGAAAAAGATTTTATTCAAAATTAAATTAAATTACTAAATAAATAGAATAATGAAAAAAAATATTTTAATGACACAGATGATGGCGTTATACTTACATAAAACAACATTGATGACGATTAAAAAAATAAAAAATAACAGAATAACTGGTGATGAAACCATTTTTGACTTCTTCTTACCGTACTTTTGAACAACGAATGCTGGATACTGGATTTCAAGGGAATTTATACCAAAATTTGCTTCACAAAAAGAAAAGGAAGAAATCCAATAAAAATTAATGATGCTACTTTTATTACCATGTTTTCAAATTTACGTAAAGGGTATTCAGGCAAGCGCGACGTTAAGTACTAAAATACTCTTGTTTTTTTGTTTCGTTGGCATCAAAATCCCTGCTATAATTTTATTGCCGTTACGTAAATAATACTAAAATTAAACACCCAAAAGGTCAAGAAATAACAGATCAAATTGCTATAACACGAACGCTAATAACTAACCATAAGGCAAAACGGCCCGAGCAAAACGGTCCAAAGGAAAAAGCAAGGGTAAGGGCGAAGAAAGAGATTTGACAGAAGAAGATGATAAAGACGCTCAGTGTTTGTATTTTTCAGGTTTGTATTCAGAGTCCAACAAAGGCTGGATACAGTATCAAACATGTAATAAATGGGCTCACTATCATTGGTGATGGAGACGAAGACACTAATTTCATTTAATTGAATTCCCCGAAGGGTTAGGCAGAGGCGGGTATGTTTAGGTTCCATGTTATAGGGAGCAATCATCATCATATCAGCCAACGGGAGTCCACTGCTGAGCAAAGGCCTCCCCCAAAGACCTCCACAGCGATCGGTCACAAGCCGCCTGCATCCAACGACTCCCAGCGACCCTTACTAGGTCGTCCGTCCATCTTGTTGGAGGTCATCCCACACTGCGCTTTCCGGTGCGTGGTCTCCACTCGAGAACCTCTCTGCCCCAGCGGCCGTCAGTTCTACGAGCTATGTGTCCCGCCCACTGCCACTTAAGTTAGCTAATCCTTCGAGCTATGTGGGCAACTTTGGTTCTTCTACGGATCTCCTCATTTCTGATTCGATCACGTAAAGAAATGCCAAGCATAGCTAATAGCTATAGGGAACAAGCCTATTTTATAGAAAAACCCAATAACACTTCGACCTGGGGATCGAACAACAATAAATATATTAATAATGGTAATTTATTGTATATTTAATGTATGATTAAATTGGATATTACGACATTAATGAATATTTTAACTCTGAATCATAATGTACTAATCTAATGTTATTTTCTATGCCTATTTGTAATCATTTTTATTATCATTTGATTGAATTTTTGCATGCTCAAAGGCTTAATGTAGTGGACAAATTCTTATATGTAACAGCCCACCCACCAACACCCATATTATGCAAATAAATTATTTTATTTGATTTGAGGTTCAATAGGTCGAAATATTAAGATTACTCGTTTTGGTCGAAATATTGTATTTTAGGGATATGGAAATCTTTATGGAATTTTCGGACTGGTACCAGAAACCGAAAAGTATGTATATTCAAATGTATTTTAAAACTATAAGATTCGCCACAACCTTGATAGGTTGTGGTCTCAAAAAACCCACCAAGGAGTCAAATAGAAAGCATCCGTGTGACAAAAACGAGCAGTAAACTCTCCAAGCCAGTCCGCCCGCAGGCACATCTCAAGGAGGCTGGAGCCTTCCAGTACCTATCGCGTATAAGGTCTTACGGCCGAAAATAATAACCTAGTTATCTCTTTATTGTTTTCTCTGCTGGAGATCGAAATTAGACATTACTTTTATGGATCTTATATGTTAAATTTCAATCTCCAATAGGGAAAACATTCCTGAGATAGGTTATTAATTTCGGCCGTTAATAGAGGTTGCGAGACCATTCGCACGCCACTTTTTGAAGTAAATATTTGTATGGCCGTATAATATATATATATATATATTATAAAAGAAGAACCTGATTGATTGACTGACTGACTGACGTATCAACGCACAGCCGAAACAACAGGAGCTAGATCACTGAAAGTTTGCATGCTGGTTGCGGGTAGTGAAAATAGGGGTGTAAGTTGTCCGCACACACTACCAAGCGTTTGACATACACACACACTCATATACATATTTAGTAAACGATGACATTGTCAAGATTTAAATAGGATTCCATATTTCAGCTGACACTCGCTGTTGACATTTTGACAGTTATTGTTTTCTTCCTTATAAATTAGACTTAACACATTTTATGATATGAAACCTCCATGGTGTAGGTACAGTGGGCACAGTATATATATTAGAAACGAAAATTACCTAAATACGCAGGCAAAGCTGCGCACGGGAAATCTAGTATAATTTAATATAATATGTAAATGTATGTATGAGATTGTACATAGACTCAACTCAACAAGACTGGCCTACAGTTACGTGCAACCTGTACCTGTGCACGTGGAAAAATTGGGACAATGTGAGTTAAATAATAATAAACTGACCCACGATATAGGAAAAAGTCCTAGTGAGGGGAAATGTTTTTTACCATGTTAAAAATACCTCTATATAATATTAATTTGAATTTTTTTTTACCCATTAACCTTGTATGTAACCATTAACATTGTAAACTCGTGACGTAAATAAAGTGGTCAGAAGAAACGAAGCGACGCGTAGGTATTATAAAAAAATGATTAAAAAATGAATTACCTATTTGACTTCTACATATAAAAGATACATTACAGATAAAAAATACTTATAAATAATTATGAACTGACAATTGAAAAATAATTTATTAAAAATTTTAGGATTTACTTTAAAAATGAGCTTTAATTTCAAAAACTGTCCGATTCTAAAGGGGTATCTATATAGGTAGTTGATCCATACTTATATTATTAATAGGTAAGAAAGTAGATAATTCAAACAACTTAAATAATATAATAACAAATAATTCAAGAAACTTGTTACCTTTTCACACTTAAACTGCTGAACAATTTTAATAGATTTCCCATTCACATACTAAGAACCTACATACCGTGTCATTAAAAAATATCAAGTGATTACAAGATCCCATCTCTCAATTTATTCATTTCCGTCACAATGAAAAAAATTCTCCGACCCGTGAAGGTAGGTATAGGTATCGAGACCCGGTTCTATTTAAACAATAATTTTCATTTACAAAGAAAAAAAAAACCAAATATTTTTTTATGAAACGAGGTAAATGAAATGATACTACTTAGTGGCAGCGACACCGTCCCAGGGCGCCAAACATACTAGGGCATAAATAGATTTTTAAAATTTAAAAAATTTGGTAGATTTTGAAGTCATTACGGCAATTTGGGCACGACAATAGACGTATTTTGAACTTCAATACGTTTACTTTCATGATTATTTAATGTCTCTCATTTTATTTGGTAATGAGATTGGCATACCTGCTGCAAAAGTGCGCTAAACAAAACAAATTGTATCTTTTAATTATTCCATACCCTTTTTTCTGTGTGGAAATTACGTGTACGGTTTACGTGGGAGAGCTATGCTTTACGTGGGAGAGCCATGCTTCGGCATGAATGGGCCGGCTCGACCGGAGTGATACCACGGCCTCACAGAATTCAATTCAACCGCAGTGTCGCCCACACAACATCGCGGTCCGCCTCATTTTCGGCGCCTCCCGTATGACACCGCAACCTAAAGTGGCCGCTTCAATGCAGGCTTCCTGGGCAAAGCCTCCAGGAGCAGCCCCTCCCTGGGGTTCTACTTAGCTACACCGTGGGCCACGATCTACGGGTACTAAGCCCCCCCGCCACGACAACGCGAGAACCCCTTGGGGGGGGGGTACGATTATTACCCAGTATCCGTGACTGTGTCAATAATTTTATTTATTTATTTGACTTAGATTATATAGGTAAGGTAGAAAATGTTATCTCGATAGAACGAAAGCTATTTGAACCAAAACTATTTGCACTTTTACTGTGTCTCAGAGACAAAACTGTTCCGCCGAGCGCTACTAATAATACTGAAATAATCGATGACAACAAATTAGAAAAATCCAAATTTGCAATATTTTTTTTTCATTATAATTAGTCATAGCGACTTCGTCCGCGTGGAATAGTTACTTTGTTCCCTAGTTCTTCGCCCGCGGTTTCACCTGCGTTGCCCCGTTCCTAAGGGTTGTAGCGTGATGTTTTATAGCTTGAAACCTTTCTCATGAATCACTCATTTTCCCAACATTTCCCTTCACTGCTCTGCTCCTATTGATCCTAGCGTGATGAAAAGTATAATATAACCTGCCCAGGAGTATGAAGAACAATTGTACCAAGTTTCGTTGAAATCTGTGAAGTGGTTTTTGTTTCTATAACGAACATACAGACAGACAGACAGACAGACAAAAATTTTACTGATTGCATTTTTGGCGTCAGTATCGATCACTAATCACCCGCTGATAGTTATTTTGGAAATATATTTCATGTACAGAATTGACCTTTCTACAGATTTATTATAAGTATAGATTTTAATGAGATTACTTTAGTAACAATATCGTACAAAAAAATTATAATCTCTCGAAATCTATTCGGTACCTCTTATGCGTGTAAGTTTTACAATTGTGTAGGTAAAATAAATGTTAAGAATTTAAAAATTTTATAACAGAGCCTGTCGATTGTCCAAATGATGTAATGTTACAACCAAACTACAATGAAAAATTACTTTTAATTAGTCATATCATTAAAATCTTTTTATTTGCTGCGAATTTAGGTATAAATTCAGCTGCAAGCAATTTGAAGTAGACATTCAGAATTTACCTATACGTGAATGGAACAAGAAAATGATCCCAACAACAATATTAATCTTCGTTCTAATTAATATCAATAGTGTTATATGTAAGTAATTTGTATAATTATTTCAAATAATAAATAAGAAATAATAATAATAATTTTTCCTTTACTCAAATAACTTAATAATTCTTACAATCAATCTATCTTCGTTCTATAAAAATACTTATAAAAAATATTTTAAATCAGTATTTCCCAAATTCTTGGTCGCGACCCGTGGTGGGCTACGGGGAAATGTTGGGTGGGCCCTGGAAATGCATTTAGACGGTCCATCATTCATGTTTGTATCCCTTATTCTTCATGGCAGCAATAGGTGCGTCCCGGTTTTGAAAGTTTTTATGAGATGGGTCGCGGTCCAATCAAGTTTGGGGACCACTGATTTACATGATATGTTTTAAAAATCAACTACTTTTGATGGAAATTTCTCTCTAATTTTTTTTGCAATTTTCTATATTTAAGATGTAACTTTTAATTACAGGCGAAAAGAAACCGTGTGACCTCGAGGATTCTAAATGTATGACGGTCAGTAGTAATTTGATATTGGGACAGTTAATAGCTGGTGAACCGATTATAGAGCCTTCGGATCCTTTGCACCGAGATTGTATTGAGGCTAATCTACCGAAACTATGGTTAAAATTGACCAATGCTTCTGTATCTGGTATGATCAAGTGTCACTTGGAATTTTTGAAGTAAGTTATAAATATATATATTGACGACACTAGTGAGCCACTGATTGTAGGTTCGATCCCCGCACGGAACAAGTATTTGTATGACCTACAGATAGTTGTCGCGGGTCTGGGTTTATGTGATTGTTTGTGTTTATAAACGCACTCAATATACGGGAGAAAATCCTAGTGTGACTAGGATTAGGTGTATCTAACCAGAAGACGCAGGTTCGAACCCTGCCCGCGATTGAAATTTTCCTTCACTAAAATAACTTTATAATCTGAGCATGGAAAATAAAAAAAAATCACAAAAAGATACCCTAGTGTGTTTTAACGTTTATTTAATTATAAATATACTAGCTTCTGCCCGCGACTTTGTCTTCGTGGACTTCAGAATTGGGTCCAATCTGGATAAAAGCCTATGTGTTATTCCAGACTATAATCTATCTCTGTGCCAAATTTCATCCAGATCTGTTCAGCCGTTTTGGCGTGAAAGAGTAACAAACATCCATACATCCATACCCACAAACTTTCACGTTTATAATATTCGTAAGGATATTACCACTAGGTGCCCCCTGGCGCACGTTGCAGTGCCTTTTTATCATATATCTTCCCAAACACACAATCAACTTACCTACTCTTCATAAATTCAAACTCCGAACTGCTACTGAGTTTCGTAGAAAAGCCCAATAACACTTTGCTCAACTTGAAAATCAAACCCAAGACATGTAGCATAGGAATCGCACTTTCAACTTAGGACTTTTAGTATTGAATCTAGTATCTTTCTAGCTAACGGTTAAAAAATAATCTTAAAAAATATACATAATATATAGTATAATCATTTTTTTTTCTAGAATTATCAAGAAGGACCTAAAATATGAATGTATTGTTAAATGCCCCCATCTCATTTTGGACTCAGAATATGACATGAAGGGAAAGCTAGGTCCTGCGTTTCTCGATGGAAAAGGCACATGCAGAGTAGATTTTTGTAAGTATTTTATGTTCGTGCTGGTGCTTCGCTTGTGGGCCCATTTCGATTTGGTTCTAACAATGGCATCCATGAGAAAACCATATAAGTCTTAAATTAGCATTAAGTATGTGCGCGACAAATGGACGAATAACTCAATATCATGCCAACCGATTTCGATGATTATTTTTTTGATCGATAGCTCTTACTTCAGAGGTGGTCCCTTAAAAATTTGGTCAAGATCAGATCGCAGAAATAACCGTAACGTAAAAAAATCTATACTTCTGACAAGAAATTGCCTCTTTTTCTTCAAAATATAGATTTACAAAATCGAGTGTTAGTCAAATTTCATCTTTCATGCAGATGACTATAATGTTTTCTTCGGTGGTGATTATGAAAAGAAAAACAAGAATGGGAAAGAACATATTTATTTTAGAAATAACAAACTAGATGTGGACGTTAAAGAAAAAGCACATTATGATTTCAAAAACCTTTTTAATGGCGATAAGGAACAATGTAAGTATATAAATAGTAGGTAGAAGATATAATGTTCACCAATGGGAAAGAGGGCCGGATTACTAATAAATCTATCTTTTTTTATGGGATAGGGGGCCAACGAGCAGACGGATCACCTGATGATAACCGATTACCGGCGCCTATGGACACCCACAACGCCAGAGGAGTCACAAGTGCATTGCCCGCCTTTTAAAAGGGGATTGGGCCTCCGGTAATCTCACTCACTCGGTTGTTTCACGCCGGTTTTCTGTGTGGCCGTGGTATCACTCCGGTCGAGCCGGCCCATTCATGCCGGGGCATGACTCTCCCACGTTAAAACACACAAATTTGCAATATTTAATGTCCTTAGAGTAAAAATACTCGTACATACAGTTATTTACTCACCTGCGATGAAATTAAAATAAACAAGTAGAAACATAAAAACATACATCTATATCTATTATAATTATACTCGTATAACTATTGAAACACGGAAAAAAATCACGAAAAAGAACATTATGAAGAAAATGTATTTTCTCATACATTTTGTATCGGGAATGGATTTGTATTTGTATTCCCCGAAGGGTTAGGCGGAGGCATAATTAATGTACACCCACACTTCGCCTGGTATATTTAGGTCCCATGTTATAGGGGGCGAGCCTATAGCCATTAACCGGGCACAAATCCAGACTCCGAGCTGCTACTGAGAATTTCATAGAAACCTCAATAACACTGCTCAACTTGGGGATCGAACTCAGGACCCCTAGCGTAGCAGTCGCGCTTGGGAACATATTTAACACTTTTTTCCCACTCTTAACGTGGGAGACACCGGCTCATTCATGCCGAAGCATTCGGCACAATAGGGCCGGCTCCACCGGAATGATACCACGGCCTCACAGAAAACCGGCGTCAAACAACGCTTATGTTGTGTTTCGCCGAGTGAGTGAGGTTACCGGAGGCCCAATCAACTTTTAAAAGGCGGGCAACGCACTTGTGACTCCTCTGGTGTTACGGGTGTCCGGCTGGGCGGCGGTAATCGCTTACCATCAGGCGATCCGTCTGTTCGTTTGCCCCCTATCCTATAAAAAAAAGACTAATGAGGCAGTCGAGAAGTTTTTATTCATGTGAATACGTCATCTCCATCATGCCTTATAGAATCTATAAATAAACAAATACTGGAACTCTTATTATAATGGGGAACTCTTAATCAATGAAGTGTACCAACTGACAATCTTATTGCAAGATATGATTTTGGTTGTGCTAAAATTGTTTGAACTACGAGTACCTTCAATTCATATAGGTAATTGAAATTCACTAATTCAAATTTGCATCTCCTTCTGGTTCCTTTCACAATCTATTAGCAAGTAATGTACGTCCTCAACCACATTGCAAATATTACAATAGTAGGTGAAGAAAAAGTACTATGCTTTGGAGGTAAGTTCAGATTACAAACTCGTGTGGTTTGCAGGCCTCGCAAGCTCGAAGCTCAAATGTGCACTCGTTAGTAGATATTTTTTCACTTTCTCCCCTTTGTGAACAATCTACTATTAATATACCACTAACTTATATCTTTTCAGCGGATGTTGCACACAAAACCTTAAATGAAAACTGGAAAATGGTGGATAAAGAGATTTATCTAGCTGTTATGGAACCATTTATGAATAAATACGTCGATAATGTCAATGCTTTTTCGGATATAGTGCCTGTGGAAGAGTTTTTTTCTGTGTAATAAACAAAAATTCAGTAGATAAACTTATATTACAATGTATTTTTTTCCAAACTACCTATTTTTTGCCTTTCCTTTCTCTCGAGTCTATCCAAAAGTTGTCTGTAAGAGATCGCTTTTAGCGATAAGACCGCCCATTGTACCATTTTGACTTATAAATTTGTAGTTAATATTATTTTTTTGGTGTGAAATAAAGAATATTCTATTCTCATCATCATCATCATATCAGTCAATAGAAGTCCACAAAGGCCTCCCCCAAAGACTTCGACAGAGACCGGTTATATGCCGCCTGCATCCAAGGACTCCCAGCGACCTTTAACAGGTTGTCCGTCCATCGCGTTGAAGGTCATCCCACACTGCACTTTCCCGTGCGTTATTCTATTCTATACTTTTTTAATTATTTAGCAACATTAAAAAAATATGTTCGATCTTCCTTGGATCCGTTTTGTTCGGATAAAAACAGTGATATGACTATTGGACTGCTTAATCGCATGTCTCGAGTTCGAATCCAAGGCTTTGGACCTCTGACTTTTCACAATCATGTGCATACGCTTGAGTGAGGAAATCTGCATGCCAGTGATTTTCCCGCAGTAGACCAGCGTGGTGGGTGCAAATATTTTTTCTTTTAATTTTCATCGGACGCTTTAGCCAACTGAGTTACCGAGCAAAAAAAATATGACCAATATCTGAAAATATTTGGCTGAATATATATGAAACACAAAGAAATTAACTACCTAGGGATTTTAGAGATTTTAAAATGATTTCTTACTGTATATATAATTTGACCTTTACAACTATGACGCAAATGAATAAATTAGCCATTGTAATATATAATCACTTTTGAAATTCTTATTAAAATCGGCAAAGTATTAAGGTCTCTAGTGTGTTCAAGATCAAGGAAATTGCAAGATCTTTATCGTATCCCTATCCGTCTTACCGTTGGTTTATTTTGTGTCGAAAAATATCAAATTAAAAAGGTTACTTGGATTAGAACAGTGACAACATAATGCGAGAGCTGAACGAGCGAAGCGAGCGGTGCCTAAGACGTATGCGTATGAATAAGACCGTAGCTCAAAAACTACTGATCAAATGTTGACAAATGAGGTATCGATTCATTCGTCTAGGATTAACAGTAAGGAGGTTATAGGTCAAATAAACATAATATGGCCGACGCAATATAAAAAAGCAATAAAAATTAATGGATTTTTAGAAATAACCCGTCTGTGGATCCATCTTAAACTAAATAGTATCGTACGGTACGGTGTTACATGAAATCTAATATACCAAATACTGGATGAATGTAAATTGTACGGACTGATACTTTATTACTACTAGCGCCATCTCTATATTTGACTAAGTACAATTTTTGTTAAACTGCCTCATTGGTCTAGTGGTCCCAAGTGCGACTGCTACACTAGAGGGTTCCTGGGTTCGATCCCCAGGTCGAGCAAAGTGTTATTGGGTTTTTCTATGAAATACTCAGTAGCAGCTCGGAGTCTGGATTTGTGCCCGGTGAATGGCTATAGGCTCGCCCCCTATAACATGGGACCTAAACATACCGGCGAACTGTGGGTGTACATTAAGTACGCCTCTGCCTAACCCTTCGGGGAGTATTCCCCGTGTGTGTACATACCATCACGCCTGTATAGGCGTGATGGTATGTACACTTTTGTTTTGTTTCATGACCTATGGAAATAGACTGTAAAATTTGCATCCTGATGGTGAATGAAGCAAGCACAGATGTCGTTGTCGATTATCCTTTGACAGCTGATTCAGTTACGCTGATTTTCGTTGCATTCCATTGATCTAGCTGTGCTCCGCCTAGAAGCCGAGTTATGTACAGCAAGTCCATTTGGGTCGCGAGTGAAACTGCGGGCAATTGCTAGTTTATAATAAAAGTCACTTCTAGTAACATCATTAACCTTGAAATTTACAGTAGTTAATTACCTCATAATGGAAAAATAAACCCTTTTAGAAAATTAAGCTTTTAAGTTAACGCAATGATATACATATTATAGTTATTTAAACTACATTTTTTGACACTCGCAAATTATTAAAAGCATAATATTTCCTGTTGACCAAGTATCATTAAACCTACTAGAAGCAAAGTTATCAAACATACTCGAAAAACTGATAAAAATCTTTGCGATTCGATTGCCGTAATGGACAAAATATTATACATGTACGAATCCCCGGTGCACAAGTCAGACAAGTTCTTGTTGTGCATGATTTTTTTGGCTCAGTATTTGTTACCGTATAAATTGTGCTAAAATAAATTTGAAGTAGCATTCAATATTGAAACGTCGTCTAAAGCAGAAAATGGTCCTAACAGCAATATTAATTTTCGTTCTAATTTGCACTAATAGTGTATTATGTAAGTAATTTAAATGTAATCGTTATTTCAATGTTAAGTTTCTCCAATTTTGTTTAAATAAGTAACCTATTTTAATCTTAGGTGAAAAAAAAACATGTGACCTTGAGGATTCTAAATGTCTAACTGAGAGTGCCAATCTGATATTGGGAGATTTCATACTTGGTAAAAAAAATGTGGAGCCTTCGGATCCTTTGCACCGAGATTTTATTGAGGCTAATCTACCAAAAATATGGATTAAATTGGCCAACGCTTATCTATCTGGTATGGTCAAGTGCCACTTGGAACTTTTCAAGTAAGTTATTTCAATTTGTTATTATCTCGCCTTTTCCCAATTCCAATTGGGGTCAGTTTTTATTGTAACTAGATGCAGTTGAATTAATATTTTTTACGAAGAAAGGCTAGGCGGGCTACCTATCTGTCCCACCGCATAGAGGGCCGTGGACTTGGGTTCGTCAGTCGCCCATTGCACTTAGGCCTCGAGAGGGTTCAACATTGGACGTCTGCGGTGGTATCGCGGAGCATGCGAGAGCGATTTCCGTAATTCCACCACTATGCTGAAAGTGGCAGTGGGCGTGGTTTTAGTCGGCAAGTTGGCTACCCGGTCAGAGAGCCCAACACAACCGTCACGCATCTCTGAAACGGGACACCGTGCTTATGGTGAATTTAAGAATTTTGACGATATATTAGAATTACCACAACCGTTGAGATTACTTTTGATAATCAATTTTTTTTTCATTTCTAGAATTATCAAGGAGTTAAAATATGAATGTCATGTTAAATGCCCCCATCTCATTATAGAGTCAGAATATGAGATTAAGGGTGAGCTAGGGTCTGTGTTCGTCGAAGGAAAAGGCACTTACAAGGGGGACTATTGTAAGTATCTTATGTGTTGTGTTTTGTTTAACGCTACTACTTCACTGGAAATAAATTACTGGAAAACCGGTCGAAACTTTGTAAAGTTATTAAAAATAACATTCACTTACAACTATTCCCAGTGAAGTATTTTTCACGAAATGGTAGGATAGGAGCCTAGATTAATGGTACCCGAATCCGAATAATAACACAATTTGGTTAAATTGTGTTTGAATTACGATTTATTTTGGTATTATGTTTGTATGGGCAAATTGGTCCGCTGCACCCAATAAAAACGCCAACAGGGCCACCGCAGGGCCAATTAAAACAAAAGAGATTAAATTGAGAATGAAAAGAATGAGGCAATCAAAATACTTCAAACTCAATTATCTGGAAACAGTCCAGTGTAGTGGCCTTGAGCGTAACTGCTACGCTAGAGATTCTGAGTTCGATTCCTACGTCAAAAAAAGTGATATTGGAATTTTTTAATAAAATTTTCAGTAGCAGCTAGGAGCCATAAGCGGTTAGAGGCAATAAGCTCATCCCTATTATATGCGATCTAAGTATACCGACGAACTGTTTGTGTACATTAGTACAGTCCGCTTGACACTTCAGGGGATACAGGGGTGATGATAATATTTATCTCGAATTTTTTTTTGTAACGTTCTTAATTCAATGTTTCAATTTAGATACGAGTACCTATGCTTGCATTGTTATATTTTAAAAATAAAAATATATCTATATCACAATGAAATGTCCGTTTACAGAATAATTACAATGGTTAATCAAGTACTGTTTCTTGCAGATGATTATAATCTATATTTTACTGGTGATTATGAAAAGAAAACCAAGAATGGGAAAGAACATATCTATTTTAAAAATTACAAACTAGATTTAGAGATAGGAAACGCACATTATGATTTCAAAAACCTTTTTAATGGCGATAAGGAAAAATGTAAGTATATGCAACAATCGTAGCAAGTGGCGGTCTATAGTTTCTGCCTATCCCTGTGGGACAAAGTCGTGAGTGTATGTATAATAGTATCTTATTGTATTTTTTTTATATTATCCATGCTAAGTTATTATAGTGAAGAAAAAAATCGAATAACTTTATATTCTTAGTATGGAAAATGCAAAAAAAATACTAAAAGATAGGTAGCATCGTACGACTTCGAACTAACTGTCATGTCGGTTGAAAAGTACCTATCTTGCTTTTGAATTGATGTCACTGACGTCCCCATAAAAACGTACATTTAGATTGTGGTGGCAAATTTCGATATGGCGGGTGGGACTCGCGGTGGCCTTGTTGGGCATGGCACCTGGTGTATTAAACTGCAGAATCGAATCCTGCCCTTTGTCGATGGCGTCTTGGGACGCAGTGATCGCCTTCTGCGAAACTGTCGTCTCGCAGAAGGAGGTCGCGGAGCGGGAGAGGGAGAGTGCCAGCACTGACCCGACCCGCTCCCGGCGCACCGGGAGACGTCGGCGGAGGGCAGACAACGTCCTCCTCCAGCCTCCCTAAATGGGTCCGGGGGTGGCGGGCGCGGGGACGCCCGCCACACTCCCCCTTCTAGGACCCGAGGCGGTGGCGCGTAGTGTTCCACGCGCGCCCCTCAATGGCGATGGGGGGAGTCCAACGCCTCACTCCCCCCCTACATACGTATAGATGGGGCCCGCAGTGGCGGGCCAGCACCAGTCGGGGGCCGCGGACGAATTGTCTGTTTCCCGTAGCCCCCGACGCCGCAGGTGCAGGAGGGAACACCGTGTGGTTTTTAGTCGGTAGGTCACCCACTCTAGGCCCCGTCGCTTCCCCGAGCGGCGGATGTCCATGAGGATTTTCCACACGAAACCAAAAAAAAAAGTGGGGTTACCATCATTGGTCTGCCAAGTCCAAGGTCTCGAGTTCGAACCCAAGGCACGTACCTCTGACTTTTCGAAGTCATGTGCGTATTAATATTTAGTTAATTATCACGCGCTTAAACGATGAAGGAAAATATCGTGAGGAGAGCTGCATGCCTGAGGCGTGTGAAGTCTGCCAACCTGCACTAGGCCAGCGTGATAGACTATAGCCCTCCTCCTATAGACTATAATCCCTCTCATTCTTATACCGCCAAAATTTTTCGTGGGGTCTTCGTAGTTGTATTGTTTACTTCTACTACGTATTTTTATCAGGACTTGTAAATGTGAGTACCTACATTTTAGTATGTCTAAGTGCACACCTAATTTTATACACTGTGCTGATGGATGTTTTTCCACATAGTTTATACTTTTTTCATACATAAATGACATTCAGTTCTCGAATGCTGAGAACTTTCTTTTTCTATTATCGACTTCGGTCCAACTTGGACATTAAATCAATGTTAGCACATCCTGTTATTACACTATTGTACCTACTTGAAGATTGTAATGCAAATTATTTTAAAAGAGTGTCCATGAAGTTTCTTGCCGGATTCTTCTCCATAGTATCGATACTATCTGAGTCTAGTGCAACTAGACTCATTAACGTTTCATAAAGCTTTGTAAAAGCTTATTTAAAATAATAACATTTGAACTTAAACTTGAAATTCCGAGAGGAAACCCGCTCAGTGCTCAGCAGGGGGACAGTATAATGGGTTGATTATGTTATGTTTATATCTTTTCAGCTGATGCCACGCTCAAAGCATTAAATGAAAAGTGGAATACGGTGGATAAACCAACTCACCTATGCGTTATAAAACCGTTTATGGATAAATACATCGACAATATCAACGCTTACACGGATATAGTGTCTGTGGAAGAATTATTTTCCTTGTAATAGATGCAAATAAAGAACAAATCTTATTTTGTACTGTTTACATTTAATTTTGTTGTTACGTTTATCTTAATAACTGAGGTTGATATAACTGAGACATAACAGTCGTCATTGCGTCGACTGTTAGTTAGAAGCTTAGCTCTACGTGCAATTTTACAACTTTTTACGTTGGGAGGATTGCGTTACATTCTTTTTAATTTTATGTTTTTGATCGGATCTCATTTTTAGTGTTCCGCACCTCACAAGGTAAAAACGTTGTTGTTGTCCGTCCGTCCATCCGTCCATCCGTCCATCCGTCCATATGTCCATCCGTCCATCCGTCCATCCTTCCATCCGTCCATCCGTCCATCCGTCCATGCATCCATCCGTCCATCCGTCCATCCGTCCATCCGTCCATCCGTCCATCCGTCCATCCGTCCATCCGTCCATCCGTTCGTCCGTCAATCCGTCTGTCAAGACCCTTTATCTCGGGAACGCGTGGAGGTATCAAGATGAAATTAAAATCATAATTATACTCAGGTCTATAGTCCCATAAAGCTGTGAAAAAATCAAACTTCTAAGTTAACGTAAAAAAAGATACGGCTGTTTATGCCGCAAAAAAACGTATATTTCGACACTCTCAAGGTATTTCTGTATTTTCCATTGACCTAGAACTACGAAATTTGGCAAGTAATACCGTCTTTTTGTGATTTATTTGCATTTTCCATGCTAAGATTATAAAGTTATTTATAGTGAAGGATCCGCTTGATCAAAACGTCAACGTCACCTTATGACGTAAATTCAGAATGTGAAGGCAAATTTCGATCAAGCGGGTGGGACTCGCGGTGGCTAAGCGGTCAGAGCGTCTGGTGTATCTAACCAGAAGACGCAGGTTCGAATCCTGCCCGCGATTGAATTATTCCTTCACTAAAAATAACTAAGTAATACCGTTTTATACTACAAGTATAGAAAGAATCTGAAAACTATACATTTGTAATAAATAGTTTAAAGTACATGTTTGTACGGAACCCTTGGTGGGTGAGTCCGACTCGCACTTGTTCGGTTTTTCTTGTAAGTAGTCCTACTTTTTTCTTCTTGAGTAAATTTTCAAGCACGTCAGATGTGGCTTTTCTTAAAGCGTACTAACTCCTTTAATTCTCTCAGATGTTTTTTTATAACAATTTTTGACTTTGAACAGTAAGTAAAGACCGTTTTCACCTACGTTCCCTTAATTTTAAGGACCCCTAAGCTAAGCCAGGAAACTCTTAGTGTTATTTTCGTTTTTATCAACCTATAGGAGACATCTAAATGCATCTTACTAACTTTATGGGATCAATTCCTCTTCACTTCTATGGAGATTTTACAATGAGTCAACTATACCTACCATACTATACTATACTGTGGCATCGAAATACAGAGTATACCTAGGTATACTTTACCTACCTAGGTACTTATCTATTTGAAATTGAAATTATTTCTAAAATCCATTATTCACGTGCCTACCTATCTATAAAAATAAAAATGAATGTTTGTTTGTTCGTCTTCTATGCATTACTAAACCATTCATCCTATTGCGATGAAACTTTGTGAGTTGTTGTGTGCATGCTTGAAAAGGTTTAAGACGAAAAAAAGAGCATTTCAACGCATGCCGGAAGACAGCTAGTGTCTTATAAATAAAAAATAATTTTTATTTACGTGTTTGTCTTATTGTTATTTATTTATTTGTGTGATGAAATCGTGGTGAGTGGTGTATTGTACGCACTTGGTTAGGTTTACAAAAAGGTATTGTAACGTATGCTGGGGCACAGCAAATGTAATGATATGGTAACGAAGCAAAAACTACATACATTATGCATTTAATTAGGTATTTAAAATAATTAAAACATGTGTTGGCAACCCAATGACCGGTAGCAGCCACCCCAGCGCCTCCTACCGGACGACCGTGATCACTTACCTAGCTACTGTCAGTACGAGAAGATAAAAAGACTGGACACCAACGGCTCGCTCTCTTTTTACTTCGGATTTCGTGTGAAATAGTTGCTCTGTTAGATTGTATTGAAATTAGATTAAATTATTAAAGTATATGTAAGTTATAGGTTATCAGTTTATCAATTAATAAGGTATTTTAGCTATTTGTTTCTACCCAACTCTCAGTGTTGCCTTCAGCCTAGTTAGTTTATACATGTATAAGAAGGAATGGCTAATAATGAAATACTCGTAGTTAGGTATTTTATTTCTGTTTGTGTATTCTATTTTCATTTTCTTAGATAATGTTATTTTGTCAGCGGTCAGAGCGTATGGTGTATCAAACCAGAAGACGCAGGTTCGAATCCTGCCCGCGATAGAATTTTTCCTTTACTAAAATAACTTTATAATCTTAGCATGGAAAATGCAAAAAAAAAATCACAAAAAGATATTATTCTATATGCACAACTAATTATTATAAACAAACCCTGCATACAATGTAATTTAGTAGGATAACAATTCTGTTTCATTGCTTTATCTAAATGTTAGTTATTCAACCAAATTTATTTTATCGCCTTCAAAGTATTTTCCTTCAGAAACGATACACTTACACCAACGAATAATTCTACCATCAAAACATTTCTTAAACACTTTTTCCAGAATTGAGTTTAATTCTCGCTGCGAATTCTCCTTTATGTCTTCTACTGAATGAAAACGGGTACCAAGAAGTGGTAACTTGAGTTTAAGAAAAAGAAAGAAGTTGGCTGGAGCCATAATTACCCCGCCGTTGATTGAAAAGAATGATTTTGTCCTCCTCGCTTTGGTAGGCCAAAGGAAATTGTACCTGAAAATCTTCATTCAAGTTTCAACTATCTGTGTCTCACGATTCGATCCGTAACATTTTTAAAAATCACGTGGGTATGAGATATGTTGCCGCTCGGCTAGTCTCAAAAGACCTGAATTTTCTCAAAAAACTCAATCGCATAACAGTTGCTGAGGATATGCTAGAACAAGTCAATTCCGACCCAACATTCATGAAACGCATTGTAACTGGTGATGAGGCGTGTGTTTACGAGTTTGATATGCAATCTAGTCAACAAGCTTCGGAGTGCCGCCTTCCAAATGAACCGAAACCGAAAAAACCAAAGTCATGTTGATTGTCTTCTTTGACTGTCCTGGTGTTGTGCACTCGGAATTCTTGCCAGAAGGTCAAATTGTAAATAAATAATATTTTTTGAGCGATACGCGGCATTTACTGGCGCAAATTCCACGAAGGTCCGATTTGTGGAAAGAAAATCTTGGATTTTGCACCACGATAATGCGCATTCGCACAAGGCCATCATTGAAAGATTTTTTGACCAAAAACTCGACAAATACCATCGAGCAACCACCTTATTCACCAGATACTAAATGAGGGTCGTCACTTGATACATATAATTTACTGGTACCAGTTACAAATATTAACTACATACGACCTAACTGTGGTGTGGGGAAACGGACGCAGCCGCGCCGCGCAATCACTAAGCTACACAATGTAAATCAAATGCGTCAGCAGTGTCCCTACAATATCATTGCAAATTAAAGGATTGTACCATGTTGGCACACACTTTATTAATTTTTATGAGGTTATTTTAGAGTCAATATCAGGCCAAGAAATTTAAAATTGTTTTTAAATCGCTGATTTTTTTTTATGGGATAGGAGGGCAGACGAGCAGACGGATCACCTGATGGTAAGCGATTACCGCCGCCCATGGACACCCGCAACACCAAAAGAGGAGTCACAAGTGCGTTGCCCACCTTTAAAAGAGGATTGGGCCTCCGGTAACCTCATTCACTCGGCGAAACACAACGTAAGCGTTGTTTTACGCAGGTTTTCGGTGAGGCCGTGGTATCACTCCTGTCGAACCGGCCGATTCGTGCCGAAGCATGGCTCTCCCACGTGAATTTAAATTATCAAAACATTTTAACATTTCGACTGCGGAATGAAATGCATTACCAGTAAACAAGAACAAAAAACTGTTTAGAATATAATTATAATATAAACTTGTTATATTATTAACATAGTTTTGCTTTTGTGCTAGGATTTTAAGTATAAAATGAGCTGCAATTTTTAGAGGCAGCATTAGCACGTAGACCGACGCAAAAAATGTTTCCTACTGCAATATTCTTTTTGTTTGTAATTTGCATCAACGGTGTAATAAGTAAGTAATTTCAATACAATTTAGATTATTAAAAAAAAATCCTTCTGTCTTAGGACGTATTTCAATGCAATACCGCAGTGCCAAAGAGGGAAGTCTTTAACCAGTGTGTATTAACAGTGATGACATATGGAACGGAGACGTGATAAAAGAACAGATTTTTTCGGGAACATAGGTACTCGGAGTTGTTATCTATTTTGTAGACAAGAATAGTTAGTCTTTTTTAATTTCAGGCGTAAATAAATCATGTGATTTGGAGGATTCTAAATGTCTGACCGAGAAAGGAAATCGTTTATTGAGAGAGTTCAGACTTAGTAAACAAAACGTGGAGCCTTCGGATCCTTTACGTCAAGATACTATTGAGGTTAATTTACCGACAATTCGGTTTAAATTGACCAACGCTTCTCTCTCTGGAATGAACAAGTGTAACTTGGAACTTGTCAAGTAAGTCATGAATTGATTACACTTTTCATTTATTTGATTACTTTTTACAGTTTGCACGTAGTTTTGACATTTCAAAAGTACCTGTATATGGTCTAATTGAAAAAAAAAATTGAGTTTGAGTTTGAGTTTGCACAATATCGGTTGTCGTAAAAATGTTAGCTATTGCTGACTACTGTAATGTACAAGGGCCCGGCGGAGCTTGAATTGCCCACAAAACGTAATACCGAAATAAATCGTAATACAGACGATATTTTATCAAATGATGTTATAATTCGGATCTAGGTTCTTACGGTACTATTTCGTCTACCACTACTTCACTGGAAATAAAAGACCGGAAAATTGTTCCAAACTTGGTAAATTTATCAAAAATTGCATTCGCTTTATTTCCAGTCACGTATTTTAGACTCAGAATTTCATAGAAAAACCCAATACCACTTTGCTCGACCTGAGGATCGAACCCAGGACCTCTAGTGTAACAGTCGCACTTGGGACCACTTGACTAATGGGGCAGTCTCAGGAGGTGGCTCAGGACCACTATTAATATATATTTATTCAATTCCAGAATTGTAAAGAAGGATCTAAAATATGAATACAAATTTGATCTCAGATGCCCCCGTCTTATTTTAGACTCCGAATACGACGTGAAGGGTGAAATAGTCTCTGTGTATCTCGAAGGAAAAGGCATATGCAGAGTAGAATATAGTAAGTATCTTATGTTCGTAGCTACTCAATGTTTGATGGATTCCCAATCGCCATAATTAATGATTTACACCTTTTAATCATTTAGATCATCTTGCTTTGATATCTATATAAATATATAAGAAGAACTTGACTGCCTGACTGACGTATCAACGCACAGCCGAAACTACAGAAGTTAGATCCCTGCAAGTTTGCATGCACCTTTTGCACTGTAGACGAGCACTAAGAAAGAATTTTTGGAAATTCAACCCCTAATAGTAGGTAGTGAAAAGGGAAAGGAGGTGAAAATTGTATGAAAGCCCGTACACACTACCATGCGTTTGATGTCAAACACAAATGCGCGTACACACACACACAAATAAATTGCAATATACGATGACATCGTCAAGATAATGATTCCATCTCAGAGGAAAGTGTCTGTCTTTCCTCTGAGGATTCCATAGGACAGCTGTCATTCGCTGTTGACATTTTGACAATTGTTTTCTTCCTTATAAATTAGACTTAGTACATTTTATGATATGAAACCTCCATGGTGTGGGTACAGTGGGCACAGTATATTTTAAAAACGAAAATTACCTAAGTACACAGGCGAAGCTGGGCACGGGAATTCTAGTCTTTACATATAGGTAATAACAACTAGGTTCTGCCCGCGACATTGTCTGCGTAGACTTCAGAATTTGGTCCGACCTGGGTAAAAAGTAGTCTAGTTCCAGACTTTAATCTATGTTTGTGCCAATCATTATTTTTTTTATCCAGATCCGTTCAGCCGTTTTGACGTTTATAAAATTAGGAGGAAGTAGGATATAAATATTCCGTGTCTGTACATTAGAAATGTTGTCTGTCTGTTTGTCTGTCGATTTATCTGTGTGTTTGATAAAGCAGACTGTAAATACAGTGGGCACAGTTTATTTTAAAAACGAAGTTATTTCAAAATAGCTGGTATTATCAAACCAATGTATAATCATCAGTCATCAGAATCGAACCTAATAAAAATAAATTTAAAAGAAAGTTAAGAACATACCTTATAGATACCCTACCATAAAACATTAATTGTGCACTCCATTACTAATTATGTACCTACCTACATGTTATTAAGACTAAAATTGATCCCACAGTCAAACTGTTTGTACAGTTTTGTGGGACTTTGTATTACTTCGTAAGACCTAATATGTACCTCATAAAAATTCAATAAATAAATAAATAATAATAAAATAAAATTAAATGGTAATGAAGTAAAAATTATAGATACAAACATTCCAGATTATCGAAGGGGGTAACTAGTTAATAATAAAAATAGGTAATTGTGGCATTTTGGGCAGAATGAAATTGAATTTTAAACATCATTAATATATTTACTTTCATAAATATTTAATGTTCACGTATTCACTACAAGAAAATCTGGCGGGGGCTGCATTTTTTTAAAGTTTACTAAAAATGTGGGTTGTATCGTGCTAAGCTAAATATGCTTGCGTTACGTGTGAGTTCACGTCGGCAGTGCAATGGGTGGGTTACGAACCACAAACCATATGATCGCAAGTCCGACGCACTAGTCATTAGGCTACCGCCGCTTAATTTTACTGTAGTTATATAAGACACATCATAGCATTTCTATGCTACATTTTAATTGAAATTGAAATTTAAAAAAATGGGAATGGCAGCGGCGGATTTTCGACGGATTTCGTCGGAGTCGGAGTCGGAGGTTACGAAAATGTTAACCTTTTAAGATAAAATAGTCGTGGGATATTTCAAATTTATTAATTTGGAGTTTTATATTTGGTGATGTGATTGGGATACCTATATGCCTCTTTCGGATCGGACAATGTTTTTTTTTATGGGATAGGAGGGCAAACGAGCAGACGGATCACTTGATGCAACACTAAAAGAGGAGTCACAAGTGCGTTGCCGACCTTTAAAAGAGGATTGGGCCTCCGGTAACCTCACTCACTCGGCGAAACACAACGTAAGCGTTGTTTAACGCCGGTTTTCTGTGAAGCCTTGGTATCACTCCGATCGAGCCGGCCCATTCGTGTCGAAGCATGGCTCTCCCGCGTGTAAAGTGTATATCTAAAATATAGGTTTACGAAATAATTACAATGGTTAATCAAATACTCTTTTTTTACAGATGATTATAATTTATATTTTACTGGCGAATACGAAAGGAAAAACGAGGGTGGAAAAGATCATATCCAGTTTAAAAATACCAAGCTAGATTTAGAGCTAGGAAAAGCACATTATGATTTCAAGAACCTCTTTAATGGCGATCGGGAAAAATGTAAGTTATCATAGTTTTATTTTTTTTAATTACTAAAATCAATATGTCATACTACTCATCAACGCAGAAAATCAAAGAAGTAGAATTAATTAAAAAAAATATATTGTATTAAGAATTTAAGTTGCTTACGATTACCAGTCTAGACGATTACTTTAAAAACAGTAAATTTAACAGAAAAAAAAATGGGCTTGCTCTTGACCTCAATCTTGCTTCCGGGCCAAAGATGAGGTCTACAGTGGAGCAAGCAAACCCAGAAGGTGCCTGTTCACTCAGAAATACGGAGGTGACAAAGTTGTATGCAGAGTTATTCTTTTTTTTTTAATAGAGTGTTTGATTAATTATTAACAACAGTCCTATCGAAAAATGTTACTAAATATAATTTGTATTTTTTATGGGATAGGGGGACATACGAGCAGACGGGTCGCTTGATGGTAAGCGATTATCGCCACCCATAGACACCCGCAACACCAGAGGAGTCACAATTGCGTTGCCCGTTTTAAAAGGGGATTGGGCCTCCGATAACCCCAGTCACTCGGCGAAACACAACGTAAGCGTTGTTTGACGCCGGTTTTCTGTGAGGCCGTGGTATCACTCCGGTCGAGCCGGCCCATTCGTGCTGAAGCATGGCTCTCCCACGTATAAATTGTTTTTATATCGACTAATTTTAATTGAAATTGACTCAGAAAATTCTAAGATTTCCTTATGGCCATCATTAGTCAACAATAATTAAAAAGTCTGTATTAAATTACCATTACCTATGTGATTTTTGCTTATGTATGTAGACTATAGAAGGTGGAGTCATTTGATGTTGAAACTACCTAGCTACCGTATTATAATGTTTTATCGCCATCATTTTAAGGTGGTGAGTAAGGGACGGCGCTACATAATATGTAGAGCGACATCTCTCTCTCTCTCTCTCTCCATCGCAAATCGATCGTAATAATACGACCTCTGAAGCATGTCAATTAGAATATTGTGTCATAACAAAATTATAATAAAGAAACCCTAAAGCCATTTTGAGACACGTAAGCATATTTTCTTCAAGAAATGAGTTATTCCAACTAAACGCAAAACTTGTGACCGTACTACGATTTACAACGATATCGGTGCGCGCACTCATACTATGAAAATTAGTGCAAATACGTGTCAATTTTCCATATCTTGACCCACTGATGGATCAGCGGGCTATAATGTCAGGTATTGTAATTATCTTTTCGAGAAAAAATAACACAATATGTGTAATATTAATATGTATATATATGTATTCTTTACCCATCCTAATATATATCCTGCCCGAGATCGAAATTTTCCTGCACTAAAATAACTTTATAATGTTAGCATGGAAAAGGCAAAAAAAAAACACAAAAAGATGTATTCCTAACTATAATAAATTCAAATTTGTTTATCTTTACAGTTGATGCACTGCAAGAAGCCTTAAATAAAAACGCGAATGTTGTGAATAAATCGTCACGCCTACCCCTTATGAGATCGTTTATGGGAAAATACATTGACCTTATCAATGCTTACCTAGACATGCTGTCCCTGAATGAAACAATTACCTTCTAATACAGAAGACAAATAAAGAAGATCCTACCTACTTACTCAATAACGCATTTATAAGCAAGCTTTAGTAAAAATATTTGTAAACCTACATAACAGGTACCTATATGTGTGTACATTTTGCAATAAATAATAACATTAACACTGGGCTACTATTTTTTTATATTTTTAAATGTTTTTCTTATTTTAATAAATGTGATTTTTTATTTGTAAAAGCCATTAATTCATGAGAATATCCTCGTGTGGCATAAAAAAATGGAAAAAAAGAGAATGACGTAATGAACAATTTTACAGGTTGCTTATTTCGATAAAAGCTGAAAACATACTGTGAATAATTGCAATTTCGCCATAATATATAGGGTCAGTAATCAATAAAAAGATGATAAGATAAAAGTGTGTGATTTGTGAACCATTGTAAAACACTTACAGTGGTACAAAACTTTGTAATATATAAAATATTTAATAGATACTATTTGTTATCTACTAGCTTGTACCCGCGGCATCGCTCGCGTTGATGTCTTTAAATAAATGTCTAAGTTATAATCATTATCATTAGAAAGTAAATAAAATAAGGGGAATTGTAAAAACGTACTTTAAAAATAATGTTTCACCATAAGGTCAGATACGTAGCACTCGCAACCGGCGCGTATGTATGAGAAGATGTATGAATGTGGAAGAAGCAAAAGAAGTAGGTATGCAAGAACCGTAGCAAGTGGCGGTGTTAGTAATATTAGAACGCAACCCTATTTACAGATTTTTAGGATGGTGCCTATCTATCCTTCCGTTTCCTTTCTCTATTCTCCATGATTGATTACCTACTGTGTGTGTACCGCATTTCACAATAAAAATTATTTGTTTATTATTGTTTTGTCTATAGTTTCTGCCTACCCCTGTGGGAGAAAGGCGTGAGTGTATGTATGTATGTTTCACACTTTAAAATGTTTAGCTTGAAATTAATTGAATGAACTATACAAGGAATTATTTAATAGTAAAGGAAAAAATTCAATCGCGGGCAGGATTCGAACCTGCGTCTTTTGGTTTGATATACCAGACGCGCAGCCGCCGAGCGTCTGGCGTTACTATTAAATAACTTAATAATCTTAGCATGGAAAATGCAAAAAAAATCACAAAAAGATAGTTAAAAGGTAAGGTGGCATCGTACGACACTGAACTAACTGTAAAGTAAGTCGTGTCGGTTGAGAGGTAAGGTAACTTGCCTCTCATAGATGTCACCAAACGTCACCTTATGACGTAAATTCAGAATGTGAAGGCAAAATTTCAATCATGCGGGTAGGGTTCGCGGTGGCTTAGAGGTCAGAGCGTCTGGTATATCAAACCAGAAGACGCAGGTTCGAATCCTGCCCGCGATTGATTTTTTTCCTTTACTATTAAAAACTTAATAATCTTAGCATGGAAAATGCAAAAAAATCACAAAAAGATATACAAGGAATGCTCACCAAATATTTTTGCTCCTGTGTCGTGGGTGCGTTTACAAACACAAATTCTCACATACACAAACGCCCAGACCCGGAACAACTACCTGTAGATCATACAAACATTTGCTCCGTGTGGGGATCGAACCCACAACACGTGGCGCAGAAGCCGATCGCTCAACCGCTACGCCAATCGTGTCGTCGTGCAAAATGTTTGGTTAGGTTAGGTTAGCACTGCGATCCCCTACGCATGATTCCCTAGCTCTCGGAGCAGATGGTCACCTTGCTTGTTCTTGTTTTCTAAATTCTACATGAAAATTCTTCTGTACGATTTATTCTTGCCGCCCGGGCCCGTGATTAATTTTTAGACAGGTTAAATTGACGCAATTTTTTTTCCTATTTATTACTATACTCTTTCGTAAGCATTTGCACAGTAACCATCTCCATGGTAACCATCTCCACAGTAAATTTAATAATAAATAACAAAACAGCGCAGCGCACGTCAAAATAATGAGTTTAATAGGAAAAATTTTGATACCTTGTGTTACATTAACGTAATTTTCGTAGGGATCTATAATTAAGAAAAATAAAAATACAGCCTATTTTGGTCGCTGATAATGTAGCTTTCTATCGATGAAAGAATTTTTATAATCGATTTAGTGGTTTAAGTGTGAAAGTGTAACAAACAAACAAACTCACTTTCGCATTTATAATATTAGTTAGGATGTACTGTAGAGGTACAGAGGAGGAGAGAGCAAAAGCCCTAGGGCTGAAAGTTTGTATAAAAATGATTATTGACCTGTTTTGTTTTTTTTTAATTCTGATAAAATATTGAATTTGGCTGCTGCTGGAGAATTGCTAAATTTGAATTTCGAAATCTTTCAATGGATAAATGCTTATGTGTTTTTTAAATTGTATTAACAAACCTTCATGGTAACACAGCTTAGGCAATAGGGAATTGAATAATTCAAAATTAGAATTAGTGTTGATTCGGGCGCTTTGAGCACGATGTCGCTGTTTTTGTTATTGATTTTTATTTTTCAAGATAAAATGCAAAATAGAATTAGATAATTAGTTATGATGCCTTTATCATAACATCTTCATAAATAATACATTCATGGCTGCTAAATCAAAATAATTATCTATACTTATAATAAATCTGTAGAGAGGTCAATTCTGTACATGAAATATATTTCCAAAATAACTATCAGCGGGTGATTAGTGATCGATACTGACGCCAAAAATGCAATCAGTAAAATTTTTGTCTGTCTGTCTGTCTGTATGTTCGTTATAGAAACAAAAACCACTCAACGGATTTTAACGAAACTTGGTACAATTGTTCTTCATACTCCTGGGCAGGTTATAGTATACTTTTCATTACGCTACGATCAATAGGAGCAGAGCAGTGAAGGGAAATGTTGGGAAAACAGGAGAACTTACTCCATTTTTTAAGCTTCCGTCGCGTGTCCAGCCTTAATGGTTAAAGCTACACAGAAATCATGTATGACGGAAATGTTCTCCTTAAAATTATATAAAAAATATTCCACGACAGCAAATGTCTATCTTTTATGGTTGACTCACAATAACACGTGTAACTCCCGATAGCTTAGCAGTTCGGAGCTTTCTGATTATATTTGTCTACTTTTACGTTAGGTGACTGACTGACTGACATAGTGATCTATCAACGCACAGCCCAAACCACAGGTTATAGTATACTTTTCATCACGCTACGATCAATAGGAGCAGAGCAGTGAAGGGAAATGTTGGGAAAATGAGTTATTCATGAGAAAGGTTTCAAGCTATAAAACATCACGCTACAACCTTTAGGAACGGGGCAACGCAGGTGAAACCGCGGGCGAAGAACTAGGGAACAAAGTAACTATTCCACGCGGACGAAGTCGCTGGCAAAAGCTAGTTCAATAATAAACGTAAGTATGAATGACTAGGTAGGCCTATGAAATGAAAGTCTCACAAAGGCATCTCTTAATTCTTTTTAGATAATTATATCCGTAGTTATTTTTACAATATTTTACTCGTAGATGAAATATAAAGTACTTCACTCGTGGGAAAATACACATTACAAACCTTTGTGGTTTGCGCACTCGTTAGTAATAACTCACTGTCTCCCCTTGGTGGACTTTCTACGAGTACTATCATACAGTAGAAAATCCACAAGGAACGTTCGCAGCCATGGGAGGATAAGGATATTATCGGACTCGTAGCAATAAGCGTCCGTAGGGCCATGGGGTTCAAGATCTCCCACTGCTAGGCTTGACGTCCGGGGATCAATTCCCAGGTTGAGCAAAGTGTTATTGTTGGAGTTGTACCTGGCGAACTGCAATAAGCGCACCCCCTATTAGGCAAACGGGGGGTATACATTAGTACACCTCTGCCTTACTCTTCGTGTAATATGGGCGTGATGATATATATGTCTATAAATATATAGTGAGAAAAATATTTTATTCTCATCATTGTAAATTGTTATTTTTCCAACTTGCTCGTGCATAGTGACGTCATGTTATTAATTAAGCCACGCACTTGCACGTAGTAATATTTTATAATTACCTACCGCCGGATAAGTAGATAATATTTTATAATTACCTACCGCATAAATTTCCATAAATTAAGAAAAAAAATTTTAAACATACTATTGTATTATAAATAGAACAATAATGTTAACAATACAGCATTGTATAAAATTAAATGTTGAAAATGTCCATAACACCAATATTATTTTTTGTTTTAATAGTGCTATAAGTAGGTAATTAATTGATTCTATTATTATTATTCCATTTATTTATTCGATTTCCTTATTTGTATACATTTTTAAATATTTTTATAAAAAAATAAAAATAAAACACGTCATTTAAAAATATAAAATAAATAGTAGCCCATCGATATCGGGAGCAGTGTCCAAGCTACCGGTGGTCAGGGCCCCAGAGAGAGGAATCTCCTAACAATGCGGGCCGTGTCCAGAAGTACTACTTTCTGTATCAAGACCTTGATCCAGCCACTTAATGAGAGCCTCCTTAGGTGTCGGTCGAGGCTCTTGGCTATTAAACCATTGGCTGACACAACGATTGGTACTATGATCGCCGCATCCACCCCGCACATGTCGACAACCTCGTGTGCCAAATCCAGATACTTTATTTCTTTTTCTTTTTCGGCTTTCAAGAGGTTCTCGTCATGCGGGCCGGTGATGTCAACAATCATTGCACGATGCTCTAATCGATCTATCACCTCAATATCAGGCTTATTGGCAACAATAGTCCTGTCAGTGATGATAGATCGGTCCCAATACAGTGTAGCATGACAATTTTCAAGTACTGGGTCGGGCATATACTTGTAGTACGGTACCTCCGATTCTACAAGATTGTATTTCAAGGCAAGTTGCTGATGAGTAATCCTGGCTACCAGGTTATGTCTGTGCAAGTATTCGCCGTTAGCTAGACGCGAACAACCAGAGATAATATGTCGAATAGACTCTCCCGGCCGGTGGCATGCCTGACATATGTCAACCGTACCATCCTTCACGATATATTTCCGGTAATTGTTCGTCATCATAACTTCGTCCATAATTACACAAACAAACCCTTCAGTTTCTCCAAACAGATCTCCAAAGCGTAACCAGGAAACGGACGCTAAGGGGTCTACACCAGGTTCATGAAGAGCCATGTAAAAGCGTCCATGTAACTCTTTGCCTTGCCATACATTCCTACGGTTGTTCGTACTAAATACTACAGATTTGCGCCAGTTCTCTTTAGCCATGGATGGAGATGGAATGGACTTACCCAGTCCATTGTCCACTGCAACCACATCTTGGTGCATCCTCATTTCAGTTTTTAAGAAATGCTCCCTGAGACTACACACCTCGCAGTTGTGAAGGTTTTTGGCATTTAAAATCATTGACCCCCACATTTTCGCGGGATGTATAGTCTCATTACCGAGGAGCATGGATGATGCATTCGATATGCGGTTAGCAGTGTACGGACCTTCCTATCCAAGGTTTCAAGTTCAGTCTGAGTCCACTTGAGTACGCCGAAGGAGTACATCAAGACTGGCATGACCCAACCATTGAAAGCACGCACCTTGTTTCCGCCTGACAGAAGACTTTTTAAGACTTTGGTCAGGCGCCCGAAGAAGCGCACCTGCAACGATTGTTTCATGTCAGCCACCTTGATGCCCAGAGCCTCCGCCATACCCAAGTATTTGTAAGTCTCCGTTGAGGCAAGAGATCTAAGTGAAGTGGAATCCGAGAGTTGAATTCCCACAGATTCCACAATCCCTCCTCGTTTTACATGCATGACTGCACATTTCTCCACACCGAATTTCATTCTGATGGAGTTACTAAAGTTTTCGCAATATAGCAAACATTTGACAAATGGAAAGTGTACGGTCTGTTAATTTCTTACGACTAACGCCATCTCTACAATTGACGAAGTACTATCTATATTTTGTGTCATGGCTCATTGAAATAAACTGAAACTTTTGCTTTCTGGTACATGAAGTAAGCACTAACCATCAAAAAGTGTCAAATATAACGAAAACTCAAAAACTAAAACCCCACAACGAAAAAATGAACTGAAAAGGATGAACACGATAATTTTCCTTCCAATTCAGTAAATTTTTTTTCGTTGTGGGGTTTTAGTTTTTGACCTTTTTTATAAAAATAGATAGCTATTGTGCAGCATTTTTATAAAAAACTCGAAACAATAGTGTGAATATTATCTCGATACTAAATTATATGATGATAAATTATATTTTTAACCCCTAACGAAAAAGAGGGGTGTTATAAGTTTGTAGTGTATATCTGTGTATCTGTCTGTTGCATCGTAGCGCCTGATCGGTTGAACCAATTTTTATATTTTTTTTGTTTGAAAGGTGTGATAGTCGGGAGTGTTGTTAGCTATGTTGCCTGTGTTGACGTAAATTCAGAATGTGAAGGCAAAATTTCAATCATGCGGGTAGGGTTCGCGGTGGCTTAGAGGTCAGAGCGTCTGGTATATCAAACCAGAAGACGCAGGTTCGAATCCTGCCCGCGATTGAATTTTTTCCTTTACTAAAAAATTACTATGACACATGTGTCTTTATATCCTTACCAGCTCTGTTGAACACATTTATGCAAATAGTCTAATATTATTAATAAGCTATCATTATTTATAAGAACAGTTAGGGTATTGGGTTAATGATATTGAACGTTGAAAACGTTTTTTAAAGGAGTGTCTATGGAGTTTCAAGCCTACTCTTCTTTATGAGATCCACATATTGGAACCGTGGAAAATTTAACGCTTCTAATGGAGGTACCTGGTGAAATAAAACATTTTGAATTTTGAAAATAAATTCTCCTATTTTATTATAGAATACAAAATATTCATATTGTTATAGTCTTCAAAAAAACAAAAATATAGGAATTTATATCAAACAACAGTTTGTCAAAAAAATCGTGACCTAAAAACCAGAACCTTCTATTTTCATCTTTACCCACGTTTTCAATTTATTAATACCTATTTTTATCCAATCTTAACTTCTTACTTAATCCTCATAATAAAGATTATCAGTAGGTACGGCATCGAAGAAAGTTTGAAGATTATACAAGTATGAGTTCATAAATGCATTCATTGTAGATCGACTGCTCAGCTTAACCACAACCCGACAATTTTCATTTGACTTGTCTGAAAACAAATGTATAAATTCAAATAACATATATATGTATTATGTATAGTCCCAAAACACGTAAAATGAAATTCGCTAATGAAAAGTGGACGACCAAATGCACGAAAAAGTGCCTTCGATTCATGGTGGACATTCGAAAAATCCAATCGAAACGCTTGTATCATGCGTAGGTACCGCTGAAATGTGGAAAGCGCTTCCCGAGTGGATCTTCCCCGATAAATATAATCTGGGTATCTTTATATCATGAGTGAATCGGTTCCTTCTAGGCAAGCGGGCTCCATCGTAGATCGCAGTATCGCATAAGATCAGGCGAAATAGCGGTCAAGCGTAAGCATATCAGGAATTAAAAAAAATAAATGTGAATCATATAAATCAAAGGGCTCGATTTAATTGAATAGACCCTGTTTAATTGAAGGTCGAGTTTGTTTTGAGAATGCTACTCAGAAAGAGACAAGAAATATAATTATAATATTTTATAATTATGCATGATGTAAAGTACTTAAAACACGAATTTACCATTTTTCAATGTATAACATTCATAGGTTTTGAATTCAAACCTAAGGTAAGAATATTTTACTTTTGAAACTATGCGCAACTTAATAATTATGTAATTATAATTTTCAGAAACATCGTGAGGAATATTCCTTGAGAGATTATGATGAAGAGGAAGACTGCATCAAAGAGATTATTAAGCCAGAATTTATGCCCGGTTAATAGGAATTTAATTTTTTTATTTGTTTTATGGGCAAACGAGCAGACGAATCGTTTATGGTAAGGGCCCGCCGCCCATGGACACCCGGAACACTAGAAGAGTTCCGGGAGTGTGTTGCCGGCCTTTTAAAATGAGTTTGGGCCTCCGGTAACCTCACTCACTCGGCGAAACACAACGTAAGTGTTGTTTGACGCCGGTTTTCTGTGAGGCCGTGGTATCACTCGATTCGAGCCGAAGCATGGCTCTCCCACATTGAAAATAGAGAAGTGGAATAGGCTCGCCAATTACATGCCACCTAAATCAATTGGCATACTGTGAGTGTACTGTACATCTCCGCCCAACCCTTCGAGGAAATAAGCGCGATGGTATGTTATGTGATATGTTAAGTAGATTTTTATGTAGGGACCTTACCTTTTGGTTCGCCGACGTGAGAGACGGAATCATATTCAATTTTTCCTTTGGGTTCTATTTCCAATATGTGATTTTTCAATTGAAAGTGTGGTTTTCCAGTATCGTCAATATTCTTGCTGTATTCACCGTGCATGTAATAGTAAAAGTCATCTGAAAAATAAAAAAATAGTATTTGTTAAATCATGATTTATTTATTTAAAGGCCGATTTTTCCATCGCATATATAATTTTCGTCAGTTTTTTTATACAAAATCTTTCAAACGTCGATTTTATTCCCCAGTTAAAACGATTGAAAAATCAGCTCTTAGCATAGATCTTTTGCTTTGCTCGTTTGGCCCAGAAAATCCAAATTTCAATTGGTTATTTGCAATTTGTAGGTTGGTAAGGCCAAATTTTTGCAGTTGGCTCTTTTATGTTATTGTATTTAAATATTTTTGATTGAGTTGTGAATATTGTATAGTTAATGTCAGATTATTACTTCTATGAGCCTAGCCTATGTTACTGACCTTTCTAAACGACTGCGCCAGAAGGAGGGTTACTTCTTTTTTTTTGCAAGATGTGTTATTTTGTGAAAAATGAAAAACTAGCTATCTTTGTATAATTTTTTATTAAAGTTAGGAAAACTCTTCCGACCCGGGAAGGTATTTTTAGGTACCGAGATCCATTTTTATTTAGATAATAGTTTATAATTTACAAAGAAGAAATCCCCGAAAATTATAATTACCTATCTATTTCTTCTTTAAAAAATATATAAAACGAAGAAATTGAAATGGCAATCCCCATCCGAAAAACAAGGTGTCTAACATAAAATGGCGCATGATGGTTTAATAGAATTAAAAAAAAATTGGGCACGACGACCTTTTTAAACTTCTATTATATGTTTACTTTCATGAATATTTATTGTTTATTTGCTGATATAATTGGATACAGTACTTCAAGATAAATAATGGGCATCGGATAACTTCGTGTTATCAGATGCCTAGATGTGTCGACTCATCTAGGCAATAAAATTATATAGGAGCTGCTTTTATCAAATAGCCCTCGTACCTGAGTTGCAAATATTACATCAAAACAAAACACGATAGAGGGTTATATCAGCTTTGTATAGTTCTACAAAATGGTAGCGAACGTCCTTCCTGCTTTCAATACTATCTGCAACTGACTCATTAGTGACACCGACGCGGCGCGCCGCTAGCTATATAATAATTTGCTTTTCTTAGAAATGACGTTGATATTTATTTCATTGCAATAAAATTGAAATTGTAAATGATTTTTAGGGTCAAACTACTTCTTGTTAATTTTCTTTGTTATGTTAGACGATTGTTTCCGATGTTTTCCAATGGCCATTATGTATCTTGAAGTACTGTACGTATATAATCGGACCGGATTCGGGACCGTTTCAACTATTCAAGGACCAACATTTCCACGGGATTAGGAGAAAAGTTGACATACAAAATCACCGATCAGCTAACGATATTTTTAATTATGGTATTAGTATTTATTGTTGATTTTCTTAAACTCTTAAAATCAAATTATTTTTTATTATTATTACTTATTCGTTTCGATTATAGGAATTAAATTAAAAAGCCTTTATTCCGTGCTAGTTACCTAAATATGAATGTTAATATTATAATTGCAAAAAATAAATTACCTTTTTATTTTATCATACATTTCAAGATTCACTATTTGATATTAAATTTATTATTATTATGAATATACAAAAAAATAAAGAAATAATTTATATTTATAGTTAGTTACCGCTTATCATTAGTTTTTAGTTATTTTTGTTGTTGTTTTTTTTTTATTTTTATAGGTGATTTTATATTTTTTTAGCATGGAATTAAAATAATTATGCCCTGTTCTTCCCGATATATTGGGTAACTAGTAGAATTGATATAAAAGATGTTGAGACGTATAATACTTACACAGATCAACCTTGCATGATCCTTTTCCGTCGTACATTTTAGAGTCGGATTCACCCTGCAATTCGAAATCTATTTCCATAATGAGATGTGGGCATGAAACATTGTAGGTATATGTCGATTGTTTTGTGGAAACTCTGAAAGTTAACAAAATAATAAACGCTTGGTTTTGGTATCTGACAACAACATCTGTGATTTTTCGAAATCACGTGCGTATTTATGAATTTGGTATCCCTTTCTGAAACCGTGAAGGAAAACATTCGATTTAATTAGAAAAACAACCGTCAGAGATTCTCGGAGTAAATCAGTCATAGTTAACTAGAAAAGACAGTTGTTGAAAACCATACAGATGATACAGAACACGAGAGGCAACTTAATATGACACGATAAGTTCTTTAGACGACAACATTGAAGGAAAGCGAGGGAGGATAAGATCTAGATTAAATTTTACAAAACAAACATCCCGATTACCATGTGTGGGGACGGGTTGTAATACTGTTCCTTACTGCCACTCAGATAAGCATCTTGTAAGAGGCGAGAAAATATCTGACTTGCTCGGTGGTAGGACCTCTTGGGGTCTGACTGGCTGGCGATCACCCTTACGTCAGATTCTGTCGTAAAGCACCTTTTGCGGGTATCAGCCAGTTCCCCTCAGCTTTTGGAACTCTGGCAATCTGCAATCTGTCGCGGATCTTAAGGGTCGGCAATGCAACCTGCAACTCCTCTGGTGTTGCAGGTGTTCATGGGCGACGATGACTACTTATTACCAGGTGGCTAGTCAGCTTGTTTGCAATCAATAAAAAAAACAGCTTTATAGATGCTACAGAACAGTGGCTATAGCCAAATCAAACGAACAAAGAGCTAGCGGCATAAAATGGCCTCTTATGATGAACCATAAAACATAATGATTCACGGACATAAGGCAAAAAATTATATGTATCCACTATTAGCTGAACTTTAAGTGTACGAAAAACCTATACAATGTGCTTATACAGGATATAATACGAGCGATTTTAGCCCATCTAAGCTCTTAAATTTAAAAGCAGTACATGAAAAATAAATCTCACTTCACATTATACACTTCACAATCCTTCATTCCAGAGAGAGAACTTTTGAATAGTTTGTACTTCATTGTCGGCTGATTGTCTTCAATCAAATCATTGATTAAGGGTTCAGAAGATTTCACTCCTGGTATGGTGCCAAGTACAAACTCCTTATAACGCCGTTGAGCACCCTTCGTCAAACAAGTGGAGTCTTCGTAGTCACATATTTTTTTACCTAAAATTTTAAAAAAAAGTTAGGTTAATGTTTGTTCATTAATTGGATTGGCTTAACTTGCTAAAAATAAGGTTGGTTATTCAATTTAGTAAGAGAGTTTTTTAATTGTTTTAAAGTAATAGATATATATTGTAATCGTACTTAAGTTAATTATACAGAAATAGATAATAAATTTTTATCTAGCCTATAAATTTAAAACTTAGTGGTTACCTCATTCTGGGTTCACAATTATCCAGCTTTCTTCTAATTATACTTAATTATTTGTATGTTTAAATTAAAGTTTATAGTTTATTAAACCTTATTTTCTATTGAAACTTTATATTTGTGTAAAAAGCGCTTCATACTATATTTTCTATATATGTGTTAATTTTTTTTTATGCGAGTGGAGGAGGATAGGAGGGCAAACGAGCAGACGGATCGCCTGATGGTAAGCGATTACCGCCGCCCTTGGACACACGCAACACCATAGGAAACACGTCACAAGTGCGTTGCCGACCTTTTAAAAGGGGATTGGGCCTCCGGTATCCTCACTCACTCGGCGAAACACAACGTAAGCGTTGTTTGACGCCAGTATTCTGTGAGGCCGTGGTATCACTCCGGTCGAGCCGGCCCATTCGTGCCGAAGCATGGCTCTCCCACGTACAAAACTAGTTACAAACAAAAGTTATTTTCACACTAAGTAGGCTGCCTGATTGCTAACGGCAATCGCAGCACAATACCATTAGTATCATTCGCGCGTTGTCATCTTTAGACTTCAGTTTTTAAGTCATAATATAACTAATCCTATGTCACCCAATAATTTGACAGGCCATTCTTTAAGAGTTCGGCGGACCGAATTTCTCTTACAAACGTAATACCGGAGTATAAGTCGGAATTCAAACACAATTTAATCAAATTATGTTATCATTCTGATTCCGATACCGTTAATCTAGGTTCCTACGTTACCATTTTGTCCAAAATACTTCACTGAAAATAAATGTAAGCAAATGCAATTTTTGATAAAATTACCAAGTTTGGAACGATTTTTTAATTTTTTATTTCCAGTAAAGTAGTAGTAGATGAAATGGCAGTGTAGGAACCTAAATTAACAGTATCCAAAACCGAATAATGACAGAATTTGATAGAATATTGTCTGGATTACGTTTTATTTCGGTATTACATTTTTGTGGGCAATTCAAGTTCCGCCGGACCCTTAAATTGGTACACGATAATATTAGTACATAGTTGCTTAACAGTAGAATATTCAACCTCAGACGAACTCTTACAGAAACCTGATATGGATTTTTGTTCTGTGAATTTCACAGGAAAGTAAAATCCGTCACATGAATTTATGAAGTAAATAATTAAGTACCTATTTATATTTATAATGTACACTTACATAACACACTGCTGATGGATAATAATGAAAGAACTATTAAACGCGTTGTAAACATTTTCAGCGTCTCTAGATGCGTTTTAATATTAATATAATGCTCGTTTAGTCGCGCTTCAGACCTATTTATACCTGAACAAACGATAGTTTAAAAGACTCGTAATTTTTTTTTTGTACGGTTGAATTTATGGATGATTTTCGTGGCCTTGCCAAACTACTTACGTTGTAAATTAATTTTTTTAAAGCAGTGAGTGGTCGAGTGCTATTCATATTCGTAAATATATTATGTTATGTTCAAGTGGACCTAATTAACTAATTGTACGATTTGTCCCAGAAAGACAATCGTCAACAATTTCGAGAACAAAGTTCCCAATGGATATTGGGATGGGCACGATGGACACATGGGCATTCGATATGTCGTTTTCTTGCACCGTCTCATACCAGGACTGTATTAGGAAAGTATCAGACAAAAAAATATAATTTGTATTGAGAAGGATGAGACTATGCCCACTAGACCATTCCGTCATTGATATTTTGCTGATGTTGATACGATCTGTGCATCCGATGCGCGCAGGCAGCGAAACGGTTAGCATCGGGTTATAACCGCGTATAATGATCGTTCTAAACCCGGCTCGGATCGTTCTAAACAGGTGAATTACTACAACTGAGAGAACGGGAACCATACGGATATGGTACGCGGATTACTAACACCATATAACATCTCTCTTCTTATCTTCGGGATCGTCAGCAGTCTGTCCATGTTGAGCAATCATCCTCAAATTGGTGTAACTTAAAGACTGGCGTCCCACAAGGCGGAATACATTCCCCTCTTCTATTTTCTATATTCATAAAGATCATTACTAACAAACTTCAGTGCTCTTATCATCTTTATGCTGATGATATAGCTGCAAGCTACACTGTGAAACCGGGATGAATAATTAACTTAATAGCCATTAAAAAATGGTCTGATATGTTTGGGTTTGCGGTAAACCCTGGCAAATGCCAAGCCATCATCATAGGCAGTCAGCGGAATACAGCTAAATTGGGTAGTATCACTCTTCCCCAGGTCATGTTCGATGGCATGGTCATCCCCATTAGTCTCAGTGTCAAAGATCCCGGTTTGCATATTGACGCTATCCTAAGCTGGAGCAACCAAGTGGCAAGCGTTAACCAGAAAGTTACGGGAGGCCTACACTCTTTATACCGCCTGAAAAATCTACTTCCATCAAAGCAATTCTTGTACAGGCCCTAATTTTACCTATAATCGACTATGGTGATGTGTACTACTTTGAGCTGAATGCAGATCTACTCAATAAACTTAATCGCCTTCTTAATAACTGCATTCGATTCGTCTTAAACCTTCGCAAATATGATCATGTGTCCGAGTATCGCTCGCTCCTTAAATGTTTACCTATTCGGCAACGTAGATACATGAGGGCACTGACTACGATTTACACTATACTTTTCTCTTCCAATACTCCTTCTTACTTAACATATCACTTTCAGTATCTTCGGACCAACCATACTAAATATTTGCGATCTTCAAACAATCGTCTCCGTCAATGTCCCTCTCACCGCTCTGAATTTGTTCACTCAACATTCTTCGCCCAATCAATCTTACTGTGGAACGCTCTCCCATTGTATAGTTTGGCAATTTCTTTAAATTTTCTAGTGCATCTACAGTCTTTATTATTTTTCTCTGCGTCATCCTAAGGTTGTCTGGCAGAAAATGAGATCGCCTTTGTACTAACGGTGCATAAAGTAATTAACTCAAATTTCTGCAAGCTATATTATTATTTCACACATAAGTAGCTTATATGCTGTAGTAGTTGTAGTAGTAGTACTTATTTGATGCGGCAAGTTTACTGATGTAAAACCTATATTATATATATAAAACAAAGTCAGGTTTGTTACAACACTGCAGAATTGCTAGACCAATTTTCATGGTTTTTGATTTGTTGCATTTGTCTCCACCCCGAATAGCAGAATAACTATTAAACATCGAAAAAATTCACGAAAAAGAAAATTATGAAGAAAATTGTTTTTTCATACATTCTGAACCGGGAACTGATTGACACAAATAAAACACGGACAAAAATGATGATGTGATGAACATGGCTGAACATGGCTATATAAAAATGTATTATCTATTTCATGCTTTTTCATATTTCAACATGACATAAGGCTTATCCGTGCTATGGTACCTACCTAAAAATATTGCTGCTTTTCGATCCAATAATATTTCTAGAAATTGGGATGACCTTCGTCACATGCTAAAAAAAGGTAAAAAGAGACGCCCTTATCGTAAATTAACATTGACTTGAAAGATTGAATATAAAAAGAATTTAGCAATCTTTCCAGCGATAAACGTATACAAATTACGGCCGTTCCGTACGTTCGTTCCGTAATAATATCCTCCCTGTGGCCAGATAAAAGGAAAGTTTTGAAACGGATTGAGAGAGAGTTTTATCAGATTTGAGCAGGATCTGGTGAACGAAACACATTTTAACAGAAGTATCTTTTTATGTGAAATTTCCTCTTTATGTAAAGGTTTTAATTAATTTAAAGCGAAGGATTAACCCTTGACTTTCTCACGTTCCTTTCTGTGATTAAAGTTTTCATTAGAATTTACGTATACACCTGTAGGGTTTATCACTCGTTTCAAATAGGGAAGGAAAACATCGCGAGGAAACCTACATGCCGAGAGACCTTTTCAACGGTGTGTAAAGTCTGCTAACCCGCTAAGCCAGCGTGGTGAACTATAGCGTATTGGTATTGGCATAGCGGGCTATTTTGATGGAATGGTTTGACTATTCGAGCCAGCTGCTGGTTGCTGGCGATCTCTCGGAGTCACGTCGTCCCTCATTTAGGCTCTGCATGACTGTAACACCTATAACAGAGAGATGTTTATTAAAACAACCATGGCCGATGAGGGCTGCGGTGACAGTACTACTATACTTGACAGGATTATAATTCTCTTCTCATTCAGAGATGAGATCCATTCCCAACAGTGATACAGTAAGAGAAGATGGTTTCAATTGTGTTTTTTTTTAAGCTTCCTAGCAATGTGGGCCGCACATTTCTAGTATTCTTGTTCTTAACGTCGGTACCTAGTGCAGTAGGTGGGTTTCGAACCGGCAACCACATGATCGCAAGTCCAACGCCCTAGCCATTAGGCTACTGCCGCTTCTATATTTGTAAACTATATACCTTAATCTAATATAACTTATACTAATGTTCTTTATATATTTTCATAGAAGAAAACTTGATTACATGAGTCGTAATAATAAATTAACAAATTCAAATAATAAATATGCGTATTACGTTAAGTAAGTACTTTGAGATATTACAGAACAGATACAAACATACATAAATTATTTGAATAACTTTGATCTTATCTATTTTAATACATAAATTATTTAGCAATTAGACATAATACCTATCTACGTAAATTCTGGTAAATTATTATAATAATTCTATGTACAAGTGTTATTTTGGTGTAAATTAACATAATTATGCCATGTTGCTTTACCACCATAAAATCGAAACTTTAAATATGATTTATGTAACTTATCCAAAAATATATTATCGCTCAAAAAATTTGAAGCCATTTTTATACTCGTTTAGGAACCTAAAATGGATACCAGTATAAAGTAGAATAACTCTTATATTCACAGAAAAAAATAGTAGGTCAACGACTTGTGTCAGAATTAATATAATTTTTCCAAATCTAAATAGCTTCAATGTTTTTTTCTAATTTAAATAAAATAATGAATTCAGTGTCAGCGTGGTAATGACTTGGTTTCCCGGACGTAAATGGAACATTCTAACATCGCTATAGTATAACTATTATAATACAGGTGGGTTGCTTAGCCATCGTAGCCAACAAGGCGTATAATCCCGCCTTTACGCTGCAGGAATCCGCGGTAACTTGGCTGCAAAGTTGCTTTGGAACAGAGGTAGTAATGGAGGCGACTTGAATACTTACTTCTGACATCAATATAATGCCACGTTCAAGTTTGCAATTAGATAATTAGATTTCTTGGGGACTCCGATGTCAATGGTTTAGGATGGGGCTCAACAATTGTGATGGACAAAAACCGGAAGGGATCGCGGAAGACATGATCTAATAAAACTCGCAGGTTTTGCTCACGCATGGAAAATAGTTAATTCTAGAAATGTTAACACATAATATCTCCATATCTCTGTTATTCATAATATGTGAAAAAATGATGCGACTACCTACGGAAGAATTAGGGTTACCTGTGACAATTTTGCTTTTAAGTAGCTTTTTTGAAGCTAGTTCAAAGAACATTAAAACCACGCCTGTATTCCCAGAAAGAGTAGGCAGAAATGTACTGATGTAGGTACAGTCGATAAAAGAGTTCGATATACACAACCTAACGACATCTGTGTTTTGACAAGGACTGTGTAATATAATAATGTATGATGCAATATCTGTGACTACGTCAAAACAGTGATGTCATTGGCTAACTGTATATCTTTTTTGTCGACTATATCCATGGTCCAATAATAATTTTTAGGTTCCATGCAATAGAGGATGGGTCTATTAATTAAACGTTTAATTATGTATAAGTTATTTGATTATAATCATAGAATCTACGAGTACTATGTTGTGCAGCGGTGTAATAGTGTGATGGTGGGTGCTGATGAGGTGCTGGTACGTGGTGCCGGGGAAGATTAAATAAAACGGCACAGAAATATATGATTTACATTTTGTTAATGTTGGTGTTGCAAATATAGAATTAAAATATCCAACAATATAGTTACATTAAAATTATTAATTATAATTCTATTGTACTCCATAGTTTTCTCTGTTACCACGTAACTGCACTTCATTTGCGCTGTGAGCTTTATGATTATCTTCTACGAACGGTCTAATATTGTTTGGCATGGCATTTAAAAGTCGAAAACAATTTATATTTTCACATTTAATTTAACTAGCTTTACAATGGAAGGCTAAACTGTATATACTTTGTGAAAATGTTGTAAATAAAACATAATAAAATGTTCATTATGTAACTTTTACGGTGTCCATAACAAACACTAAATGTAAAATCGATATCGTTAAGTTCCATTTTGGAATAAATAATATTAACGAATTTGGTAAATAGCGCCATCTATGTTAGCGGCACGGAGGTTGGAAGCGTGAAAGCTTCCAGTGTAACAAATTGTTTCCGAATTGAAACTACCCCAAAAATCAATAGTGACGTAGCCTCTTGTGTTGATTGAACTACAATAATTGTTACTTAAAATTGTTACTTAGAATTGTTATTGACTAGAGTACAGAAAAAGCATCATAGATAGCGTTGAAGTTAAATATTATCCTTATTACTGACATATAATAACTGAACTGTCCAATAACTCATAACGTCAATATTAGTCTACCCTATGTATATCTTTGTTAGGTCATATTGGTTTAATTGAAAAATATGCTACTGATTTGTTTTTTAACCACTTGGAAATGAATCTTTTTGAACATTCGTTTTTGAAGATGGTTAAAAACCAAAAAAAAGGATGTTTTAGTTTCGTCTCTACATTTGTTTTATGTACCTATACCATGTTCGCGTATAGCTTTTTGAATTGCGAGTCTGTAATTTTTCTGTTTAATTAAGTAAATGAACTCCCGAGATGGTCCTTCATAAAAATAAATGTTTGGGAATCGTCATAATTCCTTCAAAACGGTTTTTCTAAACATTAAATTATCTTCTTATTACTTCTGGTATTCGGACTGCCTCATTAGTCTAGTGATCCCAAGCGCGAATGCTACACTAGAGGTCCTGGGTTCGGTCCCCAGGTCGAACAGTGTTAGTGGGTTTTTCTATGAAATTCTCAGTAACAGCTCGGAGTCTGGATTTGTGACCGGTTAATGGCTATAGGCTCACCTATAACATGGCCTAAACATGACCTAAACATACCGAACTGTGGGTGTACATTAAATACGCCTCTACATAACCCTACTGGGAATACAGGCGTGATGGTATGTTATATTATGTTACATTATACTTATACAATATTTTACATAAATCCAAAAGGTCAAAGCTAAGAAATAAAATAAACTAGATACTATATACTTATGTATAATGATATGTAAACAGAACACTATTTTGTGGTTCTCCCATTCTTGCAAATTTTAATACTTACATGTAGTTATGTGTATTCGCTTTGATATGGTATTTACTATATGACTGCCCCATTAGTATGGTCGTAAGCACGAACGCTGAACAAGGCGTCTTGGATTTGATTTCCAGGTCGAGCAGAGTTATTTGTTGTTGCAAAATTATTCTCTGTAAATGATTTTCTCTAATATCAATAAAGCTTTGAATAAATTCTTGTCTAGGGCAAAATAATAAAACAGAATTACATAACATAACATACCATCACGCATGTATTCCCCGAAGGGTTAGGCAGAGGAGTACTAATGTACACCCACCGGCCGCCGGTATGTTTAGGTCCCATGTTATAGGGGGCGAGCCTATAACCATTAACCGAGCACAAATCCAGACTCCGAGCTGCTAATGAGAATTTCATAGAAAAACCCAATAACACTTTGCTGGACCTGGGGATCGAACCCAGGACCTCTAATGTAGCAGTCGCACTTGGGACCACTAGACTAATAAGGCAGCCAATAAAAACAATACTCGTATACCAACCTTATCGGTCTAGGGAGCCGGATTTAATGAGTCGAGCCTATTTCACATAGTTAAAAAACATCATTATATTATCTGTTTTGAAAAAAAAAAATACATGTTTCTTTACACAATAAAGTAACGGCCAAGTGACTTGCCCAATCATATCTAATCGAGCAAATAGCATAAGTCTATTTTTATATAATTTTCACCTGGTGTATAAAATTGAACTTACAATAATATTTCTTTAAGAATTCTGCAATAAAGTCCGGAATCCCATTAAAGGTGGCGGCAAAAAGTTTGCTCGTTGCTGTATGATGTGTGGCCTGCGTCTACGCACATTGTTTGGTAATCCCTATGGGCTTGCGCAAAAAATGTGGGAACTATAATGTTGTATTTTAGGGACGTAACCTATCTCTCGTATCGATAAGTTATAATCAGCAGTTGAAGTATCTACATAATCTGATTTGGTATTAGCAGGCAATGTTTGGACTTTATTTGAATATCTAAAATTTATCTATCTAAGTTACACAATCTTAAATATGTATGCGAGCAAAGAATGCGTGCAGAATTACCAGTAAAAATTGTGGTCCATTTTCTGCTTAGTCTTTTCCATATTTATACATACCTATACGATTATATGTGAAAGATAGCTACCTCACTAAGAAACAAACATTGTGGCAGGTTACAAAAATGCAATTATCGGGCACTAAGTACCTACGCCTAGACTTGAAATAAATATCTGAGCAGATAAAATTTGTCTTGAGGTAGGAATCGAATCTTAGACATGGTAACTATGAAGCTTGCTACAAATCAGGATGTGCCATTTATGAACGCCCAATTTGTCGAAAGTTTACGTCATTTACATACATTTTGTTTCTATTTATTTGTCGATGCGAACGGTAGATTGACACTTGTCTACAGGCACAGGTCGTTCGATACCTAGGTAAAGTAAACATTTATTGTTATTTTTTATTAAAATTCACAGTAGAAGCTCGGAATTCGAAATTGAAATTACATAGAATCTCAAACATACTGGCGAATTGTGGGTTTCGGTACTTCCGCCTGTTTGAAACCAAATTGGCAGTGATTGGCATTTCGGCTCTAAAGGCATGTTCACCTCGATACATTGACAAAATATCGATATAACGTACAATACCGATTACTAACAACCCTGCATATTCGGCTGACAGAATAATGACGTGCCTACCTCCGCCTTCCATTCACAAACCACGTCGACAATGGCACAGCAAATAGCCATTAAAATCGTTGCAAGGGCCCACTCTATTAATACCATAGAACCCGGACGAGACGATTGTAGAAGTTTTGTATCGATTATTATTATAGAAGTGGGTGTTTTGCGACATGTTTCCGAGAAAGTTTTGGGCAATATTGGCACTGATTAGGATTATACGTGAGGCATACAATTATTGATGGTGTACGTTGCGGTACCTTGTAATATTCAATTCTTCATCAGGACACTTATGTATACAAACTATAACATAATAAACGCAAGACCTGAAAGTAGTTTGTTCAGAATCGACTACTGAATCGATTACAGTGGCTTTTAATAGGTATTAATAAAAAAAAATCCCCCCTGATCCATCAGTCGGTCGAGATATGGAAAACTGAAACCTATTTGCACAAATTGTTATTATGTGCGTGTGCGCATCGATATTATAGTCGTTGCGAGAACGATTGTGGTACGGCCACAAGTTAATGTTTAGCTGATATAAATAATTACTTGAAAAAAAATGCTTACATGTCTCAAAATGACTTTCGGGTTTCGTTATTGTAATTATGACTCGATATTCTAATCGATCTGTGCGAGGTCTTGCGTTTATTCAGTTACACGTTGTATAATCGGTACCTGCAGTCTGACATTTTTGGCACAGATTTATACATGGTGTTTTAAATACAAAAGTAAATATTACATTAAAATCTTAATGTTGCTTAGTATTTTATTATGATAGTATTACTAAAATGTAAATTTATTGAACTTATTTTTTAATAAATAAATTATTATTATTATTAAAAAAAGCGGGAAATGCGGTGATGGCTGAAGAAAAGTCCTGGTTGAGGAATATTTGCTAATCGACCAGTCATGTGCTGCTAAGCCTGTTGTTCCACCTCGCCAAAGCGAAGGACAAATATTCAATCAGTGATTGGAGAGGCACCAGAAAAAGAAGTATTTTTACACATGAAATTGAAAGCTATCAGTTTTTTGTAAAAAAAAAAACAAACTATTAATTTCTGAATTTAAATACATACATGCACTCACGCCTTTCTCCCATAGGGATATTTTCTCAATTTCTTTCGTACCTCTTGATCTGGGAATCGACTTGGACAATTGGAATAAGTAAACATGATTGTGTTATCTTAATTTTATTATGATAAATAGAATCAGTACCTAAAAAAGAACTTCGTAAGTCACATATAAACTACTAAACATTTTTTTTTAAACGTTGCCCAACACTAGGATTTTCTCCTGTATCGTGGGTGCATTTACACACACAAATTCTCACATACACAAACGCCCAGACCCGGTACAACTATCTGTAGATCATACAAATATTTGCTCCGTGTGGGGATCGCACCCACAACACGTGGCGCCGAAGCCAATCGCTCAGCCTCTACGCCAAACGTGTTGTCGAATTTACAGAAACAATTTTAAACCGAACATACCACACAATTGCTTCTATTTCGACCACCGCTTGGCAAATCGGTGCAAAAAAATACCCCAACAATAAACGCCCTTTATTTCCCCAACTTCACAAAAGATTTTTTTCGTGCAATTGTGCAATGATCACAACAGACTATAAATAAAACACGCCCACTTTACACAACATTGTGTGAATCTGTATGGATGTTCGGATATCAATTCAACTTTATCAAAATACAGCATGCAGAGACAAAAGCAATCGCAGCGATACGATGATAAAAGAGTTTGTGTTGAAAACGGCCGATGTTGGCTGCTTTTTTCCATAATTTTTTTTAATGATATTTTGAAGGCGGGCTCCCAAACGTGATGCAGTGATGGCATGTAAACTACCTATCTGTTATTTTTTGTATATAAAACTTTTGACAACCATCCTCAGCTTAGAACTGCCTTTCTGAAAAAAAAAAACTTATTAACATAATATGCCATCACGCCTGTAGTCTCCGAAGGATTAGGCAGAGGTTTACAATAATGTATACCTGAATTTCGCGTATGTTTACGTCCCATGTAATAGGGGGCGATCCCATTGCCATTAACCAGGCATAAATCTCAAACTCCGAGCTGATATTCAGAATTTCATAGAAAAACCTAATTACACTTTGCTCGACCTGGAAATTGAACCCGGGACATCTAGCGTAGCAGTTATGCTTGCGACCACTAAACTTATAGTTCGTTAACGACTTCAAGTATAACTTGCATTTCAGCGGTTTAATTTTCAATATTGAAATTAAACCTCTCATTTTCCCAATACTGGAAATAACTGAAACATACATATCTGCAGCACCCAATGGTTGACTGGTAGAAAATACATTAAAAATTTACACCGCCAATATACAGTTCACAGCACATCAAGTTACCACAAACTGTCAAATTTCCCCAATGGATAATAAACTCTATTATTTGGATATTCAATTGATTCAAATCGATTGCAGAAATTTGACAGTTTTGGATACCATGACGTGCTTGACTGTACATTTATGTTGCATAAAGTTGAAATAATCAAAATAAGCGAACTGGAACTTGGGCCTTCGCTCATTATGTTTAGAACACACCTGTAACTATCTTTTTTTGTGTTTTTTTTTTGCATTTTCCATGCTAAGGTTATAAAGTTATTTTAGTAAAGGAAAAATTCAATCGCTGGCAGGATTCGAACCTGCATGTCCTGGTTGGATACACCAGACGCTCTGAGCTCTAAGCTACCGCGTATCCCACCTGCCTGATTGAAATTTTGCCTTCACATTCTAAATTTACGTCATAAGGTGGCTCAGAGGTCAGAGCATTTGGTGTATCCAACCAGGACACGCAGTTTCGAATCTTGCCCACGATTGAATTTTTCCTTTACTAAAATAACACATCAGTAAGTTCATGAATGTGACCGGGATCTGCTGAGCAAAAGAGCCGATTTTGATTAATCATAATATGATTTAGTTAGAAAATTGCTTAGTACTAGGTTCTTAACATTAATTAATTTCAAATGTGTTATTGTGGTCTTTTTGAATCGCTGCTCTGTTTTGCACAAATCACTCAAGCAGATTATGTGTGAATACTTTTGAAATATCAGATACATATTGTCGATTGTTTGAGCACCTAAAGTAATATGACTGTTCCGTGTCCGCAGGTATCCAGACACTGCACTGATAGATGTGATGGATGTCTTAGGTCTTCCACAAGGAAAACTAAACAAGGTCCTATTATTCTCAGCTAATCCTCAAACTCAAGACATCCGACAATCTTTCAAATTCGAACAACCGATTGAACGAAAAACAAACAATGTTCACAATAACAGCTAAACAATTCGTGCGAAATTGTTTTCGGCAGATTAAAGTACGGTCTATAATGCCAGCGACAATAGGCTCGGGGCAGAACTGTTTATATAAATACTCTGTCAACGGCACGGTACGCATTCAATGTAGCCTTTTAACCAAAAATTGTATTTTCGGATACAATAACGTCCTAAACAACACGTAGAAAGAAGATGTCATTTCTATACGAATCATTCATTATTTACTTTGATAATATTTGCTTGGGAAACTCCGATGTTGGAAAGGACATAATTTATGGATTCATTGTAACCAAAAATAATGTGGATTGATAATGATTTTGTTTTATATAAAAGAGACTTTCATAAAGTCAAAATAAATAGGTTTCGAACCGGCAACCACATGATTGCAAGTCCGACGATATAAAAAAGCGATTCATTACAAGACGTGGAAATAACGCAAATTTCAGTCGTAAAGCGTGACTCTTACTTTAGAGATCCCGGGGTCAATTCTCAGGTTAAACAAAATATTAGGTAACTTATAATTTCCATAATTTTCGAAAAACGCTAACGATGACGTCATTAAAAACGCGTGTGCACTATAGTAATATGTTGCAGTGGACAATTAAGGTGAAGTCGAAGGTACTCTAATCGTGCATTGTATCAAGGCATTAAGATAATCAACCACCATAGTGGGAGAACAAAAAGAGCTGGCGTGTAATGACATCGTGACGTAACTCCGAGGAATTTTATAACGCTCACTAGTTTTTGGGTCATTATCGTGATTTTGATCAGTGATGCGTCAAAGGGCAGCCACACACGACGCAAGCGACCTTGTTAGCAATTAATCTGAGCATCTACGTTGCCGTAATGTTATTGTGTTTATGCATCGTTCTGAGAATAAACGTTGTAACCCTACTTATACAGAGAAAAATTTGGTTGTATGACGCAGGTGAAAGATGGTTATAGATAAGGTTTATTATAAATTAATCTTTTGTGTATATAATAAATTATTTTTGGTATATTGTATAAAAGAGTTCCCGTGCGCAACTTCGCTTGTGTGCTTAGGTAATTTTCGTCTCTAAAATATACTGAGCCCACTGTACCGACATCATGGAGGTTTCATATCATAAAATGTATTAAGTCTAATTTATAAGGAAGAAAACAATTGCCAAAATGTCAACACCGAATGACAGCTGTACCTCTTGGGAATCGACCTCGGGATCTCTAGCGTAGCAGTCGCGCTTGGGACCACTAGACTAACGAGGCAGTTCTAGAAGCAATTATATTAAAGATACCTATAATTAAAATAAACTTCTTTGGTATCCTTTGCTTACATCCATTGTCCATCCGTCTTATTTTAGATACTGTTTATTGCACAATATTATCTCCCAAGTATGCTTAGTTACAAAATGCTATGTAACTGTTACCACACTGCGATGTACTTAACCTCAGATGACACAGCGATGATAAGATCACCACAAAAATGCAACAGACAATAGACGACAGCCGCCCGTGCCTGCAAAAATATAATATCCAGTCAAAACACGTGCCTCCGACAAACGCCAAAGAGATCGCTGATAACTTGATAACTTACTCAAAAAAACATTTTCCTACCTCAAATGTGTTTATCGGCTTTCGATCTGGAATCTGTAAGGCACACATTGTAAGTCCTTGCGGCTCTTATCATCCGGATTAATCGAGGTATGAAAAGCTTTGGGACCCGACCGCAGTACCACCGGCCCTTGAAAACCAACAGATGTTTGCGTAATGTTTTTATATACGTTGGCGAAGATTCCTTTGACAAATTTTTACAAATCGGTTTTTGGATACCTGCTCTAATAGTCGCTGAAGATAGATTTTTGAACAAAACTTTATTTAAAATAGAAAGTAGTAAAATACACAAAGTAATTTTATAAATCCGTTCTATTTTAAGCTAAGGGTTAGTTTACATAACATAACATATTTAACCCATTATACTGTCCCATTACCGGGCACGAGTCTCCTCTCAGAATGAAAGGGATTAGGCTATAGTCCACCACGCTGGCCTAGAGCGGGTTGGCAGACTTCACACGCCATCGAGAAAATCTCTCAGGCATGCAGGTTTCCTCACGATGTTTTTCTTCAACGTTTAAGTGCGTGATAATTAACTATTGACTTCGAAAAGTCACAGGTGCGTGCCTTGGGTTCGAACTCGAGACCTTTGACTTGGTAGTCCAACGGTCATACCACTAGGCTATCACTGATATTATAAGGGTTAGTTTACTAGTCGTTATTACCATGCTAGAGGGTTTGATTCCCAGATCCAGCAGTGTTATTGAGTTTTTCTATGATTTTTTTGTAACCGCACGGACTTCGAATTGGCCAGTAAATGGCTATAGGTTTACCCCCTGTAACACGCGACTTAAAAATATCGGCGAACTGTAGGTGGTACATTAGTAGATACACCTCTGTTGACTTTGGATAGGAAAAATAGCTATTTTTTGGGTAAGGCCAAAATTTTCAAATCATATTCTTTCTTCGACAATTTTCACTTGGTTCATAACGTTCAAATGGTTCATAACGGTTAAGTAACCTTAATAATGATTGATTTGTTACAGGTCACTGGCCGATCTTTGAGTGGACTTAGCGGGTTGATTGTTGCCTTCATTAGGACCGTGTATAAATCAATTAAAGCGGGCTCTTCTAACAAAACTGTAGTGACAATATTGCGAAGTTGAGCCGTGAAGTTGATTCTACATATTTATGCTTTTGCAATTACTTAAAAACAGCATATTTTATATGCTGTTTTGTTGTTTATAGTTAAAAAAACTGACTGCCTTATTAGTCTAAAGGTTTCAAACACAACTGCTATGCTAGAGGGTTCGTTCCCCAGGTCGAGCAGTGTTATTGGGTTTTTCTATAAAATTCTCAGTAGCAGCTCGGTGTCTGGATTTGTGCCCGGTTAGTGGCAGTAGGCTCGCCCCCTATAACATGGGACCTAAAACATACCTACAAACTGTGGGTGTACTCATTAGCTTCTGCCTAACCCTTCCGGAAATTCAGGCGTGATGGTATGTATATGATGGTATAACGTAATAAATCCCAAATAAACAAACAAAGGGATTTGTTAATGTAAATATAGCGCAATTAAATCTGTAAAGTGGTTCTATTTCAATATGACTCATGTTCGCGAAATCTCAGAAAAAAGCATAGGTACTGTTGATGTTATTTTATTTAGACTGGCATTTTTCATTAACATGTTTGTCTTATTAATAAAGGTATATGACCGTATACCTAATTATCACTCGGCAACAATTTGAGCATCTTGCACGGAGAGTTCACCGATCATTATCTAAAAATATTGCAAGAAGTTAGAAATAGACTGTGGATTATGACTTCGGTCACGGACACATTATGATTTCGGTCACGGTGCTTGGATATGATGTTACTTGCACGCGTATATGTGCGATGTTTATTGTGTTTAGTTACATAAGTAAAATATTATGATCTTAAGAAAACTAGTAGTCATTCTTATCAACCTATTATATTGCCCCACTGCTGGGCGTAGGTTGCTTTTTTTTTATAATTATACGTTGCCCCACACCAGGATTTCTCCTGTATCGTGGGTGCGTTTACAAACACAAATTCTCTCATACACAAACGCCCAGACCCGGAACAACTATCTGTAGGCAACAGTCCACCAGTCCAATGCAGGGCAGACTTTACACGCCGTCGAGAAAATATATCTATTAATTATTTAATGATCTCGTACCTAGTACAAAATATTAAAATATCTGCAAACTGCCTAGTTAGTCTATAGTGCCCAAGGGGACTTATGCCCGGTTAATGACAATAGGCTCGCCCCCTATTACATGGGACCTAAACTTTTACAAAGGAGGAGGTTCCTTTGTATATATTTTTTTATGTATGCTAACCTTTGTTATTTGTGAACTTATTACTTAACAGCAACTTACTTCAGTTTGCTGGTTATGGTTGTGACGTCATAAAAGTGATTTAAAATTTCATTATTTTAATTGACCATGTAACATCACCTTTACGAGACTTAAGGCTATTTTCCTAGGAAAATTGCTTTTTCCTGGTCATTCACGAAATATACATATGTATAATACATTCTAGACACAAGACAATAGTACTTAATTACGACTCTACCTATACAATATTCAAAGATGAGAACTAAAACTTTTGCTCAAAAATCTCAAGCCAAAAATTTACAAAATGGAGATTAGATTAGAATTTATTAATTAATTTATCTTCCAGCTAAAATAACGATTTATAGCAAAATTTTTAGTTCTCAGTTGTAAATATTGTATAGTCAAAGTCACAATTAATACTGCTTTGAATCTAAAATGTGTTATAGATTTATATATGTATATATGTTTTCTTTCTTTCTTATATATTTCGAAAAACCAAGTGAAATTTGAGTTTCGCGGCCCAAGCGATCGCCTTCACCTTAAAGACGAAACTTATGTCATGAGCCAAGTACTGTAAGTAGCTATAGTTTCAATTAAACATACCATCAGGCTTGTACCTATTCCCCAAAGGTTTAGGCAGGGGTGTCCTAATGTATACCCTCAGTTCGCCGGTATGTTTTAGGTCCCATGTAAAAAGGGGCGAGTCTATTGCCATTAACAGTACAAGGAGCTGCTACTGAGACTTTCATAGAAAAACCCAATAACACTTTGCTCGACCTGGGAATCGAACCCAGGACCTCTAGCGCAGCAGTCGCGTGGACCACTAGACTAATGAGGCAGTCAGCTATAGTTTCAATTAAAACATATTTTTATTATGTTTTACACAACAACTCTCATAAACATGAATTCTATTCCCTCCACAAGGCACCACGAAACATGCTATTGTTATGAAACAATAAAAACGCATAATAAAACGACTCTTTACGACTATAGTGAAAACTCTAAATAATTAGGTAAATTATCGAACATAAATTTACTCTAATATTACTATTTGCAGTATGAACAATAAAAGTAAATTATTAACCGGCGCCATACGGAACTGTGATTAAAATAGTAAAGATTTAAACGGAAGCGTTTATAAACGTACTTGTTTATAACTTAGGCATGCGTTTAATTAATGTTTTAACGAGCATTAAATAAAAAAATTACGACGGTTTGTGGTGAAGTTTGACCTAGATTTTAAGGTGACCACTGGTTTATGTAAAGAATAAATGACAATGCTTTTGTGGAGTTTTGTATCTTATTTTAAAGTGAATTAAAAAGAACTATTGCCTTATGAGTCTAGTGAGCCTAGTCAGCATTATGCTGAGATGGAGACCTTTTTTGGCCTCGCGCAGGGTCGCTTTATTGTATTAGTTTATAATGTATTTCATTACTATTATTAATGTATTTCTTTCTTGTCTTTTAATGGTCCTAAGCGCGACTGCTACCCTAGAGATACTGGATTCGATTCCTAGGTCGAACAAAATTTAATTGGGTTTTTCTATGCGATTCTCAGCTCGGAGTTTGGATTTGTTAGTTTGATCAAAGTCCAAGCTAGTTTTTCCCCGTGAATACAATTCCTCACTGCAACTGTTCTGGCAGCCTGCAGTCAGTACTCTTAAGGTTTGGCAACGTATCACCGACTCCTCTGTGTTGCAAGTATCTATGGATGGCGATAACTACTTACCATCAGGATCGTGTTCTCGTTTTTCGATATAAACAATAAAAACTCTATGTTACATGTACGTATAATCTACTAAACAGAAGCGGGACCAGGAAATTTAATTAGCGACCTCTCCAAACACGACCGCATGTATTGACGTCACATCATGCCACCAGTGTACCGAATTATGACTGTATAGTTGATATACATTCACAATTAATTAACTTAGTGAATGGCATACAGCAAATTGTACTCTCTAATGAACCAGCCAGTAGCAACTCGAATTAATTGTCATACGTGCTCGGAGTATGAAACTGACCATATAAGTTGAAACGCGCCAAACTGTACAGAGATCGCACAACCGTGATAATATGATTTATTTTAATGTTGTGAAAAAAGGGATAGCACTATTTAATGTGTAGAGCTGCATCCCTCTCTCTCAATCGCAAAACAATTGCAATGACACGCTGTGGTAAGGCTACAACCTCATCTTACATCCACTAATGGCCAGTCCCTATATCAAATCCATTAATAGATTTGCTTACTAGAGATAGGATTTTGACATTTCTTGTATGAACCTTAAGTCAAAATCCTATCTCTAGTAAGCAAATCTATCGACGGATTTGTTATAGGGAGTGGCGATAAGTAGTGTGATATGTCCATATATACGTGGTCACTCGTTAATACTTCTTACTTATGTATGATAGCAATTATGCACAGGAATGTACGTTTCGGTACTGTGCATAACGAATGAAAAAACTAACATAACTGATATACCATCACGTATTTCTGAAGGGGTCGGGTAGAGGTATAGGTACTAATGTATACCCACTGTTGACCGGTATATTTTTTTAAGGCCCATGGAAAAGGAAGTGAGCCTATTACCATCAATTAGGTATTTTAAGACATGCCAAAGAAGAAGAAAGAATTTTTTTATAGATATCGCAGTGACTTATCCATTGTTTTAGTTATCTTATTCATGCTTTCACACAACTATTTTCGAAAACTAATGGCAAAGCAAAAATAATCTTCTGGGTTTTTTTAATTCATAATACAAATAAATATATTCTAGTGACACATTTTTTACATGAAATAATCTGCCTATGGATAAACGTAACGTTATAATGGGAACAAACACTGCGTAGTGATGTACAATGACACGTCCCAGTTGATTAGTTTACGCAGCACAGCACTATCGACTGTTTGGTTTAATTTATTGGAATCAATATAATTGATAATTGAATGATGGCGCTGCATTTCCAATTGTATTTGAGTTCAGAGGGAAATGAAATGAAACGATAAGGGTGATTTGTTGTGTCGTTTATTTTTTTGGTAAAGGGTTTTAATTTGAAGATATGGTGTTGATAGCATTCCTTTAAATGGTTAAATTTTATTGGTAATGATGAACACTAGAACGGGCATGACCATTATTCTTTTGAGGTGTAACTTACTTTTCCCCTGTGTGGGGACGGGTTAGATTACTGTTCCTCACTACATTTCAGATAGGAATCCTGTTAGAGGCGTGAAAATACCTGATTTGCTATGACCTCTTGGGGTCTGACTGGCTGGCGACCACTCTTACGTCGGAGTCTGTCGTAAAGCATCTTGGTGTGTGTTTCGACTTTTGCCCATAAGAGCCAGTTTCCCCTCAGTTGCTGCTGCTCTGGCAGTCTACAGTCCGTAGAGACTCTTAAAGATCGGCAACGCATCAGCAATTCCTCTGGTATTGCAGGTGTCCATGGACGACGATGAATACTTACCATTAGATGGCTCGCCAGCTCGATTACCGACTTAATCCATAAAAAAGAAGATACACTTCGAAAAGTTTGAAATCGGTTCATTTTTTTCTGAAAAGTTGATATTAAACACTTATGACAAAACGAACATTGATTCATACATTCAATCTTTAAGTCTCTATCAATTATCATGAATCAAAGGTCTATCGCCCCTACGTTATATTATTATGAAAGTGGTAGGTACAAGTCTCTATTTCTTCGGTTATTGCAGAAGTTATGATTGGTTTCCTCGTAATCAGATCTAAGTGTTTCTATCAGGGGAGGTTTGGGTAATCTTTCTCATTAATATTGATACTTGATATCTCAGATTGACACTAATTGTATTGTGAAATCCTTTTTTGTTTCGAAAAGAAAAATGGTGTAAAATCTAGAATAGAATATTAGATTAAATATTTTTTTCAAATTAAAATTATAATGTTTTATTTCAAATAACCTATTACATGAATTTATGCAACGTTATGTTCACGTGTTCCCTACTCTAGTTGCGTGATTCCTATGGAGAAACGTCTGGCATGGTTTCTTTTAATACAGAACTATTGAAATTTCCCTGATATCATCTTCTCCGACTCACCAGCAAACAAATGCAATCCGGTCTCATCAAGAAGCGTGGAATGGGAAATTTTAACGACAAATTTAAGAAGTTCAATCTTTTTGTAATCAGGCATGACTCATACGTTCCTGTCGATGCTTATAAAACTTCAGCAATTCAAATAAAGAATGTTGACACATGAATGTTGACCCTACAAATTCCACACTGTAAAGACAATACCAAGAATGAAATAAAAAAATAAGGATAATGAATTAATGTAATCTTATTAAGTGTTACCTGCAAGCTTTCCCATCGCGGCGATGATCCGTCTATGTAGAGTTCATTGTGAGCCAGTTTGAAAGGCGCGACCCGAATATTGTCACAATGGACTCAGTGCCTGAGGGACAAAGAGCTTCGTATAATTAATGACTGAGACCACGAAATGTCGCTGTCTTGTGGCTATGGACCGGATAGAGAGATGAATTGAGAGGGTCGTGTTGCATTCTTTTGATTAAATGTGAGTTTGTGTTTAGAATATTTCATTTTCTCGTTAGTCTTGTGAAGTGTGGTTATGTGTTTTATTCCTAGGTCGAGCATAAATATTGGCCTCTTGTATTAGGACACCCGTACTTAACTGAAAATATTAAATGAACCTCCACGATAGACGATAAAAATTACAGTCTATACTCCATTTGGTTAGGTACTCTAAAGGTAAACAAATCATAAAAAAGGTTCTTTATAGGGCCATTTTTCGTTTCGAAATAAAACGTAACCAAAATAAATAAATTAATAATATAAAACCACATTTTTCTTTTATACACTAGCATATTTAACTACTTTGTTTAATATTAAATGGTTATTATTAATTCTGAAGCTTGCGAACAATAATTAAATAAAAAATATTATTATGTCATAAAGTATTGCAATGTGCCTACTAAAAAGAAACTAATAAGACAGATATTGAAAACATTTTTCGACGTAGTAGACTTTTGAAAATCGAATAAATTGAGAAGTAGTACTGCGAGGAACCGCAGCAAAATATTTAACCGATATTACACTTAGTCGGGTAACCAGACGCCATTACTGATAGTTTGTTTACTTTACTTTCACTCGTTTTTGTGTTTCTTTTGCCATACATTGTGTTAATCAGTTATTTTTTTGTTTGTTCGTTGTTTTTATTGATTGTTAGTTGTGTTGTTATTAATTTTAATTGTTAAAAAAGTTATCCCGAGCCGTGTAATATGTGACGACTGTGATCGTTTTATTATTAGTGCTGGTGATTGTTTTTCATCTGATTCAGATTAAAACTTATAAAGTCAATTAAAGGTACCTCATATTCATTTCACTCCCAATTCATACGATAATAGTGTAATAAAGGTTAAATAGCCCTGAATGCCGCCATTTTTATTGTTTACCTTTAGTTAAGTACCTAACCAAATGGAGTATAGTCAAGGTTTTATTTTATTGCCTATGGAATTCCTCATATACTTCCGCCATGATGTGAATTCCACGTATATTGGGTGACCACCAGACAGCAGTTTCATCTCGTCACGTTGTGCTAAGGTCACAGTATTCTCCGTGAATGGTTTTTATGGAGGCGGAATCCAGCAGCAAAGATTCAGCTTACCGACTTCCACCAGCGTTATCGATATTTTCAGTCACACAGCATTATTGTGTTCTGATTTAAAGGATATTTTAGAGGAATTGATAAGATTCTGGAAAATGAGGCTCAATAGTAAAATCTTCTCTGTTAAAATGTCTTAAATGACAAACACGCGAGTGATTAAATACGTATTTGTCATCTCATATTCTTTTTTTAAATATGGATTGCACTTAGTGCTATTAAGCAGCTGACCTTTTCGACAGAAGTACTACTTAGAAGAAGGAGAAGGGCAATAGATTCGCTAATACGTCTTTACAAACTAACTGTGTATTTATAATGTTTTTAAATAATGACTAGTTATTAATTAAACGTAAGAAAATACGGTCTAGTTATATCTTTTATATCAATTTAAATTAATTTAAGGAAATTTATATATACCACTTAACAAAAAACAAGCTTTATGAAAGTGAGTGAGCGTAAGCGTAAAGCGTAAGCGTGAGCGCGTGAGTGTATGTATGTATGTATAAACATACATACATACACTCACGCCGTTCTCCCACAGGGGTAGGCAGAAACTATAGACTGCCACTTGCTACGATTCTTGCATACTTCTTTTGCTTCTTCCACATTCATACATCTTCTCATACATACAGACGTACTAAAGAGATAATTTATAGCTACTTAAAATTATAATTAAAATTATTCATTATTAATGCATCTCTACTTCTTTGTTCTACGTCATCCCACACCAACGACCATATCGTTAGATTAAGATAAAACTAAAACAATAATCCTTTTCATTTCTACAGTCCTTTATTTCAACGACTCTGAATGGGATAGGCAATGTCTTCATATCTGAGAATGACGAAAAAATCTGTGTGGGATGCTCTTTACAACCAACTTTATGCCTTTTGTTATACTTTGTATCGCTATTAAAGCCTGTAAACTCATGTGAGATATAGCTTTAGTCGTTCGCTCTCATTAGCTCGGTACCTAACAATAGTATTATTTTTATTGCGGTCAGCATAAACAAAGGAGTATTTACGATGATCCTCGAATGATTTTATGTTCTTTCTCTTTTACGATTTGATTTAAGTATAACGTTGAGAGGTTTCGGAGTTTTAAAAAGTTTAAAGTTCATACGTTCAGAACGAATTATTTGTAATTTTTGTGCAAAACTTAAATAATTAGGTATAGCTGCATTTCACCAATTTTGAGTAAGTTCTCATTAAATTACTTGGTACTTAATTTCATAGTAATTCCATTCCTTTTTTTATTTATTATGACATACCATTACGTCTGTATTCCTCGAAGGGTTAGTCAGAGGTTTACTGTACTGTTTACATACACAATTCGCAGGTAGGTATACGCATCTACATACCACGGGACGTTTCGGTTCCATGTAATTGGGGGCAAGAGTATGGCCATTTAGCGGGCACAAATCCAGACTCCGAGCTGCTATGTATTGAGAATTTCATAGAAAAACCCAATAACACTTCTCGGCCAGGACCTCTACGTAGCAGTTCCGCTTAGGACCACTTGACTAATGAGGCAGTCTTTTTCATTTATTATTTTCAATAAATTGCGGCTTACATATTATTCGCATTCCCTATTACATGGGACCTAAACATTCCGGAGAACTGTGGGTGTACCTCAGTTCATCTCTGCCTAATCCTACGGGGAATACAGAATTGATTGTATGTTACAATTTTTTTTTTTTGCGTATGATTTTTTCCGATTTGTTGAATATTTTTTACATTCGAAACTATGTCGGACATTCCGTATGCATTGCTTCGTATCTAGTCTTGACCCTAGACTGAGTATATTTTTATTTTTCTTCAATAGTAAATAACTGCCAAATATTTTATCTATATATGTTTGTTATTAATCTACGAATTTAACAATTTAATTGTGTTTTAATTGCAATCTGTATCACCGCTATCTATACGAACATCAACAATAATAAATACAAGGAAAATTTAAACAAGGTAACAGACAATGAGTTTTTGGAACGTCACTTCCAAAATTTTCTTAAAGGTGAATAAAATTAAGCTTAAAAAAACCGCAGCCAAGGTGCAGCGTTGCGTGGAACATAATTTTAAGTATTCAAAATTGCATGGGAAGCCTTTTGATTCGCTATTTACCGGAGTACTCGATGCGGCTTCTTAATAAAGCAAAGGTGTTTAATTGGCTGACAAACTGTTCGCGAAGTAATTACGTCTTGGCTGGCAACGGTTCAAACAACGCGTCAATCTGGTTACGTAGTGATGGGATAAGTTATGTCATGTTACCTCATTATATTAATACATTCGTTCGTATCTATGTTTTCCTAATATGATGCAGTCATCATGTGGTTAAATTATAGTATCCTGTTCATAGAGAATTAGGTTTAAAAGAGACAAAGAGAGAGAGAAAGAAAGAGACAGACATATACATACACACACAGTTATTATTCATTTAGCTACTTATTTCAAAAGGTTTTATTTTGTTTACTTTATATAAATTATTTATCAGTATTTCAGTAATTACATAGTCTGATTACTTAATATCAGAAGAGTAATATTGATACTTGAAAAAAATCTGTACAATTGAGTTCCGTTAACGTCAAATCGTATCCTACTAAACAAAAAACAACGACAAATACGAACAAATTAGAATGAATAAGATTGAAAATTGACCGCCGCAATAAGGTAACATTTGTGATGTTTATGATACTCAAACTGCACCGAATACACTGCCAATTTTTCAAAGTTCATATGTTATTTGTAATATTAACATGTAATTTAATATAATTATATCGATACGAAACCTTATCCGCACTACTGTCGGGTGAATTTCGCGAGCACTTCAAGTGTCAAAGAACGGGTTCAAAGCGCGGGGTGCGGTTGCCAGCGATTACAGAGCACGCCGTAAGCAATTGCTTTCCTTGCAACGATGAGCCTACATCAATTAGTTTTTGCATCGGAAACGTTTTAATTCCGAACATTAAGTCTGTTGCATTTACTAGTAGGAAAGTTAAGCGTTCAGCTATCCTAATTTTGAAATGTTGGTGCCAAGACCACAATTTCGATTGGATTGGGTTGCCAGGCCATAATTTACAATAGCTGGAACACCAGATATATTAAAAAAATCCAAATATACGTTTTCAAAGACGGATATCAGTTTATAATCGCCACCCGTGGATATAAAAGTCTAACAAAAGCCAGAAAGGCTGGACATGTCAATATCTACTTATTTGGCTGGACACGGCTAAAAAAAAACAAAGTTTTCTATCTAAAGCCAGACTCCTGGCAACCTTAGTCATGCAGAGCTTATGCTTTAAGGAGTCTGCCCACTACAGTAATAGGAATATTACTTGTTTTATTACCCAACGTCTCCCTTTACCCCCGTGTGTTTTAGGGGACTCTTGTCTACACATATTGGTAACATAAGGGTAACCATTGCCAGGCATTGGAGCGTGATATGAGAATAACGACATAGGACGGGTCATGTACAGGCATTAACAACACGAATTAACTGTTTAATTAAAGTTGCACGTTCTAACGTGGGTTTAGGCCGTGTAAGGCTATGTTGGATAATTATAAAGTAGGATCAAATTTTGTTGAAGTTTCAACGTGTTTCTATGCTGATTTTACAGTATGGTAATTAGACTTTAGAGATACTTGTTCAAGCTTCAGTAGGTTACATGATACTGGGAATTAAACTCCATTAAACTGCTATCGGACGACCAGAAGTACGAAAAAGCGCCATCGATCCATGGTGGATATTCCAAAAACCCGAACGAAGCGCTTTATGTTCACTTTTATCACGCGTACCGCTGAAATGTGGAATGCGCTTCTCGAGTGGGTTTTCCCCGATAGATATAATCTGGGTGTCTTTGAATCACGAGCCAATCGGTTTCTTCTAGGCAAGCGCGCTCCATCGTAGATCGTATTTAGATCGCAGTATCGCTTAACATCAGGCGAACTGGCGGTCAAGCGTAAGCCTCTCAAGAATTAATATAAAAAGTAGTCAAACTTTTAAAATAAAAGCATCAAAGCCCATATAAAGATAAATCTTGACAACCCTTCGTTATACACACAAAGCGGTGATATTTCGAATAACAATTTGTCTATTGTCTAGGTTCTATTTTAGATTCGAACGATAAGTCCAGTTCTATTTGAAATTCAAACCAATTATGGATTTCGGTTGCATTTGTAAAAGGAGTTAATAAAGACTGATAGGATTTTCAACTGGCAAAACATTAATCCTCGTTTTATTCCAAATTTCAACCCATCGATTTGATTGACCGGACTGATTCGGTGTTTAAGTCAAAATAAAACAAAGCTGTTATTGTTAAATTTTATACTTTTTAAAACACCTGGTATAAGCTGGTGTTTACACCTGCAACGCCGGATGAAGTGTTGCCTTGTACCCTTTTTCACGCTTTTTTGGTCCTTCCTTTTCATTCAAGATCACTGGTGGTCTAAGAAGACAAAAAGTAAAGCAATAAGAGGAATCAGGGGCAAAGGAAGGGTTGTTATTGTCTTGCAAGGAGTTTAATCGCAATATTTAAAAAGTAAAAAGAGTTCCATACGTAATGTTATACCAGTATTATATTTTCTGGATTTATCCGTTAGTAGTGCTAAATCGCAATGTTTTTATTTATATCAGTTATGAAACCTTAGATAGGATATTAAAGGACCGATTTAAAGGTTAGGCAATATTCTAATTTGTATTCCGAAATCAAATCGTGCTAAAAACACACGGTAGGTTTTGGAATACGGTCAATTTAAAAAGGATAAGCTACATTGTAAATTATTCGGGTGTGTTTGCACCTTTTTCTCGGATTAGGGACGAATTATTATTTAATTTTAAAGAGATTTTCGCATAAACCTGTGAAGTTCGCGAAGTCGCTATGTAGAGGATTCGAACCCTGTTCGGATATTTTAGGAGTATTTTTTTTTAAATTGCGATATTTATGGTATTAGATTACAAAAAAACAGTTCAGCTCTGTTCTACATAAATATATCATCAAATATGTAAGTTATTAATTTACAGGTTTAAAAATTCATATATCGTACCGACAAAATTTGAGGGAACAACCTCTCAGAAATTATGATTGTGTAGACTTTCCTTAAGGTGTGGGACCCGCATCTGCTTACATAGATTACACCTGTACTAAATCCCTTAATTAATTATGAACGAACCTGCGACACACGATAACGGAAATGGTGGTTAGTTCCCCATAAGATTTTATTACAACCGTAAAAAGGATTTAATTATATTTTAAGGGTTTCGGGCGGGGTTCGAAGATAGTTTAATGTAAATTCACTTTTATGATGTTGTGTTAATAGTGCTGAACTGGGCTTGGTTCCGCTGGTTGGGTTTTATGGAATGATAGGGAGAGGAATTGCTTTGATAAAAATTTAGGGCGATTTGATTCAGCTAGATGGGTTTTATCTACCTTTTAGTGATATCTGTCAATAACCATTTCGCTGGGGTAGAGATGGTCTGAGAAAAAAAACCTAGATAATGTATATTTAAATGTAACTAATAAAGAAAAACTGACTGTCTCGTTGGTCTAGTAGTCCCAAGGGCTGCTTCGTTAGAGATCTTGAGTTGGAAACTAACAGGTAAACAATTAGCTTCTGCTACATTAAGCCAATTCCAGGTTTTCATAGATAAATTTGTATAAATCTTAACGCACACTAGTAAGCACAAAATACAAAGCAATAATTAACAATCATGTTTAAGTATGTAAGTGTTTAAGTATGTAATGTAAGACTGCCTCATTAGTCTAGTGGTCCCAAGCGCGACTGCTACGCTAGAGGTCCTGGGTTCGATCCCCAGGTCGAGCAAAGTTTTATTGGGTTTTTCTATGAAATTCTCAATAGCAGCTCGGAGTCTGGATTTGTGCCCGGTTAATACCAATAAGCTCGCCCGCTATTACATGGGACCTAAACATACCGGCGAATTGTGGTGTTCATAAGTACGCCTCTGCCTAACCCTTCGGGGAATACAGGCGTGATGGTATGTTTATATTACGTTTTTAGTTTAAGTGACGTGCTGTAAATTATGGTTTTAACTCGGGTACTATAATTTTCAGGGGAAACTTATAACATTTATTTTATAGTGCAAAAAATCATCATGGATCGTTCGCCGGAGAGCCAATGTATACTTGATTAATTTACCGAGGGATCACATATCCCTTAGTGATTAATCAAATGAGTAAGCATATCTTTTTTAAAATGCATTAATTCTCAATAAATTCAATTGTATGGTTCTGAACAGTGGATCTTGACAATAGCAGAAGGTATTTAATTAATAAAAAAAGGTTTTGCAGAATATTCGCATGGGTCATCTGCCATCTGGGGAGGTAGTTGGGTATGTTGGATTCGTATTGACAAAAAATGTTAACTTTCACTTGTCGTATAATCACAGCAATGGCATTCGCAACATTCGCCATGACCATTTAAATAAGACCTATTACTGAAGATCCAGCATTCATGTTACGTAGGTATAAATCTATTGAAATAATAACCTTGAGTACAGCAAATAAGGTTGTATTTCATTGTAATAGGAAAAATGTCGGTATAGGATCGTAAACTATTGTGTTTATCTTTCAGGAAGGGTCTCCATAAACACCAATAAAGTCAGCTAACCGATGTGTGATGCTAACAAGCCAATACGGATGAGATTAGTGGACAGACCGTCCTAAGGAATATGTCACGCTGGATGTATTTATAAGGCGATATTTAAACGAAATGAATTGTTACGAGAATGTAACTAAATAGTTAAAAATGTTGTTTTTAAAATTTTACTAGCAATGTGGGTCGCACATTACTAATATTCTTATTAAACCCTCGTGCTAAATTAAATACTTGTGATACGAGTGGGTTCACGTTGGTAGTGTATTGCACTGTGGGTTTAGAACCGGTAACTACATGATCCTAAGTCCGACGCCCTAGCCATTAGGCTACCACTGATTCAATTATTCTATCGCAAAGGCAGCATATGGCTTCGAAATTAACGATCGACAAATTGGTCGTTTCTATAAAATCTAATTCCAAGCCAAGATATGCTATAAAATCCCAACAATTTATAGGAAAAATCGTCAAATTTTTCTTATTCTTGGAAATCAGCGTAGTAATTATTTAAGCACTTTTAATGTATCTAAATGACAAAGATATCACATTCGAAATATCTGCGATTTTATTGGGCGTCAATTGTGGTACAGCCCTAACCGTTTGGTCATAATGAGCTGCGACGTTGGACGGTAGCAAAGTGACATATATCACAGTAATGTGAAATACTGTTATGATCTCAACTGGTCATAAAAGTGTGTTTGTTACTTGTTTTGCACTGTTTATGTGTTTTATGTTGCATTTAACTCTATTATAGTGACTCGTTATAAATGAAGCTGGTTATATTTTAACATCAATATTGTTTTGTTTCCATGCTATGTTGGATAATATTATGACTGCAATCATGATGTTATTCGCAAAGTAATTTATTGAAATGGTATTGTTGTCACTGTATGTTTTTATGGATATTACCTAGGTGTCCATGGGCGACTATGCCTACTTACCATGGACACCTGCAATACCAGAAGAATTGTAGATCCGTTGCCGACACTTAAGAGGACCTACGGACTGCAAACTGCCAGAGCCGCAGCAACAGAGGGGGAACTAGCTCTTACGCGCAAAAGTCGAAAAACACACCAAGGTGACTTACGACAGACTCCAACATAAAGGTCGAATTTGGAAATTATCTTAAATAAATAAAATAATTCGTATATATATTTCATGCTATATCAAACCTAAAGTGGTCATAGTTAAAGCCTATTATTATATTCTGCACTGAATTAAATAAAATGTGCCATAAATGTCTTCATTTTGATTGCTATTGACTGAATCTAACTTATTCTTTTTCATCGTTTATTTTTTAAATAACATTATATGGGTCAATCTATAAATTAATAACGTCATCATATTTTAAATTTGAAACTTGAATATAAACTTTATAACTACTATTGAAGTAACAAAATCTATTGCAAACAAACAGAGTCCTGTCGGAGTAAATACCAACCAAATAAACGCTGTCCTAAACAAACACAAAATTAAATTCTCAGCAATCGATGAACGATATAAATGACAAAGCGAATTAATACGCGATGAAGTTTATGAAACGTGGCTGTGTTTCCTGTAGGCAGCAGATGTCAATAATAAAGGCAAACTTCCGAAAGAGTTGGGAAGTAATATTGTGCTCCCACGAGTACTGAGTCAATAATAAACAAAGGGGGCGTCTGATACACTTGTAAACTAATAACCCCACCCTTAGACGTTCGTGACTGTATATTAATAAACAATAGGTCATGACAAATATGCTCCTGTTGGTAACAATCTGATATTGTGACGGAGGGTGATTTAATTGAATTTTTTGGTGCTGGTATTTTATTATGGAATCCGAAGCAGAAGCGAAGGAAGTTTTGTCAGACACAGTAATAGTAAATATTCACTTATTAGTAACTGATATTAATGTAATAGACATAACATAACATACCATCACGCCTGTATTCCCCGAAGGGTTAGGCAGAGGTGTACTTAATGTACACCCACAGTTCGCCGGTATTTTTAGGTCCCATGTTATAGGGGGCGAGCCTATAGCCATTAACCGGGCACAAATCCAGACTCCGAGCTGCTAATGAGAATTTCATAGAAAAACCCAATAACACTTTGCTCGACGTGGGGATCGAACCCAGGACCTCTAGTGTAGCAGTCTCAATTGGGACCACTAGACTAATGAGGCAGTCAGTAATGTAATAGACTACCTAAATAATTTGAATATGTCCGAGCTTTTACGAGAAATGGATTGATTGATCAAATGACGAAGTTGCTTAGTAATTCATACTTATCGAACACTATTTATAATGAAACTGCGGTAGCCTAATGGCGTCGGACTCGCGATCATGTGGTTGCCGGTTCGAAACCCACCTATTGTACTACCGACGTGAACCCACTCGTAACACAAGCATTTAGCACGAGGGGAATAAGGAACAAGAATACTAGTAATGTGCGAACCACATTGCTAGTAAGCTTTTTTAAAAAAAAGATCTGTTGCTATACATATGCAGAAAACTAAATAGTAAATTATTAAGAAATCTAAGTGACATCGTATGAAGTTCTTTTTAAATAGTATCACACAAAAATATTAAACACAGTCTTGAGATAATGAAGCAACTGACTTTACGCCACGTAATAAGCAAAGCAGTGTTATAGCAAATAATAGGCTTTAACTTCTCGAAGACGAAAGAAAAAAGAGGGTGACTATCTCACTGTCACAAACGTTATTAAACAATTCATTTCTTCATAGCCGACACCTCCAAGTAGCAGCAATTACGCTCCCAACATTTTGTACTGTTTTTCTGAATCGCAATTCTTTGTTTATTTATTCCGTTTCTTAAACATCAGTTTATTATAATAAAGTCAATCTTTTGCTAGACCATGTATTTTTTAGTAAAGGAAAAAATTCAATCGCGGGCAGGATTCGAACCTGCGTCTTCTGGTTTGATATACCAGACGCGCAGGATTCGAACCAGAAGACGCAGGTTCGAATGCTGCCCGCGATTGAATTTTTTCCTTTACTAAAAAATAACTTAATAATCTTAGCATGGAAAATGCAAAAAAATCACAAAAAGATAGACCATGTATGTTTAAAAGTTTAAATATTAAGTAAATTTCTTTTACTATTAACATTAAGTAACAATATTGAACGATATTCCATCAAATACCTGACCGTGTAGGCAAGCTTCTTAAGAGGTTATCCAACAGGTAATTCAAACTTCAGTAATTAGTACAATGCTAGTACCGTAAAGTTATTGTAAATCAATGTACCGACAAATGGGAGGGATCAAAATATTACTAAACTTGGCACACTTATCATCCTTGCCGTGAATCTTCAATTAATGATGGAATTAGAAACATTCAAGTCTCTGAAACTATAAATTCTACTAAATTCTTGGCAATAACACTGAATAGAGATTAACTTTGAAGTCAACTAATAGGTTCTTATTAGTTTACCGTAGTTATCGGAAATTTCCTGAATTTCGTTAAAATCATTTTTATTTAGCGGTTTTATTAAGCAGAACGTGCCATATTGAAGTGCGATTGCTGATTAATTACACGTTAGATATGATTAATCATATAAGAGAGTAAGTAATAAGAGTTACGATATCCAATATTAACATACCATACCATCACGCCTGTATTCCCCGAAGGGTTAGGCAGAGGCGTACTTAATGTACACCCACAGTTCGCGGGTATGTTTAGGTCCCATGTTATAGGGGGCGAGCCTATAGCCATTCACCGGGCACAAATCCAGACTCTGAGCTGCTACTGAGAATTTCAATGAAAAACCCAGTAACACTTTGCTCGACCTGGGGATAGGAAACCCAGAACCTCTAGTGAAGCAGTCGCGCTTGGCACCACTAGTCTAATGAGGCAGTCTAGTGAGGCAATATTAACTATAGTATAATCGGATTAGTAAATTATGGAATCGTAGCAAGTGGCAGTCTATAGTTTCTGCCTACCCCTGTGAGAGAAAGGCGTGAGTGTATGTATGTATGTAAATTACGGTTCACAAATATCTTAAGTTTTTATGGAACAACTGTCGCACATCTATGAAAAGGAAGACGTATTTTTTAACAAAATTTCTTGCTTCTAAACAAACAATGGCGGCGACGCAATAGGTGCGGGTGAATGAGCTAATTATTTACAATCCGACACGCAACCAGCACTTTGTTCCAAAAAACTGTTACGTGAAATCTCATTTCCTAAGTTTGCTTTGTCCCGACTCTAAAAAAAACAAAAGGGTTCCCCTGTGTGTTCTTCAACTTGATTGATAAACTATGCTTACTCAATCGTTACATTTTTTTTACTTAAAGTGTCAACGTCCTCCGGCTTGCGATCGAATATTCGAAATAATTATTTTTAAATCGATACGCCGCACAATGCTGGCAGTCGGAGTATTCGATAATGATATAAAAGAAATAATTTTAAAAAGCGCGAGTAGTGGTGTAGTCGGTCGATGCGTTGTGTCGCGTGATCGGCTCGCGTGTCTCATGCCAACCTCAAATTAAAACCCAACCGATAAGACACCATGCACCTCACGACTGTCGCACGACGCGTCTCTTTTAATTACGCACCCCACACAAAACTTATCTACCCCTTTTAGAATTTACATTTTAAATGCTATTACTCGGCCAATTTGTTTCGAAAACAGTTTCTAAAAATGGTTGGAGTCTCTAATTAGGGATGGAAATAGTGTATTCAAATTAACGTTCAGTAAAATGTGGAGCAGCAAGGAGTGACAGGAGTAACAGGAGTGAGTTGTGTTTTGTATCTCACCAGATTTCTGTTCGTTAAAATACTGGTGAATATTTCCTGAGCAAACAACATCCGACAGAATAAAATTAATGGTATCGATTAGCAGGCGTCGTTGCTGAGATCGCGTGCGAGTGATGCGAACGGCGACACCTTCTGGGAGCTGTCTGTGTCAATTTTAATTGGGCCAGTTGTTTTGCTCTTGTTGCGATGCGAAACGTGATTGCCCCGCCTTATTTATGTGGGGTCACGGAATTTAATAAAATAGTTTTTGTTCACATATATCTCGTGTTGAAATTTTGTGGGAAAGCATTTGATCATTAATACGCTGCCCCTATATTAATTTCTGTTGTCCCGTCATGGGTACATAATTAAGTCCTTTTGTATAGGTTTTTTAGGAACTATTAAGTCATCAAGAGCAGTGATAGCCTAGTGGTATGATCGTTGGACTGCCAAGTCAAAGGTCTCGAGTTCGAACCCAAGGCACTATCACTCGCTTAAACGGTGAAGGAAAACATCGTGAGGAAACCTGCATGCCTGAGAGATTTTCTCGATGACGTGTGTAGTCTGCCAACCCGCACTAGGCCAGCGTGGTAGACTATAGCCTAATCCCTCTAATTCTGAGAGGAGACCCGTGCCCAGCATTGGGACAGTATACTGGGTAGATTAAATATTAAGTCATCATTTATTTTGTTTTAAGGCAAGTAAATAAAGACATTTAAGGATTTATATAAAGTAAAGTAACAATATCAGTACCTGATTAGTTGATAAAACAAACTTTGTTTATAGTTACTCCTTCAATAAGATAATTAACCATTTATGATGTCAGTCTCAATTAAGGTTTAGGAATCTGAATTATTTATGAAACCACACAATTAAGGCTGAATAGAAAAGAAGTTACTTATCAAATGGAACATGAATAAGATTAATACTATTTACTGTTCTAGATTTAAGTTTTGGTATGGCCATGACCACTAATCTTGCAGGTGGACCAATATTCAACCTTAAGAAAGAAGAAATAAGAGTAAAAAATTATCAACCGTCAAAATTGCCGATTGTACGTATTGAGAGAGAGATAGATAGATTATATTCGAAGCAATCATTTAACTTTTATTTTACTTTTCAAAGAATTATTGGAATATGCTCTCGGACAATTGGACTTTGTAAGTTTTACAATAAAAATTATTTGAGTCCTTATAATAAGAATCCTATTGTGAGTATTCGTGTTCAGTATAAATTAGTGAGTCATACCATCACGCCTGTATTCCCCAAAGAGTTAGGCAGAAATGTACTAAAATTTAAACCCACAGTTTTTTTTATGGGATGAGCAGACTGATCGCCTGATGGTAAGCGATCACTACCGCTCATGGACACCCGCAACACCAGAGGAGTTACAAGTGCGTTGCCAGCCTTTTAAAGGGCCTCCGATAACCTCACTCACTCGGCGAAACACAACGTAAGCGTTGTTTGACGCCGGTTTTCTGTGAGGCCGTGGTATTACTCCAGTCGAGCCGGCCCATTCCTGCCGAATATTGGCTCTCCCACGTAAAAAAGTTCATCCGTATGTTTAGGTTCCATGTAATACGGGGCAATACTATTGCGAAAAAGAGTGATTATTTATGTAGGATAATTATCAAGGCGCGGCGTACAGAAAAAGTTGTATAACCCAAAGGTCGAAAATCGTATTTTGTCTTTCTATAGGTACTTAATGTTTTTTTTAATTATAACTCAGCAAAGGTGATTGATAACAACACCAATTAATCCAAAGATCTGCTATTTCCAATATAAAATACGCGATTGATTATTTAAACTTACTGGTTTATGTATTTATTGAACAGGGTACGGCTGGGTATCTTTATTTTATATACCTATTTGCCAGATTTATAATATCTACCTATAATCAATCTAGGTTATGTTTCTGTCAAATGATTTTAAAGGCACAGAACCTGAAAAGCAGCATGCATTGCACCCAAAAAATAAGGCGATGAAAAGGGAATCTACCAGGACTGCATAAGTATTAAGATGTTACACAATTCCTTCTACATTTGTTCCTTCACACGACACATACAGGTAACACAAAAACATTAAATAAAGCGGCACGATGATCTAATTTCATGGCGCATGGTCCATTCAACGCTCGATTACGGAGAGGCAAATTGGACCATCTATTGCAGCGGCTCAACTGAGACCCGGTCTAAATGAGAATGCTATCTTGCTACACGTAATGTTCAGAGAACTTAGTGATATTAAATTGCGCATATTGTGACGTGGTTTTATTTTTATTACTATTTCATCAGCCTAGTGGTCGTAAGTGCGATTGCTAGAGGTCCTGGGTTAGATTTAAGGCTGCTATTCGAGTTTAATTTTGTGCTTGGTTTAATACCAATAGGCTCGCCTCTAATGACATTACATGGTTCAAAAAGCGGCTTTTACATGGGACTTAAACATACTGTTATATACTAGTATACTTCTGTCTGTGATGATTATAATTATGTTGTGTTGTGTGCTTTAATTTTTCAAATACGTGAGGTGCTGTATTAAAATTATTTTAGGGAGATCTTTTCAAAATGTTTGGTTAATTAGGTATTTTATAGCAGAGAGAACAAATTATGTTTTGTCGGCCAGAGTATATCGGTAGTGTAGAAATCCTTGGTAGATGACACTCCAACTTATAACAATAATATTTTAGAATCGTTGATTTCTTTTAAAGTAGGTATTGGTATTGTTATTTTATAGCACTCGAATTTATTTGTAGGTTGAAAACTCCTAGTTATAAAGTTGGTAAGCCCTGGTAATTAACAGGATAAGAACACTAAAGAAAAAGACGTGTGGCACTCGGGGATTGCCGCGGTAAAGCTATTGCATAGCGTTTTTATCAACTTATGTAATACAACCAATGCCACCTAAAGGCGGGTTGCTGAACTAAAGAGACAAGCGTGTTAGGTTTTTTCGTTACGGAATTTCTGGATTCGGTCCCCACGCTCAAGGCCCACGATAGAAGCTATGCAATAGCTTAAAAGAACTCTTACGTAAGAACCGTACTTCTAACATCAGTTTGTCACTTCCAATGATGCTAAATATCCACTATGCATTATTCTATCGATATAATCTCTTCAACCTCTCTCTCCATCAAAGTTATAAATAAAAGCCATCTCTAAAATGATCGTTTCAAAAAAGTAATTCCATACGTAGATACGTGCCTTTATCATTATAATAACATCGCGATACTAAAGTTTCATTTTGAAATACGAACGTACTAAAATTATATGAGTTTTCAACGACAAAAGACTGTGGAAGCCATCGATTCATTCTAATTTCAGCTGTTGGCTCAATGCAACATTCATTCCAGTAAGTGGCGTACGAATCGGGACCGGAGCCACTCGGGGGATTCATACAATCGACTTTATCGACTCTCATAGTTGTAAATTTTAGTTTTCTTTCACCTAGAACAGAATGTCTCTGCGGTTGCTATAAAATTCTTCTACATTGAATTCTTTGTGCTATTTTATTTCTACAGTTGAATATTCTGGTGAACGTTCTTGAATTTTTATTTTTAGTGTCTGGGTTCTGGGTTGGAACATTAAGTAGGTACCTAACTACTCGTTTTTATTCAAATTTGATGGATTGTAGGTACCTAAGTAGCCTAGGCTGTCGTTAATGTAACCAATATGTGAACGGAGTGATGTCAACGTACTCACAAGAAGTTAATGTACAATTTTTTGCGCGTATTAGATTCATTTTTTATCACCTGGAACTTGCCTGAAGACCGCTTTACATTTATCGTCCAATACAGATCGTATTGGACCATATATCCACCAATGTATAACGATCTTTATGTAAATGATGTATTATATGTATAGTGATGAATCTATAGGTACTATGTATGTATTTAGTGAGGGATGTTGATTGACTATAGGTACAGGGATTTATTATCCATTATTTCGCTTATTATTTTTATATTATTTATACAGCTGATCCAAAGTTAATACAAACGAAGAAAAACAATAAAAAAATTTGCAACAAATTACAGGATAGATAGAGGAATGCTATTTTGCATTTTGTACAACCAGAGTTCGCCAGTATATTTAGGGCTTGTAGGTAAGAAGAGCTCATTGCTTAACCGGGCACAAATCTAAATACTACTGAAAATTTAAACGAAAAGCCTAATAATACTTTGCTTAATCTTCAAAGATTGGTGTGAGATCCTTCACGGCCTTTAAAGCCTTCACACTTAAAGGCCGTGTTTGCAACCACCATACCAATAAGGTGTCAGGTGGTTAACAAATAAAACGCCTGAATTATTTATAATAGCTATAAAATGGTATATAGCAAAATATAGTAATGAACACACTGCTATTAATATTATTTTTATTTGTTATAAGAGCATGACATCCAATATAACTTTGTTTACAAAACGCTTTCTAAACGGGTTCTCCGATGTTTATGATGTTTTATTGACGCTGTAACTGTACTGTTACGTCACTATTGAGAAGCTTATACATTTATCACATACTTTAATGAGAAATATAGTAAAATATTTCACATCGCACACTACACGTTTCCATAAGTACTATTTAGCTGAACCGTAGGCACCAGTAGAAGTAAGACGGTGAATTGGACCAAAATTGGTCTTATAGTAATTCATCGTCATCATCCTAGCTTTTCCTATCTGAGGGTTAACTTCCAGTCTAACCAGATGCGACTGAACATTAGTATTTTACACGAAGCGACTGCCGTCAAGACTCCCCAATTCTATATATATATATATATTATAGTATAATAAAAAGGAAAAGTTTGTGAGGTTGTAAGGGATAATCTCTGGATCTACTGAAACGATTGTAAAAATTCTTTCACTGTTAGAAAGGTATATTATCCTTAAGTGCTATAAACTACTTTTTATTTTGGTAAATATATATTTCCAATATCACGATACGGCTCTTAGGAACGGGGCAACGCGGGTGAAACCGCGGGCGGGTCGCTAGTTCTGTCAGGATTTTAGGGCTTTTGATTAGCACTACATAAATATGATTTCAAGTAATTTAAATATGAGGTGAGGCACCTCGGTATATAAAAAGATCACCCATTCATAAACGGACTGCATGAGCTTGCATATCGATTAATGAGAGTAATTACTTATTCACGAGATTCTATCCACTGAACATACGTCAGACCGAAAAATACACTAATATCATCATACCAGGAAGATCCTACCGAAAATTGAATAAATAAAACACACCCTCGATAACTTTTACCCCTACAACTGCGTGGAAAAAGAAACAACTGACGCTGATGTTTTTAAAGTTCCCACAGGATGTTGTGCAAAATTTATCGATAATTGGAACACCATTAATTTTGTTACCGTATCCACTCCTACCTCTGTCAACAATGCAAGCGGGTTTAGCAAATATATTCCTGCTATTGGCCTTAGTGTATCTTTTATAATAGTTGAGTAATACTTAGATGATATGTGCATTTTCATACTAAGACTTTTGATAGTTCCCAATTTTGGGCCTGAAGGCCTTATTTTTCCCAAATTTTGGCCCTATGACCTAGCCTAGACTTTTATATTATACTAGCTTTTTAACTAGATTTTACTCGCATCTTAGGGAATATTTTGAGATAAAACGTAGCTTATGTAGTTCGCCAAAGTTTAATCTAATTACAAAAACCAGTGTGTAAGTCACTTTACAAGTAATTACGAACACTAACATTTAAAGCTAATAAAGTTATATGGTTGTAAACAAACTATCAACGGACGAGTCCTTTAAAAGTGTTCATAATTATAACATTCCATCCGGACTCTTCCTAATTGCGTGGTTTCAAATCGATCGTAAAACTTCTTGTACGAGTACGTTCACATAATAAACAAATTAAAAAATCTGGAGAAACTGTTTTTAAAAGTTTTTTTTTTATAATTAACTTTTGTCAGTACCTTTTACGATCTTTGTTGTTATTTCATCATGTATGAAGACTGGAAGAAAGATTAACGTGATGATATATTTTGTGTATACCTATGTACTATAGATTAGTAAACTTAAGTGGCAGTGGGCGGGGCACATCGGCGGGCTCGTAGAACTGACGGCCGCTGGGGCAGAAAGGTTCTCGAGTGGAGACCACGCACCGGAAAGCGAAGTGTGGGACGACCTCCAACGAGATGGACGGACGACCTGGTAAAGGTCGCTGGGAATCGTTTGATGCAGGCGGCATATAACCAGTCCCTGTGGAAGTCTTTGGGGGAGGCCTTTGTTCAGTAGTATTCTATTGGCTGATATGATGATGATGATACATATGTACTATAAATATGGTAAATTTCTCTTCACTTACTTTCAGATCATCATTGCGTTAGTTTTTAATACATTGAATTTATTAAAATCCTCGCAAAATGTCAATTTATTTCACGTAGTGCACTAATGTGTATTTTCACGTATATTTCATGTACATGCTGGCAACGCACTTGTAACTCCTCTGGTGCTGCGTGTGTCCATGGGCGGAGGTTATCACTTACTATCAGGTGATCCATTTGCTCATTTGCCCCCTTATCCCATAAAAAAAATATTAACAAATTGTGTCAAGCCGTGCTATTTTGTCCCACCTATTTCTTGTCATCACCAAAATATTCCTTATTTAGCATCATCATATCAGCCAACGGAAGTCCACTGCTGAACAAAGGCCTCCCCCAAAGACCTCCACAGCGATCGGTCACATGCCGCCTGCATCCACCGACTCCCAGACTCCATATACTCCTTATTTAAGATGTCTCTAATTTTACATGTGCTAGTGTTAAATACATCGATTTCCAAATTTATACGAAAGAAACACTCCTTCGGAATAAACATCGATAAAATTTGGCTCAAATGCATTCTGAATGAATTCCATAGTTTAAATATCATAATTTTTGGTATAACATCGATGCTTGAAGATCTTTTACTTTGAAAATGGACCAAATATTACTATCACAATCACAATTTGTGGACATGGAGGCTACAAAATTACTTCTTATTTGAACAGTTAACGGGTTAACAAAAATATCAAAATCATCCTAAACGAAGGACTTAATAGGAATAGCCTAATAGAATAAATTTCTTTTCTTTCTTTCTTTCAATAGCCGGAATGACCGACAGACAACGAACAGATTAAACCAGTGCATTGTTTTACACAGGTCTTTCTAATAATCTATCATAGGTGAGCAATATATAGGATTTTGGGAAATTCCAATGGGATCGGGGAAAATATGACTATCGTGAATAATATTGGGATACGGAGCTATAAATTTACAGAACCAGAATGAAATATTTACAACTTCCAGCGACATTTAATATACAAATTGATTCGTACTTTCTATAGTGTCAAAAGGACGGAAACATTAATCATACAACAGGAAACTCAGTATGTACTATAGCCGTATAGACTCATCTAGACAGGGTTGCTAGATCATAATTTCGAGAGACCTTGAGAGTAATATTAATTTTTCTACTTATACCTAAAATAGCCTGGCTTGTGTTGTAATACCTCTTTTTCTATTATTAAAAAGTCATCAACTTAGCGGCAACTCTATTCAAATCAAACAATTAAATACTCGTATATTTTATTTCATAATGGAACAAGTTCTTACAAATTCTAAATCTCCCCGTGTGGCGACGGGTTAGAATACTGTTCTTCACTGGCATTCAGATAGGCATCCCGTAAGAGGCGTGAATATCTGACTTGCTCGGTAGGACCTCCTGGAGTCTGACTGGCTGGCGACCACCCTTACGTCGGAGTCTGTCGTAAAGCACTTTGGTGTGTGTTTCGAATTTTTTGCGTAAGAGACAGCCAGCGAGTGCTGCGGCTCTGGCATTCTGCAGTGCGTACGTCCCGTCACGTCCGTTTGGTGTTGCAGGTGTCCATGGACGAGAATGACTACCTACCACCAGGGGGCTCGTCACCTCATTTGCCAAGTTAATCAACACAAACACAAAAAATATTATGGTATTTTTTAGTTCTACCTTGACCAGCCAAACAAACATTTAATAATTCTTAAGTAAAACGTAGAGTAAACTCACCAAATTTCACCTTAAATCCAAATTGAAGGATCGCATAGAAAGTAATATTCATTGTTTTGTATATTACCACCAGAAGCACGAAAAAGCGACATCGTTCCATGGTGGACATTCCGAAAAACCGAACGAAACGCTTTAAGTCCACTTTTATCATGCGTACCGCTGAAATGTGGAATGCGCTTCCCGAGTGGGTCTTCCCCGATAGGTATAATAGGTATAATAGGTCATCATCACGAGTGAATCGGTTTCTTCTAGGCAAGCACGCTCCATCGTAGATCGCAGTATCGCTTAACATCAGGCGAACTGGCGGTCAAGCGTAAGCCTATCACAAATAAAAAAATATATGTTTCGTACATAATCAATGTTACATAATGCAAAGTAAATCTTTTAAACTGAACTGAATTTGAAAATTTTCACAACTATAACTATAACACAATAGGCATAAAAAATCACCAATTGTAAACTCTAATATACGCAACAAAAATGAAAATTAAACAAAAAATGGGTAATTGACACTTTGAATAAATAACGGAAAATGTTAAACCAAATCTCGATCAGGATAAGCGCTTATTTTTAGCGTTATACCAGACAAAACGTCACAAAATCCGCCAAATACCGGACATATTTGGTGGATTTAGTGGCGTTTTGTAACTACGATTAAAGTCTGACAACCCTATCTATGGGAAATTATGCTGAGAATTCTAATGTCATTAAGGGACGCCCTTCACCTTACCTACAGCAACGCTTGTCACTCAGTACTGTCTTTCAACGAAGCTTTTTTGGTACGTATAAAAATATAAAATGTTCATTAGCGCGACATCAACACTTAAGGGCGATGTCGCTTACAACCGCATTAATGGACGGTTAAGTCGAATGCTTTACTTAGTAATCGTTAGTAACTTACTAAAAATGTTAGGTGAAAACATTTTTTTACTTATTAAGAAATTAATTGGTCAGCCAAAGTTTTCATGTTTTTGGCTGAGTTAAATTGTATAATTATTATTTTATTTTATTATTAAAATAACTTTGAACTATTTGTCAATGGCGCCCTGATAAGAATGTGGATTTACTTTTGGAGCTACTTTTTTATTGTAATGACAAACAAGCAGGAGCTTAACCAAAGTTAAGCTGCAGTTGCCGAGGTCAGTCTGTAGTTGGTCTATCACGGCGGTTCCCAACCTTTCTTTCATCAGGGACCACTTTGATTTAATTGTTGTTAGCAGGAACCACCCCTGGTCTAACACATCAGACCTCTCCGTGCCTCAGAGAACACGTAAAGTCATCGGTCCTGGTTGTCATACGAAAACTAGTAGGTTGGGTGGTAATAGAAAAACTGTTACGTAGTAGTCTTAGCTATTGTCTTTTGGCTATTGATAGTACCTACTGTCACACAAAATACCGTATTAAACGTATTTATTGTACTTTATTGGAATATTACAACCCGATTCCTGCATAAATAAAACATACGTCACAAATCAACAAAAAAAAGCCTTTCCGTTTCGACGATACACCAGTACAGTCGAGCACAGCCGACGATCAACAAATTAGACCGGCTGCACGATACGTGACGCGACGAACGTGATTACAGCACGTGCTGTAAACGTGATGTCAATGTCCGTGACAGTACGCCTGTGTTACATCGGATAAGCAGGAATTCAATGGTGAAACTGTGACGTCACATTCAGCATGATGAAGGGCAAATTACAATTACCTATACAAAATCTTTAATTTTCTATCGGTAATTAGAATTTATTTTTTGGAAGTATAATTTAAAAACGAAGAAAAAAATATCTAGCAGGAGTAGCAAAAATCTATCCGCTCACTTTATTCTCTCCACGAAAAAGGGTTTGATTCGAAGTAAGCTTTCATCGAACGATAGCGCAAGCACCGTTAAATTCAGTTTGCGGTATGCAAATAAACACATAAAAAAATAATTGGGTTCAAAAGCTCTATAGAATTCTAACTAATGTCAATTTTTCAATTCACGAACGAATTTCTTAGAATTGTGGGCTACTTTGAGGGTTATTGAACTTTATAAAAAGTATGGCCCTCATTCAACCTCTGATTCTAATTGCCACTTGATTGTGAAAGCCTAGAAACTTAATTGCACCTAAAAGCCAAGTAAATTGCGTCATCAAATATTAACAGTACATATGGTACAGTTAGCCCACAAAAATTCAATTAGTATTAAATGTCAACACGGACTCATGGAGGTCGAAAGCGATGGATGAACGATATGGACCTGTGTTGGCGACGAGACGTGACTATGATCGTCTATGACTCGTACTCAGTTATTTGTTGACATAATGCTGAGTATATAATTATTTAATTTCAACCGGGCAAAAGGTGATAAAGATTCAACAAAAAAACAATACTAAACTCTTTATTATTTTTTCCTTCCAGAGAATAATAGTAGGTACTCACGATTATAAACAATTTTCACAATGAGAACAACCCTGAAATATAAAAAAATCAATGTTTAATATATTTATTTTTGTATTATACTGATGAATTATTTTTTCGATATTTCAGGATTGATGTCATAATTCCCTAAAAGATCAAAAATGAATAAAAAATCATCGTGTATATTTTCTGTTATTCAAAGACCTTGGTAACATAATATATAGAAAAATATTTGAAAACGGGTCTGTATTCTGATGTATCTCGTAATTTATTGTTATTGTGAACTTGTGAAATCTCAAAGGTACATCTATGGAGAACTTATTCTTAATGCAACCCTTATCGACGTCTTAATGACCCATTCAATATAATAGATACTTCGGGGTGCAACGCACAGCGTATTGACAAATTTCCTCGCCGTACCTCTAAAGGGGAAAAGGCAAAAAATGATTCAATTAATCAAATAGTACCGGCATGACTTTGAAGATCTTCCCGATGTGAATTGACGACATTATTAGTCTTCCCTCGTAACGAGTCATCGGAGGGCGTATTTCAATTTCGCCTAATGCAAATTTAATACGCTCCCCACGACCCCTGAAGGGTTCTAAATCGAGTTTCTTTGTTTTCCTCTACATGTTTCGCCCTTAGCAGAAAAAGTAAGGACGCGATTGTGCCCGTCTTTGCTAGCTTAATTGTTATTCCTTGGGGCCCTAGTGTTAAAGTGTAAGCTATTAATCTTGATTAATTAAAGTTTTTCGAAGGGGACGTCGTTACGTTTTAATGTAAATAAACACGTTGTTGGTGTTAGTTGGTCTAATTAGATTACAAAGGACTGGAACGAATTCGTAGAAATAAACAAAATTTTGTAATACTTAGTATGATCAATTAAGCTGTTTACGTAGTAGTTTAGAGATGCTGAATACATTAAATAGAAAAATATTTGTATATATTTGTATATTGCCATTAGTGCGGTGCCAGTAGCGCCGCATACGGGGAAGTTCCAACAGCTACCTACAACTGTTCGCATGGAGGATGAATTTGGATTTGGATTGTCCAATAATGCGGTATTGGACTAAGTTGCATATTGAGCACTCCGGATCGAAACCTAAATTTAGGCTTAGATGACAATATGAATATAGTTATAATATGTATTGTATAATGTGTGTGCATATGTATTTGTATTAGGTTTTTTTTTATGTGATTATTGTAGATTTTTTATTAATTTTTGTGTATTGAATGTTCTTTAACCACCACCCAATTTTCCCACATGTATATGGACTGGCTCCGAAATAAATGAATTTATATTATTATATTAGTTGGGAGTAGTCTACTTAAACTTCGAAAGAAGGGGTTTTCAGACCTTATGATATACTTGAAAACTACTATACTCGTAATTAGTATTAGTAATATAAAAGAGAACATGATATTTCGATATTGTTTGGGCGTTTTTTCTTAGAATATATAGGTATCTATTAAAATCTCACAAAAACACTTGTAAAACCACAATAATAAGATCTATTTGCAGAAATATATATATCCTTTATCATAATTAAATATACGAAATTTGAGAAAAGTGCTGTCCAAGTTATGTTGAACATACTTTTCTTATAAGTGGCACCACTTGTTCATAATGTGAAAGAATCTGAACGGCATCCATTACTCGAGATCTGAAATCTCCAATTTCTTTACTTGAGCATAATCGTCAACAGGCAATTAGCTCGGAGGTAACCTGAGTCTCTCATTTCAAGTTGACCCAAATTAAGCAAAAGAAATAAAAATCTGAAAGGTCCTGATCTCATTAAAACACACCGAGGTATACCAGGTGAAAAGGTAAGTAGATGGACCAAAGTTCTTGGCTTTTATTGCTAGGTAAAATGTATGTTCTATTCATGCTAAATAATATGGTAGAAAGCTTGACTTTGAATCACGATTAATTTTATGATAAAGTTGGACAAAAGAGTTATGTAGGCACAGGTATAGGCAGCGAACAATATCTGCGTCTTAATATTGATTGCATTACCTGTAAATAAATGGGGAATTATAAGTACAGAATTCAACCTTTGAATTTATATATGAGCAATGGGAAAATAAGAAAGCATCTAATTGTAATAAACTAATATGTCTTTTAAACAACGCCAACTAAATATGTTAAAAAAAAATATCAACTAATGAACAACAATTATGTTTACTTGTCTTCTGATTTACTAAGTTAGCCACGGATTTTACAACTCACTAATATTTTGAATAATCGGAGTTTTTAATTATTTATGAAAGAAATTTAAATATTGGTTAGGTTAGAACTGTGACCATTCCATTCCAGAACCGAATTGTAGCCGTTGTGTAGATGCTTTAAAATTACAACCACGCTGGGTTGTGTTTACGGTAGCCTACAACGATGATAAATAGTGGTTAAGATTGTATTTTTTAGATGAACTTTGATAGTAGTAGTAGTAGTAGTTGACCTAGTATTTTTTTAACAAAAAAAGCTTACTAGCAATGTGGGTCGCACATTACTAGTATTCTTGTTAACCCCTCATGCTAAGCTAAATGCTTGTGTTTCGAGTGGGTTCACGTCGGTAGTGCAATGGGTGGGTTTCGAACTGGCAACCACATGATCGTAAGTCCGACGCCCTAGCCATAAGGCTACCACCGCTTTTAACTCATAGGACATCGGACATTTTTAATTCATAGGACGCTTCTAATTGCTTTTTTTATGGAATAAGAGGGCAAACGAGCAGACGGATCGCCTGACGGTAAGCGATTACCGCCGCCCATGGACACCCGCAACACCATAGGAGTCACAAGTGCGTTGCCGGCCTTTTAAAAGGGGATTGGGCCTCCGGTACCTCTCTCACTCGGCGAAACACAACGTAAGCGTTGTTTGACGCCGGTTTTCTGTGAGGCCGTGGGTATCACTCCGGTCGAGCCGGCCCATTCGTGCCGAAGCATGGCTCTTCCACGTAAAAATATTTTTAGAGGAGAATAATGCTATTAAATAGAAGTCGTGTTAATTAGCATCCTAAATAAATTATCCGTCAAAGGGTTTGGTATAAGGCAACTAACAATTATACCTACGTTTTGACACATATTGCGTAATACATTATCACGCAATATTTGTCAAAATACAGATATTGTGTATTTTGTTGACTGTAGGTACCTACGTGTTTTTCATGAAAATTAATGCAAAGGTAACTGAATATTTTTTCGCGTGCACCTGATGAATTTATATCATAACATTAGCACATAATACTGTTTAGTTAGACTTTTATGTAGCAATAATTTTTTTTTTATCAAAAAGTGTTAATGGAAGGCAATTAAGCTTAAGTCAAGTGTAGTAACTTGATTACAATCTAAATTGCACACTTTTATAGTTTCAAGTTACATACATACCATCACGCCTGTATTCCCCGAAGGATTGGGCAGAGGCGTACTAATATACACAGTTCGCCAGTTTGTTTAGGTCCCATGTAATAGGGGCGACCCTATTGCCATTAACCGGGCACAAATCCAGACTCCGAGCTGGTACTGAGAATTTTATAGAAAAACTGTGTGTGTGTGTGTGTGTGTGTGTGTGTGTAGTCGATATTATTTTAGTTCCCATGTGAGTCTAATGTCAATAACTGGGAACAAATCCAAACGCACGTTATTTGGTGCACGCTAATTGTATCTTTAAAATTGCATGTTCGCTTTGTAACATGTTACATTACGTTCAATAGATATCAGTCAGTCGCTAGCTTTAAACATTGTTCGTCGAGCATTTAAATTGTGTTTTTAGATCCACACGAGCGAACATCGAATGTAAGTTTTAAGGAAAACCGTGGGATATAATGCTTTGTAAAGGTGGATGGTTTGTACTTATGTCTGTTGTCTGAAATATTGGGGAAACGTGTGTGGCCTGTCGAGAGTTTGTGATATAATACACACAGGATAGTTGCAATAACAACATCTTACATAATATGAAATTATGGAGTACTTTTGCAATTTCCACGATCACTTCAAACAGAAACAAAATGAATGGAAGCTATCTCAGTAGTCTTGTCGTCGCAATAAGCTAGAGATGACTAATAAATATTTTTTGAATCCTTAGTTAGATCATAGAAAAATAATGTACACGTATTTTTCCTTTTGAACAAACAAAAAATGACGGCGAAACAGTGCATTTAAGTTTTGCGCAGTTTCGTAATTTTTTTACAAAATAGTGACGTCACGACCTCCCACTACGGAACTTTGATGCTCTTGATGATTGTCAATTCTTATTATTTTGATAAAGCAAAAAATACGTGTCCGGTTATTTTGGATAATCTAACTGACCGACCGAATATATATTTTTTAATGCAGTCATCATCCGTATTACGGCTTGCGTTTGAGAGTATCCAAGTTCCGAGGTCGATTAAAGTTTTTATTAGGTATTTCTATGTAATTCTCAAGCACCGTTTGAATTTCTACTCGGTTATTGGCTCTCCCTCTATTACATGGAACGTAAAGCAGAGGTGGAAATTAAGGGTATACCAAAGTACATACCTATCTAACCCGTCGGGAATATAGATTTGTTATAAATAAGAGATAGATTCAACTAAAGATGCAGGGCATTGCGCGGTCAATTAAAGATAATACTTCTAGAATAAACACAATGGAACCTACCCTTATCTACGTCACAACAGAACACGACATAATCCACTCCAGTGTACGAATATCTATGTAATAACATAGCCAGCGACCATAACACTAGCGAGAAACATAAAATTACATTTTATCCGGCACTTACTACAGTCGTTAATAGGAAAATGTATATATAAAGGACTGTGTTCAGAGCATCGTTTCATAATTTAAGAGCGTATCAACCTCGATAATTCTAAATTAAAGTTCTAAATGATTCTGATAGAACAATCCTGGCAGTCATCCGCTCTTTCAACCTAGTGATACGATGGCAGAAGAAATTTCAAAAATGTTTTCAAATTATCTATACTTATAATAAATCTGTAGAGAGGTCAATTCTGTACATGAAATATATTTCCAAAATAACTATCAGCGGGTGATTAGTGATCGATACTGACGCCAAAAATGCAATCAGTAAAATTTTTGTCTGTCTGTCTGTATGTTCGTTATAGAAACAAAAACCACTCGACGGATTTCAACGAAACTTGGTACAATTGTTCTTCATACTCCTGGGCAGGTTATAGTATACTTTTCATCACGCTACGATCAATAGGAGCAGAGCATTGAAGGGAAATGTTGGGAAAATGAATGATTCATGAGAAAGGTTTCAAGCTATAAAACATCACGCTACAACCCTTAGGAACGGGGCAACGCAGGTGAAACCGCGGGCGAAGAACTAGGGAGCAAAGTAACTATTCCACGCGGACGAAGTCGCTGGCAAAAGCTAGTTTTACAATAAAAAGTATAGAAACAATTGTAGAACTTTTACAATAAAATTTAGGCATGGAAATTATGGCTATTGTTTATTTATTTTCATTTCATGAAATGCATTATAATTTTTCTCAGTGGTGTTACCTGTTCTGTTCTGTTTGTTCTACTGAAGCATTATTATTTCATACAATTTTTTACTTTCTAACTATGAAATGTTGGACACCAACAATTAAAGTATTTTTTTCATTAGCGGTAGTCAGAAAACTGAAATGCCTGACAGCTAATTATATTATAATACTCGTACATGTTTACGATGAAACTTGTATTATATCTGATGAAACGTTGAGTAAAATGCCGATAATAAGCCGATATTTAGACTGGAAGCTGCCCGAAACGTAGTTGGCGAAAAAGGCTGAAGGTAGGTTATGGTTTTGGTACGGTGTAGTGAGTGTAGTCTTTATTTCGTAGCTGCTAACATCTATAAATTTCTTGAGCAACTTAGTAAGTCAGTATTGTGTTGACAGAATCTTGTGGGGTGTTTGCCGGAAGCTTGAAGGAGAGACTGATGCAACGTACTTATACGATACAGAGTCATGGGAATATTAATAGGAATTGATGCTCTCGTTGTTAAATAAATTTTGTAATGGCCATTACATTGGACCTTATCGGCTAACTGTGCGTCTATCTTAGTACACCTTATCAGTCTAACCTTTCGGGGAATCCAGACGTGATGGTACCTACGGATAAATTTAGTTACCTATTAGCAAATTCCTCATAAACACAATCTCATTATTTTTTATGATCTTATTTTTTACAAATTTCATCGTAAAACGACAGCCGCATTAGTCTAGTGGTCCCAAGCACGACTGCTACACTAGAGGTGCTGGGTTCGATCCCCAGGTCGAGCAAAGTGTTATTGGGTTTTTCTATGAAATTCTCAGTAGCACCTCGGAGCGTGGATTTGTGCCCGGTTAATGGCTATAGGCTCGCCCCCTATAACATGGGACCTAAACATACCGGCGAACTGTAGGTGTACATTAAGTACGCCTCTGCCTAACCCTTCGGGGAATACAGGCGTGATGGTATGATATGTTCATCGTAAAAATTTATAATAGATAAGTAGCTGTCAGGCATTTCAGTTTTCTGACTATCGCTAATGAAAACATTACTGTAATTGTTGGTGTCAAACATTTCACAATTAGAAAGTAAAAAATCATAATTATGAAATAACAATACTTCAGTAGAACAAACAGAACAGAACCGGTAACACCACTGAGAAAAATAATAAAGCATTTCATGAAATGAAAATAAATAAACAGTAGCCATAATTTCCATGCTTAAATTTTATTGTAAAAGTTCCACAATTATCTTTAAAACATTAAAATCATATAAGCATTAAAATTACAATTACTACTTACCACAACTTCCTTACAATATCTTTGTAGAGAAATAGTCCCATTAAAATAGCCATGTAAATTTTACTACTACCATATATTCCCTCATATCTCACACAAAACATAAATTGTGTATCCAAACTCATGTACTTCGAAACTAACAAACGAAGGTGCGCCGAGCCCACCCTCACTTAACCCTGTGAATATATTCGAACACGGATCTTATCTGCATTGTGGCTCTTATTGCGGGACCGTATAATGATGTCAACACATTACTGCCACGTCCCGAAGAGCGGTACAATAGACCCGGAATGTTATAGATACGTAGACATGCTATTCTTGGGGGGTTACAAGGCTAAAAATAGCATAGTACCTACCTTTAGATATGCACTTAAGTTTGGGAAAAGAATAATACTCATATAGATAGACAAAAGGTTTTTTATTATTATTGATTAAGTCAGCAATCGAACTGACGAGCCACCTAAGGTTGTAAGTAGTTATCGTCGCCCATGAATTCTTGCTATACCAGAGGAGTTGCTGATGAGTTGCAGAGCCTTAAGAGCCCGACGGACTGCAGACTGCTTGAGCCGTGGGGGAACTGGAACTGGTTATTAGAAGACACAAATAATATGCAAAAAGATCAGAAAAAAATATTACACATACCATCACGCTTTATTCCCCAGGGGTTAGGCAGAGACTTAGACTAAGTCTGCTTGTATTTTTTAAGTTACATGGAACTGGAGGAGTGAACCTATTGCTATTAACTGAACATAAATTCGTTTTTTTAATGGAATTTATTCGGCAAACGAGATGACGAGCCTGCAACACCACAGGAGTTGCTGATGCGTTGCCGACCCTTAAGAGCCCCTACGGACTGCAGACTGCCAGAGCCGCTGAAACCAAGGGGAACTGGCTCTTACGCGCAAAAGTCGAAATGCGCACCAAGGTGCTTTATGACAGACTCCGACGAAAGGGTAGTCACCAGCAAGTCAGACCCCAAGAGGTCCTACCGATCACCGACACCGAGCAAGTCAGATATTTTCACGCCTTTTACGGGATGCTATATAAATAATAGCTATTTCATTGGATAATAAATAACACTTCCTGGGAATCGAACCTAAACCCAGTAGCCATATTTGCAATGCCACTAGATTAATTATTATGGCATTATATATCTTAAAGTACATTATTATGGCATTTGGTTTGACTAAAGTTAACAATTTTGGGTTGCCTTACAGAGCTATAGGATATGTTCCAACGAAATTTTTAACTTAATCTTACATTGGGTTTAATACATAAACTGGGTTCAAGTTTTCACCTGTTAATGTTATCAGAAACTTAGTTATCTAAGAATTTTGGGTTTTGGTTTGGTTACAAGAACAAGAATTCCTAGATAACGAAAGTTTTAAGGAACGTATTAGCACCATTGCATTAAATCCTTTAAAAACCCTTGCTTTGACACTGCGTAAATCTCGTAAAATATAGATAAAGGATTACAATGTTCCCAGGCTATGAGTCACCACAATATCGTAAATATTTTCTCAAAATATTCTCAAAACAATAGACCGTTCGAAGAAGTGGTAATGCAAGGTTAGATAAGCCCTCTACCTGAAGTGGTGTAACACCGGATGTCATTAATGGAGGGTTAAAATAAACCATTATCAGTTTAGGTGATAATGATGCATATTGAAATTTGGGATTATTAAAAACTGTAAGTGTTAAAAATGGATATCATAGTGTATTTGAAAGATTAAAGCGTTGTATAGAAATTATAAGTTTTGGAAATAATTATGAAGCGTGAGAAATAATGAATTATCTAAGGTACTCATTCGTTTTTTTTTTAATTGTTACACAATATTTAGGGTATGTATGAAGAATTTAGAATTTGTTTTTATGCTGTTGCTATTTTTATGCTGGGTTCCAGTAGATGGACTACAAAAGGCTGATTAATGATTTGATAGTTTAATTAATGATATCGGCAACATTTTATATTGACAATATTATTGTCTTTTTTCTATTGGCTATGTAAAGAGTCACACAATACAGACTTACAGTCTCTATAATTCTCGTACCATAGGATGTCGTACCTGATCCCCAAACTTGACGTGTGCCTGTACCGTGGGGACCAGACCAGAAGTATTTTAATATTGTTGGTTAAAGATACTTTTTTTATAATTATGTGATAGGCTTACGCTTGACCGCCAGTTCGCCTGATGTTAAGCGATACTGCAACCTACGATGGAGCGCGCTTGCCTAGAAGAAAGCGATTCACTTGTCATTTAAAGCCACTCAGATATCGGGAAAGACCCACTCGGGAAGCGTATTCCACATTTCAGCGGTACGCATGATAAATTATTATTATTGTGTATACAATACATTACGTAAATTTATTTCACACAAATCAATCAGGACGACCCATTTTTTACCTTGATTACAAGTTTTCAAAAACGAAATAATTTATTAAAGACATCAGATGAACGTCATTATATTTGAGACATCCTTCAAAACATAAACCCTTCACCGGCTCCTAGTATTTTTGCTGCGAAGATGAAACGATTCAAGAAACACCCAGGCAACACATTACTGTCTGTTAATTAATTTTATGTGTCCATTGTGTATAAATATGTTTTCAAATTACCCTTTAAGGGGTATTACATTGCCCAATGACCTTGAGGATTTAGTCTTTGTGCTAGTATTTGTTAGTCACAGGCATTGCGGGGGTGCTTCACGCGGGGTGTTAGTGAGGTTACGGCTATTTCTTTATTATTTCAAAATATCCAAAGAAATCTATACTTATAATAAATCTGTAACGAGGTCAATTCTGTACATGAAATATATTTCCAAAATAACTATCAGCGGGTGATTAGTGATCGATACTGACGCCTAAAATGCAATCAGTAACATTTTTGTCTGTCTGTCTGTCTGTCTGTCTGTCTGTCTGTCTGTCTGTCTGTCTGTCTGTCTGTCTGTATGTTCGTTATAGAATCGAAAACCACTGGACGGATTTCAACGAAACTTGTTACAATTGTTCTTCATACTCCTGGGCAGGTTATAGTATACTTTTCATCACGCTACGATCAATAGGAGCAGAGCAGTGAAGGGAAATGTTGGGAAAATGAGTGATTCATGAGAAAGGTTTCAAGCTATAAAACATCACGCTACAACCCTAAGGAACGGGGCAACGCAGGTGAAACCGCGGGCGAAGAACTAGGGAACAAAGTAACTATTCCACGCGGACGAAGTCGCTGGCAAAAGCTAGTAGGAAAATAAAAACAATACAAATTGTTAATTACGTCATTACAATTTTTTGGTATAAAATTCATGCCTAACTATTAAGCCGTTAAAAAGAAAAAATACAAATTAGGTTAAAAAAGGCCTATGAACTTCAATTATTATCCAGAAATGGGGCAAATTTATAAAAATTTTAAACAATACAATTTCTTTGTAATAACTTTAAGTATAACATATATATTTTTATATGGTAAACGCACATAAGGATTCCATTAGAAACTTCGTTAATGCTAGGGTGTTTTTTGGATTTGAGCGATGTAATGCCCTTAAGTTATAAATCTACAGATTTTATTACGTAAGTTTAAGCCGTAACACATTCACATCTAATTAGATCAATTGAAATAATTGCATCCAACATTTGCCAACGTTGCGGCAAAAGTTTCAGACGAGCTTCTCTAGCAATTCGCTTGTGGTCGCACGGAGAGTAGACCGCCCGCATTTTGTGGTCGTACATGTTACGTTACGGTTATGTTAATGTATGTACATTATCGTGTCTGCGTTCACTATTAGGTGGGAATTGAATTAATTTTGGGGATGTAATTTTGTCATGTGGGTTTGATTAGCTTTGTGTACACAAACATTTATCATCTTATATCCTTTCCCTTTAAACTGATCTGGTTAGAAATTAATAACATACATACCATCACGAGGGGCACTAATGTACACCCACAGTTCACCGGTATGTTTAAGTCCCATGTAATAGGGGGCGAGCCTATTGCCATTAACCGGGCACAAATCCAGACTCAACATACCGGCGAACTGTGGATGTACATTCGTACGCCTCTGCCTAACCCTTCGGGGAATACAGGCGTGATGGTATGTCATGTTATTTCTATGTATCTAATAATAATCTCAGTAACTAATTCCTATGGCTTATCATTAAATGATGGTGTGGTTACGTCATATCGACAAAATCGCAAAACCAAGAACGCTCACAAAAGTAAATATTTGACTGCCTTCCTACTTTTTGCTTGAACTTTTCGCTTTAACATAAGTACCAAAAGCAAACAATACACACTCAGGGTAAGCCACATATAATTTTATACGTGGTAACATTTTCAAAGTATTTGAAGAGGAATTCACTTGTGGTCGCTTTGTGGTGCAGACCGCCCACGTGGTTGTGGTCATATAACGTCCCATTTTTGTTCCATTCTGTTTAATGGATTATGACGTCATAGTGTGACACATTAATGAATGGGAATAAATTTTATGGATTTGTTTTATTGTGAACAGTGATTAATTTGTAGTGTTGGCAGATTAATTGTGTGTGTTTTATAAATTTAATTTATTCAACCCTAGCAATTAATTTAGCTCGGGCAATAAATGGATGCCGCAATTTTTTTTTCATCAACCCGCTAATTAAAACACTTTGGTGAGAGAGATTTTGGAGAGAACACAAGAGATGTACTTGGCTGCCCTAAAGTCTAGTAATCACAAGCGGGGCCACTGAAACTAAGGCCCTCAGTTCGATTTCCAGGCAGAACAAGGTATTATAGAGTTTTTCTATGAAATTGTTTCAAGCATCAACAACATTTGGAAATAACATTTGTAGCCTGTTAATAGTAATAAGCTCGTTACGTACATTACATGGGACCTAAAATCAACCTCTGTCTTATCGCCGGAGAATACATGTGTTATTGTATGACTTTACAGTTTATAATCTAGGTCTTGATATATGTATTTTAGATCCTAAATAATAAGTTTGTATGGAGACACTGGTATTATCAACATAATAACAGTACCTATAGGTAATTAGTTAATTATTATCAAGAGGTAAAACGGAAAGCAAGAAGATAGAGAACAGTGGCGATTGCTCCATCGACGAGAGCTGAGCTCTTAATTTATTAAGAGATGAGCTCATTTTTTTATGGGATAAGAGGGCAAACGAGCAGACGGTTCGCCTGATGGTTAGCGATTACCGCCGCCCATGGACACCCGCAACACCATAGAAGTCACAAGTGCGTTGCCGACCTTTTAAAAGGGGATTGGACCTCCGGTAACCTCACTCATTCGGCGAAACACAACGTAAGCGTTGTTTAACGCCGATTTTCTGTGAGGCCGTGGTATCACTCCGGTCGAGCCGGCCCATTCGTGCCGAAGCATGGCTCTCCCACGTAAAAAAAATAGGTAATATTAGTTAGTGGATTTGATATTAATAACAGATCCGATCCCAAGACATAGTCAAAGGGGTAGCGCACACAGATTCACACGCACACACACTCACGCTCATCTTATGTTAAATTATTACTTTTATTTATTTTCTTTTCTGTTTAATGAAAAATGTAACATTATAATATAGTTATAACGAAATGTACGGAAGAGCGGTTACTCCTGGGCCTGGCACAAGCATCTTACATGCTCTTAAAAGACGTCTCCAACATCTCTTGTAAAAATATACCTGTTTATAAAATAAAGTCATTTTTGTAAAAAAAATACATGTTAATATAAGGTAACTAATTAAGATTTTTATTTTATGAGGTAAGCTACGCTACCTATGTTTAATCTTCCATATAAATATAAATGAGTCGCCGAATTGTATATACGCGCATAACTTTCGAACGACTGCGCCAAATTAGATAATTCTTTTTTGTTGTGTTCGTAATTTTCAGGAGAAGAGTATGAAGGAAAAAAAAGAAAATCCACTGGAAAAGTCAGAAATTAAGATGGGAAAATTTACAGACACAGCTACGTACGGGTCGCTACTTAATACTAAAATTCAGTATCCCTTGTGAGCCATATTGACACGAAACCAATAAAAAAGTAAACATATACATATAATACACAACATATAGCAACAAGCCAGTATCAGCGTTAGGTAAATAAAATACATACCAGAATGGCATGTACTCCGCTTTCAACAAGACTTTTCCATTTTTCTCCCTCCGCATCCCGACAGACATCGCCGCGATAAAAACATTAGAACACAATAAAACATTTCGTGAAATTTCAAATTTCATTATGACTGTCGGTAAAAATTCAAAAGTGCCTCCGTAATGGTTTTTATGAGCTTCCAAATGTGATTTACGCCGATGAATCTGTGTAGGAAAATTCTAAAGTCTATTAAATGTACGCAGATTGGGTGTTTTGATGATTTATTTGTAGGAAGTGGCGCCATCTAGCGGTTAATAGGAGCGTTAAGATAAAAGCTTCTTTTCAGAGCCTTATAAAAACTCAAAACAACATTTTTGAAATACAATTTTGCGACTACGTTTGTTTTGTATAGGTAAATATATTGTCTATTAAGTCTACAAGGTATTCGTTATTTTTAACGATTTGCTTTTTCTAAGGATTCTCTCCCTGCCTTCGTGATGATGTTCTCTGCTTCATTGGTCTATTGTTTGCAAGCGGAGCTGATGCGCCAGAATTCGTGGGTTCGATTCCCAGGTGAATCAGTGTCATCGAGGTTTTCAATGTAATTCTTAGCACCTAGCATCTCGGAGTTGAATTGTTGTGCTCGGTTAATAGCAATAGGCTCGCCCCCTATAACATGGGATCCATATATACCAGCAAACTTTGCATGTATACATTTGCTGATGTTTCTGCCTACCCTTCGGAGGTAAAAGTGTGATGGTTTGTTGTTCTTTTTCATGCTGGGAGGGCTTTTTCAAAAGGACCATTTATATATATTTTTAAACTGTAGGTACATAGGTATTATAAATAAACATTTATTGTTTCCTAAACTGAAATATTTGAAGTTTTTCATCACACCCTTTTGGGATACCTACATGCGTAATACTTTTATTTAATTATTTTTATAATAATGGTTTCGTTAACTGATTACTTATTTACTCTAATTTTGTTTTTAAATAATACTACAGATTTTATTGTAGGTAAGTAACCCTGCCTGTAAGTGAACAATAATATAAATACTTACAATATTCATATGATGTAACAGTAATAATTTTAAATTACATACGTAAAGTGAACGTTGGTGACGTCATTGTACAAAATAGTCCACTCCTAGTCCTAAGCCCAAACATCATACATATTTGTTAAATAGTTAGCAGGTACTCCTCGTTTCAACAAAAGAAGCCTTTGTATTGGTACTCGGACGTGGGATCAATTTTTTTCAGCTCCACTGACTGATAAACCGGAGGCCATTTGAGATAATGTGAGAGCTTTTTCAATTTTGATTAAATAATAATAATCTGTCTCATTAGTCTAGCGGTCCTAAGTACGATTATAAATTGCGGTCTTGGTTTCTATTCATAGGATAAGCAATGTGTTATTTTCTATGGAATTCTCCTGAGAATTAGATTCTACGGAGTGTGGATTTAATGTCACCCCGTATTACATGGGACCTTAACATACTGACAAACTGTCAGGATAGGTATAATTAGTACACTTCTGACTATCAGAAAAAAATATCCAATATAAGCTAAAGACAAATTTATGGTAAAAATAATTTACAATGTTAGTGGCGTCGTTAGTAGGTACAATCACATTCTTAATATTAACTGTTATGTATTAAAAAATTAGTTTAAAGTGTCTTGTTTATTTATTTAAAAATAGCACATTCTGTTCGATCGTGATGTTGCTAAAAAGATGCAAAGACAAAATTAAGATAAAGTGTTTGCTTTAAAAGCTTTTATTATAATAACTGCAGGCTATAGAAGGATCTGTTTATATTCTTGAAAATTAATAATAGCTCACAACAAGAAGATCCATTCACGATAAATTTATACAACTCAAATGCCGCAAACGATGATTGAACATAATTTTTAGTTCTGCTACTCACTACTAGATAGCGCTACTTGCTCCGGCAAAACAAGTGGAGAGCTTATGCGGGGCGCGGGGGCCGGGGACCACGAAGTTGCGCGCCCCACTGCTACTTCGACGAGTCAAACGCTCCACTTGGCAGTCGCAACGCAACCGCGCCGCGGGAAGGTCGTGCTACACCACGCGCCGGTCCATACTTCTCGCAATAAATATTTAATACACAAACTGATCTGAAACGAAAAACAACTGTCAATGAGTGAAAAACACAATCAATTTCAATCATTAAGGACTTCTACCACCACGTACTTTACGGACTACAGTGCAGTGAAATGCTAGGAAGTTTTTCTTCAGCGCTCAAGTGTACCACGTACTTTGTTTCGGAAATGGTGATATCGACCCACGGGGTGTGTTTATGAGACGTTTTGTGGTGAAATGAAAAATCTGTGATAATGTACGCTATTACGGCTGTACTTTGTGCGCTGGTGCACGTCGGCTCCACGGTCCTTCCCTACGGCTCGGACAAATGCGTTCGGGTCTCGGACCGAGGGTCGGACGGTGGCGTACTCTGCAGGATACGCACCCTCGATGGTGATGGCAGCAGCATCATCTCAGTGAACTCGGATACCAACCGGCTAGCTATCGAGTGCAACAATTTATTGCTTTTTGAAAGCTCTTTAAGAGCTCACTACTTTAGCCCAGTTTCCGCTCTCACCGACCTATCATTAAGTAATTGCAAATTATTACAAGTGCCAGACAACACTTTTCACGAATTGAAGAAACTAAAGAAGCTAAAAATACGCTCTAAGAATTTCGAGTGGAGTCCTACTAAGAATTTAGAATTATCTTTGAACGCTTTCAATGGATTGTCGGAACTGCAGACGTTGGATCTCGCTCAGAATAACATAAAATTTGTTCCTTCCGGCGTGTTCTGCTCTCTGGAAAATTTAAGCACATTAAATTTGACGCACAATAGGATAAGAACAGTGGGACAACTTGGATTTGGACAAGGCTGTGGATCTAACTTACACGGCTTGGATTTGAGCTATAATGAAATTAAATCGTTACCGGAGGACTCAGAATTACTGAGATTAAGGAGCTTGCAACATTTATATTTGCAACATAACAATATCTCTGACATATCAAGTGAAGCTTTCAATGGACTTGTATCAATGAGAGTTTTAAACATATCACATAACCATCTACATACACTGCCTGAAGGACTTTTTGCTAACGCAAGAGAATTAAGAGAAATTTATTTGAATGATAATACTCTTTTTGAATTGGCTCGAGGAATATTTCATCGCTTGGAGCAGCTAATTGTTCTGGATTTATCAAGTAATCAACTTACAAGTAGTCACGTTGACGATGGAACATTTTTGGGGCTAATACGCTTGATAGTTTTGAATTTATCAAATAATGCCCTAACAAGAATTGACGGAAAAACATTCAAAGACTTATTCTTCCTTCAAATACTGAATCTCAAGAATAACTCAATTGGCTACATCGAAGATAATGCATTCCTGCCGCTGTATAATCTACATACGCTAAATCTAGCGGAGAATAGACTTCATACAATAGATGAGAGTTTATTCAACGGTTTATTTGTTTTAAGCAAGTTGACTCTCAACAACAATTTGCTTGTAAATATAGACCGAAAAGCTTTCAAAAACTGTTCAGATTTAAAAGAGTTGGATTTGAGCTCCAATCAACTTTTAGAGGTTCCCGAAGCATTATGGGAACTCTCTTTCCTCAAAACACTCGACCTTGGAGAGAATCAAATATCCGACTTCAAAAACGGTTCATTTAAAAACCTTAACCAATTAACGGGACTGAGACTGATTGACAATCAAATTGGGAATCTTTCCGTCGGAATGTTCTGGGACTTACCGAGCTTACAAGTGCTTAACATAGCTAAAAACAAGATCCAGTCAATCGAGAGAGGGACATTTAGCAGAAATATGCAACTGGAGGCCATCCGACTTGACGGGAATTTCCTGTCTGACATCAATGGTGTCTTCTCGACGCTCGCGAGCCTTTTGTGGCTCAATTTATCGGAAAATCATCTAGTGTGGTTCGATTACGCGTTTGTGCCTAGCAATCTAAAGTGGTTAGACATTCACGGCAATTTCATTGAACACTTGGGTAACTACTACAAGTTGCAAGATGAAATCCGTATAAAGACATTGGACGTTAGCCATAATCGTATAGCGGAAATATCGTCGATGGCAATCCCTAATAGTGTTGAACTGTTGTTTATAAATAATAACTTTTTAAACAATATTCACGTGAATACGTTTTTCGATAAAAAGAATTTGACGCGTGTGGACATGTATGCTAATGAACTTGTACATTTAGAACTAAACAGTATGCGACTAGCTGCAGTGCCGGGAAATAAAAGTTTACCTGAGTTTTATATCGGTGGTAACCCGTTTCAATGTGACTGTACTATGGAGTGGTTACCAATCATTAACAATATGACCGCTATGAGACAATACCCGCGTGTGATGGACTTAGAAAACGTTTTGTGTAAAATGACGAACACTCGAAGTGGAACTCATGTGCCCTTAACTAATTTGAAAACGACAGACTTTCTTTGTAAGTATGAAACTCATTGTTTTGCAATCTGTCATTGCTGTGACTACGATGCGTGTGACTGTGAAATGACATGCCCTCAAAACTGTACCTGTTACCACGACCCATTGTGGAACACGAACGTTGTGGACTGTTCCGGGCAATCTTCAGTGGAAATACCGCATAAAATACCTATGGACGCAACTGAGGTATTTTTAGATGGAAATAATATAAAAGAACTACAAAACCACGTTTTCATCGGTAGACAGAAAATGAGATCTTTGTACGTGAACAACAGTAATGTAGACAGCATACAAAACCGAACTTTTGCTGGCTTGAATGCTCTCCAAATACTTCACTTGGGCAACAATAAACTCAAAGAACTAAAAGGCTATGAATTTCTGCAACTTAATAGTTTAAAAGAGTTATTCTTACAAAATAATCTTATTAGCCATATCGCCAACATATCATTTCTTTCTCTGAAATCTTTGGAAATTTTACGCCTTGATGGCAATAGACTAGTCGATTTCGGCGTGTGGAGTTTTAACAACAATCCAAATTTGAGAGCGTTGTCACTCGGTAACAACCTGTGGTCTTGCAAATGTCGCTATTTACAAGAGTTAACTGCATATTTGGCCGAGAATGCGCAAAAAATCATCGACATTACCGACGTATGGTGTTGGAACGGCGACGCGAAGCCGCCACAGAAAAAAGAGCTCAATTTAAACGGTACAGCCTGCAGCGATTATTATGCTGATAATTCAGTCATCGGAAACATGCTTGTGTCCAACTATGTTCCCATGATGGTCTCGACGCTCACCGGGTTTATGTTAATTTTATTGGCCCTCGTTGTCCTGTTCCTTTTTAGAGATTCACTCAGAGTGTGGCTCTACACAAACTGTGGCATACGAGTGTTTTCATTCTCGGGGGCATTTGAGGAGAGCCAAAAACTATATGACGCTTATGTTTGCTATAGTCCGAAAGACGAAGAATCTGTCGTGCAATCGTTGACCAACGAGTTAGAAAACGGGAATCCATCATACCGACTGTGCCTCCATTATAGAGACATTCCACACCATGGCGCTCAGTACATGCAATGCGCGCCGCCAGCCGTCGAGACCGCGGAAGCATCGAAACGAATTATCATCGTACTAACGAGAAATTTCATGCAAACGGAATGGTCCCGATACGAATTCCGACAAGGGTTGCACGATGCGTTGAAAGGGTGTATTTATAAACTAGTACTAATAGAAGAGTACTCTGTTGTGGCGGATGCGATGTGTGACCCCGATTTGCGCCCCTATCTAAAAACAGGGTCGCGGCTGAGATGGGGCGAAAAAAGGTTTTGGAAGCGCCTCAGGTACATGATGCCAGAAGCGCAGCCAAATCACAAGGCGCGCAGTCACAATTATAGAAAGAGTTTGAATACATATACGTTAGATTCGTCGGTGCCTAATGGTGGGAATCGCACGTTATCTTTTCCTGAGAGATCACCTGTATTGGGAGGAGGCCAAAGTGCTAGTGCCCCACCAGAGTACAGTAGTGAAGTGCGGCAGTCGCCGTCTGCTGTGAGACAGACGCAGGCGGTCGCGTATGGGCCAGATGGGAGGCCGATCTCAGATCACATTTACTCATCAATAGACTCTGATTACTCTTCGCTGGAGCACGGCATGGCGCCCGGCAGGCGGCGGGACATGCGTCAGTGGCCGCCGCCACCACCTCTCGTCGACACGGGAAACGCCGTGCAAGCCTACCTAGTCTAGATGGGCATATCGCCCACCTTCCAGTCAGAATTGTAAATATGTAGATTTTAGTAGCGCGCTGTAAATACTGTAATTATTAGAACGTAAGTGCTATACCAAATGTATGTAAGTGAACTATTATTGCCGGTTCGTTATCTGTGTATAGATATTAAAATTTTAAAGACTGCTGTAGTATATGGTTGTAAATAGCGAAAACAAGTGATCATTCTATATTATTATCAGTAATATGGTTATTTATACAAATAAATTAAAATGATGAAGATTTATAATTTTATATTTTATTTGTCAACCCATTAATTTTACAGCATATTAATTTACACCTTAATAAAAATTTAATACTACTTTACATAAGTACATAATGAGATACACATTTCACAAAAATAAACACAGCGTATCAGTACATTTAATTAAAATATTACAAATTAAATACGCAATCATATTAATCAAACAAAAAGATCAACATATTTTATTTACATTTGCTACAAAATGTAAATGAAATTTACATATTTATGGAATCCGATCATTGTAGTCATAAATTACGTTGGTGCTACCACAGACAGTGAACATCTATGTCAATAAAACATTAAACACTGTGTAACGTAAATTAAATTTAATAGAGTATTTTTATTATTTACAATTGAAATCAAAGTTTAATTAAAAATTAACACAGCATGTGTATAATGTATATAGTTTATGTGCATAATATTAAAGATTTTTTTTAAACCAAATTACATTTCAAGCTGTTTGGACCGAAATTGATAGTTTACCTACTTTAAAGTTTCCACAGTTTCTTTGTAAAGAAACTGTCAATTTAAACTGTCAGTTTCTTTACAAAGTATATTCTTTTTTTTTAAATCAGTCGTTGATACATTGATGTCAACTAATTACAGAGAAAGATTTATACACACTGAGCTATAGATTTTGTCAAAGATCTGGAAATACAAATTCCATACATGATTATTATAATCATGTCCAGTTTGGAACTGAACCTGCGACCCGTGGTGACAGTAAACGAGCAGTCAAAAAATACGTAAGTATGGTTAGTATGTTTACAATATAATTATTTAATTCCAAATCTCTTGCTATTGACTATAAATGAACTTTTTAGCTACTCAATTAATCCAATTTCCATTATCTGAAATTAAAATATTATAAAATACATTATCTGTCATACCACCACGCCTGTATTCCCCAAAGGGTTAGGTAGAGTACACCAATATATAGATATTGTAATACAATTATTTAAGGATGCTAAATTATTTTGGCTTATTTATTCCATAAAAGATATAAAATTTTGGTTATGCACGGAGATTATATTCCATTTATTCTAGAAAAACTTTATAACTAGAGGTTGTTCGACATACTATTATAAAAAAACCTTTAAATATATAATGGTTTAGTACTACCACATTGACTGCCTCATTAGTCTAGTGGTCCCAAGTGCGACTGCTACACTAGAGGTCCTGGGGTCGATCCCCAGGTCGAGCAAAGTGTTATTGGGTTTTTCTATGAAATCCTATTTACAAAATATTTATTTTTAACCTAGTGTTAGTAATTTTTGCCTTTTACCTACTTATAAATTACAGTACAGATCTCCTCCGATTTCTTAATTTTTTTCCTATCTTGCGCTTTCGTCTTTCATTTAATACTTGATAATATTAATAACTCCTGATAAATCTATAATTATACTCTCTTGAATTATTTCTACAATCTCATCATTATGAATTCAGATTGAAAATTATGTACATTAGGTTTCGTTATAGAAAACATATTTTATAACGTCAAGCCTAATATAAATTGAAGTGTCCCTTCACGAAATATATTTAAAGAGCTTGTGTGAGAAAATACATAATGCCCCATTTCAACTCAATTTATATTATGAATGAAGTTTCTAATACAAATTTATATTATAATAAATGGATTTGAGTGGATACTCGTGTTTTTCTCGCTTATTCAAATGAAGAAATTTTTTGGTAGCTAAAGTAAATTTATACATTACATTCTATAATGTATGCCTATACATATGTCTTTATGTTTAGAAGTGTATACTTGCTTCTATCAACGACTCTGTACTTCTATAATATCTATTTATTATTGCATCTGTACAGAAAGTTATAAAGACTACCTACATTTATTTTATAAAATGCTTTAAGGGCATCGCTCAAATCCAAAAAAACACCCTAGCTTTAAAGAAGTTTCTAGTGGAATCCTTATGTGCGTTTACAATATAAAAAATATATGTTATACATATGGTCATCACCAACAAATTGTATTATTTAAAAATTTTATAAATTTGCCCCAATTTTCGATAAAAATTGAAGTAAATAGGCCTTTTTTAACCTAATTTGTATTTTTTCACTTTAACGGCTTAATAGTTAGTCATGAATTTTATACCGAAAAAAATTGTAATGACGTAATTAACAATTTGTATTGTTTTTATTTTCTTATTTCTTTGAATATTTTGAAATAATAAAGAAATACCCGAAACCACACTAGCACCCCGCGTGAAGCACCCCCGCAATGCCTGTGACTAACAAATACTAGCACAAAGACTAAATCCTCAAGTTCATTGGGCAATGTAATACCCATAATAAAAGTAAAAACCTACCTCAAAACTAAAATATAGTGGTCCTAAGCGCAACTGCTACGCTAGTAATCTTGGGTTTGATTTTCTGGTCTAGCTAAGTGTGATTGGGTTTATGTCAGGTTAGTGGCAATAAGCTCAATCTGTATTATGTACATGAGACCTAAAATACGGGCGAACTGTGCAAAATTCAATCAAATAAAAAGTTAAACCTGAACAAATTATACTGGTTTCTGACACTTACGCGAATATTAGACATTGAAATAAAACTACTTTTTACGGATTTTATCGCGTTGTATTGCATTATAGATTCCATAAAATCAAAATCCAAGCCCAAAACTGCAAGACCGAAGGATACGGTGAGCTCGTTCTGCATGAATCGGATCGCCAATAATTAACAAAAATGTAAGGTAGCTGTTAGTAATTGTAACATTAAGACGTCCAACAACTTAGTCTACCCGTGACCAAGGATGCTGTAAAGGATCCGAAACGTCGGGAATCAAATAATATCAATACAACGCGATAAAATCCTCAACAAATTAGATCAAATTGATATCGAAACTTGACCTAGAATAGACATTAAAGAGACATACATATATATAACTGTTCAAAATGTAATTTCTATCAAGATAGAAATTACATTTTGAACAGTTAAAGTACTATAATTCGTTTTCTGATTAGATGTTAGAAATTATAAATAGCAACATTTAAGGCCTTAGAACAGCACCTGAAGCAATTTCTTGTCTGAGTACATTCTATTAACTAATAAAATTTATCTCCTATAATTTAGGACTGTTTTATTCAGATAAGTGGCTAATACCTACCTTTTTTCTGTCATTCATTACTGAATGAAAGAAGCTGTGGATACAAAGTATACAATAACAAGAGATAAAACGAAGTCATGGCAATCAAAATTGGATTCTGTGTATGAGCAGACAAAGTCGAAAATTTAGTGTAACAATTTGCCTGATTCTATTCCTTTGAGAGTTTAATGAGTGGAATTAATGTCATGGTTAGGTTGTGCAGTGTAGAAGAATTTCACGCGGAAAATAATCAAAATTATACTATTTATGTACATGAATAACATGAACAAGTAAAAAGCAGGTAAATAAGTAATATTATAATAAGACAGATTAAGGGTATTACATTGCCCAATGACCTTGAGGATTTAGTCTTTGTGCTAGTATTTGTTAGTCACAGGCATTGCGGGGGTGCTTCAGGCGGGGTGCTAGTGAGGTTTCGGGTATTTCTTTATTATTTCAAAATATTCAAAGAAATAAGTAATAACGAAATAAATTGTAATCCAGACAATATTCTAGCAAATGATGTTATTATTCGGATTTGGATACCGTTAATCTAGGGTTCCTACGATACTATTTCGTCTACTACTGCTTCACTGAAAATAAAGGACCGGAAAATCGTTCCAAACTTGGTAAAGTTATCAAAAATTGCATTCGCTTGCATTTATTTCCAGTGGAATATTTTACGAAATGGTAGAGTAGGAACCTAGATTATCGGTATCGAAATTCGAATAATAACAGAATTTGATTAAATTGTGTTTGAATTACGATTTATTTCTGTATTACGTTTGTAAGAGAAATTCGGTCCGCCGGACTCTTAATGTGGGAATTTGTGTCTGCAAGTGCACCATAATATAAGAGAAATTCTTAGTGTAAATAATGTTGTGAAAACGATTTTTCAAGAGAACGTATTGATAAATTAAGTGTAGAAGAAAGGCTTCAGTTATTTTTTTAAAGCTCATAAACGGGCAAAAAAACAATGCAGACTAAAATAAATTGTAAAAACAAAAAGCTATCAAATTTGAACCAAATGGTTCCAAACACAATCTTGGCACAGAACACACCAAAATAACATATGAACAAAGAGATGTAGAGTGACGTATTTTATCGTCAGTGGTACATTATTTACCATAATCGGAAATTCACTTTGGCTTGAGGCCAGTGAGCTTCCTATATCACGCGGTGGAACGTACAAGATTCATGTTGTCTTGCTGCGGATTTAAGGAAACTACATCTGGATTATTTGAGCGGGTTCTTAAAATTAAGAATGTGCAATAGTATTGCATTAGAGATGAAATGAGGGTCCAAAAGTAAACACCAATTGTCCGCGCGAATTATTAAAACGTAGAAATAAAACTACTTTTTACGGATTTTATCGCGATAAATTGATATTATTTAATCGGCGTTGTTATTTCAATAACAAACCAGTATGTTATGATTATGATATGACATAACTTAGAATTTAAAATAAGTTTCAATCTTTAACGAATCATTTGGCAACAGACACAATATTTGTTGAGTTTTCCTTATTAACTTATGCTCCTCCATATTGTGTCGCGGAATTCTCGATATAGACTTTTTGCGATATACACTTTTTGAATTGATAATCGCTGGCGTGACAAAGCGTCAGCAAGATATTATTAATTTTGACTTTAAGTAATTAAAGAAAAGATAGAAATAAAATAATTAAATTAAATTTAGTCAGGAATTGTATAAGTATGTAGGTAATTGAAAAGAGTTTTTATTTTTAACTTTATTAATACATAATAATATACATAAATTATATACATTGTAAATTGAATTTTATTATGGGAATAAAAAGGCTGCATAATAATAATAAAATCAAATTAAATGTAAAATCTATATTCAAACATGGTAGGTATTATAATTCTTCACTATCACTCGAGTACGGGCCTAACATTGTTTGCATAAGCCTAACAGCTCAAGATATGAGTCACGCCACTGCCATTAAAATTAATTCAGCTTAGCCCGTTAGACGGAACAAGAATAAAGTTATAAATAAATATAATACCTACCTAACATAATCGGTAATTCAGAATCGGTCGTTAACTTCCCGTGTCGCCAGTATTCTGATACAAGAATCTTTTACGATACGAATGAATAATTGTTTCGGATACTGGCGTACTTTTGTGGACGCTATCAAAATTAAGGATATATACAGATAATATTATGTAGTGTCAGAAGAATGGACTGTGTAAACTTATTATATAATATATAATAACCAGCTGTTGAAAAGTATGTAGTAGACATTTATAGTAGTGTAGAAATGTGATGCGGAGGGATAAAGGTGATATTGTCTATATGAATGGATAGAAGAGATGACATAAACTAAACAAGAACAAGATGGATACCTATACTGAAACATGATATAGTCAAGAATGAAGTAGAAAGTTATGCAATACTGGTACCTACATGAAAATTCCAAGTAAATTGGGATTTTGATGGTGATGACGATGCAAGTAATAGTGTTGGTAATGGTATTATTTTTAACAAACATACATGACATAATTCCTATCATGGATGTATTGAATTATACTATTCCACCCCTAAAGTTTGCTGGTGATATAATAAGATCCATATAATAGGCGGCAAGTCTATTGCCGGATATACTTTCAGACTCCGGTCTAACCAACGGATGTTGGTAGCCCGGAAATTGGTTTGAGAAAGTCAGATAGCAGTAGCTAATTGCAAAATACTGAGACCATAGTACTGATATGCATTTGATTAGACTAGAAGCCGACCCCACATAATTATTTGGATAACCTTTGGAAATAATGTTTATCTACTAAAATAATCACTACGAGTTGCCAATATAATAACAGTGTTTAGTTGAAATACAAGACGTTGGTTACGAGAACCAACTTGAACCAGATACACACTTAAGTTGAGGCGACCAGCACAGTCTGTTGATTACGCCAATTATCTTTCATTGAGCTGATCTTCTCGATGACAGTGGAATGCTAGGATTAACAAATTGGTCTAATTAACACTTGGATGTTTGAGTTCATTCTTAGGATTTCAGCGTAAATTGAAATTGTTATTTATTTTGCGTCTGATTGTAGACTGTTTACTTTTTCTTCATTAGGATGCTCGCATTCTAAGAATTGTATATTGGTACTACTTCTGCCATTCATCACAAGTAATTTCTGTGAGTAAAATAATTAGTAAAAATTTTTTTATGTTTCTGAGTACATTGTCTATTTGTGTGTCGATAAGTCATTTTTCTTTTTTGAATATTGTATAGAATAAGGTCCAAAATTCACGAGGTAATTATTTTTTATGGTATTTGACCTGATCTAACGTTCGAAGGCTGGTTCAAAAGAGTTGTCTGTTTTTCCTTTCACTAAAGTTTATATTTTAGGGAAAGAATTAAATAAGGACTTTCTCATTTTATGCAAAATCTGTTTCTTGTGTCGGTGAAATAATTATGCAGATTTTGGTGAAATTGTTAATTACAGTAAAAAAATCAATTAGGCATAAAAAGACTATTATTTTAATATTTTATAATATCGTTTATAAATGAGAAACATGAGCCTAGAGCAGTAAAAAAGCGGCCGTTGTAGGAAAAATTATGTAATTTATTCCTAAAGTAAACTTACTAAATAATTGATCACCAACTCCACCTATATATCAAGCTTCAGCTATCTCCCATCAATAAACAACTGCATATTTAAATACTTTAATCCTTAAACTGGCCTTATAGAATCATTCTTCGACCATTACTATTTTTTTTCTATAAGCCCGTGGCACCGGACGCCGCATCCGTTGAGGATCGTGACCAGAGTCACCTTTGTCAGTCGGCTTAACACAAACTCCTGGGCTTGAATGTTTAATGCCATATTAGCTCATACTGTATCTGATTTGACTAACAATTAGCATGTTACGGATGCACTTCAATTGTTTTTAAGTATTTTGATAGCCAGTTCCTGGTGGATATGTTGTAAATCTCCGTTGTTTTATGAACTCCTGGTACAATATTTTTTGTTGGTTTTAGGAACGGTAGCCGTTTGCATGTCTGTCTGTTTATCTGCGATGAGTCACCACCACGTCAATAATCCAAATCTTATCTGTGGACACATAAAACATGAAAAAAAATGTTAAATGTGCCATATTATTAATCTAATAATGTTGGTTCATGTCATGCGAACTTATTAGTTTGAATTGCATAAAAAATAATAAGATATTAATTTATCTAAGAACAAACATTTGATTTTCAATTTTTTTAATACATGACGTTTATAAAGTCTTAATTGGGTAAAAAATGTATTAATAAATAATAATATGTGTACAATAATATTTTTATTTTGTAATTTTATTCTGCATTTCACCACTACCACTCTTATTTATTAAAAAAAAATGGAAACAACTTAATTATAATTCCACATAATAAAACTCAACATAATTATTTTTAACTTAAAGTGATATGGTATGTGTATAAGACATTAATAACATGAATTTAATTTTAAAACGCTGTTAGTAAATTAGGTTTAAAACTAAAACAGATCTGAACTCGACGGCTCTCAATAATCTTTTTCTGTAATAATGACCCAGTTAGAACTAGAATTTAAAAAAATATGTCCTTATTTTTCCTATACGAACTCGTTTGTATAATTTAACATTCAATTTGAATTTGGAATGTCGATATTTTGATAAAAGGATTTGGTTAAAAGGTTAAAAGTTGTAAGTAATTTTAATATGAACAGACACTGGTTGCAAATAAAATGGAAAACCTCAATTTGATATGACAATAAAAGGAATTTTGAACGTAGAATTCTTAATTCAAAAAGAGACCGCGACTATCAAATAACATTGTAATAACATGAAATATGCGGCCATTTCTACGTGATTGAAAGTCTCTATCAGTAGTAACAATAAAAATTAATGTTTTAAATATTATACTTTTATCTCTGTTCGTGTTCGAAGATACTTTACAATTGGCAGTTTTATAAAATATAGGCCACTATTGGCCATTACGCAGATATTATTTATATGCAACTGGACACATGGTTATAAAAGTCCTGAGGAAAAAAATGCTACAATTTCAACTTTATACCTTGTGCTTTAAGGTTCAAAAATATTTTGTAGAGCAGCCGTATCAAAATAATCGATCATGATTTATAATAATAAATAGCTTTGCGTTTGGACCATGTTTTACTTTTATTTTTGGGTTATGCAATACATTTAAATGTTAGAAATTGGAATAATTTTGAATGTAGTCTTGTGCATTCAAAATTATTCTAATTCAACTACAATACTATCCAATCCAATTCTTTCAAAGAATTAAAAATAAAATTGAATTGAAGGAGAAATTTATGAACGCCCTAATATTATTTGAGCTTATTTTGCTGGTTTCTGACACTTACGCGAATATTAGACATTGAAATAAAACTACTTTTTACGGATTTGATGATTTCAATCAAAACATACTTCAAGCCGCTGAAGAAGATTAGTCAGTTCCTACCACCTGTCAAGTGGTAGGAACTGACATACCTCTGCAAGATGCAGGTGTATACAAGCTAGATTGTGATTGCGGTCTCTCTTACATAGGCCAAACTAAAAGAAGCATAGGGATCCGCGTAAAAGAACACATCGCTAATGTCAAACACCGCCGTTTCAAGAAGTCAGCAGTTTGTGAACATACTCTAGACAAGGCCCAGCACTACATCAGATTTGATAAACCACAAGTCCTCGCAAAAGAAAACCGATTCCTTCCCAGGATGATCCGTGAGGCTATTGAAATTAAAAAACATCCAAATTTCAATAGAGAAGATGGCTGGGTTATACCACCTGCTTGGAACCCCATTATAGAATCCATAAAATCAAAATCCAAGCCCAAAACTGCAAGACCGAAGGATACGGTGAGCTCGTTCTGCGTGAATCGGATCGCCAATAATTAACAAAAATGTAAGGTAGCTGTTAGTAATTGTAACATTAAGACGTCCAACAACTTAGTCTACCCGTGACCATGGATGCTGTAAAGGATCCGAAACGTCGGGAATCAAATAATATCAATACAACGCGATAAAATCCGTAAAAAGTAGTTTTATTTCAATGAGCTTATTTTGGTTACAGTTTTATAAGAATATACAATTTTAAATGACAATATATGTGCAACAAAATCTTATTAATCATAGGCACTGGTCTAGCTAGCTAAACCGTTCAATGTCAGGTTCGACTCCTGCCTGAGATCAAATTTTTCTTTCAGTAAAATTTATATATTTATATCTTACTATTATTTATAATTAGGTAGGTACACAGAGTATTTGCTATTGTATAGAAAGATGATAAAACGGACTCATCCAAAGTTTATAATATAAGTTGTAACAGATAATTGAACTAGCTGCTAATTTATAAAAGACTATATCAGCTAGAAACACCTGTCAGACACCTATGAAACAGAAATTTAAAAGCTATCTGCCATATAAGTTGCGAATAGCTATCAAACAGTTTTTTTTATAGGCTTACGCTTGACCGCCAGTTCGCCTGATATTAAGCGATACTGCGATCTACGATGGAGCGCGCTTGCCTAGAAGAAACCGATTCACTCGTGATTTGAAGATACCCAGATTATGTATATCTATCGGGGAAGACCCACTCGGGAAGCGCATTCCACATTGCAGCGGTACGCATGATTTAGTTAAACTTACTGATAAACTATTAAAGTATATGTAATAGTTTATCAGCAAGTGGTGAAACAGGCCCTTAACCTTGTTATAACAATTAATATAAACATAAAGAATTTAAACCACAATATTGCTGTACTCAAATTGCGAAGTTTAATTCAAAAGAAAATTCCTTTATAAAATATTAATTTTCAAATTATTCACAAACGGTTAAGTAGCGACTTGATTGAAATTGATGACAACAATACAAAATTCATTTTACTTCTTAGTAATTTGTTAATCGTTCGCATTCCAATATAAAATTCTTGTGAATTAGAAGTATTTAGTGAGTTCGACTTTGTATCAATTTTACGGATTCTGACTATCTTTATGGTGTGAATATTAATAAAGGAGATTTTAATTTACATTATTGACGAAAGAGGTTTTAGTGAAATTAGAGATTAAAGGTCCATAGAGAGACCGTCTTCTAGACTATTTAGTTACGTTTATAAGTTCGTAATTGACCTATTCATAATTTATTTATGGTCAAAATTCTGATATGTATCCCGTAAAACGCGTGAAAATATCTGACTTGCTCGGTGGTAAGACCTCTTGGGGACTGACTGGCTGGTGACCACGTCGGAGTCTGTCGTAAAACACCGTGGTGTGTGTTTCGACTTTTGCACGTAAGAGCCAGTTCCCCTCGGTTGCTGCGACTTTAGCAGTCTGCAGTCCGTAGGGGCTGTTAAGGCTGTCAGCAACGATGACTACTTAACACCAGGTGGCTCGTCAGCTCGTTTACTGACTTAATCCATAAAAAAGTGATTTCTCACGGAATGGTAATTACTCGTATCTACCCAAATATGTATTTCCACTATGCCAATCTAATTCAAAGATCAAATTGTCAGAAAAGTCGTTAAGTCGACGATTAAATCGACAAATGCAAGTTGATTCAACAAGTCATTAATTTTCACCATGACAGAGCAATTTCAAGTGTTTGCTATAAATTAACAACGCTAATGTTTGACCGGTGGGCGATAAAATTTAGAGATAGGTGTGAATTTAGTACTTTTTGGTGTTGCATTAATATGACGTCAGAGTTGCTTATAATTAAGAATATAATATATATCTTTTAGGATTTTCCATGCATTTTTTGCATTCAATAGATGCCGCCAACGTCACCTTATGACGTAAATTCAGAATGTGAAGGCAAATTTCGATCGAGCGGGTGGGACTCGCGGTGGCTTAGCGGTCAGAGCGTCTGGTGTATCTAACCAGGAGACCCAAGTTGGAATCCTGCCCGCGATTGAATTTTTCCTTTACTAAAATATATGTATAATATATACTTATATTCCCAAAGACTTATATTCGAAGTGTTAGACAGAGGTACAGAGGTATACTTTTGTATGGCTTTTGTTTAGATCCCGTTTAATAGGTAGTGAGCCTATTGCCATTAGCCGAGCTGTTATTGAAATTAAACTACCTACTTTTTACGGATTTAATCGCGTTATATTGATAATATTATAGGTATAATACAACGCGATAAAATCAATGTTTATTTCAATGTCTTTTCGCGTCATCCAGGACTTCTTACGTAGCAGTCGCACTAAAACCACTAGACTAATAGTGAAATTAGTATCTGTAGAACCAACGGCTAATATTATTTTCTTACCGTCATTATTTCGGCGCAAAAAATGTAGTACTTTCTGTAAAACAACTTTGTCTTCAATCCGACCCATTTCTTGGTAGTCAATGATTCATTTGTTAATACCTGGCTTGATGTTACTGTGAAATTTGCTCGCATGCTGACATAAGCTTCTATCACTCATTACGCCGGCTGTATTTCGTTATAACACGCCCACAATTATGGGTGACCTAAAATTGTTTATGGATCATTGACTTCAATATACATTAACTTAACGTTACCATTGTGTAGTAAGCACTCAATACTAAAGAGCAGTAATAATCGATTAATCTGTTATAGTTCACATGGTTTCACAGTTAGTTTAATTTTTTTTAAATGTGGCGAATAATCCATACAAGTCCATCCCTTTTACTTTTGCATAAATGTTACATATAGGTCTTATAAATAGGAATTAGGTTTTAGTACAGCACACTTGTTATATGATTTTTATGACATGGAAATTTTATATAAGGAAACAAGGAGACAGAATATTCACAGATTTCTACTCTTTATCGAGACTAATGTAGTTATAACTTATACAGTTTTCACTTATTGTCAATTTTACAAATTTATTAAACCTAACGCATTAATTCCCACGGAGCCATTTGCTAATAATAATTCAACAATTCTGTGTAGAATTTTTGTCAAGTACTTTTACCTGACTCCTGCAACTTTTACGAGGGAAGTTAAGATCATTTCCTTCACTGTTAAAACATGTTTTTATGGACATTCTCCATTTAAAATTCCTACATTTTTTATTGTTTACGCAAAGTCGAGCGTTACAAATACATAATAATTTTACTTTAACGCTCTTTGACAAGTGATAGTCTAGTGGTATGACCGTTGGACTGCCAAGTCAAAGGTCTCGAGTTCGAACCCAAGGCACGCACCTCTGACTTTTCGAAGTCATGTACGTATTAATAGTTAATTATCACGCGCTTAAACGGTGAAGGAAAGCATCGTGAGGAAACCTGCATGCCTGAGAGATTTTCTCGATGGCGTGTGAAGTCTGCCAACCCCCACTAGGCCAGCGTGGTGGACTATAGCCTAATCCCTCTCATTCTGAGAGAAGACACGTGCCCAGCAGTGGGACAATATAATGGGTTGATTATGTATGTTATGCTCTTTGACAGGTTACTTTTATTCTTATATATGTACTTTATGATAATACGAGTTTGGTCTTGCCATACTTTTTAAAGTTTGTTCGGAACCATACAAAACTGCTTGCACGTTTAAAAATCTATATATACTTATAATAAATCTGTAGAGAGGTCAATTCTGTACATGAAATATATTTCCAAAATAACTATCAGCGGGTGATTAGTGATCGATACTGACGCCAAAAATGCAATCAGTAAAATTTTTGTCTGTCTGTCTGTCTGTATGTTCGTTATAGAAACAAAAACTACTCGACGGATTTCAACGAAACTTGGTACAATTGTTCTTCATACTCCTGGGCAGGTTATAGTATACTTTTCATTACGCTACGATCAATAGGAGCAGCGCAGTGAAGGGAAATGTTGGGAAAATGAGTGATTCGTGAGAAAGGTTTCAAGCTATAAAACATCACGCTACAACCCTTAGGAACGGGGCAACGCAGGTGAAACCGCGGGCGAAGAACTAGGGAACAAAGTAACTATTCCACGCGGACGAAGTCGCTGGCAAAAGCTAGTATTCAAATAAATGTTGTAAGATTTAAATAGTCCTATTATACGGATCGGCTTGTTTAAAAAACATTTAAAGACAAAGTATTTGGAATAGAAGATTAGTTTTAACAAAGTTGAATTAGGAAATAATTATCCTTCAGTATCAATCTCTTTATCGAGAACGATTTTTATGAAAAGTTTTTATAGCAATATCATAACATCATCGATCAAACCTCAACACACTTCCAACTACGGAAAGAATGCAATTTCTCAAACAAATGAGGTTGTTTAGCCTTTTTCCATAACCAACAAAGAACAATAAAAACACTAGACGACACGCGTGCGAACGTTTTTTGTTTTAATAAACATTCACATAAACCTTCTCCACACCATTCATTAAGTGGTTTGGCTTAGTATCATTCACACATCATTTGCAGTTGTCGTAAAAAACCCATTCACAATTTTGATCTAGAATAAACTTTCACTCTGCGGTTTTTGAAATTTAAAACCATACATAAACTCTAGCAAATCTGTTACGCTCCAGTAGGAACATTTATAGTGCATCGTTACTTTCTCTCTATTCAATAAAATGGCGCTCATTACTGAACTTTCCATATTTTTTGGATGTTTTGTCGCTGTGACTAAAATTGTTGTCACGCATTTATTTAAATATCTGGTAAATATCAGATAGGAAATGAAGCATCAAGCAATTTTGGCAGATGGAGACTAGTTATGTAATGCAAAAAATGTTTTACCCAATTAACAAATCATTGAGCAAAATGTGAATTTTATTATTACAAATTGCCAATGGTACAGGAGAGTTGATCAAAACTCGTACATTTTCTGAACAAAAACTTTATATGCCTTGCAGCAGAACCATTAAACGGTGAAAGAAAAGTATTATATTAATACAGAATTAATTTATCGGGCTGTTCAATCTCTTGTTCTACTACTTTATTTCCTGTAGCAACAAATTTCCGCGTACATTTCGAAAATGAATTTACTCTAGTGTTAGTATGTCAGCTATGCTATCGTTTCAATCTGTATTTCATAAGACCTGGTTTCATAAACTGGCAGTTTCACCATAATCTGGAAAAATAATTGCGTATTAAAGCAATTAATGGATAATACGCAAATAATTGAATCCACGGCAAGACTTGCTTTCGTTTTATCTTTGCATTAATAACTTAATGGTTTTAATGCTTGAATAGATAGTCAAATTAAATTCTACTGGAATGAAATGAAAAATTAAATTACTGTGAATTAAACTAAGATCTCAAGACACTATCTATTTATGATCAAAATAAGTACGTGAAATAACAGAAGTATGAAATTTCACACGTAGACATTGGATATTCAACATTTCTTAAGAATAAATTTGTAAGAAGTTTCATAAGTAATGCACATTCAAAAACATTTTATTTAGAGCAATGTTAATAACCTACGATTTAGCGAGCTGTTAAAATCGTTTCACAACACGATCATGACACACCAATACACAAAACAATACAATATAAAAACGAGACTGCACAAAAGTTTTAAAGCATGATTTTTATACACCTTTTATAGCATCGAATAAAGTGATTACCACTCGTCACATTATCGACACAAAAGATTCATCCAAGCGAGAAACACGTTCTCCAATACGTTCAACACATGCGCCTCATGAGTCTAAATCAACTTTAACATCATAGCAACCAGTCTTTTTGCCACGTCGACGTCTAAGTAAAACAATTGACCATAAAATTGTCCGTACGTGTCCCTCACAAAAAGAGAAAGCCTCGCCGGGTCCATTCTAATGCCCCGTTTCTAAGAACATTATGTCTTATTTAAGAGATACGACAAAAAAAATAGCTCGCGCTGTGAAAGAATAAGGCGAAATGGGCCATAAACACTGCCCCATCGTATCTAAAGACAAAAGTCGTTGAGCTACCGGCAGAGAAATATTTGGGATGTTGTAAAATGCGTCTCTAAGTTTATTGCGACATTGTTACATATAACATTTTTTCTCATTCAGCGAGTTTTGACAGCGGGACAATGGTAATTTCAGCTTCTGTTTTATAATGAGGAGCTGAGCGACAAAAGCTTTACGATATTTTGGGATGCCCGCCGTTACTCTTTTGTTTTGACGATGCTGACAAAGGTCTTATTATAATAATGTAAACACGAACTTCATTTTGAAGTTAAGCGAGTTCCATAAATTGCATAATTCCCTTACCATTTCTTTTTTTATCATTCTTTACCGTTATTCTGGTATGCCTAAAACAACTGGCAGTATTGCATATAAATTTCCCTTTTTATATTCCTTCCTATCCGTCTGTGTCGAAGAAAAAAATCGAAGAATACAACATGATCACATGTTTTGAATTCGAATTGGTTGCAATTAAAGTGACAATGAACCATAACTTTTCGCGTTATCACATCCCATAACTTTCTGCTCCAAAGAGTTGTAAAACGTATTGCCGACGTATTTAATTTTCCAGACTCAAAAGATAGCGCCACAGATTATGCGACAAAAAGTCATAAGGGGTTGCTTAATCGAGTTTTTTAGTGCTGTCGGCATTACACATGCGGAACAGACAGACCAGAACCGATGTTCATGCTTCGCGCCGCTAGCGCTTTAAAAACAGCGGTTGGATCACATAGCGTTGTGACGTCACCCATATAGCGTATGCCATAATAAGTGTGGTTCTTTTTTATTTAATTATCTTCTTAATTTTTATAACAGAATAGAAATATTGAGTAAGTGATATTAACTATAGTAATTAGAAAAAAGGAGGGATTAAGCTTGGTATTTTCAGTAAATATCAAGCAATTAGCAAGTATAATGGCTAAGTATAAAAGCTCTGAATAATTTCTACTGAGGGTTTTTCTTTTTTTTTTCATGTCACATAACAAATTATAAGTAGGTAAGGCGAAGAAGAAAAAAAGTTTAACAATAACTCAATTGAAAATAGAACTTAGATTCTCTTTTCAAATAGGTACTTGGATTGCACCTAGCCAAAATATTACGTCTCCCTTATTCTTCCGCGCTGTTTCTATTGCCACGAGATATCCAACTTACATTGTATAGTAGCACACATCGGGACTATTCGTGACGTCCTGTTTATGCCAAACAGACACGACCCAAACCAACCCCCTCCAAACTATTCGGTCTATTCGGTAGCTGTCGGTAGACATCAAATAAAATTTAATTCGCCCATTGTTTGCTGGGGTTGCAGGAGCAAAAAATACTTGGATTGGAGTATCGGTGGGGGAGGTGTGATGTATGGAGAGAATTGCTGTAGTATAGATTTTGGCGCCGTGGGTTTTATATTATATAAGTGATGAAGAAGAGTTTAATGAATTGATTAGTATGCATCGTGCTTCCTTAGTAAGTAATGATATATTAAGGGTAGATACTAATAAAGCATCATAATTATATTCAGGTTTCATCTTATGAGTAATATTATATCCATAAGTCTTTCATAATTTGAGAAAGATACATATAATAAATTAAAAAGCAAAAATGATTTTAAATCTTGATCTGCTAATGACATTTGTTAGGGGAGGCCTATGTCTATATGATATAGGTTGAAGATAATGGCATTGAAATAAAATTGCTTTGTAAAGATATTATCTCGTTATATAACATAACATACCATCACGCCTGTATTCCCCGAAGGGTTAGGCAGAGGCGTATTAATGTACACCCACAGTTCGCCGGTATGTTTAGGTCCCATGTAATAGGGGGCGAGTCTATTGCCATTAACAGTACAAATCCAGACTCCGAGCTGCTACTGAAAATTCCATAGAAAAACCCAATAACACTTTGCTCGACCTGGTGATCGAACCCAGAACCTCTAGCGTAGCAGTCGCGCTTGGGACTACTAGACTAATAAGGCAGTCAATTATCTCGTTATATTAATATTTAATAATACGTATACGTCTTTGGGCATAAGGTTGCCCTTATGCCCAAAGACTAAGGAACATTATCTACTAATTACATATTTCTTTGAAAAGCAACTTATTACATTGTAGTAGTCTATATAGGAGAGGTACTCATCTTTCCATCAGTTTGTAACATTAGTAGTACCTTCATCCCTCATTAAACATCATACAACTTCGGGAAAGCTGTACCGACGAACACATGTTTATGTCCATTCATTGGTAGTTTATTTGAAAAGTTTCATCCAATTGTGTCCCACTTTCGTCGTAAATCATGCTAGTACTCCTGTTGCTTGCTACCGAAGTTTGCCTGTTCGTTTTATGATTCTTTTGTTTAAAACTTTTATTGGCCCTGGCCGTTCCAAAAACTAATTTATTCAGGAGCCTTTGCCATCAGCCTTGAAAGTTGCCTACTTTCAAAGGTCCCATGCCGCCCTTTACGTTTTACGATTATTTTTTCTTCACAGCGTAAATGTATCGGATTGGAGTAAATAGGTGCTCCATTTAAGTTTGTGCTTTTATTGTTTTAAACGTTTCTTTAATTCGGAGATGTTTTTGCTTCGGTATTCAGTACTTTCTTTCACTATCATGAAATTGGATTTATGCTATTTGGGCTCAAAGTATATATTATAGAAAATCACTTGCATGGGGCAATATAATTATCAGAAATGATAACATAACATCATTCCTATTATAGAAAATTCCTCTACCAAGCGTCATAAATTACAGATGTAATCCAATGAAGCCATACAAATATTTACAAATAGATTATTTAAATCGAAGATTACACCTACCACAAGTTAAAACCAATATTTTTCTCACCAAATGGTCAGATTCAATATACAATGTTTTCAATAAACACACCCGTAATCAATACTCGAGTGATTTTATCAAATGAAAATGTCCAAAACCTATTAGGACTTGCGTAATAGTTTGAAATTTTGTTATCACTTGATACACGAGGTCTAATAAAATTTTATGTCGCACTTTCTATAATAACCGTACCGTGTAGATAGAGCGTGTTCAATGGGAATGACTCTATTCAACTTTGACATTATGTATGCAAAGAGCAGTAAACTAACTTGATCGTGATTCGTGAGTAAAGAATTCATTAGCGGAGATGGTATTATAGTACCAGTCATTTACATTTAGAACTTTAAGGAGTTTTAGTTGAAAGTTGTATTCAATGAATCTATTATTGGATTCTAAAGTAGGTAGCTCTAATGCTTATACATTATAACGATGTTGTTAGAAACGCTTCCTAAAAAAATATTTCACATTTTTATATAAACAACTTTCTTAATTTGTTTTTCTTATCCTTGTTTTGTAGTCGCAATTGGACTGCTAAACGTGAAATTCTAGATCCGATTCTCAGATCGAGCAATGTTATTGGATTCGTAGTCGTAGCAAACCTGGACATGTTAACATTCTCTGTAGCAACTCGTAGTCGTGGACATGCTCGGATTTACACCCTATTATGTGGGGTTTACTACATACCATACTCACATAAAAGGCATGTTAAGGTACGTTTTGTTAATTATAATACACGAAATAATACATTAATAAAAAAAAAAACTTATTGACTCCCAAATCCAATTTGACCTACGCATCAGTACTTGTACAACGCCACCTTTACATATGACGTGCTGTGAAAATAACCAAGTAATCACACATCGGATTTTTTAAAACGTACCTAATGAGTTTTTAAAATTATTAAGGCAAATTACCATTGAAACGATGCGGGGTTCTGAAGGTGTGTAATAAGTTACTGGCGATGTGTAGTGGGCGTTCAGATTTAAGCCGCTAGAAAGGCTTCTGTATTGCAGCCGATTAGGCTTATGATTTATTGAGGGCTATCTCAGTTTTTGCCGTCTTGTCTTGTCTGATCTTTGGCGGCTCTGCTCTCAAGTCTGGGTGATTTGTGGGCCTTAACGTGTGATGTGTGGCGTAATTGGTTTGGTAAAATGTTTTGTTTTTGTTGCCTTCAATAATAGTTGTTGTTTATTTGTTACTGTTTACCTGGATATGAGAGTTAATTATGATTAAAAATATTGTGTCATTAAGAAACTGGAGTTTGGGATGAATAACAGTATCCATAACATATCTGTCACAGTTATGCCTATTCCCTAAAGAGTTCGCCGGTAGTTTTAGGTCCCATGTAATATAGGGCGAGCTTATTGCCCTCCTCCCTCAGCTGTTAAAATCATAGACCTAAATTACACGTTAAAAGTATACAATTTATAAAAAAATTCATACCCCATTTATACGGGTGGTTAAAATAAAAGCTACTTTACTTAAACAATATAAAACTGTTAACAACTTGACGACATTGAATCGTAAAACGAACAAAGTTTGTACAGTTACGATCAAAACTCGTTCAATATTGTTACAAGATTTAATTCTCATTCATTTATAATGTGCGTACAGGAAACGAAGTTGAAAAAAAAACTTTATCGGTGATCGTTTAGTCCAAGCGGCACCAACGAAATGGTTATTTAATGTGAAAAAATTTTAGAACTCTTTTTATTTGAAGGTTCTGGTTATGACTGACTTAATTACCGGTTTACTATGATTTATTATATAATGCGGGAATAATTTTGAAGCTGTCCAATGACGTATGACTGCTCTTACTGGGAACAGGTTGAGCCGCCGCCGGCGTTACGGACACGGACACAGATCAAGTTTATAACATTTTTGCAGAATTGCTTCTCAATAGCGAGAGAATAATACTGTGCTCAGCTTCAGAAGGTGCGTTGCCGTTGAAATGTATGAAAACTAATATTAATTATTATAATATGGTGACCTGAGTGAATAGCTTTAAATTTAATGTTATTTGGTACCTTTTAAATCCTATTTTTATTTTATTTTATTCGGATCTCCAACAAAGAATATACCTTACGTGCTATAGTAGTGTTTACAATAATAGGTATTCCTTGTGTTTCCTCAATTACAGGGGCCTACATCATACACTAATATAAAATAAACAGACAGAAAGTAGAATTAAATGCACTTAGGATCATAGGATGTAAAATTAAAATTGAATTGAATTTTACAAGCTTATAAGAAAACATTGATACAGTTAGAAATTTTAAACTTTTGAAATGTTAAACAATTAGTATCCATAAAATTGCCAATGATTAGGGTATTAGGGCATACTTACCTATTCTCATTTATTAATTATAATGATTACTAATCAAGAATTTTTCAAATAAACGAAACAGCCTTCATGCAATTTATGTATCACAACATTATAAAAACGAACTAATTGTTAACCTTATTGACCTCAATTCAGTTAATAAAAAAAAGACACATAATGACGTTATTCTTTTATTTCTTACAAAGGTCTTTCTTTTTTATTAGGTAACTTGAAATGAAAAAGGTAAACATTTTTGTTTTTACTTTAACAAATCAAAACAAAAGTTGTTAATTGGCATTAAAGCTAGACATAATTAAATTATAACGCAGCTATTTATTGCTTATTTAGTCTAGTACATTATTATACTATTATTTACAGTGTACCTAGCCAAAACACTAATTAGCTTATTTATCAAAGAGCAAAAAATATACCCTTTGCAATCATAAACTACAGAAGGTAAATAGCCTTCTGTTCTATTCAGTAGATAAAATCTGAGCAAATAAATATTATTTACAACTTAATTCTATACGAACACATTTTATCGTGTAAGGGTAAAATGTTAATGAACGTAATTCAGAGATATCTCGCATCTGCATCGCTAATCTATGCACTATGGCGCATGCTTCGCCTTTCTACTGCGCCTGCGTCGGGCTGAGTTGCTCCGGTTATAAATAATACTATAATGACAAGGAATTACCGTGTTCTGCCACACTACACGCCAGACGTTCCCGTTCTTATGCTAGTTCATTATACTCAAGGTCCGTACCTACTTACGGTTTTATAATGCTAGGAATTATTGAGAAGGGAAATTTCATGCTGCGAAGAAACTGTTCTAGTATGTATTGATTTGAAATTTTGCTATCTTGTTTTTGCTAGTATTATGAGAAAATTGTAGGTTTAGACAGCAGTAGTTTTATCAATTACGTGCATAGTTTGTCTTTGTTTATCATTGTTTGAACATTGTTTTGAATGTAAAATAAGAAAGATAGACATACCATTACGCCAATATTTACCAAAAGGTTTGGTAGAGGTGTGCTAATGCACACTACTATTACAGTACGTTGGTAATTTTGGTCTTATTGCAATAGAAGACGAGTTCAAAGCCAGTTTTGCGATGAACAAATCAATAATATTTTGCTTGGCTTAGCTATCGAAACTAGGATTTCACGCTCAATAGACCTGCTTGTGTTCACTATAACCAATAAGTAGCAGTCCAAAATTGGAATTGTTTTACTCTCGTCTACATTTTCTTTAAAATCATCTTTATCGCACACTCTGACACATGACCAGTTTATTTTCGTCCATTGTTGGACTTAGGACCTAATGAGCGCTACAGAGTCTGATCTTTGGCTTTCCTTGTCTAGCCATTACCTGTCTACCATGCCGGCGAGCGATTTACACTACATTTACCTAGGCGGCAGTGATCCTCAAGAATTCGTTTACTTCAGCGTTTGTCATTTCTCCGGCAAATGTGATCGGTCCATCGCTACTTAAGTTCTGACACGTGCTTCCAGAAATCTGCTACACTACACTGTAAATTATTGTATAACCCAAACACACTCACAATCGTGCGTCAGCACTAGCGTTACAATAGCATATCTGCATTAGGACAACATCAATTGTCCACTTCTCGTAGCTCCTCGTCTTCAAGTGTGACGTCACAGATCTCGTTGCCACACAAGTGGTGATTATTTATCGAGCCGGTCCGAGGATGGAACATTAAAACAATGTTCTTATAAGAACATGCGTCGTTAATTACGAACAAACATGACGCTTATGACAGTAGTACTACGGGAGTTGGGATCTGTAAATATGTATACTTAATTGTTAATATGTGTACAATGAAAGATGAGTCTACTGGTATGCGAATTATGACTCTGTATAAAAAAGTTACAAAGAAGTATAATAACCTCTTTGGTAAAGAATAAAGTATTCATGATTATAAACAACTTTCACTACAAGACCGATCTGAAATATCGAAAAAAAAACGGCTGTTACATACATTTCATCGGGTAATTAAATAATACATTTGTGTGTGAAACAGCTGATTCAAAACATGTGTACTAGCGCTCACCCGCGATGTCTGTTTGTTACACGTTTTTGTATATTTGCAGCATGATCTGTACAAATAAAACTATGAAAAGATTCGAGTTTTAACTGTAATGCGAAAAAAATTATTGACTCCTGCGCTTCAAATGAATTTTAGAAAAGTTACTGGTTAAATTATGTGCAGATTGTCTCAGAATTAATTTGCAACATGCATATTCCACCCACGCTCTCGTCCTATAATAACACTGTCGGCGCTTCTGTTCAACGTTGAAAGGACCATTGTCCAGTACGAGCCGGAATACCGCTCACGTGCTGTTAAGGCCTGTTCAGATATACCCGATATTCACTGCCACTCTCGGTAGCGAAATCAACTGGATATACGGTTTTCCTACTATTCAAATCAAAGTGGCTAATATTTACCGCTACGAGCAGCGAAACTCTCGCCTGTGTTGTATTTTCAAACCGTTCATTTGCCGAGCCTTCCTAATCGTTCGGTGATCCGGCAGAACAGTTTTTGTAATGCAAGTGAATAAATACTGCCTTTCAAGGATCTAAAATGGCCACTTTTGTTGTATCATATTTTGTTGATACCACGGACACACTGGCAATGAATAGCATGAAGTGTAACCGTGTGTGCGTGGCCAAAATCCGTGGATACGTGATTTGATTGATCCGTGGTCTGTATCAAAAGTGGCCAATTTAACCCCTCTTCTCCTGGACGACACCTGCGGCACTAGGCGTGAACTTTCATATAAATACCGGGTGGAATATCGCTCGGTAGTTTTCTCTTTTAGCGGTAGTGCGTATACTCGTAGCTCATGTCTGAGTAGGCCTTAAGTCCGAAGCTTATATTATCACACGGGTATTAATCAATAGCTGACTAGTACTTACGTCTTTGTTCGGTGCTGATTAAATTTTGTTTGACGAATTGTAGAATCGATTCGATTTATTTGACAGTAGCTACGATTGATTTGACTGCCGTTGTGTTGAGTATCGTGGGTTCGATCCTTACCTAAGAGAAATATGTGTGTATACTACAGATATTTGTTTCGATGTATGTAATACTTTGTGACCGTTACTTGTACGTTTGTAAAGGTCCTTGACATAGCTACGACTGCGCCTGCCTAGTATGTTTTAGGTCTTATGCAATGAGGGGCGACCCTATTATTATTAACCGGGCACAAATCCAAACATCGAGCTGCTTCTGAGGATTTCATATAAATCCAATAAAACTTTGCTCAACCTGGGAATCGAACCCAGCGTAACAGTAACTTAGACAACCACTGAACTGAGGCAATTATAGCTTAAATTGCCTTCTGCACATTTCTATCTAATGGTTGTTATGTTTGATCAGTGCCATCTGAGATCAATTCTGTAATAATATTGGCTTATAAGCTTTCGGGTATTAGGTTATATGGGATTATGTTTTAAATATCTTAATCGTGTTTACTGCGGTTTCAACATATCATTAAACATTTGTCACTCGACAAACAAAGCTTGGCTTATTGAAAAGTGCAAGTTCAAATATTTTTATTTCAAACTGGCTGTTACCCGCGATTTTACTCGCGTCCCAAGTGTGAAGTATTCAGATGAAATATGCACCAGATTTTAAGTTAGTCATCCTGAAATACAACTGTGACAAGCGCATCCAATTTCGTGAAGTAGATTTTGCGTGATGCGCATACAAACTTACAGACAGACATACAAAAATTCTAAACATATGTTTTAATTATTTATTAGGCAGTACGATTAATCTCTAACAAGAAATTCATTACGCAAGTTGGATGTACATAGAACACACAAAATGTTGTAGGTCACATAAAAGAGACCACAGCATGCAAAGTTATTTCAATTATTATTTTTAATTTCTATTCCTGTTAAAAGGACCCTCATATTTTCTCAAATACTTTTTCATAGACAGCTTACACAAGCAGGTAAGAAATGTTATGAGTGTTATGCTTATGACTAATGAAGTTGAGTCTAGTTGCACTGTTCAAAAAAGTTGATCCTATGGAAAATCTTGCAGATATAAAAAAATAAGATGATTAAACTGACTTATCGTAATTTACCACGGTATTACCAATATTGTGATGGTAGGTATATATTACTGAGAAATAAATTAAAAGATGAAGAAAGTAGAAAACCAATATTACCAGATCCATTTAAATCCAGTTAGACAATTAGCATTCAATTCCATAAAAGCATTGTACGACAATCAAAACTCCAATTCCGCGTCTGGAAATAAAGAAGTCTGCATTGGAATGTTTTATAAGAGCTACCACAACCGTTTTGTTCCCTACGTCAGTGTCGCTGGAGGTATGACACTGCAATAATCACCACTATTGCGATAGAATACGGGTGGTCCAGAGGCCAGCTGTACAGCGTGCTATGTCGCCGTGTGTACGTTATAGTATCGGTTTACAACCAAGCAATCGTTTAGTTTCGACTTGCATCTGTAACACGATTGCTTACGAATCGTAGCTGGTTTATAGCCATGCGAATGTCTTTACGAATAGTCTGGAGAGTAAATTGAATCCGGGACGTAAGAAGCTTTCTTGTTTTACAATGTTAAGTGTTTATAGTGGTGTACCTACCATTTTTAACCGACAGAGTAAGAGGTTCTCAATTCGTCTGTATTATTTTTTTGTATGTTTGTTACGCGATTATTCCGCTAATTATGAATCGATTTGGTATGTTATACTTCAAGGCCGCTAAGGTCTCCAATAGGACCTCCAGATGATTCCAAAGGGAATCTAGGTCCTATATAAAGTTTGTCAAGATCTGATCACAAAGAACAAAATTATTAATTTTGTTCTAAATTTAAAAATAAGTCTATAATTAGTTATCGAAACATAACAGAGAGTGCATCAATCGGCTGTATTGCACGAAGGGTTAGGCAGAGGAGATTTTGAGAGTATGGAGATTAAATTGAAGATCAATTGAAGAAATTTGACAGACTTGGATACTAAGATGTGCCGTTGTCCTTACAAAATCATCGTTCAATCAATATATTTTATATCAATTAAACGATGATTTTAGTACTGCCACAACGAATACTGTCTAGATTCCTTACTAAGATAAAAGTTCCATAAACAAGTAAATACGCATTCAATTTACTTTGAACGGGAAGAGCTCCATTTAATGTCTACTAAATGCTCCTTATCCTTACTGGAAGGTTGAAAGATGTGCTAAACATTACTCTGATTGAAAATAAATTCCTGAAAGTCAGCATGAAGTTTTTAAAAGAGTTTTGCTATCTGATATACTTTGGCTAGCGAGGTTTGAAACTATACTGTACCACACCATAATGTAACCATACCATACTATCACGCCTATATTCTCCGAAGGATTAGGCAGACGTGTACTCCCACATTTCGTTGGTATGTTTAGGTACCATGTAATAGGGGGTGAGCCTTTTGCCATTGACCGGGCAGAAATCCAATTTTCTGGATAAAATTAAGAATAAGAATATACAAGAGATATTGCATTTATTGCAATTGTTTATTTACAATAAAATTACTATTAAATTGTAATTTACAAGGGCTAGTGTTTTATGTAGATATTACACGTATATGTCTCTTACTTGGCCTTAAAATTAGGTTACGTCTGTTTTGTGGAGCCCTAATTTTTTACCCATGACGGTACGGAGATATATATGCGTTTAGGGAGACAGATTGTTTGATTGTTTTTTATCAATGAATTTTCGACAATGATCTCAGTCTGGTATATTTTCTTGTCGAAACTGTAAAGCATGATTCTCAGTTTTTAAATCCTTTGCAGAGCATATAAAATTAAGGGTCCGGCGGAGGCTGAACTGAACACAATTTAATCAAATTGTGTTATTATCCGGATTCGGATATCCTACCCTACCATTTTATCTACTACAACTTCATCATCAAGATATACATTCACATTTAGTGCAGGAAGCTAGGTTAAATAATGGTATCCGAATCCGAATAATAACACAATTTGATTAAATTCCATTTGAATTACGATTTATATTGGTACTACATAGGTACGCTCAACTTAACCCTTAACAATAAATTGCAACACATGCTCGAATACTTCCGAATCAATTTACACCTCTCTATATCTACTACGGATAAAATACAATCTAGGTAATTTATCAGTTGCAGACACATTCAGTGCAGGTTGTATAAGTCATCTATAGACAAACAGGTTACCGTGCTCGAAGGCTAAGAAGGATAGCGAACTGTCACTAATTATGCATTGGAATATTTTATCTTAACACAAAATGGCTTTAGGTGTGTGGAATTTAAGATTAGTATCTATTGATTGCAGATAAGTTTTATTTTATCATGACAATATTTGATTACACTGTAGATTTTGCCTAAATCTCGCAGATTTCCTCCGGATGTTATTAAATCTCACATGATATAAAATATTCAAATGTGGTAATAGATTTGAATTGGAGACACAGTTAATGGTCACTGCTTTATAAACACTATAGGTACAAACATTATTACCCATAGGTATGCAGTATTAAAACGCATTAACACGTTATTGACAACGAACAATCGAATGATGTCTTTGAACTTAACGATCGTAATGCATTAATATGTGAAACAAGTACGATTGCAGACAATATAAATACATATTCTAATGCAACAGTACCATCTAACAAAGCCCACTTACAAATCACTTCGACATACACCATATAAATTAAAGTTCGCACGCACACCAATAAATAACAGAATGGTGCACCTTATAACATGTGTAAACTTACTAATATATTAATGCAAAAGTTCGAATGTATGTTTTTTGTGCAATAACGGTGATCAAAATAAGCTTTGATTTGGAAAACATTATAGTAGGGAAAATGGAATGGAGGATTGCCCTATAGTTGATCCGATCGACTCCAACTGCTTTCTGACGGGTTCATTTACATACCTCTTCTCTTCTGTGATATTGAGTGCCATAATATGTTTTTTTTTCTTCTAAAAATCATGTCAAAAGAACTGACTATAGCTATTTTCGAAAAGAAAAGTTTCTTGGAATTATTCTTAGTAAAAATTGTGACATCAAAATCTGTTGGTTAGGTATGTTAATTGTCTATTAGTTATGATTTATTTTCTTTTCCTATGTCAATTTTTTGTACCGTAGACTAAAAGCACATAAGATTAAATATGGTATATTTTAAATATGGTTAGATATACATATATGTTGATCACTCGCAATATGAAAGTACAAACTTTAATTTGTGTGGCAGATCAAACCTAAGATATTACGCAAGCAAAACCGCGTACATATCTAACTTACATGTGTAATACTTGGTGCACCGTATAACAATCTATACAAATCGAGTCTTCCGGATTGTCGCGCTCATTGTAGACACAAGCCGTTATGAAGTCGAGTTGTGGACCTATGCAATTTGCGCAAACGCTTTACATACGAGTCCATTCTGAGTAACGGGTATCGTATCCGCCTTAGATCCCGTTTATATGGGAAACGTTAGGTTTTATGGTTGCGGAGTATTTACCAATAGTGTTGCAAGTAGTTTGGTGGCATGTACATAGGTGTCAAAAATTCAAAATTAGCTCGATGTAGGCATAAACAGGAAACGCAATGTTTTGGGACTCGTACCAATGTTGTAATGCTTACTTTAACAATAAAAACATACAGTAGAACTGAGAACCTTCTCCTTTTTGACGTCGGTTAAAAATCAATTACTAAAATTTTAGTCGAGGCCTAATTCCTATGCGCTACAAATCTGTTGTTCTCGAAAATTCATTTTTCCACACATTAATTACCAAGAGTTCCAAGGATTTTTATATTAAAATAATAAATAAAGCCACATTTACCAATTTTGTTCCCTATAGCTCCAAAACATTCTATAGGTACTTTGAGATATTGTTTCCTGCAGCTCCAGGAAAAAAGTCAATACCTCGATTCAGAACTAGCTAGAAAATAAAATCAGAATACAGAAGATCAGGTAACTATTTCTCTAGAAAAAAAATTCAGCGCAGTGCGAAAAAATCCGTAGTTTTATTTCGATCTTTTTAAAAATATTATTAATTTTCTCTTTATAACTTGTTACTGATATAATGGGTGTTCTCTAAGAAAAGACCTTCGGAAAAACACGATGAATTTTTTTTTTCTACTTTGCTTCCTTTTAAATCTATTCATGCACATTCAAAGTGCCTACTAAACTTAACGTCTTCAACTATAACAAATAGTAAAATATAACGCGAAAATGAAATGGTTGCTTTACAAACCAATTTAGTAGTAACAAGCATATCGGTCCGTTTCAACGCTGTATCCAATACCAATTCATTTTATTGTACGTAATCGAATGTCTATTGTCTTCGTTATTGTTGGGTTGCATGTACGACTGTATCACCTCACTGAGACGTGGAATTTAATGGGATAAAGCTTGGTATACAATATGTAGTTTTGTGGTGTATATGAAGTTAAGGGGGTGATTATACCAATCATCTATATATATAAAAAATAATTGCTGTTCGTTAGTCTCGCTAAAACTCGAGAACGGCTGGACCGATTTGACTAATTTTGGTCTTGAATTGTTTGTGTTAGTCCAGAGAAGGTTTAAAAGGTGAATAAATATGAAAGTACGAAGTCTGCCGGGTCAGCTAGTACTCAATAACTTTACTACGAAACCCATACCCTTTTATTTGTGAAAAATAACCAATACCCATTACCCATTTCATTTGTTGGGAAAGTCATGTTTTTTTTTACGTATGGGTATGGGTTTCGTAGGGAAAGTTGGTCAGTATGATGGGTAGAATCACTCTAATGTACTAGATGAATGTACTCTAAGGTAGATGGAGTACATACATCGAGAACCTTATTTTTTATATACATGCCCTTTAAACATTAAGGGGCTTTACTCTTTGTACTGGGTTTGCTCGCTCCACCGTTGACCTCATCTTTACCCCGGAGGCAAGATTGAAGTCAAAAGCAAGCAAATTTAAATTTATTTCTACATTTAAAAAGTAGCTTTATAAGTTATCGTAACCCACATGTGTGGACGAAGTAAAAGTTTGCAACAATCATAGCTAATGGCGTTATTGTGTAAATAGGTTGCAGGGGTCTGATTTGTAAATTTTTTTTTTTTTTTAAAAAAAGCTTACTAGCAATGTGGGTCGCACATTACTAGTATTCTTGTTAACCCCTCGTGCTAAGCTAAATGCTTGTGTTACGAGTGGGTTCACGTTGGTAGTGCAATGGGTGGGGTTCGAACCGACAACCACATGATTGCAAGTCCGACGCCCTAGCCATTAGGCTACCGCCGCTTAAAATATTGATATTCAGCTGCATTTGGTGATACTAATATCACATATCACATAACTCAAACCATTTCTTTAGGTATTCATGTTCATCAAATTAAAATCAAATATATCGTGGCCAGGAGTATACGATTCCTGTTTTTTTTGTGGATTAAGTCTGCAAACAAGCTGACGAGTCACCTGGTGGTAAGTAGTCAATGTCGCCCATGGACACCTGCAACACCAGAGGAGCTGCTAATGTGTTGCCGATCTTTAAGAGGACTGCAGACTGCCAGAGCCGTAGCAGCCGAAGGGAACTGGTTCTTACGTGCAAAAGTTGAAACACACACCAAGGTGCTTTACGACAGACTACGACGTAATGGTGGTCGCCAGCCAGTCACACCCCAAGAGGTCGTACCACCGAGCAAAAAGCTGTTGTTTTAGTTTTCCCGGTCATAGGCTTTAAAAGAATGATGTCGACATTGACATTTACAGGAAAATGCACCGTGAACGAACCACAGATGATTTCTTTTGTTGAATTTTTTAATATTGTGACATCGTCTTTGACTTTTCACAACACGCAAAACAACAACACAACTTTCCAAAAGGATTATCCACATCCCAATATGAAATATGACGTAGTTGAAAAATAAGCTAGATAAGCAAATAAGCTATATAACTATTTTGATATATTTACTCGACACAAGAGGAACATTCTGAGAAATCCTAATACAGTGATTCCGAGTACAACTTTTAGCTTGTCGATCGCAGTAGCATCATTTCGTTTGACTAAAGATTGAACTAACCCAACAGAAATGTTATATAACGTTTCACGAGAATTTTGTATGAGTATATTTACATATTTATTGAGTTTTCAATCTTCAAGAAGTAATGCGTCTATTAAACGAGTTTTGATGTTATGAGATTTACACAATATCTGTCAAAACATCAAATTGGTTTCGTGTTAATGTTTTCTGAGTATTGAAAACAGTTGAAAAATCCGCCGAATAACAACGCAGACTTTATACAGCACCAATTTATGATGTCTTTATTTAATAATAACCGTACTTTTTTTATAAAAAAATGTAAATAACACGCGCTGCAAAAGCACAAGCGGTCAAATCCGTGGCATCGTTAAATTAATTTATGATAACATAAAATCTATAAACGAATTAGCAATCTAATAAATCGATATCATTAATTCTATATTTGAATTTCGAACGCATTTTAAATGTTGTACAGTAATTTTGTTTGCGGGTAGTCTCAAAAATGATGACCGAACAAAATGTCAATTTGTTATTTTGAGTCATCACCGCGATAGTCGCTGTTTGAGGGTGTACCTAAACGGAGACGCAAGGATATTGGACAGACGAATCTTGAAATCCTTTGCGGTTAACTTTTACAAATATACATAGTGCTTGATTTTACTTGATAGTGTTTGTAGTTGAATACTGTGAAGTGCATGAAGAAGCCTGTTTCTTTTCAACAGTGATAAAGAGATCGAAGCAGTTTCTTATGGTATGTTAGTACATGAATTTGTTTTAAGTCTTTGCGCGATTATCGCCTTTATCGTATTATAATAGTGTCATTCTCAAGTAGGCTTAGAACCATAACGCAGTCGTTCTCTTTCACGCCGAATTTGTGATGACATAATGCATCTCTTTAGTAGGTCGACCATGACAAAGAAAAATATCACTAATTTCTGTTATCTCACGTAACTTGACCTGAACTACACCTGCTGACAGGGGCTCGTGGCTATGAGTAAAGTAGGTACCAAGGTCATTCATTCATTTTCTGGTAGTATAAAGATAAGGCGCCATCAAGACTGGCCGCCCAGATTTATCATACTATTACGTTTTGATTCCCCGAAGAGTTAGGCAGAGATGTACTGTCTGCCTCATTAGTTTAGTGGACTTGGGTTCGATTCCCAGGTCGAGCAAAGTGTAATTGTGTTGTTCTATGAAATTATCAGTATCAGGTTGGAATAGGGTCTTCCCCTGTTACATTGACCTAAACATTCCGGGGTGTAGGTACTATGGTTGTACATTAGTACATCTCTACCTACCCTTTCGGGATATACAGGCGTGATGGTATGTATATGCTAGAGAAACTGTCGAATGTGTATGAGAAATCTGGTTTCGCTAATTTTTCAATCAATCTATTTTACAGATTCGATACCCAATGGTTAGGCTACAGTGATAAATGTAGAACAGCACTATTCAGAACACTATTCTTGGTCACCGCGGGTGGTCAAATAAAGTAGTAAAAAATACATTTGGAATGTTTATCGCTATAATTCGATATCGATACTGTCGCATGCCATCACATTTGGCAACGAAACTCCGGTGTCGCCTTACTATTTCCATTTAATCTTACATACATAATACGACCTCACACGTATATTTCTCGATAATAAAGGTTTGATCTACATACATACTTGAGATATTATGGTGGAACTTTTAGTTTAGTACATAAGTAGAAACATGAAAAAAAAAGCTTGATGCATATTCGGTTTTTGATCAATTATATAAACAATAATCCATACTTACTGGTTTACGCAAATATTACACATTGAAATATAAATAAAATACCGAAGCTGGCAGTCAAGCGTAAACCTATCAAGAATAAAAAAAATAAAATAGTAAGTACCTACATTGTAATTTAACTTATCAATTTTTTTTAATAATATAAAATATTAGGTAATTTATTTATATAAATTTAATTTCACAATAATAAAAAAATAAAATACAACATTAAAAAAATAGTGCAATAAAATCCGTAAAAAATGGTTTTATTTCAATAATTTATGAATAGAAATGCGGAATTACCTCACTCTGTCTATTTGTCTGTTACCAAATCACACCTAAACCACTGAAAAGATTTCACATGTTTTTGTTTCATGTGTGTAATGAGCGTAGTGATATAGGATAACGTCTTTATTCTCAAAAAGTCCTTTGAAACATTTTTAAACCTAATCTATACTAATATTATAAAGAGGTAAAGTTTGTGAGTTTGTGAATTTGTAGGGGGTAATCTCTGGATCTACTAAACCGATTTAGAAAATTATTTTTGTGTTGGATAGTCCATTTATCGAGGAAGGTTCTAAATAGGATATATAACATCACGCTACACCGCTTAGGAACTGAGCAGCGCGGTTGAAACCGCAAGCGCCAGTCAATTATAAACATTCATCGTCAGTAGTTCAAACACATTGTTTAACTCAATGACCCGATTTCTAATTCTGGTTTTATTAGTATCTATATTTTAATATAATATCCGCATAAGTCTAGTTGCCCCAAGTGCGACTGCTCCGTTAGAGGTCCTGTGTTCGATTCCCAGGTCGAGCAAAGTATTATTGGATTTTTCTATGCAATTCTCAGTAGCAGCTCGGAATTTGAGAGTAGCCCGGTTAATGGCAATTGGCTCGCCGTCTATTACATAGAACTTAAACATACCGGCGAACTGTGGGTGTATATTAGTACCTGTCTACTCTTCTGTCTAACCCTTCGGGGAATACAGGCGTGGTGGTATGTTACATGTTATTTTGTAACATTTGCCGAGGACCCGTTATCAAGTAAATACCCTTCCACTATCGCTAGGTTTTCCAGTCTTCAATTAAGTTATAGCTGATCTAATTCAGTCACCTCCTACAATTCTTATCGCTCGAACTTCAAAGCACGTTTACATTATAATTATAACTTTGGCTTTATCTCGGTAAAGTGATCATTTAAGTACAGTAACTACTAATCAATAACCCTGGGGGCTTTTATAGGGTTGACACTATCAAATAACAAAACTTACCATCACGCACTGTGTGTGCGTGTGAGGTGTACTAATTTATACACCCACAGTTCGCCGATATGTTTAGGTCTTGCCTGGGCACAAATTCAAACTCTGAGCTGCTACTGAGAATTTGACAGAAAAAACCCAATAATACTTTGCTCAACCTGGGAATCGAACTCAGGACCTCTAGAATAGCACTCGCTTGGGACCACTAGTTTAATAAGGCAGATTGATACTCTGCCTTATTAAACTACAGGGGATTAAAACTTCAAATTACATCTGATTCAGTCGTAAATGTTCAAGGATATTAAAGGATACACAAGCATAAATGCCAAGAAAGCTTAAAGGAGTCTGCCCACTACACCGTATCATACCAGGACCGGACTAAAAACATATTATCAGGAAAAATATTCTTTGTATTGAGACCGTTCCGTCACCGACCAACACCGTCGCGTGCCATGCGAGGAGCATATTTATATTGAAAATGATATGAATATATAAGACTATGCCATGCACCGAGTGTCAACAATAACATTGTCGGGGAGAATATTTTGCCGGTGCCGATACGTTTCGAATCTGTATTAAGTACATTTCGAGATGTCTTCATATGGTTAGTATTGTTTACTTCAACTGAACCTGTAAATGTGTGTACATTATGGCATGTCTGAGTGGACACCTAATTTGTATCCTGCTTTGATGATGTGTGTATTTTACCACATAGGTCATTTATTTTCTTATAATGATATCGAGTGGTCAAACACTAAGATCCTTCTTGTAATTATCGAATTTGGTCCAACTTTAACATTCAATGTTCACACATCCTGATATCGCAATATTGTACCAGTGAAGATTCTTGCTGGATTCTTCTCCATAGGATCAACCTTTTAGAACCGTTCAACTAGAATAATATAAACGCTTGTAAAAGCTTATTTGAAATAAAAACATTTAAACATAAACTTGAGGTTTTTTTTTATGGGATAGGGTTCAAACGAGCAGACGTATCACCTGGTGGTAAGCGATAACCGCCGCCATGGACACCCGTAAAACCAGAGGAGTCACGAGTGCGTTGCCGGCCTTTTAAAAGGGGATTGGGCCTCCGGTGACGTCACTCACTAGGCGAAACACAACGTAAGCGTTGTTTGAAGACGATTTTCTGTGATTTCCCACGTTTAAAATGACATAAAGGTCTATTATACGGGTATAGTCTCATACTTCTCAATTCAAAAAAAAATTTTTTTCTGTCATTTTTTTCTAGTACAGTCCTGGTATGAAACGTTGTAGTTGGCAAACTCCTTAAGGCTTAAATTCGAATAAACTAGGCTTGAGAAAAGCATTCAGGCTTGATCAAAAGGAGGTAGACTTAAGCCGGACAATCGGGTACTATACCTTACATTATCCTTTCAGGATCCTCTAATACCTGAGATGTGACAGCCCTAAGCTCAAGTACTCTAGTAGATTGCAAACATAGACTACGGCCAATTCCGTTTAATCATAATGGGCGATTCAGTGTAATGCCTTCATCGGGCACCTGCGTCAGTTCTTGGTGGTCCCGTATGTATGGTTGGGGTTCCTTTGTTATCTGATCCCGTATAATAAACTAGTAGGTAGTATTAGTGCCTACTATTGAATAGCGTTTATGCAAGAATCACGGAGCAATTTATTTTGAAGAATGTATGCAAGATTTTGAAATAAAACTACTTTTTACGGATTTTATCGCATTGTATTGATATTATTTAATTCCCGACGTTTTGGATACTTTACAGCATTCATGGTCACAGGTAGACTAAGTTGTTGGACGTCTTAATGTTGAAATTACTAACCTAACTAACCTAACCTAACCTTACGTTTTTGTTAATTGCAAAATATTCGGAATCGTCACCAATGTTGAGTAAAGAAAATAATAATTTTGTAAATATTGTCTCTTTAGTCTATTGGTCGTAAGCACGCCTACACTAGAGGTCCTCGGTTCGATACCTGGGTCAAGCAGTGTTACTGGATTTTTCTAAGAAATTCTCAGTAGCAGTTCGGATTTTGCATTTGTATCAGGTTAATGGCAATAGGCCTGGCCCCTATACCGGACATAACGATCGCCATACCGGCGAAATATGGGTGTTATTATTAGTAGGTA